>CM066039.1:103571768-104171768 GCA_033557465.1 Ichthyophis bannanicus
TCAAGGAAAGCACTACCAATACAGGGTGCTTCCTTTTGGTCTGGCCTCAGCACCAAGGGTGTTCACGAAATGCATGGCTGTGGTAGCAGCATTTTTCCGCACTCTAGGAATATTCGTCTTCCTCTACTTGGACGACTGGCTCATTCGAGCTCCAACACAGTCAGAGGCCAAGACTTCTCTATCCTGCACAATACGTATCCTTTAGTATTTAGGGCTGGTAATAAACATCCCAAAAACAAGTCTGACTCCCACTCAGTCTTTAGAGTTCATAGGAGCTCTTCTGGATACCACAAGGGCAAGGGCCTATCTTCCCCAAGCCCGTTGCCTTTGCTTGGTGCAGTTAGCTTCTCAAGCAGTGCTAAAGCCTCATCTAACTGCTCGAGAAATGTTGCAGTTGCTGGGCCACATGGCATCCACCGTGCATGTGGTTCCATATGCTCGCCTCCACATGAGGGCAGCTCAGTGGACTTTATCCACCCAATGGACCCAGGCATCAGGGTGTCTGTCAGACAAAATAGCAAACACAAGTCGCCTCATTTTGTCTCTCCAATGGTGGAGGTCCATTCAAAACCTGTTGTTGGGGTCCCCCTTTCAACAGCCCTTACCCCAAGCAACTCTTACAACAGATGCTTCTCCAAAGGGTTGGGGAGCTCATCTGCAAGACTACTCTACCCAGGGCACCTGGTCTCCTCAAGAGAGTTGTCTGCATATCAATTTCTTGGAACTCAGAGCAATTTTCCTGGCTCTGCGAGTGTTCCACTCCCTGCTCAGCTACAAGACAGTCATCATTCATACGGACAATCAAGTAGCCATGTTCTATGTGAACAAGCAGGGGGGAACAGGCTCTCTGTCGCTTTGCAACGAAGCTTTGCGACTATGGGCCCTCGCCAGAGAGCATCAGATTCATCTGCTGGCAGTATATCTTCCAGGCATTCAAAACTCTTGGGCGGACAGACTCAGTCGAGTTCTGCTTCCACACGAGTGGTCTCTGCATGCAGACCAGGTGACCAGGATATTTCTACTTTGGGGAACCCCGGACATAGACCTCTTTGCAAGTCCGTGGAATGCCAAACTTCCCCGGTTCTGTTCCAGAATTCCGGCTCAGGGGGCTCAGGCCAGGGATGCTTTCCTCCTTTACTGGGGTCAAGACTTCCTGTATGCCTTTCCACCCATTCCCCTAATTCCCAAAACCCTGTTCAAGCTTCAGAGAGACAGAGGCCAAATGATTCTCATAGCTCCACATTGGCCATGGCAAGTGTGGTACCCTCTGCTTCTACATCTCTCTCAAGCTCCCTCCCTGGAGTTAGGATCTGCTCCAGATCTCCTATCTCAGGAGAACGGAATGTTATGGCATCCCAATCCCCAGTCTCTGCATCTCAGGGCTTGGTTGCTGAAGGCCTAGATCTCCAAGATCTTAATCTTTCTTAGCAAGTGAAAGATGTTTTTTTGCTTCCAGAAAACCTTCCACTAGACGTTCTTATGCTTTCAAGTGGAAAAGGTTTACTATTTGCTGTTCGGAAAAGGGTCTTAACCCCCTTGCGATACCTCTGAAATCTTTGCTGGAGTATCTCCTCCATTTATCTAATGCAGGCCTTAAGACAAATTCAGTAAGAGTCCATTTGAGTGCTATTGCAGCTTCTCTTAAACCTCTAAATGGACAACCTCTTATAGCAAGATTTATGAGAGGCCTCCTTCTAACTAGACGAGCTGAGACTAACGACTGACGTCAAAGACTTTCGCAAGCAGCTGAAGACAACTCTATTCCTTGAACACTATGGACACGTCACATAACTTACTAATCAAGCTAGAACAACGGACATACCCACACCCTGACCATTGTATATAGAATGTATAATAGCTCAACCTGTATAATAGCGCACATTATAGTAAGATCAACCAAATCAAAGACACACCTCCTCAAACTCACTACACACACCACTGCATGAGAACACATTTGATTGTTTGCTGTGGAGATCGCCTTGATTGAAGGAGAAGGCGGTATAGAAATAATGTTAAATAAATAAATAAATAAATAAATAAATAAATAAATAAACTAAGCCTCCCATTAGACCACCTCCGGTGGCATGGGACTTGAACCTGGTTTCTTGGGCAGCTCATGAAGCCACCTTTCGAACCGTTAGCTACCACCTCCTTGAAATTTCTTTCTTGGAAGGTTATCTTTCTCATTGCAATCACATCAGCACGCCGCATTAGTGAATTGCAAGCACTAGTAGCTAATCCACCTTATACAAGGTTCCATCATGACAAGGTAGTCCTTAGGACTCATCCACACTTTATGCCTAAGGTGGTCTCGCCTTTTCATCTTAACCAAGAGGTCTACCTACCTGTCTTTTTTCCAGGACCTCATGCATCAAATGCAGAGAGGAATCTTCATACCTTGGACTGTAAAAGAGCTTTAGCTTTTTACTTACAAAGAACACAGCAACATAGAAAGTCCTCTCAACTCTTTGTTGCTTTTGATCCTTCTCATTTGGGACTTCCAGTCTCCAAGAGAACACTATCTAACTGGATTGCTCAGTGTATTTCTTTCGCCTATCAGAGTAAGAACCTTTCTCTGGAGGGCCATGTCACAGCTCACAATGTGAGAGCCATGGCAGCCTCAATGGCTCATCTGAACTCTGTGTCTATTTACGACATCTGTCGAGCAGCCACTTGGGCCTCGGTTCATACCTTCACAACCCATTACAGCTTGGACAAGGACTCCCGCCAGGATGCCTTGTTTGGTCAGGCTGTTCTCAAACACCTGCTCCATACTTAATCAACTCCTACCCACCATCCCTGCTGGGATGCCAGAGATCCATGGGGGGAAGTGGAGCCCTTCTCAGGGACACACAACTTCTGGGGTCTCTCCCTGGCACCTAAAGCTAGGGAGTCCCCATATGTGATGATTACATTCCTGCTTGTTCCTGGAGATAGCATAGTTACTCACCTGTAACAGGTGATCTCCGGGAACAGCAGGAATTTAGTCCTCACAACCCACCCACCTCCCCTAGGAGTTGTATCTCTCTATATCTCTCTTTTCCTTTCCCTCGCTCTCTCTCTTTGTCTCAGCTCTAAAACTCAACTGGAGAGAGGCAGTTGCGAAAGGCAGGAAGGCAGCATGCAGGCACTGTGGGATGCTCCCAAAAGTGTTCTAATTGGACGCTGGGGAGCGTTCCCACGCAGGCTCCGTCGGTACCGACGATACCCATATGTGAGGACTAAATTCCTGCTGTTCCCGGAGATCACGTATTACAGGTGAGTAACTATGCTTTATTGTAGCTGGGTTCAAAAAAGGTTTGGACAAGTTCCTGGAGGAAAGGTCCATAAACCATTATTAAAGAGGACTCGGGAAATGCACTGCTTATCCCAAGACAAGCATTGTGGAACCTGTGTACCTTTTTGGGAACCTACCAGGTACTTGTGACCTGGATTGGGCACTGTTGGAAACAGGATACTATTCTTGAAGGTCCTTGGTCTGACCCAATATGGCATTTCTTATATTCTTATTCCTAATCCATGTATTTTTAAATTTCCTGACGAGTCTTTCATGAGGAACCTTGTCAAATGCTTTTTGAAAATCCAGATACACTATAACAACTGGCTCACCTTTATTTACTTGTTTATTCACACCTTCAAAAAAAATCTAGCAGATTAGTGAGGCAAGACTTTCCTTGGCTAAATCAATGTTGGTTTCACTTCTCTTCCATCTCCCATCACATACAGAAACTAAACTTGTAAAGTACAGGAACATCTCCCAGCTCCTCTCCTTCCTTCTGGTGACTAGAGCACCATTTCAGTCCACTGCCCACACTGCCTTCCCATTGGCCGGACCCATTGCTAGTTACATTGGAAGAAAGCAGAGCAGGATCACTCACAAGTGGTAAGTACTATAGAACTGCAAATAGTAACTGCAAATAGAAGTTTTACTTTTTGGAAAATGTGCACAATAGTACCTTTCCTTTTAGATTCCAGACATTATGGTACAAATCAATAGAATTAGGGCTGTTATTTGAGGGGGAAGTCAATGATACCGAATACCAGCACATTTTTGTTGCCCACTAAATTTGACCCAAGGTCCCCATATATTAATGAAAGAGCCCTGCATATGAGTGCTTACACCTTTTTTGCTAGGAAAATGCACTAAATAGAATTATGAAAAAGCCGAAATCTGAGAAGCATCCCCCTACACCTAAACTTAGGATTCTAAGTACATTCCTAGATTGTAAATTCCTTAATCTAGCCCTAGCCAGGGCAAAGATAACTAGCAGACCGTACAGATAGCAACTAATAAGAAAGCAGTGCACAACTATGCACAGGGTCCCCAGGAGTTGGCATCGACTCCAGCACACAACAACAATTCAGTCAGTAGAAAGAACAGGAAAGAAAAAAATATATCTATGTGAATTTAAAATGCAGTATATCACAACTAGGGAATGATTTGCAATCCCTGTATCTTTATGTTTATTTAAAACTTACTTCCTGCTTATCCATGGAGAAAGTAAGTCCTCACATATAGGTGACGTTTGATAGACTCCTGTGGGAATGCTCCCCACCTCTACTGGAAACTTTGGGGAGGCTCCACCATGCTTGCATGCTTACTATTTACTATTTAACACTTATATAGCGCCACGCACGCAGCGCTGTACAGACATACATACAAGAGACAGTCCCTGCTCATCAGAGGGTTGCTCGTCCGGGCTTACAATCTAGTCACGACAATACAGAGCATAATTCAATCAGTGCAAAGTACAATATGGTTATTACCGTTCGGTCATGAGGTGAGGGTTAGGTTAAGATGAAGGATAGAAGTCAGGATCTGAACGTGACAGTGAAGAGGTGGGTCTTTAACCTGGATTTGGCCAGAGAGGGTGCTTGGCGTATAGACATAGGTAAGCTGTTCCAGGCGTGGGGTGCAGCGAGATGAAAGGAGCGGAGTCAGGAGTTGGCGGTGCGGGTGAAAGGCCTAGATAGAAGTAGTTTGTTAGCGGAGCGAAGTTGCCGAGTGGGGATGTAGGGAGAGATAAGAGACGAGAGGTATTGAGGGGCTGCGGAGTGAATGCATTTATAGGTCAGTAGGAGGAGTTTGAATTGCATGCGGGCTTGGATGGGGAGCCAGTGAAGTGACTTGAGGAGTGGTGTGGGCATGGCGAGACTGGCGGAAGATTAATCGAGCAGCATAATTTTGCACAGATTGAAGGGGGAAGAGATGGCTTGCAGGGCGACCAACAAGGAGTATATTGCAATAGTCGAGGTGAGAGGAGATTAAGGAGTGGACAAGCGTTTTGGTAGTGTGTTCAGACAGGAAGGGTGGATTTTGCTGATGTTCTAAAGACCAAAACACATACATTTTGTTAGAAACAGACCCTACAACCTGTCTACGAGACATAATTAAAGAAGAAACTTCCATAGCTTTACAGCAGAAGCTTATCTCCAAGAAAGAAATGAATTTCCTAAACGTGTCGGCACCAATTATGGCCAATTTTTATATGGTCCCCAAAATACACAAAAGTTTAACAAAACCACCGGGAAGACCAATAGTGTCAACACGAGGATCGATACTCGAGCCGCTCTCAATATATTTAGATTCGTTCTTGAGGCCATTATTGAAAGACATACCGTCATATATTCGGGACTCCTCACATTTTTTAGAGAAGCTCAATCAACACACTCAAGAAGCAAAAGATCCAGAGGTGTTATTAATGACCCTTGATATTACTGCTTTATATACGAACATACCTCAGCAAGAGGCATTAAACATCATAAAACGATCGTTAGAAGATCGTAGAGATCTTTCGGAGGCTCACATCTCGTTTTTGACAAGCCTATCACACATGGTGATTACAAAGAATTTTTTTCACTTCTACAAGTCTATATATCTACAAAAATCTGGAATTGCGATGGGGGCATCTTGTGCCCCTTCGGTGGCCAATTTATTTATGGGAGACTTTGAGCACCAATGGCTCAAAACACCGACATGGCGTCATCAACTGAGAATGTGGACGCGTTACATAGATGACATATTTGTGCTTTGGAAAGGCACTGAAGCAACAGCCCAGGAGTTTATTACCTGGCTCAATGGCCGCAATAAGGCGATACAGTTTACATCGACAATAAACGCAATAAGTATAGTCTTTTTAGATCTGGCTGTCATCAAGCGAGAGACAGGATGGGAAACTACAATTTATAAGAAACCAGTGACTCGCAACACCTTTCTACATTACAACAGTGCTCACCCCCTTCAATTAAAAAATAGCTTGCCATTTTCTCAATTCCTCCGGTTTCAGAGGAATTGTTCTGAAAAGGCAGAATTTAAAAAGAAATCTAAACAACTGCTTAAAGATTTTGCAGTTAGAGGCTATCCTGCACACATCTCGAAGAGAGCCTACCAGAGGGCACTGAATAACGATCGTGCTTGGCTGCTTAACACGGAGAATGATACCAACAAAAGACAGCAAGTCGAGAGTGTGAACCTTATCACTAAGTTTTCCCCTCTCAGTCACCAAATTCAAAAGATAGTACATAAACATCTTGATTTGCTAAGAACAATTCCAGGTTTGGCAGCCAAAACAGTGAGATGCGTTTGGCAGAGACACACTAATCTCAAAGAGCACTTGTGTCCGAAGTCCACTATAGAGAGGGAAGTTCAGCCTGAAATATCAAATAAAGGACATACAGCATGTGGCCATTGTTCAATATGCCCAATTACAGATAATATTACCAATTTTACGTATTCAGGGAAAACATATCAATTGAATAAGGCTACAACTTGTGACACCACTTCAGTTGTTTACGCCATTAGATGCCCGTGCCAGAAGTTATATATAGGAAAAACAAGCCGGAGGTTTAAGTCTCGCATTCAGGAACACAAAAGCCGTCTGCTAAACAAAACTATGACTGCACCTTTAGTTAAACATTGTATTGAAATGGGTCATGACTATTTACAGTTACGATGCTTTTGCATAGACCATATCACCAATACACGGAGAGGTAAAACGCTAGATGAAACTCTATTGTTTTACGAGCAAAGATGGATCTTTCTATTGGACACAGTACAACCATTGGGTCTAAATGAATCCGTTGAGTGGCAATTATGTAGATGAGTGCATTGCATCATCGATATAAGGGGGCAGCAGTTTACAACCCGCATGCGCGGCGTTGTTTGACAGAGAAAAGAATATCAGAACATATGAAGAGAAACGTGGGCAGCAACTATTAGCAAGTAAGAAAATGATTTCACATTGGATAGAGTCACATAGGTTTAGGTGAGCTTTAGATGAACTTTTTAAAGCAGTTTTTACATCACACGTTGTTTTTTAATTACACTCAGTTTCTTCAAGAGGAACTCCGGACAGGAGCAAAACGCGAAGGCGCTGAAGGAGTGAGGCGTATGGAGAATTGTCATAATCTGGAAAGCTGAGCAGAAGAGAACAACATAGTGGAAGCTAAGTTTGTTCTGCCTTATAAGCTCGCATACATTATTTTAAATTGGACAGGACTCTGAACACTGGCACGTAAAAAGATAAAAAAGATAGATAAAAAAAGAGTTAACGTTTTATCTACATATTAGCATGAGAAAACAAATTCCTAGTAGTCATTGATGTCATCAAGCGCTATCCAGGTTTCATTGAATAATGTGATCATGAGCGCAAGTTTGATCTGAGACTACGTACGACTAATATCATAAATATATTGCCAGTACCGTCTAAGAGTCAATAGTTGAAGTGGAGTGTTCTTCATTGAGTTGTGCATTGTCTATACCACTCCGAGAGGACCACTATTTTTCTTGTATTTCTAAAGAAAGAAGCGGCAGGTCTTCGCTACGAGCTGGATATGTGTGGCGAAGAAGAGAGAGGTGTCAAAGATAACCCCCAGATTGCGGGCTGAGGGAACAGGGAGGATCGTGGATCCATCCACGGAGACTGAGAAAGGGGGAAGAGGCAGGGAGGAGTTGGGGGAAAAGATGAGGAGTTCAGTCTTGGCCATGTTCAATTTCAAGCGGTGATGAGACATCCAGGCAGCGATGTCAGAAAGGCCATCAGAGATCGTGGTCTGGATTGCTGGAGAGATATTGGGTGTAGAGAGGTAGATTTGGGAGTCATCGGCTTTGAGATGGTACTGAAATCCATGGGAGGAGATAAGCGCACCAAGGGCTTGGGTATAGAGAGAAAAGGAGGGGGCCCAAGATGGATCTCTGGGGTACACCGACATGGAGCGGGGTGGGAGAGGAGGAGGAGCTGCCAGAGCATACACTAAAGGAACAATGGGAGAGGTAGGAGGAGAACCAGGATAAAGCGGAGCCCTTGAAACCAAGCAAAGAGAGGGTGGTGAGGAGAAGATTGTGGTCAACAGTGTCAAAGGCGGCGGAGAGGTCGAGAAGGACGAGGACAGAGTAGAGGCTCTTAGACATGGAGAGGAACAAGTCATGGGAGACTTTTGTAAGAGCCGTTTCAGTGGAGTGTAGGGGACGGAAGCCAGATTGTAGTGGGTCCAGGAGGGCCTGGGAGGTGAGGAAATCAGGGCAGCGGTGGTAGATTGCTCGTTCTAGTAGTTTAGATATGAAGGGAAGGAGGGAGATGGGTCGATAGTTAGAAGGACAGTTGGGGTCAAGTGAGGGTTTCTTGAGGAGAGGTGTGACAACAGCGTGTTTGAAGTCAACGGGGACAGTTGCAGTGGACAGTGAAAGGTTGAGAATATAAGAGATGGAGGGGACAATGGTGGAGGAAATGGGATGTAGGAGATGGGTGGAGATAGGGTCGGAAGAACAGGTGGTGGGTTTGAAGGAGGAGAGAAGGAGTACGGTTTCCTCTTCGGAGATCATAGGGAAGGAGGAGAGGGTAGCAGAGGGAGTATGGATGGGGGGGGGGGAGAATTGAGGATGGGGAAAGAAGATGAGGGAGTGGGGAATTGGAGAGTAATCTTGTGGATTTTGTTGTGGAAGTAATCAGCTAAGGTTTGGGCAGAAAGGGAGGGTGGGAATGGGGGCAGGGGCACCTTGAGGAGAGAATTGAGGGTATTAAAGAGGCAGCAAGGATCGGAGGCAAGGGAGTTAGTCAGGTGGATGTAATAATTTTGTTTGGCAAGTGCTATGGCTGATTGAAAGGAGCCAAGCATGAATTTGAAGTGTAGGTGGTCTTCTGGGGAGCGGGATTTGGTCCAAGCACCTTCCACAGAACGGGCACAAATGCATAAATAGCGGGTTGTGGATGAAAGCCAGGGCTGGGGAGCAGAACGCCTAACAGGACGTGGGGTGGGTGGGGCTAGAGTGTCAAGAGCCGAGGATAGTGCAGTATTATAGGAGGATACTGCCTCGTCGATGGACTTAGAGGACATGATAGAGGAAAGAGATGGGGAAATGGTGGAGGAGAGAGTCAAGGGATCAATATTATGAAGGTTTCTAAATAGGTGAGAGGAGACAGGACGAGGTTGTGACAGCGGAAGCTGAAGATTAAAAGGTTACAAGGTGATGGTCAGATGAGGGAAGGATTGAGTTGCGGAAGTTTGAGGGAGAAGAGTTAGAGAAGAGTATCAGGTCCAAGGCAGTGGCCATGCAGGTGGGTGGGGGCCATGGAGCAAAGTTGGAGGTTAAATGAGGAGGTGAGGGCGAGGAACTTTAAAGCATGGGGATCTGAGGGGTTATCGACATGAATATTAAAGTCGCCAAGAATAAGAGTGGGGGAGGAGGGCTCCAGAAAGATGGAAAGCCAGGAGTCGAAGTCAGTAAGGAAAGTTGATTTGGATTTGTCGGGTGGGCGATAGATGGCTGCTACTTGGAGGGGAAGTGGTGAGAAGAGGCGAATGGAGTGGACTTCAAAGGAGAGGGAGGAGTGCGACTGAGGCAGCAGGAGGGGTTGGAATTGGCAAGAGGGAGAAAGTAGAAGCTCAACACCACCACCACGGCCAGTGGATTGAGGTGTATGGGAGAACTGGTAGCCGCCGTGGCAGAGAGCAGCAGCGGATGCGGTATCGTCTGGGGGGAGCCAGATCTCAGTTAGGGCAAGGAGGTGTAGTGCATTAGTGATAAAGAGATCATGAGTAAAGGCAAGTTTGTTAGAGACTGAGCATGCGTTCCATAGGGCACATGAGAACGGGAGAGCAGAGGGGGAGAGGAGAGGGATATGGATAAGGTTGGATAAGTTACGTGAGGATTTCTTTTCAGAGTAAGACCGTGGTCTGGGGGGGGGCTGTTATGTGAGGATCTATTTCTAGAGTAATACAGAGATCTAGAGGGGCCAGGGTACGGGTGGGTGACTCTGGGTGAGTGTGCCGTAAAAGAGAGACATGAGGGAGGGGAAGTGAAGGGGGAATGAAGGGGGATATTGATGATATTAGATAGGTTGTGTGAGGATCTCTTATTAGAGTGAGACAGAACTCTAAAGGGGATGGGTTTGGGGTCTATGTCTCTGGTTGAGAGATTGGGGCAAAAGTGAGGGAGGGCAGAAGGGGAAAGGAGGGGGATGTGGATGAGATTAGATAAGGTACGTGAGGAGCTCTTCTTAGAATGTGAAAGAAATTTAGGGGGGCCAGGGTTGAGGTTGATATGATGAGAGAAGGAGAAGGAGTAGTAGAGAGTGGGGTAAAGTAGAGGCAGTACGGCAAAAGCGAGGGTGGGTTTGTCTTAACGAGAGAGGGGCTAGTTGAATGAGGGGGAGGGTGTGATGAAGCTCAAGGGAAGATGCTAGGTTAGAGGAAAGAATGGAGGGAGAAGTGAGGAAGGTAGAGGGAGAGTAGAGGGAAGAGGGTTGAGGGTGCTGGTAGGAGGGGAGGCAGTTGGGGAGTATGAGGGGGAGTATGAGGAAGAGAAGGATGATGTGATGTG
The DNA here is from genome assembly GCA_033557465.1 of Ichthyophis bannanicus. Classification (NCBI taxonomy): domain Eukaryota; kingdom Metazoa; phylum Chordata; class Amphibia; order Gymnophiona; family Ichthyophiidae; genus Ichthyophis; species Ichthyophis bannanicus. The sequence goes on from CM066039.1 coordinate 103,582,588, forward strand.
GGGCCATAGAAGAAGAATAGTGGGGGCTAGGCAGCGTAAGTTAGCTTACAAGCAATGAGATGGCTGCGGATTCTAAACACAGTGCAGTATATGATGAGTTACAATTGGGGACTATACGCTATGCAATATAGGTTAAGATACAAGCAATGAGGTTAAGATACAAGCAATGAGATGGCTGTGTATTCTAACCACTATGCAGTAAATGTTAGGTTACAAGTGGGGACTACACGCTATGCAATGTAAGTTAGGATACAAGCAATGGGTAGTGGGGAGACTATAGCCTGTGCAGCAGGTTCAATGTAAGCAATGGGTAGCAGGTTCAATGTGGGTAATCAAAGCAAGCAATGGGTAGCCAGTTCAGTGCAAGCAATGGGTAGCCAGTTCAGTTCAGTGCAAACAGTGGGAAGCAAGATCAATTCGAGCAAAGGGAAGCAGGTTCTTCCCTTCCTCCTGACAGCTGGGTCGCCATCTTCTCCAGTCTTCATCTTTCTGCGGAGCTCCATGGAAAGAGTTTTCAATTCTCTGCCGGTAAATGACATCCTTTCCCTTTGGGGGCCTTCCTAACCAGCATCCAATTGTTAGTGCCTGCCGCCACGGTTCCATTGTGATTCCTTCATTGGTTCTGGTACTTTTGGTAAAATATTAAATTTTTCTCTGTCCCCTGTAACTATGGATTTTTCCCTGTAGCCTGGCTGGCCCAATTGTCACCATCGAGCTGTTTGATTTAGCCATGGCCATCTTCCCTGACATGTCCCATAAATCGGCCAGCGGGTTTAATAAATGCACCAAGTGTATCAGGATCATCGCTGTGACCAACAGACACAATTGGTGCCTCCAGTATCTGGGTCCCCATCACCAGTTTGTTCTTGTAATATGTGTTTGCAGATGACAAGGAAAGGCCTGAAGGGTCAGGAGAAACAGAGGGAAACTCTTTTGGGCCAGAGGTTTGATTCAGCCTCTTCAGCACCGGCATCAGTCTCAATGGCTTCCCAGGAATCCACCAACAGTGCATCAACATTGGGAAGTTCGAGATCTCAATTGGAGCCAAGCATCTGCACTGCCTTGGAGCATCGGCCATTGGTCGTTCTTAGACCGGAGTCAAGGAAGGATTTGGTCTTGTCTATATTGGCGTGGAAGGGGAATCCATCCAAGCACCAGACAAGATGTGGGTGCATCGGCATCGGGGCCTGTCCAAGCATCCCCCCATGGTGCCCTGGAGAGAAGACTGCTGAACCTCCAGAGTGTCAGAGGGACACGGACCATCTTCCAACAAGTGAGGTCAGGCTGCCGATACTACTTATCATTTGTATAGCACTACAAGGCACTATACCCTCGCATGGATGCCAGAATCATCAGTCAAAGCTGCTCAAGAGCCAAGGCTTTTGGAATCAGCAGCCATGGAGGAGTGTTTCCTGCAGGTACTTGAGGTCCACATTGTATCATTGCTAGAGAAGGAGCTGGCTGGTGCCTCAGTGTCTGCAGCATTGTCATCAAGCATTGTGCAGCCGATCCTCGAGAAGCATATCTGCCCTCGGAAGCATGAATGTCGGGGCATCGAGGAGATCCAATGCCGGTAACCAGTGAGGCCATTTCCTTCTCAAGTGCCTCAGATTCCCATGCCCCAGTAAAACCCGAGAAGCTCGCAATGCATCATCGACCTCGTAGAGGTTCACACTTCCCATGAAGCAAGAGGGAGCTCTGGACAGAGACTCAGAGGTATTTTGACTTCCTCTCAGAGTCTGAATCTGATGGCTGGGTGACCAATGTGGAATCGTAAAACTTGTTGGAGGGCAGAAGTCCTGAGCTCCCGTTGGACCACTCCCTACTGCACAAACAATGGAAGTCTCCTCTGAAGGACATATCCTTCCAGGATTTCATGAGGGACATGGCCAAGGCCATTCCATTTTCACTGGAGTTGGAGGATGAGCCCAGGGTGGAGGAGCTGGAGATCAGTACTCCTCGGTCCCAAGAAAGTGGTGCCAGTGCACCGCATCCTACAGAGGCTATGAGAATGTGGGAGAATCCCCTCACAGTGCCAGTGGTCAGTAGGAGACTGGACTCTATGTACAGGGTTCAAAAAACTCCTGGGTTTGAGAAACCTCAGCTTCCACACCACTCCTTAGTGGTAGGGTCTACCCTTAAAAGGATTAAGAGCTCCAAGACTCATTCTTCAACACTCCAAGGTAGGGAGGCACAGATGCTGGACTCCTTCGGGAGAGGGGGGGTTTCCAAAGCTCCATGCTCACAGCTTGAGTGTACTCTTACCAGCTCTATATGAGCATGTTTTTGAAGGACATCATGTGAGATCTCGCCGATATGTCCCAGTTCCTTCCCCTGGAGAAACTAGAGCACTATCATGTTCTCGTAAGCCATGGCAAGGACTGCTCAAAGTTCCTGGTCCGGGCAACCTACGACGCTTTTGAGACATTGTCCAGAACAGTGGCAGTGGGCACTGGAGACCGCAAGCTCAACTGGCTTCAGTCTTCCGACTTGGGTCAGTACAGAATAAGCTCACTGATCTGCCATACCATGGAGAGAACATCTTTGAGAAGCAAGTGGAGGAGAAGGCTGGTATAATAGAGAAGCAGCACATCATCCTCACTTGGCTCTCGAGATGCACATCCAAACCAGCTACCTATTACAGGAAGTATCAAGGTGGAGGCCAGAAAAAAAGACTACTACCCATGTAAATGCAGGTACTTCCCTGGACCTCAAAACTCCCAACAGAAAACACAGCTTCCCACCCTCAGTGTTGAGTGAAGCCTTAGAATGCCCAACCTGCCCCACAGTCAAAGCTGGGGGATGGGGGTTTGACTGGTTCCTCTGGAGCATAGCCAATCTGCCAGTGACCATGGAGGGATCCCTCTAGTGGGGGGAGGGGAGGCTCACTCTTTTTGCCCACAAGTGGCCCCTTATAACTTCAGACTTGTGGGAGCTAGTCCAAATAGTCCAGAGCAGCTACATGTTGCACTTTGCCGAGCTACCGCTGCATTGTCCCCCGAGAGCATATCCTCTCAACCCTCTGCATCTAGAGCTGCTCCGAAGAGAAATCTCAGCTCTTCTGGCCGATCACACCATCAAGCTCATGCTGCAGGAGCTGATTGGTCGTGGATTTTACTCCAGATACTTTCTGGTCCCAAAAAAGACAGGAGTGTTACAGCCCATCCTGGACTTCAGAAACTTCAACACCTTTCAGGTGCAATTAAGGTTCAAGATGGTATCTCTAGGTACTCAGCCAATCGTCTTTCTGAAGATAAGGCAGCAATGTGCTCCCTGGATTTAAAGGTGTATACCCACATACCGCTCCATCCCGCTCACAGGAGGTATCTCAGATTCGTCCTGGGAGAACAGCACTTTCAGTACTGGGTACTACCTTTTTGGTTTCGGTGCCCCGAGTCTTCACGAAATGCCTCGCAGTGCTAGTGGCCTAGCTCAGAACACTTCCCTCATCTGGATGACTGGCTTATAAAAAGCACCACTCTGGACAGAGTCCAGCAATCAACACTGGTGACCATTCAGGTGCTAGAGCTGTTGGGGGTTTGCAATCAATTACCCAAAGTCCTATCTTCAGCCTGCCCAACAGCTGGAGTTCACAGGAGCTCTCCTTGACACAATCCAAGTGAAGACCTTCCTTCCACTAAACAGACTCCAAAAATTGACAGCTTTGGTGCGAGAAACTCAGCTGAGTCATCAGGTAATGGCTCGCAGGATGCTCACTATACTCAGCCACATGGCCTCTATGGTGCATGTCACACCCATGGCTTGTCTTTTCTCTCTACACCCAATCCCTAGTGCTCTTATTTCCTCCCATAGATTTCAGCAGACAATTCTCAGATCTATCTTTCTACACTTGATATTTCTCTGACACTCCAGGCCCGCATCTCTGCCTGCCTGCCTGTCTCTCATCGCTATCTGGATGTCTCACCACCGTCTGGAATTAAACATGGCTAAAACCATACCTGAAGATTGGAGGATCACCAATGTAATGCCAATTTTTTAAAAAGGGCTCCAGGGGTGATCCGGGAAACTACAGACCGGTGAGTCTGTCATCAGTACTGGGAAAAATGGTAGAAACCATCATAAAGAACAAAATTACTCAGCATGTAGATAGTCATGAGGAGATAGCCAACATGGCTTTAGACAAGGAAGATCTCATCTTACTAATCTGTTATGTTTTTTTGAAGGTGTGAATAAACAAGTAGACAAAGGTGAGTCGGTTGATATAGTGTATCTGGACTTTCAGAAAGCCTTTGACAAGGCCCTCATCAAAGACTTTTGGCAAAACTAAAAAGTCATGGGATAGGAGGTGATATACTATTGTGGATCAGGAACTGGTTAAAAGATAGAAAGCAAAGGGTAGGGCTAAATGGCCAATTTTCCCAATAGAAAAAGGTGAATAGTGGAGTACCACAGGGATCTGTGCTGGATCCTCTGCTTTTTAACATATTCATAAATGACCTGAAAAAGGGAATAACAAGTGACGCTATCAAATTTGCAGATGACACAAAACTATTTAAAGTTGTTAAAACCCAAGAGGATTGTGGAAAATCGCAAGAGGATCTCGATAAACTGGACGACTGGTCATCCAAATGGCAGATGAAATTTAATGTGTACAAGTGCAAAGTTATGCACCTAGGAAAGAACAACCAAACTATGGTTACACGATGCAAGGTTCCACATTGGGAACCACCACCCAGGAAAAAGATTTAGGCGTCATCGTGGATAACATGTTAAAACCCTCTGCCCAGTGTGCAGCGGCGGCCAGGAGAGTAAATAGAATGCTAGATATCATAAGGAAAGGAATGGAAAATATATTATTATGCCTCTGTATCATTCCATGGTGCGACCGCACCTTGAATGTTGTGTGCAATTCTGGTCGCCGTATCTTCAAAAAGATATAGTGTTATTAGAAAAGGTACAAAATGGTAAAGGGGATGGAAGGTTACTCCTATGAAGAGATGCTAAAAAGGTTAGGCTCTTCAACCTGGAAAAGAGATGGCTGGAGTGGAGGAGTGACCTATTGGTTGGGGCAAGGTACTTCGGGCTGGAGGGTCAGAGGTTCAAGTCCTGCTGGAGGACAGCAACCTTGGGCCGCAAGGACTGGGGTTTCTAGTCCCACAGGTGCTCCCTGTGGTCTTGGACAAGCCACTTAACTCTCCATTGCCCATGTTTTCTGTAAGTATTAGTGTATATGTCTCATATCCCCTCGTGTTAAATGTATCCCCCAATTGTAACCTCTTTGACCCGCAGAAAGCCAGTATATAAATATGACTAAATAAAATAAAATAAATAAATAAATATGATAGAGGTCTATAAATTAATGAATGGAATGGAATGGCTAAGCATAGATCGATTGTTTACATCATCAGAATATAAAAAGACTAGGGGACATGCAATGAAGCCACAGGGTAACCTATTTAAGACTAATAAGATAAAATATTTTTTTCACTCAACGTGTAATCAAACTCTGGAATTTGTTACCGGAGGATGTAGTAAAAGCTGTTAGTGTAGCTGGGTTTAAAAAAAAGGTTTGGACAAGTTCCTGGAGGAAAGGTCCATAAACCATTATTAAAAGGGACACGGGATAACACTGCTTGACCCAATACAAGCATTGAGGAACCTGTGTCTTTTGGGGAAACTGCTAGGCAGGGCCGGCCCGTCCATTGAGCAAGAATGTTTTTTGCACAGGGCCCCGCGTTTCAGGGGGCCCCGCGCAAAAAACATCTTGCATCCCAGCAAAGTTTTAAAAAATCATAAACCGGCTGCCGCTGCCGCCGTGGCAGCGGCAGAATGGAGAATCCCGCGGGGCCCATTTACAGTCCTTACCACCCCCCCCCCCCCCATCAGCCCAGCTAAGTTTAAAAAAAAAAAAACCAGAAACCGGCTGCTGCTGCCGCCGTGGCAGCGGCAGAATGGAGAATCCCGCAGGGCCCCCCTGTCCGGCAGTCTTCTATGCAGCCTCCGTCGGCTGTCAGAGCTGCGCGAAGAGAGAGAGCTTCTCCTCTCGCAGCTCTGTTAATCACGCCGCGGGGCTGATGGGAAATCCCATCAGCCCCGTGGCGGGATTAACAGAGCCGCGAGAAAGGGAAACTCTCCCTTCGCGCGGCTCTGAAAAGCCCGCGCTGAGGCCGCATAGAAGACTGCAGGACAGGGGGGCCCCTCGGGATTCTCCATTCTGCCGCTGCCACGGCGGCAGCGGAAGCCGGTTTCTGGGTTTTTTTTTTAAACTTAGGTGGGCTGATGGGGGGGGGGTAAGGACTGTAAATGGGCTGATGGGGAGGGAGGGAGGGAGGGGGGGGTAAGGACTGTAAATGGGCTGATGGGGGGGAGGGAGGGGGGGAGGGGGGGGTAAGGACTGTAAATGGGCTGATGGGGGGGGGTTAGGACTGGTAATGGGCTATAGGGGGTTCGGACTGGAAGTGGGCTGATGGGGGGGGTTAAGACTGGGAATGGGCTATTGGGGGTTAGGACAGGTAATAGACTATGGAGGGGCTAAGACTGGAAATGGGCTGACGGGGGAAGTTATGACAGGTAATGGGCTATGGGGGGCTACGACTACAAGTGGGCTGATGGGGGGGATTAGGACTGGAAACGGGCTATGGTGCGGTGGGCTAAGACTGGAAATGGGCTGATGGGGGGTTAGGACTGGTAATGGGCTGTGGGGGGCATTAGGACTGGTAATGGGCTATGGGGGGGTTACACCCGGTAATGGGCTTTGTGGAGGTACGCCTACAAGTGGGCTGATGGGGGGATTAGGACTGGAAATGGGCTATGGGGGGATTAGGACAGGTAATGGGCTGATGGGGGGGTTACAACAGGTAATGGGCTATGGGGGGGCTAAGACTACAAGTGGGCTGATGGGGGGTTAGGACTGGTAATGGGCTATAGGGGGTTCGGACTGGAAGTGGGCTGATGGGGGAGCTAGGACTGGTAATGGGATGGGGGGTTGCTAGGACTGGAAATGGGCTGAGTGGAAGGGGGGCTTGAACGGCAAATAGCTGATGGGGACAGGGGCTTGGAATGGAAATGGGCTGAGTGGAAAGGGGGCTTGAAATGCAAATAGCTGATGGGGAGGGGGGCTTGGAATGGAAATTGGCGGTGAGGAGAGGGAGCTAGGACTGGAAATGGGCTGAGTGGGGGGGGGGGCTAGGACAAGAAATGGCTGATGGAGGGGCCAGGATAGGACTGGAAATGGGCTGTTGGGGGTGCTAAGGTTGGCACTGGGCTGTGGTGGGGGCTTGAATTGAAATGGACTCATGGAGGGGCTAGAACTGGAAGTAGGCTCATGGGGGGCTTGGATTGGAAATGGGCTGAGTGGAGGGGAGCTAGAATTTGACATGGGCTGATGGTGGGGCTAGGAAAGGAATAGAAATGAGCTGATGGGGGGCTGGGATTGGAAATGAGCTGATGGAGGAACTGATAGGACTGGAAATGGGCTGATGAGGGGCTGGGATTGGAAATGAACTGATGGATGGACTCGGATAGGACTGGAAATGGATGGGGGAGCTAGGACTGGAAATGGGCTGATGGTGGGGCTAGGATAGGATTGGAAATGGGATGATGGGGGACTAGGACTGGAAATGGGCTGATGCAGGGACAAGAAGGGAGCAGATGCTGGGTGGGGCTGGAACTAGAAAGGAGCTGATGTTGGGGGAGGATTAGAATGGGATGGAGCTGGGAGAGTGAAATGGAGAGGGAAAAATATTTTGCGTGGGAGGGAAGACAAATCTACAATTGGCCGGATATTGGGAGAGTAAGTGGGGATTGAGGATGGAGGGATAAAATTTGAGTGGATGAAATAGGAATGAGGAAAGGGCAAAAGGAGAAAGATTAGTATGTTAAAGCAAATGTAGAGAGAGAATGGAAAAAAAAACAAGAAGACAGAAGAAAGGACAAATGGACAGCAGATGGAGAGTTAGCAGAAGATACGAAGAAACCAGAAGAAAGTGGCTGGAACAATTGCAACTGAAAAAAAATGCACAAAAGGTAGAAAAATATCTCTTTATTTTGAATTTATTAACTGGAATATGTCAGCTCTGGGAAATGTGCATCATTAATTTTTGCGCTTTGTTTAGTACAAGAGGAAATTAATTTATAGTTTTATTTCTACAGTGTTGTTATATATTCCAAGTTTGGCTTTTGGGGTTCCCAGTTTAATTATTGTCTTCCTGTTTCTAAATTGTGATTCCTTGTTTGGTGATGGTCTATGTTCTGCATGTGTAACTGAGCTGAGGTATTCTGTTTATGTAATTCCTATTTGACATTGCCACTTGTTCTTTCCCCAGTAGGTCATGTATTATTGTTCTCTGAAATGTATTGGTTTAATATTTGCAGTGTTGCCTTTTGATAGTTAGGGTATGGTGCTTTGTGAGTCCTGGTAGTGCTGTTAGGATACGGCGGGTTTGCTATGGGTTCTAAATGGGCAATGTTTGTAGTAGTTCCTAATGTGCCTGGCGGTTGGTACTGGAGTATAGTAATGTAGAAACCTTTTAGTCTTTCTTTATCCATATACTCATTAAGAGGCATGTTTACTAAAAGTTAGTGTATGGTAACATTATGCAAATATTTATGCAAATGAGGCACCTTATGCAAATGAGGCCCCGCACCGAGTCTCCGCACATGGCCCCGCACCCCCCTTGGGCCGCCCCTGCTGCTAGGTACATATGACCTAGATTGGCTACTGTTGGAAACAGGATACTGGGCTTGATGGACCTTGGTCTGACCCAGTATGGCATATCTTATGTTCTTAACTTCTTATTTCTCCCCCTTAAACCTTCCTCCCCCTTCCTCCTTTTGCTTTCTCTGTAGATAATACTCTTCTACTTCCTTTTTCCTTCAACCTGTAACTTTGGGGTCATCTTTGACTCCTCCCTTTCCTTCTTCTCACATATCTAACAGATAGCTAAAACCTGTTGTTTCTTTCTCTATAACATTAGCAAAATTCACCCCTTCCTTTCTGAACACATTACTAAAACACTTGTCCACTTTTTAATTACTTCCCATCTCAACTATTGCAACCTCTTTCTTGCTGGTCTCCCTCTGAGTCATCACTCTCCCCTTCAATCTGTTCAGAACTCTGCTGTATGACTAATCTTTCGCCAGTCTCGATATACTCATATAACCCCTTTTCTCCAATTACTTCATTGGCTTCCCTTCTGTTTCTATATCCAATTCAAACTTCTCTTTCTGACCTATAAATACATTCATTCTTCTGCTCCTCACTACCGTTCCTCTCTCCTTGCTCCCTGCAGCCCTCCTCGTGAACTCCATTCTTCCTCTGCCCTGCTTCTCTCTATACCCTTTTTTTCCACTGCCAACTCCAGACTTCATTCCTTTCACCTAGATGCTCCTTATGCCTGGAACAAACTACCTGAGTCTCTGCAGGTTTCATCTCTGCCCCTTTTCAAATCCATGCTAAAGGTTCATCTCTTTGAGGCTGCTTTTGGATCCTCATCCCTTGTTTTCCTAGTGTCTCCTTACCCTTCCTTATTCTACCCTTATCCTTATCTTTTGTCTTGTCTGTCTTAATTAAATTGTAAGCTCTGGCAAGCAGGGACCATCTTTATATATGTCTGTATGCCTTGTAGTGCTATAAAATAGTAGTAGTAGTAGACAAGCTTAATGGACACTGAGGACTCAGTGGAACCAGGCCACAGGCAGCCTTTGGGACTGGTTGTCTGTCACTGGCCCGCTCATCCAGTCCTTACAATGGTGAACGGATCATCAGAACACGCTTGAAGATCTTCCCTTTCAGAAGCCTTCACCTCAGAAAACACTGACAGATGCATCCAAACTGGATTGGGGAGCACATCTGGATGGCCTCCACACTCAAGGTATCGGGTCCATACAGGACAGCCTGCACCAGATCAATTTCTTGGAATTGAGAACCATAGCGAACGCTCTCAGGGCTTTCCAGGAATGGCTGGCCAAACAGATTGTCCTGATTCAGACCGACAATCAAGTGTAATGTACTACATATACAAGTAGGGGGTGGGGCACAGGTTCGTATATTTTATGTTGGGAAACAGTCCTATTATGGAGGCTCACCATCACTTATGGTATGGAGCTAAGAGCCACATAGCTGCCAGGGAACAGAATACTCTGGCAGGCCACTGAGTTATGTCATCCAGTTGCACGAGTGGGCACTGGACTACAGTATGGCAGCCCACATCTTTTAGAAGTGGGGTACCCCTCGACAGACCTGTTCGTCACCCCACAAAGTGCCCAAGTTGATCAGTTCTGCTCCAGAGTCACCTCGCGCTGCAGGCTGGTATCGGATGCTTTCCTCCTGCACTGGGAGACGGGCCTACTGTACATTTTTATTTATTTATTTATTTATTTAACATTTCTTATATACCGCGCTATTTGTCATCAGCGCGGTTTACATCAAAACAATAGAACACTTGACCAGAGATTGGCCGTCGTTTACATGAAACGGGGAGTTAACATGGAGGAGAACTTGGGGAACTATACATGTATCCTCTGATACCTCTCATAGCAAAGACCCTGCTGAAACTCCAGACAGACAGGGGTATGATGATACTCATCGCACCATATTGGCCCAGATAGCTGTGGTTTGCCCTTTGGCTTCAACTCTCCCAGTGGGAACCTCTATGGCTGGGCTCTGCTCCAGACATCATATTACAAGAAGACAGGAGGATGCTACATCTCAAAGTCAGGTCCTTGGTCTTACTGTATGGATGTTGAGAGACTAGTCCTGTCAGAGTTTAACTTGCCCAGCAAAGTGACAGATGTTCCGTTGGCTTCTAGGAAGGCCTTGACAAGATGTTTTTATGCATTCAAATGGAAGAGATTTGCTTTCTGGTGCGTGGGCCAAATGCTAGATCCTTTCAATTGCCCCACTGACAGACTACTAGAGTATTTCCTCCACCTCTTGGAGTCGGGTCTCAAGTCCAACTCTGTCAGAGTCCACCTCAGCGCGACTGGGGCTTACCATTGTGGAGTAGAAGGAAGGTCTATCTTGGTTCAACCTTTAGTGTTTCACTTTATACGGGGGTTGCTTCTCTCAAAGCCTCCATTCAAGCCCCAGCAGTGGCTTGGGACCTCAGTGTGTTCATTGTTAACTCATGCTAACTCCCTTTGAACCTCTCTGTTCCTGCTCTATGAAGTTACTGACTTGGAAGGTCTTGTTTCAGGTGGCAGTTATTTATTTATTTTATTTAACAGTATTTCTAAACCGCCTTATCTTAATAATCAAGGTGGTATCACAGCAAACAATCTGGTAAAGTGAGTGTGTTATGCATGCAGTGAGGGTGAAATTTAGTTGAGTGTGTGTTGTATTGTGTGCTAGATTGGTTTGAGCTATGTACAAGGTGGGCTATATACAGTGGTGCTAAAAACATTTTCCATACATACATTGTTTAGGCGGTATCATGTACTGTTATACATTCTCTGAGGTTATGTGATGTGTCCATAGTGTTCTATGAACAGCATGGTTTTCAGCTGTTTTCTAAAGTCTTTGAGGTCTGTAGTTGCCCTCAAGTCGTCCGGTAGTTTGTTCCATATTGTTGGAGCAGCCATGGAGAGTGCTCTGTCTGTTGTGTCCTTGCGTGTGTGTTTGTATTCACTTGGGGTGCTGACTCGGTTGTGTGTTTGTTTTCTTCTAGGACGTGTGCTAGTGTCTGGTTGTATGAGGGTGTGCAGGCTGTTGGCTGATGTGTGCTGTTTTATCTTAAATAGGTTTATGATAGTTTTGTATCTGATGCGTGCACCGATTGGAAGCCAGTGTAAGTCCTTTAAGGTAGGTGTGATGTGCTCTTGTCTTGCAGTTCCGGATATGATTCGTGCTGCAGTGTTTTGTGCCAGTTGGAGTGGTTTGAGGGCTTGTTTCGGTAGTCCAAGGTATATCGGATTGCAGAAGTCCAGTAGTGGGGTTATCAGTGCTTGACAGATGGTACGGAAGTGATCTGGGGCGAGAAGTGGTTTCAGTCTCCTGATGATTCGCATCTTGTAGTAGGCTTTTTGGATTGTTTTGTCTATGTGTGGCTTGAGGTTGAGTTTATTGTCCAGAGTAACTCCGAGGTATCTTACTTCTGCACACTATGTCAGCACACTGGATAAGTGAGTTCCAGGCTCTAATAGTTCATTCGCTGTATACAAGGTTCCATCATAATAGAGTGGTCCTGCACACTCATCCTCAATTCCTTCCAAAGGTGGTACTGGCTTTCCATCTTAATCAGTCAATCGTCCTGCCAACATTCTTCCCAAGGCCTCATGCCCATAGAGAGGAAGCAGCACTGCACATGTTGGACGACTGCAAACAAACCTTAGCCTTCTACTTAGAGCAGATGAAGGCCCACCAAAAATTCATCCAGCTGTTCTTTCCTTTGACCCCAGCAAGCTAGGGCTGCCATTTCCAAACAGACTCTTTCAATGTGGCTGGCAGACTGCATCTCTTTCGCTTATGCCCAGACTGGCCTGAACATTGATGGTCATGTCACAGCTCACAATTTCAGAGTCATGGTGTATTGGTAGCCAACTTGTTCTTGATCTCCATGGAAGAGATCTGCAGGGTTGCAATGTGGTCTTTTGTCCACACATTCACATCTCATTACTATCTGGATGGGGATTCCCAACATGACAGCAACTTCGGCCAATCTATGGCATTTGTTTGGGGATTAAAATCCAACTCCATCCCCCTAAGGCTCTTTTGTCTGTCCAGGCTACCAAAAAAGAAAAAAAATGGTGAAGAAGCTGAATTAGATGAGTTCCTTATAGTGAACTACCACTACTGTACATAGTCAATTCTCCAGTTCTTAGTTCAATATTGCCCCTGCTGGGCTTCTCAGCAGCCTCCTTGGTTTTCAATAGGCTATAGCTTGGGAATCCCATAATCTGAGGGCTTACTTCCTGCTTGTCCACAAAGAAAAGGTAGTTACTCACCTGTAGCAGGTGTTCTCCGTGGCAGCAGGAATAAGTCCTCACAACCCTCCTATCTCACCGAGTTTAATTCTGCTACACCTTTGTTATCAGAGTGGAGAAGATGGCACCATGGTGGCAGGCGGGGAGGGAGGCACGCAAGTGCAATGGAGCCTCTCAAAAGCTTCCAATAGATGCCAGGGGAGCATTCCCGCGTGGAACTCTGTCAGAGATGTCACACATATGTGAGGACTTATTCCTACTGTCTACGGAGAACACCTGCTATAGGCGAGTAACAACCTTATACTGCTCTAGGCCAGTCAGTACCAGAGCGCTGTGGTGTTCACAGTGCTAGACCTACCACTAAGCGGTTGGCTGGGGCCACAGCTTCTGAGGGAGCAAGGCAAAGAGTCAAAGCAAAACAATAGGTCTGGCAGTCATCAGGTAGAATGGGTAATATGCAAAGAGTCCATTTAGCCTTGTAAGTGGCTTTTTGAAATCTCCCTCATTATGTATATATTTACAAAAGAAAGTTTTAATATTTACAAGTGTGATGTCGAAATATGAATTTGTATAAGATTGTTACAATTGAATTTATCAATCAAAATCTTGGATGGGGTCTAAAATCTAATTGCTAAGGCTGCAAGGCTGAAGTTTCACCTAGGGCATCTAATACCCTTGGCACCAGCACTGGGTGTTCATATGTGCATTTATCTCAGCTGCATGTTGTGTGTGTGCTGTACATATGTTGCATCTGTGGTGGGTTAGGTGAGGATGGTGGGGCATTTATAGAGGATGTATATTTGGGGGTTGGTGACAGTTGCAAGGAGATGGTTTTGGGGGTAGGATTAGTTTGCAGGATGTGGAGGGTTTTTGGAGGTCTGGCATTTCCATAGGGGGATTTTTTTTTTTGAGTGGAGCAGTTTCTGAGGGAGTAGTTTACGGGAGAGGAAGCAGTTTGCAGCTGGTGGAAAATATGCAGGGGCATTTGAGGTGGTGGAGCAGATGTAGGCGGTAGGTTTTGGGGATATGGCATTTTGGGAGGAATGAGCAATTTGAGGGGTGGTAGGACAGTTGTGAGGGAGTATTCTTTAGAGGTGGAGAAGTGTGTGTGTTGGTTGGACAATTGTGATATGGTAGTTTTAGAGAATGGGGTAGCTGCAGGGTTGTGGGGCAATTGCAGGGAATATTTTTATAGGAATGTTGCAGTTGTGAGGGTATTTTTTGGAGGTGGCTACGTTTGCAGGATGGTGGGGCAGTTGTGGGAGGTTGTTTATGGGAGAGGGACAGTTGTGGGGGTGGGACAGTTTGCAAGGTGGTAAGGCAGTTTGGAGGATGTTTTTTTTATGGTGGCAGTACTGTATTTGGCAGATTCATAGAGCAGTAGCAAGGGAGTATTACTGAGGGGTGGGGCACAGGGTGGTGGGGCAATTATAGGGGGGGGGGAAAGTTTGGTGATTTGAGATAGTAAGGAGTAGGAGTTTGAAAGGAGCAATTCTCCAGCTTCTATGTTTCAGTCAATATGTTTCTATGCTATGTTTCAGTCAGTAAGTTTCTATGCTATAGCAGCTGGAACTCCTTCTCCCATAGAAATACATTGGGCTAGTTTTGTGGGTGGGGAGGGGAGGGATCTAATTTCTCTGGAACCCAAGTCCAATTTGTCCCATTTTCAAACTCATGTCTTTACCAATTTTTCCCACATGCCATGTTTCATTCTGTTTGTTAAAACTTTCAGTTATTTTGCCACCATACAAATGGGCAGACATACAGGGGCTATACATTTCAAGCAAAGATAAGAGTTTGTGGCTTTTTAAATTACTAGCTCTCTGCCTGGGAGCTCTTAAAAGGGTGTTAGCACATTTTTAAAACAAAGTTACATTCTTTTTGGTGCTTTAGTTTAAAAGGGGAAATATTTTCTTTAGTGGGGTAGGTTTACAACTCTGCTTTAGTATCTTTCTCAGCTCTTTGAAACTACTGACACCTCATCATGTGTTAGTTCCTCCCTACCCTCCCCAACTCCCACCCACCCCTAGTGTGCAGTCTTGCTTTATAGGGCACCTCCCCAATTAACTACACAGATGGACTCGGAACAGCACATTTTGAACACACTTAAGAGATTTAACTGCTTTTTCTCTGAAAGAACAGCTGGGAAACCGGCTTGTACTTTGGTAGGTCTCTCTCTCTTCTGCTTTAACAGATACCTAAAACTCCACCAACTGAACAATGGCCGGGAAAAATCATACTGCCAAAGCTGTTTCCCCTGTTACAGCTTCTATCTCTGTCCAGACAGAAGTCCCAATGCCAGTTGAAAGACTAGTTCCATGTGCAGGATGCCTGCATGCTGAAGCCCAAAGGAAACAAGTGGAGGAACTTAGAGAGGAGGTGGCGAGGCTGAGGAGCATTCAAGACAGTGAGAAGTACATTGATGAGATGCTTCTTGCAATATCCAAGCTCTCCAGCAGAGGAGAAGATGGCAGCTTACAGAATGACGAAGGTTGGACACAAGTCACCAGGGCCTGAAAAAATCACCAATCCAACCTCTACAGCCTTTGAATTGAAAAACCATTATGCAGCCCTGGAAGTGGAGGAGGTGAAAGCATCCCTAGAAAGGGAAGAACCAGAGCTCAAGCACCCCAAAGTTGCAAAATTTGTGAGCACAAGGAAGCAAAGGGTAGTGGTGGTTGGTGACTCGCTTCTGAGGGGTACCAAGGCGTCCATCTGCCGACCAGACTTGATGTCCAGAGAGGTATGCTGTCTGCCAGGTGCCAAAATACGAGATGTCACAGAGAGTTTGCAGAGACTCATCAAGCCCATTGACTATTACTCAATGTTGCTAATCCATGTCGGCACAAATGATACTGCCAGGTATCCCTCTGAGCGTATCAAAAGTAACTCCATGGCTCTGGGACAGAAAGTGAAGCAGATAGGGGCGCAGGTAGTGTTCTCTTCAATCCTCCCTGTTGAGGGTAAAAGCCAAGGCAGAGATGCTTGCATCCTGAAGATGAATACATGGCTGCGTGGATGGTGTGATCGAGAACGTTTTGGTTTCCTTGACCATGGGATGCTGTTCCAAGGGTTGCAGAGCAGAGATGGCATCCATCTGTCCAAGAAAGGTCAACATGTCTTGTGATAAGGAAGCTTATCATAGTTCAGGAAGGAGCTATAATAGAGGTGAAGTGACTCTGAACAAGCAACCTGTCTGTTCTGGTAGAAATAATAAAACATAATGTTTCCATAAAAGACTACCAGTCCCAGAATGCACTAGGTTTCCAACAGCCATTAGGAGAGCTGAAGTGGGGAAACGTGTGTTCAATCAGGAGGGCTATGAGGTAATCCCCAAGCACTCATCTCCAAGGGCAGGGCTTGATTCAGCACAGCTGTGCTGTGCTAGGGTGGAGCATTCATCTAAGCAGGATAAAAGAAAAGCTTATTCTACAGAGAATCAGCAGAAGCATCTTCATCAGAAGCATCATCAGAGGCATCTTGATCAGAATCATCTTGATCATCAGAAGCACCTTGATCATCCTGACCATCATCATCAGCAGAAGCCAGAGCTGACGGACAGAGAGAGCAAGAAACACTTTGGAAGAAAGAAGAGAAAAGCATTTGGGAGGTCTAGAGGAGTCCATAGCAGTACGTATACTGGGAGGCATTCCAGAGGCAAGCATACATCATTGGACTGGGGAAAGCCAGGAGGAGTGTGGTTGCAGAGCCAGGAATCTCCGGACGGCACCTGTGAGGGAGACGGCTGCACTTGGAAGGGACCCTAAGACCAGTGCCAGAAGGTATGTGAGGAGAGATCCAGTGTCCAGGGATCTTGATTGGAAGGCTGGACATAAGAACTGGACTACATACTGGCCAGGATATTTAGAGAGGAACTCTAACAGCAATGGAAGCTCAGGTATGAACACTGATCTATGCCCTAGCTCTTCACTGGGAAGACAGCAGGGGAACAAGTATTGTCCTGAGAGTGTTCCAATGAGAAATTCCTCTGTGCCAATCCATGATAGTGAACCTATGATAATTGAAGAAGGGGAAGATGTTGTAAATGAGGACTTTGAATACATGGATTGCTCTCTGTCTAAACTTCTGTGGTAATATGCTGTTACAAAATACAACAACCATCACAAAGAAATATAAACTTGTTCTTTAATCTACTCAGAAAAGCTTCTGAGTAGGATTTGAGCCATGTAATAAAAAGTAAACCAGCCAAGGGGTTTTCAGCTGGTAATTGTTAGCAATTGAGCCTTGCCTAATTGCCTGTGAGCTCTGAAGGGACACTTCTGAGTGTATGTGAAGATACAAGAAGTTATCCCTGAAAAAGAACAGTTTTTTTCCTACTTTGTGGGGTTTTGTTTGTTCTTTGAAGCACTGCTAAGGAGATATTAGCAGGAGCCTACAGAAAAGACCTTTCTGTTCCCATCAAGGTCTTTATGCTTTGATTTGATTGCTTAACAAGTTCAGCTGTTGTTTTTTTCCTTATTTGTTTTTCTAAGTATAATACTGAAAGCAAGTATTCCTTTTTATGTGCTACCAAGTATATCTGTGTTGGGAGAAATAACCCCATAAATAAAATATCTTCTTTGCTTTACATTCGAGCAAGCACAACTAATTTATTGTGAACGGCTGAGTCTGGTATGAATGGACTACATTTCCCACAATCCTTTGCAAGTCATATTAATATTTGCCTTTGCTAAGACTGTGGACATTCTCACCCAGCGCCCCCCGTTTACAGTCTTCAGTAGCAGACTGGCTAATCTACTGAAGAGGGCTTTGGAAAAACTTAGAGAAGCTAGCAAGGTAGTCAGGAAAGCAAAGATTCAAAAAGAGGAAGAAATAGTCAGTGCAATAAAATGGGGGGATAATACATTTTTCAGATATGTTAGTGAGAAGAGGAAGGGCAAAAGTGGTATTGTCAGACTCAAGGGTGAAGGGCAGGAATATGCAAATGCTGATGAGGATGAAGCAGAATTCCTTAACAAATATGTCTGTTCTGTGTTCACAGATGAAGAACCAGGAGCAGGACCTCAGAAAACACCCACAAACAGGAACAGAAGTGAGGGGTATCTTGAACGATATTCAGAAGACTGTTCATGAGGAACTAGCTAAATTTAAAGTAGTCAAAGCGATGGGACCAGAAGGGATACACCCTAGAATACTGAGAACGTTCTAGCAGCTCCACCGATTGACCTTTTCAATGCCTCTTTGGAGTTGGGAGTGGTGCCAGAGGACTGGAGAGAGGCACATGTGGTCCCTTTACACAAAAGTGGAAGTAAGGATGTGATTGAAAACTACAGGCTGGTTAGTCTAACCTCTGTGGTGAGTAAATTATTGGAAACACTGCTGAAAGAGAAAATAGTGAGATTTCTGGAGTCCAGCAGTTTACTGGATCAGAGGCAGCATGGATTCACTAGAGGTAGATCTTGTCAGACAAATCCTATTGATTTCTTTGACTGGGTGACCAAGGAATTAGACCGAGGGAGAGCCCTAGATGTGGTGTATTTGGATTTCAGTAAAGCATAGTTACTCACCTGTAACAGGTGATCTCTGGAACAGCAGGAATTTAGTCTTCACATATGGGTATCGTCGGTACCGACGGAGCCAGCGCGGGAACGCTCCCCGGCGTCCAATTAGAAAGCTTTTGGGAGCATTCCACAGCGCCTGCATGCTGCCTTCCCGCCTTTCCCAACTGCCTCTCTCCAGTTGAGTTTTAAAGCTGAGACAAAGAGAGAGAGGGAAAGGAAAGAAAAGAGAGATACAACTCCTAGGGGAGGTGGGTGGGGTGTGAAGACTAAATTCCTGCTGTTCCCAGAGATCACCTGTTACAGGTGAGTAACTATGCTATCTCCAGGAACAAGCAGGAATGTAGTCTTCACATATGGGGACTCCCTAGCTTTAGATGCCAGGGAGAGAACCCCAGAAGTTGTGTGTCCCTGTGAGAGGGCTCCACTTCCCCCCATGGATCTCCGGCATCCTATCAGGGATGGTGGGTAGGAGTTGATTAGGTATGAAACAGGTGTTGGAGAACAGCCTGACTAAACAAGGCATCCCGGCGGGAGTCCTTGTCCAAGCAGTAATGGGCTGTGAAGGTATAAACCGAGGCCCAAGTGGCTGCTTGACAGATGACGTTGATAGACACAGAGTGCAGATGAGCCATTGAAGCTGCCATGGCTCTCACATTGTGAGCTGTGACATGGCCCTCCAGAGGAAGATTCTTACTCTGATAGGCAAAGGAAATACACTGTGCAATCCAGCTGAACAGTGTTCTCTTGGAGACTGGAAGTCCCAAATGAGAAGGATCAAAAGCAACAAAGAGTTGAGAGGACTCTCTATGTTGCTGTGTTCTTTGTAAGTAAAAAGCTAAAGCTCTTTTACATTCTAAAGTATGAAGATTCCTTTCTGCATTTGATGCATGAGGCCTTGGAAAAAACACAGGCAGGTAGACCGCTTGGTTCAGATGAAAAGGCGAGACCACCTTTGACATAAAGTGTGGATGAGTCCTAAGGACTACCTTGTCATGATGGAACTTTGTATAAGGAGGATCAGCTACTAGTGCCTGCAACTCACTGATGCGACGTGCTGATGTGATTGCAATGAGAAAGATAACTTTCCAGGAAAGGAATTTCAACGAGGTAGTAGCTAAGGGTTCGAAAGGTAGCTTCATGAGCTGGCCAAGAACCAGGTTTAAGTCCCATGCCACCGGTGGTGGCCTAATGGGAGGCTTGGTTAGAAGAAGGCCTCTCATAAATCTTGCTATGAGAGGATGGGAGGCAATAGGTTGTCCATTTAAAGGCTTGAAAGAAGCTGCAATAGTACTCAAATGGACTCTTAAGTCCTGAATTGGATAAATGAAGGAGATACTCCAGTAATGATTCCAGAGGTATCGCAAGGGGGCTAAGACCCTTCTGCGAGCACCATATGGTAAACCTTTTCCACTTGAAAGCATAGGAGCATCTTGTGGAAGGTTTTCTGGAAGCATAAAGGATATCCTTTACTTGCTGAGAAAGGTTAAGATCATGAAGATCTAGGCCTTCAGCAACCAAGCCCTGAGATGCAGAGACTGGGGATTGGGATGCCATAACATTCCGTCCTCCTGAGATAGGAGATCTGGAGCAGACCCTAACTCCAGAGAGGGAGCTTGAGAGATATGTAGAAGCAGAGGGTACCACACTTGCCGTGGCCAATGTGGAGCTATGAGAATCATACGGCCTCTGTCTCTCTGAAGCTTGAACAGGGTTTTGGGAATTAAGGGAATGGGTGGAAAGGCATAAAAGAAGTCTTGACCCCAATGAAGTAGGAAAGCATCCCTGGCCTGAAAGCCCTGAGCCGGAATTCTGGAACAGAACCGGGGAAGTTTGGCATTCCATGGACTTGCAAAGAGGTCTATGTCCGGGGTTCCCCAAATTTGAAAAATCTTGGCCACCTGGTCTGCATGAAGAGACCATTCATGTGGAAGCAGAACTCGACTGAGTCTGTCTGTCCAAGAGTTTTGGATACCTGGACGATACACTGCCAGGAGATGAATCTGATGCTCTCTGGCGAGGGCCCATATTCGCAAAGCTTTGTTGCAAAGCGACAGAGAGCCTGTTCCTCCCTGCTTGTTCACGTAGAAGATGGCTACTTGATTGTCCGTATGAATGAGGACTGTCGTGTAGCTGAGCAGGGTGTGGAACACTCGAAGAGCAAGGAAGATTGCTCTGAGCTGTAAGATATTGATGTGTAGATGAGTCTCCTGTGGAGTCCAGGTGCCTTGGGTGGAGAGATCTTGCAGATGAGCTCCCCAACCCATTGGTGAAGCATCTGTTGTGAGAGTTGCCTGGGGTAAAGGTTGTTGAAATGGGGACCCCACCAATAGGTTTTGCGTGGACTGCCACCATTGTAGGGACAAAATAAGGCGATTTGTATTTGCTATTTTGTCTGACAGGCACCCTGATGCCTGGGTCCATTGAGTGGATAAAGTCCACTGGGTTGCTCTCATATGGAGGCGAGCATAAGGAACCACATGCACGGTAGATGCCATGTGGCCTAGTAGTTGTAACATTTCCTGAGCAGTGAGATGAGGCTTTAGCACTGCTTGAGAAGCTAACTGCACCATGCGAAGGCAACGGGTCTGGGGAAGGTAGGTCCTTGCTTTTCTGGTATCCAGCAAAGCCCCTATGAACTATAGAGACCAAGTGGGAGTTAGGCTGGATTTTGGGATGTTTATGACCAGACCCAAATACTGAAGGATACGCATTGTGCAAGATAGAGAAATCCTGGCCTCTGACTCCGATGGGGCTCAAATGAGCCAGTCGCCTAAGTAGGGGAAGACGAATATTCCTAGAGTGCGAAGAAATGCTGCTACCACAGCCATGCATTTCGTAAACACCCTTGGTGCTGAGGCCAGGCCAAAAGGAAGCACCCTGTATTGGTAGTGCTTTCCTTGAAAAAGGAACCGAAGGAACTTTGTGAGTTGGATGGATGAGAACAAGAGTGTATGCATCCTTGAGATCTAGAGAACAAAGCCAATCCTGACTCTGAAGGTATGGCAGCAGTGTTCCCAGAGAGATCATCTTGAATTTCTCTTTGAACAGGAATTTGTTCAATTCTCTGAGGTCTAAAATAGGTCTGTGTCCCCCTGTTTTCTTTGGGATAAGGAAACAGGGGGAGTAAAACCTTGTACCCTGTTGAGGAATGGGTACCTCTTCTATTGCCCCTTGGGCAAGAAGCATAGTGACCTCTTGATCTAACAGGTTGATGAGAGAGGTCTGAGAATTGAACCGTCTTACCATGGTGTGAGTGGGCATGCAGAGAAAGTGAAGCTTGTACCCCTCTTTTATAATGGAGAGAGTCCAATGTTCTGCTGTTATCTGCCCCCATCTGGGGGCAAAGTGACACAACCTTCCTGGAATGGTGGAAGGCTCTGGTCCGTTGAGGGCCAGGAAGGCTAAGTTCTCTAGATGGAAGTCAAAGGCCTTGTGGAGGCTGAGACTGCTGAGACGGTTGAGGCTTAGCAGTCTTTACTTTCCTCTGTTTAGGTGGTTGCAGACTCTTTCGGGCAGGTTGACCTGCAGAACATCCCTGCTGGGAATAAGAGAGATAAAACCTCTTCTTTTTGGAGAAGAATGGTTTCTTGAAAGATTTCTTCCTTGCAGGATCAGCTGTGGCTTTGGATAATCTATCCAAAGTGGAGTTGTCCGCATCCAACTCATTGGCTTTCTCTTGCCAATTTTTGCAGAATAGATTCTCACCTGTACAAGGGATATTGCCCAGTTTGTCCTGCACCCAGAGCTCCAAATCAGATGCCTGGAGCCAGGCAATTCTATGTGCACCTATGACAATGGCAGAGATTCTGCTTATGCACTCAAAAAAGTCAAAAGCTGCACGATTGACAAACTTAGAAACATCCTGGGCATGTTTAACCAGTGTGAGAAAATCCTGCCTCTTGTCATCAGGAAGAAGAGGGCTCAAAATCTCTAAATCTCCTGTGACTTCCTTAAGGAACATTCCCATATATAAAATATAGGAACTGATCCTGGCACAAAGCATGGAAGCCTGGAAGGTACGACGTCCAAAGGCATCCAAAGTTCGACACTCACGTCCTGGAGAATTAGAGGCATGCCTCTTTGCACTTCTGATCCTTCTCACAGCTGATTCCACTACAATAGAGTGGTGAGGAAGCTGAGTCTTCTGGAAGCCAGGACACGGAGGTACTCGATACATGTTATCCAGTCTACGAGAGTGAGGAGAGGTGGTAAGAGGTGTTTCCCACATTCTTAACATGAGATCATGTAAGATCTCATGGATAGGCAAAGTAGCTGCTTCCTTAGGAGCCTTGGGATATTATAGAATATCCAACTCCTTTGCCCTGGGCTCTGTTTCAGGAGCCACGGTAATGGAAAGACCTCGAGCCACCTCCCTGATAAAATCCTGAAAGGAGATATCTTCTGGAGGAGACATCCTGCATTTAGGAGAGGAAGGCTCCTCCGGAAGAAGTACTCCGGTACCGATGGAGCTGTCAGAATCCTCAGACTCCTCCGAGGATTCAAAGTACCTTCTGTCTGGATGCTCTTGTAGAGCACAATACCCGTACTGTCCGAAGTCGGTGCCGGGGGGAATCGATACCGGTGTATCGGTACCGGAAGGCATAGCATGACTGGGTGCCGGCAATGCAGACACCGATGTCGATGCCTATGCGGTTGGTGCCGGTACCGGTTGAACTGTCTGACGCGGTTCCGAGGGTGTCGATGCCGCAAGGAGAGCCGCCAGACTGCGTTCAATAGCCAGGAACCTCTGGTCTATCGACGCTGCCGATGCCTGGGTATTGGTAACGGAGAGAACAGCCGGTACCCCAGAGCATGGCACCAGTAGTTCTGCCGAGGTTGAGGCCTCGAGAACATTCTGGAGCCCCGATAATGCTTTGGAAACCGAAGCCTCCCGCCGGGGCAATTTTGCCGGTACAGAACCCTCAAGGGCAACGCCAGAGGCATCTCGATGCTTGGAAGGAGATCTACCCTTTGAGGACCGGCCAGACTTATGTTTAGTTACCTGAGATCCATGGGAGGAAGACAAAGCCCTGGAAGTCGTCGATGCCACAGAGACTGCATCGGAGGGGAAAAGGGTGCTGAGCTTAGCAGCTCGGTTTTGTCAACCCCTCTTGGACATCATGGCAAAGGCATACACTCCAAGATGGAGTGGTCAGGACCTAAACATTTAAGGCACCACTCATGGGTGTCGGTGACGGAGATGGTACTGCCACACTTGGTGCACTTCTTGAAACCCGAAGCGGGTTTTTCCATAGTAAAGGAAATTTTGGGCCTAAGGCCCAAAATGGCGTGTGTACCTGAAAAAGAAAGGTTTGGAAAAAAGAAGATATTTTATTTTATTTTTTTTTAAAGAAAGAAAGAAAGAACCGGCGGTACTGGTATAGCGTCGAGGGAAGGCAGACGCGACCACAAAAAAGGAGAACAGAAAAACTTTTCTGCGGTGACAGGAACGACAACCTGCTGGCTCCGCGGAAAATGAAGAACTGGAGAGAGGCAGTTGGGAAAGGCGGGAAGGCAGCACGCAGGCGCTGTGGGATGCTCCCAAAAGCTTTCTAATTGGACGCCGGGGAGCGTTCCCGCGCAGGCTCCGTCGGTACCGACGATACCCATATGTGAAGACTACATTCCTGCTTGTTCCTGGAGATAGCCTTTGACACCGTTCCACACAGGCGACTTATAAACAAACTGAGCACCATAGGGATGGATCCTAAAGTTACTCCTTGGGTTAGAAATTGGTTGCGTGGGAGGGCAGCAAAGGGTACAGGTAAATGGAGCTCACTCTGAGAAGGAGGTGAACCAGTGGTGTGCCCCAGGGATCTATTCTTGATCTGATTCTTTAATATATTTTTTTAGTGATATTGCGGAAGGGCTGTCGGGTAACTTTTGCCTCTTTGCAAATAATACCAAAATCTGCAATAGAATAGACACACAAGAAGAAGTAGATAACATGAGCGATCTAGTTAAGCTTTAAGAATGGTCTAGAATTCGGCAGCTGAAATTTAATGTTAAAAAATGTAAGGTCATGCATTTTGGTTGAAGTAATACAAGGGGGCAATATAGTATAGGGAGTGAAGTACTTCTGGCCACAAAAGAAGAGCGGTACCTAGATGTGATTGTGTCTGATGATCTTAAAGTAGCTAAACAAGTAGAAAAGGCAACAGAAAAAGCTAGAAGGATGCTTGGGTGCATAGGGAGAGGAATGGCCAGCAGAAGAAAGGAGGTGATAGTGCCTCTATATAAGTTTTTGCTGCGACCTCATTTTGAGTATTGTGTGCAGTTCTGGAGACCGTACCTTCTAAAGGATATAAACAGATTGGAGTTGGTGCAGAGGATTGCTACTAAAATGGTTAGTTGTCTTTATTATAAAGCATATGAGGACAGACTTAAGGATCTTAATATATACACCTTAGAGGAAAGGCAAGATAGAGGTGATATGATTGAGACGTTTGAATACCTCCGTCGAGAGCCTCTTTCAATTGAAAGCAAGCTCTGCTATGAGGGGACATAGGATGAGGGAAAGGGGGAAAGACTCAGGAGTAATATGCGGAAATATTTATTTATGGAAAGAGTGGTAGATGTGTGGAATAGTCTTCCAGTGGAGGTGGTAGAGATGAGGACAGCAGCGCCGGCCCGTCCATTGGGCAAGAATGTTTTTTGCACAGGGCCCCGCGTTTCAGGGGGCCCCGTGCAAAGAACATTCTGCTTAAAAGTATATTTTACATTTTTTTTTAAAAAAGCTGTCTGCTGCCGGCCTGCCGCTACCACTGCGGCAGATTTGAGTGTCCCGCGGGGCCCCCCCCTGCCCGGCAGAGCCTGCCTTCCCTGCATCAGCTCCCTCTCCGCAGTCGAAACCGGCTTTCAGAGCGCGAAGGGAGAGTTTCCCTTTTGCGGCTCTGTTACGACCGCAGGGGCTGATGGGAACTTTCCCATCAGCGCCCGCGGGCTTAACAGAGCCGCGAGGGAGAAACTCTGCCTTTGTGCTCTGAAAGCCGGTTTTGACTGCGGAGAGGAAGCTGATGCAGGGAGGGCAGGCTCTGCCGGTCAGGGGGGACCCCGCGGGACACTCGAATCTGCCGCCGCGGCAGCGGCAGGCCAGCAGCAGACAGCTTTTTATTATTTTAAAATTTCCCTAGGCTGGGGGGAAGAGGGGGGGTTAGGGCTGGAAATGGGCTAATGGGGTTAAGACTGGAAGGTGGCTGATGGGGGGTTAGGAATGGTAATGGGCTATGGGGGGCTAAGACTGGAAATGGGCTGATGGGATTAGGGCTGGAAGTGGGCTGATGGGGATTAGGACTGGTAATGGGCTATGGGGGGGCTTAAACTGAAAATTGGGTGATGGGGGTTAGAACTGGAAATGGGCTGATGGGATTAGGATTGGAGTGGGCTGATGGGGGTTTAGGACTGGTAATAGGCTATGGGGGGGCTAGGACTGTAATGGGCTGAGTGGAAGGGAAGGCTTGAACTGCAAATAGCTGATGGGGGATGGGGGCTGATGGGGGGTTAGGACTGGTAATGGGCTGGGGGGGGCTTAAACTGAAAATTGGGTGATGGGGGTTAGGACTGGTAATGGGCTATGGGGGGCTTAAACTGAAAATTGGGTGATGGGGGTTAGGACTGGAAATGGGCTGATGTGATTAGGACTGGGAGTGGGCTGATGGGGGTTTAGGACAGGTAATAGGCTATGGGATGGCTAGGACTGGTAATGGGTTGGGGGGGTTGCTAGGACTGGAAATGGGCTGAGTGGAAGGGAAGGCTTGAACTGCAAATAGCTGATGGGGACGGGGCTTGGAATGGAAATGGGCTGAGGGGTAGGGGGTCCTTGAACTGCAAATAGCTGATGGGGAGAGGGATTGGAATGGAAATGGGCTGTGAGGGGAGGGAGCTAGGACAGAAAATGGGCTGATGAAGGGGCTAGGATAGGACTGGGAATTGGGTGTTGGGGGGAGCTAAGATTGGAAATGGGCTGTGGTGGGGGCTTGAATTGAAATGGACTCATGAAGGGGCTGGAACTGGAAGTAGGCTCATGGGGGGCTTGGATTGGAAATGGGCTGAGTGGAGGGGAGCTAGGATTTGACATGGGCTGATGGTGGGGCTAGGAAAGGACTAGAAATGGGCTGATGGGAGGCTGGTATTGGAAATGAGCTGATGGAGGGACTCGGATAGGACTGGAAATGGATGGGGGAGCTAGGACTGGAAATGGGCTGATGCGGGGACTAAAAGGGAGCGGATACTGGGTGGGGCTGGAACTAGAAGGGAGCTGATGTTGGGGGAGATTAGAATGGGATGGGGCTGGGAGAGTGAAATGGAGAGGGGAAAAATATTTTGTGTGGGAGGGAAGAAAAATCTACAATTGACCGGGTATTGGGAGAGTAAGTGGGGATTGAGGATGGAGGGGTAAAATTTGAGTGGATGAAAAAGGAATGAGGAAAGAGCAAAAGGAGAAAGATTAGTATGTTAAAGCAGATGTAAGAGAATGGAAAAAAACTAGAAGAGAAAAGAAAGGACAAATGGAGAGCAGACGATGGAGAGTTAGCAGAAGACACAAAGAAACCAGAAGAAAGTGTCTGGAGAAATTGCAACTGAAAAAAAATGCACAAAAGGTACAAAGATATCTCCTTATTTTGAATTTATTAACTGGAATATGACAACTCTGGGAAATGTGCATCATTAACGTCTGTGCTTTGTTTAGTACAAGAGGAAATTAATTTATAGTTTTATTTCTACATTGTTGTTGTACATTCCAAGTTTGGCTTTTTAGGGTTCCCAGTTTAATTATTGTCTTCCTGTTTCTAAATTGTGATTCCTTGTTTGGTGATGATCTGTGTTCTGCATGTGTAACTGAGCTGAGGTATTCTGTTTATGTAATTCCTATTTGACATTGCCACTTGTTCTCTTTCCCCAGTAGATCATGTATTGTTATTCTCTGAAATGTATTGGTTTAATATTTGCAGTGTTGCCTTTTGATAGGTAAGGTATGGTGCTTTGTGAGTCCTGGTAGTGCTCTTACGATACAGCGGGTTTGCTATGGGTTCTAAATGGGCAGTGTTTGTAGTAGTTCCTAATGTGCCTGGCGGTTGGCACTGGATTATAGTAATATAGAAATCTTTTAGTCTTTCTTTATCCATACACTCATGAAGAGGCATGTTTACTAAAAGTTAGTGTATGGTAACATTATGCAAATAGTTATGCAAATGAGGCACCTTATGCAAATGAGGCCCCACGCTGAGTCTCTGCACATGGCTCCGCACCCTCCTTGGGCCGCCCTTGGAGGAAAGTATCTGAATTCAAAGAAGCATAGAACAAACACAGAGGATCTCTTTAAGGAAAAAAGGGGACTGTTGTAGTGGTTGATATGGAAGGGCAGACTAGATAGGCCATGTGGACTTTTTCAAGTACATTTGTAGCAAAAGACCTGTGAGAGAGTCAGTTAAACCATTAGTTGATAGAGGGGTAAAAGGGCCACGATGCCAGACTCTTGCAAAAACAGTTAGTTCCCCGCAGCCCAACACCTGATCTGGCCTTCTAAGGCCAGGGCCGGATTGCGGGGAATTAACTCTGGGGGTGGAATAATTTCCCCGGCCATTTTACCGGCCCTGGTCATACAGGGCTGACATTAGAATTGGCCCTGTATGTCCAGTGCTGGCGATCACCCACTGCCTGGTTAGCTTCAGCAGCAAAGGTTAGGTCACCTTTGAGGTGCCTAACTTTTGCCACGTAACGATAACCAGGCAATGGCATATAAAAACTGTTAATTAAATAAATAAATATTGCCGCTGCCCAGTTATCACTGGGTGCTCTGCTCCTGGAACATCCCAATGCTAGTCTGCATCACAGAAATACAAAAACGCATGCAGGGGAGACGCAGTCAATGTCTTGCTCTTCGGATACACACACATGTCGAATGTTGTGCTGCTTTTTGCTGTTCACTATGTGCTCACTCAGTAAGCCTCCCTCCTCATCTGCAGCAGCCTCCTGACACTCTCTTTCCCCTCTTGTTCCTCCTCCTTCCAGGGCACTCACTGGCTTCACTGGCTGTCTCTTAGGTCAGACAGGTGTCCTTGCCAGACAGAAATTTAATGCAACTAAAACTTCAAAATTATATTTCAAAAACATAATTCCAGAAATTCTTGTCATTTCCTAAGTTTATTTCTTCAGTTTCTCTTTTCAGCAGTTTCTAATGTCCTCAAAGTCCATATTTTGAGTGAAAGAGCCTAGGGCTTACGAATACCAAAAATATGCCCTGCTTCCACCCCCTCATCTCTCCCCCCCCCCCCCAGTATGTTCCCATTGGTTAGACCCCTGTCTTGTACTTTTCTGTGTGGAACTAGTCTGTGGAACTGGGATCATCATCAGGGCCTTCAGGTGCTGCTAGTAGGGTTGCCAACCGGCTCCAGATGTGCCCAACAGGCTTGATCTAGTCCTGGGTTTACCCCATTGCATGTAGGGTTGCCAACTGGCTCGTTTTCAGCCGGCCTGGACGGTTTTTCCATGGCCAGGCCAGCAAAGATGTAAAACCGGCCCTTGAAAAGCCGTTTTTTTGTTCTGGCTGCAAGATCGGGAGCGGCCAGAGCAAAAAAATGGCTTTTCTCCCAACTCCAGAAGTCCGAGTGAGGCCCCGGCTCCCTCTGCACAACCGCCAGCGTGAAGATCCTTTCCCTTCACGCTGGCGGCTGTTTGTGTGAAGCCGCGAATGCTGGGAAAGGTTAAAGGGCATTGCCTTTAACCTCTCCCAGCAATCGCGGCTTCACAGAAACAGCTGCCAGTGTGAGGGAAATGGATCTTCACGATGGCGGTTGTACAGAGGGAGCCGGGGCCTCACGCAGGCTTCCCCGGCTCCCTCTGAAGCCCCTCAGACAGCGGCGGGGCTGGTCAGGGGTCGGGGGGGGGGGAGGGTAGGCCAAGGACTGAATGGGCTATGATGGGGAGGGGCTAGGACTACAAATGGGTTGTGATGGGGGGGATCTGGACTAGAAATGAGCTATGGGGGGGGGATCTTGGACTGGAAATGGGCTGTGATGGTGGGGGGGGGCTAGGACTGGAAAGAGGCTGTGATGGGAGGACTTGGACTGGAAATGGCCTGTGATGGGAGGGCTAGCACTGGAAATGGGCTGATAAAGAGCTGGAACAGGACTGGAAATGGGTTGATGGGGGCTGGAATAGGACTGGAATTGGACTGACGAGGGGGCTAGGTTTGGAAATTGGCTGATGGGGAGCTTGGAGTGGAAAGTGGGGGGCTTAAATGGAACTGGAAAAGAGCATATGTGGGGCTAGGACTGGAAATGGGCTTATGAGGAGCTGGAATAGGACTAGAAATGGGCTGATGGGGGGAGCTTGGGCTGCAAATGGGTGATGGGCTAGAATAGGACTGGAAATGGGCTGATGTGGGGGCATGGGAGAATGGGACTAGAAGGGAGCAGATGCTGGGTGGGTCTAGAACTATAAGGGAGCTGATTTTGGGGGAGGACTAGAAGGGGATAGGGATGGGGAATGAGAATGGAGAGGGGAAAAGATATTTTGTGTGGGAGGGAAGAAAGGTCTATGATGGGCCGGCTATTGAAAGAGTAAGTGGGGATTGAGAATGGAAGTGTGAATTTTGAGTGGATGATAAAGGAATAAGGAAAGAAATGGGAGAAAGAGCAAAAGGGAAACAAATCAGTATGTTAAAGCAGATATAGAGAGAGAATGGAAAACATCTAAAAGAGAAGAAAGGACAAATGGATAGCTCGCAGAAGACACGAAGAAACCAGAAGAAAGTGACTGGAGCAATTGCAACTGAAAAATAAAATGCCCAAACAGAAGGTAGAAAAATACTTTTTATTTTGAATTTATTAACTGGAATATGTCTGGTCTGGGAAGTGTGTATTGCTAACATCTTTGTGTTTTTGTTTAGTGCAAGAGGAAATTACTTTATAGTTTTATTTCTCCAGTGTTGTACATTTCATGTTTGGCTTTTGGGGTTCCCAGTATAATTATTATCTGACCAAGGGAGTTAACCTACACTTATCCTCAGTAATTTTTGTGGGTGGGGCTGGGGTGCAGCATGGGTGGGGCTGGGGGTGGGGCAGGGGTGGGACTAGGGGCAGAGAATGGGTGGAGCATGGCGAGCCACAGGTGTCGGGTTTTTCTCGGTGAAAAAGTTGGCAACCCTAATTGCATGCAGGGACATGTATTCTGATTTCTCTACTGTACTCAGGGCTTAATTTGTAGACAAAAGAAAGAAGTGGAACGGGGGAGGAGGGCAGGACTGGAAGTGACCTGTGGGAGTGGGGCCAGGGCCTGAAGTGTTTGCATACTTTTGTTCACAGCATTGGTGAATAATCTGCTTAGGCTAGGCCTAAACTAAACATGTAATTTATCTAAACAGTGACGGAATACTGTCACAATCTAGATAATTTTCTGGCCTATCCTTGCTCCTCCTCTAACATGGCCCACAAATATATGGAAAATATCTAGCCATTTAGCCCGATATTATCTGTATATTTTTGAAAAGATATAGGCTAATTATTATGCCAGCAAACACATAATTGCCTTTGAATGGGGTATATTTATGCATTTGTCTGATAGGGTATAATAATCCATACAGAATACGCCCAGATTCACCAATAAAACTCTCCCAACAACAGATGCACAGTTAAAGTAGGGTTTTTTACTTTACAACTCAACATACAAAAAAAAGATTCCATTCAAATTCTGGTCTCAAATCAGTGACAATACCACCAACTCCCTCTACTGTCAAACACTGTGTATCATAACACAAAACCCTGCAATGGACACTCAACACCAGCACCAAATCTAAGAACGCAACCCTACCTATAAAAAATTAGCACTGCAAATGTTCTAGAACATCAGTAACCTTTATTTGGAAAAAGAGAAAAAGGCAAACTACTACAGATTCCTTCACAGAACCAACATGTTAACAGAATCCCTTACCTCGACTCTCCTTCGAGTACCAGTCCCCCTGCAGCATAAGCCCATTTCCATGCCCAGCCCCAGTATGAGCCACTTCCAGTCTCTCCCCCCCAGTCTCAGTATCCACAGCCCCAGTATCAGCCCGGTTCTAGTACCAGGTCCCTCCCCCCTCCACCAGGTTCAGGATCAGCCCATTTCCAGTCTTAGTCACCCCTTAGCACCAGTATCAGTCAATTTCCAGTCCCATTTCCCCCCAGACCCAGTTTCAGTCCATTTCCAGTCCTCCCAAAAACCCAGTATCAGTCCATTTCCAGTCACAGCCCCCCCAACCCAGCATTGGCCCTCTTCCAGTACCAGCCTCTCCACCACCATTCCACTGCCTTGGCCACTTTCCAGTCCCTCCCTTCTTCATCTTACATCAGCCCCTAGTCCCAGGCTCTCACCCTCATCAGATCTGTCCATTAGCCACCTCTTACCCCCACATCATTTGCAGCCAGCTAACTCTTCTCTACCTCTCCCTGCCTGTTCCTAAGTTAACACAGCCGCGGGAACATTTTTGTTTGCTCCCATGGCTGTGCTGTACTGAAGCAGCCCGGCTGTGGCATTTTTAGAAAAGCAAAATAAGCATTTACTGCTTTACTAAAAATGCTGTGGCTGGGCTGCTTCAAAGCAGGGAGAAGAGGTGGGACGATGGAATTTTATACTTCCACCCAGGCCTTGTCAAATTTTGTTTGTATGGAGGAGCCAGTCCAAACTTTTAGGAGCCAGTGGGTGTGATCTCCTCGGCCCCGACCCCACCATTGCCTCCATCCTCCACTGACGTTCCTACATTTGCAAGAGTTTGAAGAGAGATGATAAAGTGTGTTTTACTATGGTAGTAAGGGCTGAAATATGTAGAAAGTGCCTGTGTGTGTGCTTGTGTGGTGCAACGATGGTTTGCCCGTCTGTGCGTGGGATGTGGTGGTGGATGCTTTGAATTGCGGTGGTGCAGGGCTGCAGTTTGTGTGTGCATATGCTACACAGCTGGGGAGCCTCTGTGTGTCTTGTGCAGAGATAGGGTTCCTGTGTGCGTGTATGTGAGTATTGTGTTGTGTGCGTGCCTCTGTTGTACGGGGGTGGGGTGCTTGTGTGTGTGAGTGTGTTCTGGGTAGGGGGATGCACCTTTTGGCATAATATACACATTGTGCCCTTTTGTCCCTGTATTAATCCTTTTAACCTTCAACATCCTGCACTCTTCCCTCCCCCTTCTAACCCCTCCCCATGTTCTGTTCCCCTTTCACTCCCTCCCCCCTAGCACTCCCACACCCTATCCTCCATTATCCCCACTCTCCCTTTTGTTTTGTTAAGTCTACTGACCCTAAATGCTCACTGCCTCACTCTCCCACCCTCCCCTCTAACCTTTTTTTTTCATCAGGCCTCAGATCTGCCTGTCCTGTGCCTGCTGGCAGCCTAAGGCCTTCCAGGCTTTCCTCTCCTGTCCTGCCCATGGGGATTGATCTCCCGCAGGTAGACAGAACGGGCTTTTGCAAGGATTGCAGCTTTCTTCTCCTCTTCTGCCCACAGGAAATCGATTTCTTGTGGGCAGGACAAGAGGGGCTTTTGCCTCAATTCCTCCTCCTCTTTTGCCCTTGAGAGATGGGATCCTCGGGGGCAGCCCTGCTGCTTCCGAGCCACATGGCCTGCGTGTGGGAATTGATCTCCCTTGGGCAGACAAGAGGGGTTTTTGCTGCGGATCCCTCCTCCTCTTCTGACTGCGGGAGATGGGATCCCCATAGGCAGCCTACTGCCTCCCAGCCTCGCTCTCCTTTCCTGCCTGCAAGCATCAATCTCCAGCGGCCAGACAGGAGGGGCTTTTGCTGCAATCATAGCTTTCTGAGCCGCATGTCCTGCCCATGGGGAATGATATCCCATGGGCAGACAGGAGGGACTTTTGCTGTAATTCTTCCTCCTCTTCTGTCCATGGCAGATGGGATCCCCATGAGCAGCCTGCTACCTCCCAGCCTCACCCTCCTGTACTGCCCGCGAGGATCGATCTCCCACAAGCAGCCTGGAGGGGCTTTTGATGCAATCGTGGTTTTCTCCTCCTCTTTTGCCCACCAGGATCCGATCTCCCGTGAAGCAAAAGACACCACGATCGGGGCAAAGAATCCTTATTGCCTGCCCATGAGAGATCTCATTCTCTGCTGCCTGATTTTGTGGTTTTTGTGTGTGTTTATGTGGGGAGGGAGTAAGATGGGATCCCTGCAGGCCCCTGAGATTTGTCAAGTCCTGCTTCCGCCTCCTCAAGAAGTGCCAGAATGCCGTTCCATTCCATTCTGGTACAAATTAAGCCCCGATTGTACTCCATAAGAAAAGCAAGACTACATGTCCCTGTATGCAATGGAGTAAACCCAGGACTGGATAAAGCACAGTTACTTACCTGTAACAGGTGATCTCTGGGAACAGCAGGAATTAGTCATCACATATGGGTACGTCGGCACCGACGGAGCCCGCGCGGGAAAGCTCCCCAGCTTTTCAGATTAAAAGCTTTTGGGGCCTCCCACTGCACATGCGCGCTGCCTTCCCGCCTTCCTGACCAGCTCTCGTCAGTTCGAGTTTAAAGCTGAGACAATAGAGAGAGAGGACAGGAAGATAGATAGATAGAGATACAACTCCTAGGGGAGGTGGGTGGGTTGTGATGACTAATTCCTGCTGTTCCCAGAGATCACCTGTTACAGGTAAGTAACTGTGCTATCTCCAGGAACAAGCAGGAATACGTCATCACATATGGGGACTCCCTAGCTAAGATGCCTGGGAGATCCCCCTCCAAGGGTAAACCATCTTCGCATGGATCTCAGGCATCCATCCAGGGAAGGTGGGCAGGAGTTGTTTAAGTATGGAACAGGTGTTTGAGGACAGCCTGACCAAACAAGGCATCCCGGCAGGAGTCCTTGTCCAAGCAGTAATGGGCTGTGAAGGTATGAACCGAGGCCCAAGTGGCTGCTCGACAGATCTGATCTATGGACACAGAGTGAAGATGAGCCATAGAAGTGGCCATGGCCCTCACATTGTGAGCTGTGACATGGCCCTCCATAGAAATGTTCTTACTCTGGTAAGCAAAAGAAATACACTGAGCGATCCAATTGGAAAGTGTACGCTTGGTGACTGGAAGTCCCAAATGAGAAGGATCAAAAGCCACGAAAAGTTGGGAAGACTTTCGATGTGGTTGAGTCCTGTTGAGGTAAAAGGCAAGAGCTCTTTTACAATCCAGAGTATGAAGGTTCCTCTCTGCACTGGATGCATGAGGAGCAGGGAAAAAGACAGGTAGATATACCTCTTGATTAAGATGAAAAGGCGAGACCACTTTGGGCATAAAGTGGGGATTCGTCCTAAGGACCACCTTATCATGATGAAACCTAGTATAAGGTGGATGAGCCACTAAAGCCTGCAGTTCACTGATGCGGCGAGCCGAAGTGACTGCAATAAGGAAAACAACCTTCCAGGAAAGAAATTTGAAGGAGGTAGAGTCCAAAGGCTCAAAAGGTGGCTTCATAAGCTGACCTAGAACGAGGTTCAAATCCCATGCTACCGGAGGTCGTCGGATGGGAGGTTTAGTTAGAGTCAGGCCTCTCATGAAACGTGCAACAAGAGGATGAGAGGAGACAGGTTGTCCATTTATAGGTTTTAAAGATGCTGCAATAGCACTCAAATGGACCCTTACTGAATTCGTCTTAAGGCCTGCATTTGAAAGATGCAGGAGATAGTCCAAGAGGGAATTCAAAGGAAGTGCTAGAGGGTCAAGACCCTGCTGAGCACACCAAATGGAAAAACGTTTCCATTTGAAAGCATAAGAACGCCTCGTGGAAGGTTTCCTAGAGGCATGAAGGATATCTGTCACAGGTTGAGAAAGATTAAAGTCTTGAAGACTTAGGCCTTCAGTAACCAAGCTCTGAGATGTAGGGATTTGGGGTTTGGGTGCCACAAAGTCCCCTCCTCCTGAGACAGAAGGTCTGGCGCAGCTCCCAGGTCCAGGGAGGATCCCTGGGAGAGATGCAGAAGTAGAGGGAACCACACCTGGCGTGGCCAGCGGGGAGCTATGAGGATCATAGTCCCGTGATCCCTCTGGAGCTTGAACAGAGTCTTGGATATTAGAGGAATGGGTGGAAAGGCATAGAGGAATTCCTGACCCCAATGCAGGAGGAAGGCATCGTGGGCCTGAGCTCCCTGACACTGAGTTCTGGAACAGAACCGGGGAAGTTTGGCATTCCACGGACTTGCAAAGAGGTCTATGTCCGGGGTCCCCCATTCCTGAAAGATTCTGCGTATCTGGTCCATATGTAGGGACCATTCGTGTGGAAGCAGAACTCGACTGAGTCTGTCTGCACGAGAGTTTTGAACTCCTGGAAGATACACTGCAAGAAGGTGAATTTGATGCTCTCTGGCGAAGGCCCATATTCTGAGAGCTTCGTTGCAAAGCGACAGAGAGCCTGTCCCTCCTTGTTTGTTTATATAGAACATGGCTACCTGATTGTCTGTCTGAACTAGGACAGTCAGGTTGACAAGGAGGGTATAGAAGACCTTGAGGGCAAGGTAAATCGCTCGCAGTTCCAGGAGGTTGATATGAAGGGTGGCCTCCTGTGGAGACCAAGTGCCCTGAGTGGAGAGGTTCTGAAGATGAGCTCCCCACCCTGTTTGGGAGGCATCTGTTGTGAGGGTTGCTTGGGGCAACAAAGGTTGGAAGGGGGCCCCCAACAACAGATTCTTGGTGGATGTCCACCATTGGAGGGACCAAAATAGACGGCTTGAGGTGAGTATTTGGTCGGAGAGCGCTCCAGATGCTTGAGTCCACTGGGTGGCCAAGGTCCATTGAGCTGCTCTCATATGCAGACGAGCGTAGGGCACCACATGTACCGTGGAGGCCATGTGGCCCAGAAGTCGCAGCATTTCCCGGGCTGTCAAATGACTGCTGGACTGAGCTTGGGAGGCCAAACTCAGCAGGCGTTGGGCCCTGACCTGAGGCAGGTAGGCCCTTGCAGTGATGGTGTCTAACTGGGCCCCTATGAACTCGAGAGACTGAGTAGGGATTAGTTGAGACTTGGGAAGGTTTACTACCAGTCCCAGATACTGCAGAAGACGCCTTGTGCGGTCCAGGGAAATTTGGGCCTGGGACTGAGAGGGAGCTCGGATGAGCCAGTCGTCCAGGTATGGGAATATGAAAATTCCCAGGCCTCTTAGAAAGGCAGCTACGACTGCCATGCATTTGGTGAACACTCTTGGAGCAGAGGCTAGACCGAAGGGGAGTACTCTGTACTGGAAATGTTTTCCCTGAAACAGAAATCGAAGGTATTTTCTGTGGGATGGGTGGATGAGTATGTGTGTATACGCATCCTTTAGGTCTAGAGAACAAAGCCAATCCTGACTCTGAAGGTATGGAAGGAGAATGCCCAGAGAAAGCATTTTGAATTTCTCCTTGAAAAGAAATTTGTTCAATTCTCTCAGATCCAGAATTGGTCTGAAGCCCTCTGTCTTCTTTGGTATTAGAAAATAAGGGGAGTAGAATCCCGTCCCCTGTTGAAGAAGAGGGACCTCCTCTATTGCCCCCTGGGCAAGGAGGGAGGAGACTTCCTGACCCAAGAGGGCCAGGAGAGATGGGGGAGAATTGAACTGCCTCACCATAGTATAAGGAGGAAGGTCGGAAAAATGGAGTTTGTAACCCTCTCTGATGATAGAGAGGGTCCATTGCTCTGATGTAATTTGCTCCCATCTGGGAGCAAAGTGAGCTAACCTTCCGGGTATGGTGAGGGGCTCTGGTTGTTCTAGAGCCAGAAAAGTTAAGTTCTCTAGTGGCAAGTCAAAACCCCTGAGGGGGTGGAGCCTGCTGAGGCGTAGCAGACGCCGCAGGCTTTGACCTTGCCTGTTTAGGTTGCTGACGTTTAGCAGCAAAACGAGGCTGAGAGGATTGTTGGCCAGTATTTGTAGAAAATCTGGACTTCTTGTAATAAGGCCTCTTAAAAGACTTCTTCTTGGCAGGAGTGGAGGTAGACTTAGAAAGTCTATCTAAGGTGGCATTTTCTGCATCCATTTGAGTGGCCTTAATTTGCCACTCCTCACCAAATAAGTTCTCACCTGTACAGAGCAGATTTCGTAAGCCATCTAGGACCCAAGGTTCTAGATCAGAAGCCTGGAGCCAAGCAAGACGTCGGGCTGCTATAGCAATGCCCGAAGCCCTACCAGCACCCTCAAAGGAATCAAAAGCTGCCCTGTTGGAGAACTTTGAAATATCCAAAAGGTGTTTCACTAAGGAAATGAACTGCTCCCTCTTATCCTCAGGGATAAAGGGGGCAAAATGCCGAACTTTTAGAGCGATTTCACTGAGAAACATGCCCATGTAAAGACTATAGGAATTAATCCTGGCTATAAGCATAGTAGCCTGGAAAATTTTCCTGCCAAAAGAGTCTAGAGTCTTACATTCTCGCCCTGGAGGAGTAGAAGAGTGCCTTTTGGTACTCTTTATCTTCTTCATTGCAGACTTCACCACAATAGAATGGTGAGGCAACTGGGTTTTTTGGAAACCAGGAGAAGGGGGGACACGGTACATGGTGTCCAACCTGCGAGAAGAAGGAGACAATGTTAGAGGAGCCTCCCATAAGTCCATCAAGTGTTCTTGAAGGATTTCATGGATAGGCAGGGTGACTGCCTCTTTAGGAGACTTAGAGTATCCTAAAATATCCAGTTTCTTTGATCTGGGTTCCTTTTCAGAGGATGAAGCAATAGAAAGACCTTTAGCCATTTCTATGATGAAGTCCTGAAAGGACAAATCCTCTGGTGGAGACATTCTCCTGTTAGGAGAAGAAGGCTCCTCAGGAAGATCAAGGGAGAACTCATCAGAATCATCAGAGGAGTTAAAATCCTCTGAAGAAGCAGAGTATCCTCTATGTGCTTCCAACGCACGATACGCATACCGTTCGGTATCGACATCGGGCGTACCAGGTATGGGATCGGTACCGGGCAAAAGCCCGGATCCGGCATGCGGAACCGATCTGCGTTTGGAAGACGATGGCCTCGGTTCCGGTATGGAAGCCATTACCGGAACCGGACCCGGTACCGCTGGCTGCGGTACCGAGGGCGTAGCAGCATTAATAAAAGCCAGAATGGCCTGCTGCATGACTTGGACAGTATTGCCCATAGACGCCACTGCTGCCTGGATGTCGGTACCGGTATGGGCCGGTACCCCAGAGCAGTACAACAGGTGATCTGTCGAGGCCGCGCCATCGATGTCAACCTGTGACCCCATGATTGCTTTGGAGGCCGGAGCCTCCCGCCGGGGTTTTTTGGCCTGGGCAGAATCCTCGAACTCAGAATTGAGAGCCTCTCGATCTTTAGAAAGAGATTTGCTTTTAGAGGATTTGCCCACTGGAGTTTTGGTTACCTGAGATCCATCCGGAGAGGAAGACCTGGATGATTGTGATGCTTCTGAAGGAAACAGCACATGGAACTTGTTGGCCCGGTTCTGCAATCCACGTTTCGACATCTGGGAGCAGGATGGGCAGTCCGGTATGGAATGGTCAGGTCCTAAACATTTAAGACACCATTCATGGGTGTCTGTAAGAGGAATGACAGCACTGCACTTGGTACACTTTTTAAAACCAGGAACTGGCTTCTCCATGAGGAGAATTTGTGTAGGCCTGAAGGCCTAACAAAGTACCAAGCTGTGCTGAAGAAAAGAAAAATATTTTTTTTTTTTTTTTTAAAAGAAAGAAAGAGAGACCGGCAGTACCGGTTTCAGAATGGGGAAGGCAGGTACGCGGTCTAAAGAAAACAATAAAATCAACAATTTCTTCAGCGGTGACAGGAACACGACCTGCTGGCTCCGCGGAAAAAAAGAAACTGACGAGAGCTGGTCAGGAAGGTGGGAAGGCAGCGCGCATGTGCAGTGGGAGGCCCCAAAAGCTTTTAATCTGAAAAGCTGGGGAGCTTTCCCGCGCGGGCTCCGTCGGTGCCGACGTACCCATATGTGATGACGTATTCCTGCTTGTTCCTGGAGATAGCCTGCGAGAAGCATCTGGAGTCAGCTGGCCACACTAGCTGCTAGTGACACTGGAAGCAGGCAGGGCAGGCTCACTCGCACATGATGGAGGACTGGAGAGCTGCACATAGAGGTCTAAAATCTGGACATTTTAAACATTTTAGCTATCCTTCTCACTTCCAGATATTAATGCAAAAATCTATACATTCCTGAAAATATCTAGACAGCTGAAAACCCTAGCTTCCTTAGCTAAACTGACAGGCCGAAGATATGTGTGTCTAGTTTGTCAATGGCTTAATCAAGCCCTATTCTTTAGCAAAATTTCTCCTAGTCACAGCCTCCCACTCATATCCTCGGTTCCATAATGTGGCATCAGTCTTGGTTTTGAATTCAACTGAAACAAAATTTTACAAGCTGCTTAGGTAAGGCTAGGGAAAACGTTTTTGACCAGCAATAATTTGTACAGGATCCTGTGCACTAAGCCATCCAGCCCTAGGGGCGATAGGCTCAGTTTTGTGTGCCCATCCCCTGAGCCCTACATCCCAGAGGTGACAAGCTCTGTAACCAGGGCTTAGTTTAAAGACAAAAAGGAAGCAGAACTGACAGAGGAAACAGGCAGGCCTGGGACAGCAGCATTAGGAGAAGAGGGACTGGATTAGGGAGCAAAGTGATTGTTCTCCAGAGACAAACAGACGAAGAACATCACAAAACTGGGGATTGGAGTATGATAATATACACATAAGTGGTAAACAAGTGAGTGAGGGCATCAGGATCCAAAGGCAGCCTCGAAGAGGCAAAATTTTAGACTGGATCTTAATAGGGCTAGAGAAGGAGCTCGATGCACTGACTAAGATAGCTTGTTCCAGGCATGGAGGAGTAGCCTAATGGTTAAGAACACTGGCTTGGGAACCCAGAGGCCAGGGTTCAATTCCCACTAGCACTCCTTGTGGCCTTGGGCAAATCACTTAACCCTCCATTGCCTCAGAAAAATCCAAGTTATCAATGTCCCTGTTTAATGTACATTACCAAGTTTAAGTTTCAATGTAAACTGCTTTGATTGAAATGATAGAGCAGTATATAAAACCTGTTAAATAAATAAATATGGAGCAGCAAGATGGAATGGACAAAGTCTGGAGTTGGCAGTGGCAGAGAAGTGCACAGGTAAAAGATCTGCCAGAGGAGGCGTGTAGAGTGAGAAGAGAGGAAAGGTAGTGAGGAGCCGCAGAATGAATGCACTTATAGGTCAGTAGGAGAAGTTTGAACAGGATGCGGAACGGATAGGGAACCAGTGAAGTGACTTAAAAAAAGGGGTTACATGAGCCTAGTAGCACTGGCAGAAAATAAATCTTGCAGCTGAGTTTTGAACAGATTGAAAGGGAGAAAGATGAACTGCACCCATGCTAGCAGCGTCTTTCTGCCTCCAGAGTGCTACCAGGGTGATCATATTAGCGGCACTCAGCAGTTGCCACCCTGACTCCACCCTAACCCCACCTAGCCATGCACTGTTCTGATAGCACGGTTACCTTTTGTCCACACATTCCCAGATAACACACGGCCAAAATATGCATTATCCCCACGTTCCTCCTACTGAGCTTTACTAAACATGTCTCTTAATGTTACTGAAATTGCTGCTTCAGTGCCTAGGTGTAACCGAATCCAAAAGCCTTAGCTGGTGCTATATATAAAACATTTGTCTACTTGGTGTCACATACTCTTAAATAGCTATTTGGCAAGATGCCACTGGATTGTGCCTGTGGCTTTCCAGCCATCATCAAAGTCTATGGTAACTCAAGGAAAAAAAATCATTTTATCAGTTTTGTGACCGAAGGTTTGTGAGGCAAGCATTGCCCACTAGGGCAGAGCTTTACATGTCTGTTCTTTTGAAAATGTCACAAAGTGTCACACCCTCAAACTGGATTTGGTAAAATGCGCTAGCTCAAACATGAAAGCTCATCAGTTTTTGCAATATAATGTGGGTATGTATACTATCAATCTGTGCACAAAGTTATAGACACACACCCCAGATCTGGGCGTGGCATGCTGCCCAAGATCCAGAGTTACCAAGTTACCCAGGTCCAGGAGAGAGATTTTAAGCAAGTACTGGATTTCTGACAAGCTCATCATGATGCATTATGGGACATGCAGCACTGCTTCCAATAAGTAAAAATCAGGGACTACAAATCCCATACTGCATTGCAATGCAAATGTAAAACCAGACCTGACAAAAAATCTCATTTCTGGAACTGGGTAACTTGGAAATTGAAGATCTGCGTTTCCAATATACCAGTCCCTTATTCAGCAAGGTCAAGTAAAGGTCACAGGATGTTTGGTAAATGAGATATAATATGGCTAATACGCCTCGTTCATAGTCACTTTCTCCATTGAGTAGACAGCTCTAATATGAAGATATCATACTGCAAGCCAAGCCTGAGCCAGAACACAACTGGAAATTGCCAGAAGATGAGAGTAATTTCGAGTTTATATTCAAAAATGTGACTTCTAGAGACAGGGAGAATAAGCAGAACAATTTAAAAGAAATAAAGGATAGAGAGAAGATAGCGTCACAGTAATGCTTCAAACCACTCATATCCAAAATGCATGCCAAATGTGAAAGAGGTCATGGAGATAAAGGTACACAACTTTTATTCCAGGAAAACCCCCCAGAAGAAATTAAATATATTAGTACAATATGAAAGACCTAAGCTTAAGACCATAGACAGATTCAACAGACATAAAACCAGCTAAGTTGGTATTCTGAGTATTCTGTTTTCTGGGGGGAGGTGTCTAATAATAGAGACAGAACAGTGAATGATCAAAAAAGCAGCTAGAAACCAGCTGAAGTTTGTTGGATCCAGTATGAGAAACCTGTACTTAATTATCATTTAGTCTGTGTGCCCTGAGCCCTTCAGAAACACCTTTCAGTGACCAGTTCTGAAAGAAGGCCGAGAGGGTATACTCACACATAGCAAAACATTAACTGAACTCTTCAAAATATGTTTATTGAAAACATCTTTCTGCTAATGTGGACCAAGCTAGTGTACATAATCTATACTGGCAAAAGAACAGCTCTCTTGAAAACAAAGCTGAACTATATGCAGTCATGCTACATTATTCAGAAGGGCAAAGTGAATTCACACTGGGACTGGCTAGAGAACAAAAGATGGTGTCCTTTTAGCAAACAGGAAATACAATATCAGACATAGTCCTCAATGCCTCAACCCTCACCATTGACCAATATCTGACATTACAAATAAAGTAGTGGTCAAACTAGTCACAGAGCCAAAATTTTGTCAAAAAAGGAAGAACTCAACTCTGTAAAATAACTTGAAAGTATAACTGTATCATCAAAACTGGTGTGTTCATATAAACTGCAAACATATAATTTAATCAAAGTTATGTTGAAAAACCTACGCACAAGAGCAACAGATAGGTCTCAGACTTCCCGGGCAAACAGAATCCAGTCAGAAATATCTGACTTGTCATAGCCCTTATTGCATCAACGACCCTTTGGTCATTAGTTGCTCTGGAGCAGGCATCCACCACCTCTTTCATTCCAAAATAATAGACGATTTAAATCAAAACTCAACCAAATTGCATAGAAAGAGTGGTTAGCGGAACTTAACTTTGCAGGCAATGCTTGAAAACAGTGCTTGGCCAGCACCTATCCCCAACGCTCTCATTCGCGCTTATCATGCGTTTCACCTAAAGAGGTTTCTTCAGGGTGTGGCTGAAAGCACTAAAATACAAAAACACAGCAGACTTTAGCAAGTACATACTTTCCATGAAGATGTTGTTTCAATATATCCAGTTCATATAGGGGGGGGGAGGAGAGGACTCACATACCTCATGATATAACAGATGTAAGCACTATCAAAGTTTGCCAGCTTATTCAGAACGCCACGCATGCGGACTAGGCTATTTATAAAGCAGACATTTAAAGCTGACTCCTTCACTGCACAGGAAACTCAAGTGCAGACTTCCCATTCCACCCGCAGATTAAGGCCATGAGGAACCACTGATCCCAACCTGTGAATCCAACGTTGTTCATACCATAGAAGAGTGCGGTCCCTGGTTTTACCTTGATGCGATGAACTTATAAAATCAAGACAAAAACATTGAAGTTCCTCAAATTTGTGTTGCAACTGCAGACAATGATCAACAAGCGGTGCTTCACGGCGCTGGCACTTAAGTTTACTCTTGTGCTCATTCATGCGCACCCTGAACATCCGAATGGTTTTGCCGATGTAGGCTAAGCCACAAGGGCAAAGAATGCAATAAACAACATACATAGAGGTGCAAGAAGTACGATGTCTAAATCGATATGTCTTGCCTCGATAACTAAAGAGTCTCCAGCAAATCAACCTCCTGGAGCACCAAGCTGTAGCCTTAGCCCTCCGGGCTTTTTGCCACCACTCGCAGCACCAGGTGGTGATGTTATACATAAGCAGGGGGGCACGAGTTTGGCCCTGCTCTG
The DNA here is from genome assembly GCA_033557465.1 of Ichthyophis bannanicus. Lineage (NCBI taxonomy): Eukaryota > Metazoa > Chordata > Amphibia > Gymnophiona > Ichthyophiidae > Ichthyophis > Ichthyophis bannanicus. The sequence continues at coordinate 103,626,380 of CM066039.1, forward strand.
CCAGGAAGCAGTGAGCCTCTGCTCGTATGCCAGCAGCAAGGGGATTCTCCTGCAGGCAGTTTACATCTCAGGCCAGGACAACATCCTAGCAAACCGGCTCATCTGGATCCTCCAGCTGCAGGAGTGAAGGATGGATCCCAGAGTGACCAGCCAGCTCTTCCAGTTCTGGGGACTCCAGAGTTGTGCATTGGCCGGAGCTAGTCCGGCCAATATACAACTGCTTCATTTCTGTTCCCAGCAGCTGCGCCCCTCCTGGGTGGCAGCAGCGGATTCATTTCTGATCTCTTGGGCAGAGGGCCTCCTTTTCTCCCTCCCGCCCACTCCATTAATCACCAAGACCCTGTTCAAGGTCCAGTGCTTCAGGGCCACAGTGATCCTGGTGGCCCCATAATGAGCCAGGCAGCCGTGGTTTCCCCGGCTCCTCTGCCTGGCCACATCACCTCTGGTTCTCCTGGGGTGCAACCCAAATCTACTGATGCTGGAAGGCGGCTCTTCTGCACCCCAACTTGGGTCTCTGACACTCACAGCTTGGCTTGCTGAAAGGGTAGCCCTAGCCTCTTTCAAGCTCTCTATTGAAGTGGAGGACATCCTCCTCGGTTCCCGCAAAACCTCCACCCATCGGCGTACGCCTTCAAGTGGTGGACGTTTTCGATCTGGTGCATGGAGCATCAGGTCAACCCCTTCTCCTTCTCTATCCAGCTAGTTCTGCAGTACCTACTCCACCTGTCCCAGGCAGAGCTGAAGTCTAACGCCGTAAGAGTGTACCTCAGCACTTTCGTGGCGCACCACCATCTCATTGAGGGCAAATCCCTCTGTTCTACCCTTCATGTCTTGCTTCTTGAGGGGGCTCCTCCTGTCGAAGCCACACGTCCGCCCGCTGACAGCAGAGTGGGACCTTAATGTCATGCTCTCACAGCTCACCGCGCCACCCTTGAGCCTTGGCTCTTGCCACTTCAAGTAGCTCTCCTGGAAGGTGGTGTTCCTCGTAGTGTTGAGCTCTGCCTTCAGGGTCAGTGAGCTTCAGGTATTGGTGGCAGACCCACCATACACTAGGTTGCACCCGCATGCGCCCAAAGTTTCTATCCATGGTGGTATTTCCATTCCACCTCAACCAGCAGGTGGTGCTCCCCACCTTCTTCCCACGGCCTCATGTCAGCAGGGTGGAGACAGTTTTCCACACACTGGAATATGAGTGCTTGCCTTTTATCTCAGCCGCACCCAGGAACACCGCCGAGCTTCTCAACTCTTTATTTCCTATGGCCTGAGTTGGTTGGGAGCTGCAGTCTCTAAGTGGACACTGTCCAACTGGGTCGCTGACTGCATCGCTTTCACATATGAGCAGGCTGGTCTCTAGCTGGAGTGCCGTGTTATGGCGCAGTGTCTGGGCCATGGCAGCCTCTGTAGCGAACTTGCACTCCGTTCCCTTGCCGGAAATCTGCCTGGCTGCCCCTGGTCCTCAGTCCACACTTTCACAGCTCACTACTGCTTAGAGAGAGAGAGTTTTGTTGGGACAGCACCTTTGGCCAGGCAGTACTCCACCATTTGTTTGGAGTATAGGCAACTCCTGCCCTCCGGTCCTTTGGTGTATTCCTATCCTAAGTTTCTACTTAAACTCACAAAAGCTCTAGGGCTGGGCCAAGGGGATGTTCCCTCTATTAAAAAAGATTTTCAATCTATTCTTAAGTCCATGTCTAACCCAAAGGTGGTGTTTGTTCTTCCTCTCCATGAGGTTCTGCAGGATTTACAGTTGTCTACTTGGAATACTCCTCTATCTGTTAAAGTCTTCTCCTGCTGACTTGAGAACAAATACAAACTAACAGAAGATACAGGGAATTTGCAGCTTCAACTCTCCTATATTTGTGTCATCTCAGAAGTAGCCATAAAACATTCCAAGACAGCTAAATCATCTTTTCATAACCCTCCAGGTAAGAATCAATGTTTCCTTGATACCGTGGGGTACAAGTTGTATCGGTCCTTTATGCTAGCATTGAAGATTTTAGTGCACCTTCTCCAGATGCTATGTTATCATTCCTTATTGCACCAGGTCATGGACTCTAACATTTCCAAAGCGGATATGGTCCAGGCCCACATCTCCATTCAAGAATGTAGCTATCATCTCCTAAGGACAACTTATGAGTTCTATATCATCATTTTGCATTTGGTTGCAGAGGCTATTGCAGCAAGAAAAACATCTTAGCTGCATTCTTCCAGCCTTTGGGAGAATTACCATGAGCATTTCATTGATGCACCTTTCTTAGGAGATTCCTTATTCGGTGAGAAAGTGGAGGTTACAGTCAACCAAATAAAGGATAATTCCATTACATTTCAAGAATTGTTTGTACCAGCTCAAGAGACTATGCATACATTTTATAAACCACAACCAGGGTATTTAAAAAAAAAAAAACCCTATCCTCATCAATATTTAAAACACTTTTATCCTCGGCGATATTACCAGCCTTATGCATGGCCCCTACCTTCTCATCAAGCCAGCCCAGCATATCTTCCTCGTCAACAACCTAAGGAACATAAGCAACAACCATTCCAACCACATCTGTTGTCAAACAGTCTCCTGCTTTTTGATAATATCCCCATTGGCAGACACAGGGACGCCTAGCCCCACATCACCACCGATTGTTGGGTCTTATCCCTGATTCATAATGGATATCAACTGTGGTTTTCCAGCTCCCTCCCTCCCTTGCTTCACCTTCTCGGCAGTACCTGCCCCCTCAACAACACCTATTAATTCTGTAGAAAGAGCTTCAAAACTTTCTAGACTCAAAAGTTCTAGAAACTGTCCCTCTTTTACAATGCGACTAGGGATTTTATTCTTCTTTTGTCTTTATCCCCAAAAAGAGCAGTGATTTACATCCCATACTGGATTTTAGGCACCTAAATCTTTATCTCACAAAGCTTAAGTTCAAGATGAACACCTTGGCAACCATCTTACCCCTGTTACCCCTGATACAAAAAGACAACTGGCTGGCATTGTTGGATCTCAAAGATGCTTATGCCCATATTCCGATTTATCCTTCCCACTTGAAATTTCTTTGCTTCATGTTCCTTGACACCAATGTTCCCTCTAATTTTCTGTCGGCTGTGTGCGCATAAAATATCAGCTGTGCAGCTTTTGAAGGAAGGTTAAATTTTTGTGTGTCACGTAACGACACTCAGAGTTATATACTTTAAAATTTGACTACACATCAGAATACAGTATGTACACCACATTGATTGCAATAGAAAACATTGTAGAACTTGTGAAAACTGTAAATACATAACAACTTTTAAATTTTAAGACGTCTGTGGTGTTTTCTATCAGAATCAGAATCAGAATTTTTGTGCGCTCTGTTGTAAAGTATGTGTGCTCGCTCGGTGAGGTGTGTGCGCGCGCACACGCGCACAGCTTAGAGGGAACAGTGCTTGACACCCACTACCAGTACCAGGTCCTTCCCTTTGATCTGTCCTCAGCACCAAGGGTACAGAAGAACACAACAAGTGAGGGACAATAAGGGTCACAGGTGCGTATTTATTGAAAAACACCTACGCATTTCGGCAACAATCCTTCATCGGGGGGGGGGGGGGTTACACATCTTAAAATTTAAAACAAAACAATCAGAAGTCATATCCAATAAATAAAAACATAATATATTGAAAATTAAAAATTTAAAAATCATAGCAATAGTAATAATGATAATGATCATAGGACAACATATAGTGTATATATTAAAATAGTGTTTAAAAATGCATAAATAAAAAATAATTAAATAATAGTATTGATTAAAATGAGAAATCCATTAAACATAAGGACATGAGTAGTACAATAAAAAATGTGTAGTAGATGGACATAGCTAAAAATAAAATAAAATATGTGAAATGGGAGACACAAAAAGTGTGAAGAAAAACAAAGTGGAGGACCATAGGGAGAATACTTACACAGGGCACCTTATGGAAAAGTAGCCTTTAAAAAGACACCAGTCAATCCATAGCTCGAGGGCTAAAAATAGAGAGCATAATACTGTATTATGCAATTGTCCAGCCAAATTTCACATTTCAAAGAGCCAGGTAGAGGATCATGTATTAAGTAAAGCTAGAATTGCAGGAGCAGGAGGGTTAGAATTAGAACAACTATGTGATATAATAACTGCCAGTCAAAACTTCCCATCGGCGATACATCGAATCTCAAGGGGGGAAAAAAGACCTTTTATCAGAACCGTACCACATGTGGAGCATGTCAAAAAAAGAAGCATTGAAAACCCAGGAGTTATGTAAGAACATAAGAACATAAGATATGCCATACTGGGTCAGACCAAGGTCCATCAAGCCCAGTATTCTGTTTCCAACAGTGGCCAATCTAGGTCATATGTACCTAGCAGTTTCCCCAAGGGACACAGGTTCCACAATGCTTGTATTGGTTCAAGCATTGATATCCTGGGTCCCTTCTTAATAATGGTTTATGGACCTTTCCTCCAGGAACTTGTCCAAACCTTTTTTAAACCAAGCTACACTAAGAGCCTTTACTACATCCTCCGGTAACAAATTCCAGAGTTTGATTACACATTGAGTGAAAAAATATTTTCTTTTATTGGTCTTAAATAGTTTACCCTGTACCTTCATTGCATGTCCCCTAGTCTTTCTATATTCTGATAAGGTAAACAATCGATCTACGTTTACCCGTTCCACTCCGTTCATTAATATATAGACTTCTATCATATCTCCCCTCAGCCGTCTCTTTTCCAGGTTAAAGAGCCCTAACCATTTTAGCCTTTCTTCATAGGAGTATCCTTCCATCCCCTTTACCATTTTGGTGGCTCTTCTCTGAACCTTTTCTAAAATCGCTATATCCTTTTTAAGATACGGCGACCAGAATTGCACACAATATTCAAGGTGCCGTCTCACCATGGAACGATATAGAAGCATTATAATATCTTTTGTTTTATTTTCCATTCCTTTCCTTATCATACCTAGCATTCTATTTGCTCGCTTGGCCGCTGCTGCACACTGGGCCGAGGGTTTTAACATGGTATCCACAATGATGCCTAAATCTTTTTCCTGGGTGGTGGTTCCTAATGTGGAACCTTGCATCGTGTTACCATAGTTTGGGTTGTTCTTACCTAGGTGCATAACCTTGCACTTGTCCACATTAAATTTCATCTGCCATTTTGATGCCCAGTCTTCCAATTTATCAAGATCCTCTTGCAATTTTCCACAATCCTCTTGGGTTTTAACAACTTTAAATAGTTTTGTGTCATCTGCAAATTTGATAACCTCACTCGTTATTCCACTTTCCAGGTCATTTATGAATATGTCAAAAAGCAGCGGACCCAGCACAGATCCCTGGGGTACACCACTATTCACCTTTCTCCATTGGGAAAATTGGCCATTTAGCCCTACCCTCTGCTTTCTATCTTTTAACTAGTTCCTGATCCACAATAGTACACTGCCTCCTATCCCATGACTCTTTAGTTTTGCCAAAAGTCTCTCATGAGGGACCTTGTCAAAGGCTTTCTGAAAGTCCAGATACACAATATCAACCGACTCACCTTTTTCCACCTGATTATTCACTCCTTCAAAAAAACATAAGAGATTAGTAAGACATGATCTTCCTTGTCTAAAGCCATGTTGGCTGTCTCCCATTAGGTCATGACTATCTACATGCTGAGTAATTTTATTCTTTATGATGGTTTCTACCATTTTTCCCGGTACTGATGTCAGGCTCACCGGTCTGTAGTTTCCTGGATCACCCCTGGAACCCTTTTTAAAAATTGGTGTTACATTGGCGATCCTCCAGTCTTCAGGTATTAGAGATGATTTTAATGATAGTTCACAGATTACTAATAGCAGGTCTGCAATCTCGTATTTCAGTTCTTTCAACACCCTTGGATTTATACCATCCGGCCCAGGTGATTTGCTACTCTTCAGCTTATCTAATAGTTGTAACACATCTTCCCGATGTATCGATATTTCCTTCAATTCTTCCGCACCTTTAAATACCACTTCAGTCATGGATAACATCCCTACATCTTCCTCAGCAAAGACTGAAGCAAAGAATTCATTCAGTCTCTCCGCTATCGCCTTGTCACCTCTTAGTGCTCCTTTAACCCCTTTATCATCTAATGGACCAACTGACTCTCTCACAGGTTTTTTGCTACAAATGTACTTGAAAAGGTCTTTACTTCGCGTTTTTGCTTCTGCAGCAAGCTTCTTCTCAAATTCTCCCTTTGCCTGCCTTATCAATGCCTTGCATTTGACTTGCCAGTGCTTGTGCTGTTTCCAGGTTTCGTCATTTGGCTCTTTTTTCCATTTCCTGAAAGATGCTTTCTTGGCAACAACCACCTCTCTGACCTCATCTTTAAACCATGCTGGCAGTCTTTTGGACTTCCTTCCACTTTTCTTAAAGCGTGGAATACAGCTGGTCTGGGCTTCCAAGATAGTATTTTTCAACAACAGCCAAACCTGATGTACGTCTTTAACCTTTGCAACTGCTCCTTTTAGTTTTTTCTTAACTGTTTTCCTCATTTTATCATAGTCTCCCTTTCGAAAGTTAAAAGGTAGTACTGTGGATTTCCTTACTATCCCTCCTCCACTAATTAAATCAAAGGTGATCATGCTATAATCACTATTGCCAAGTGGCCCCAACAACCTTATCTCTTGCACTAGATCTGGTGTTCCACTAAGGACTAGGCCAAATATGGCTTCCCCTCTGGTCGGTTCATGAACCAGCTGCTCCAAGAAGCAGTCATTTATTTCATCTAGGAACTTTATCTCCCTAGCATGTCCTGACGTGACACTGACCCAGTCGATACCGGGGTAATTGAAATCACCCATTATTATTACTGTGCTGTAACATTTGTTAGCTTCCTTGATTTCTTTGAGCATTTCATCATCCATTTGGTCATTCTGACCAGGCGCTCGATAGCACACCCCAACTGCCATTGCCTTCCCCCTTTTACATGGAATTTCAATCCATATAGATTCTACAGCAGATTTTGTTTCCTGCAAAACTTTAATCCTTTCTGACTCAATGCCCTCTCTAACATAGAGAGCAACCCCTCCACCAATTTGATCAGCTCTATCATTACGATATAGTTTGTACCCAGGTATCACAGTATCCCACTGGTTGTCGTCCTTCCACCATGTCTCTGATATTCCAATTATATCTAACCTTTCATTTAGTGCTATATATTCTAACTCTCCCATCTTATTTTTTAGACTTCTAGCATTTGCATACAAGCATTTTAGAGAATGTATTTTATTCATATTAATTTGGCTGTTGTTAGACATGGGTAATTTGGGATCTTTAAGCTCTGTCTGATCCATACTTGAGGGCATTTGGGCTACTTTACTCTTTTGTGGAACCTCTCTGCTTTTGGTAGTATCCTTCAAAGATACATTCTTCCGAACCATCCGCTCTTGGGCGACTGTCGGCTTTCCCCTAATATCTAGTTTAAAAGCGGCTCATGTTTCAGTGAAGTGAAGGCATAATGTAACAGGAGGGAAAGAAAGTGCCGATTTGTGACGTATTCAATAGAGCATATTGTAAAGTAAAGCTAATGAAGGGCAACAAACACTTACCCAAGAAAAATAGAAGACAAATGTGCTTGTGTAATTGCTAAAATTGTCTTGATGACTGCTTCTTTACAAGAACAGCTTCTGACGGCGTCGTTTTGAGCCCTGATCCTGCGCGCCAAACTAAACTCATTTACATGGGAACACGCATGTCAGGTGGAGTGATAAGTGTGACTGAAAAAGGAAGCGGGCAATACATGCTATACATATGTAGGAAACAGACCGATCAATTCATAAATAAGCTTTGGAAAACTTATCTGATGGTTTTGAAACCAGTGGCATATAGCGATTACGGCTTAATGAAGCACAAGCTCAGCAGGAGTGTAGTGAGAAAAGCCAAACGCCAATCACGTTTTAAGTACTGTACCTATAATGTCTTTCCATGTAATTACCAATATTATAATAAGGAAACGTGGAGTCATGCTTTTTAAATCAAAGGGGCTCCTGGAGACTGTGACACTAAGCGATCAGCCAGTTACTGTATACTGTAAAAGATTTAAGTAATGAACTTCTACAAACAAGAGGGAACATCATACTAAGAAGAAATTAAATTAAAAGGGGATCGGCTCGGGGAATGTATTTTGTTAAAACAATAAAAGGGGGGGTTAATAAAAAAAAATAAAACCAATTGAGGGGGGAGCATGGGTAAAGATGTTTAAAAACAAGGTTAAAAAAAGCAATCACAAGGGGGGAACAGCTGGCTATACTATAAGGCTAGGGGCATTGACGCAATTAAGGTGTGAGACAAAGTAGCCTGTACGCGGTCCGCGGGAGGGGAGGGGGAAAAAGGAGGGGGACCAAAAATGCAATAAAGGGTGTAGAGTATAAAAACAAAATGGAAAAAACAGTAAAAAGTGAATAAAAAGTAATGTACAGAACCTTAATATATTAAAAACAATAAAAACAAAATGTCAGCTTAAAAATGTGTAAGGCCAAACAGTGGCCAATTGTTGAGCAAATAAATAATAAGACTCAAAAAGTTGTAAGGGTAAAAATAAAAACAAAAACAAGAATAAAACATAATTAATAAATAAATGAATAAATAATGATAATAGTCATAATAGTTAAACATGATAAAAGAGAATAATAAAAAAAGTTAAATTTATGAAAATGGGATTAAAAACATGAGGCTGAAGTCGCTAAGGAGGGCTGAGGCGGGCTATAGAAAGACTGAGAGGTCAGCTTCTTGGTTAAGGCCATTGGGAGTCAGAGTATTCAGTTCATAAATATAGCGCTGTTCAAGTCTGAGCAAAATTTTGTCCAAATCACCACCGTGCCAGTGGGGTTCAACAGCCTTTAAAACTAGAAACTATACATCTGAGATGAGATGGTTCTTCTCATCTCAATGGGATACTAGCTGTTTTTCCTGTATACGTCTTTGTAGACGGCTTTTGTGCTCGATTACATGTGTCTTGACAAGTCGTTTTGTTTTGCCTATGTATATCAGGTCACAAGGGCATCATCTAATGTAGACAACATTGGATGTGTTGCAATTAGAGAAATGGTGCAGATAGATCTTGCTACCACAATGTAGAAAAAAAGAAAGACTTTGTAACCCAAACATTTGAATAGAGAGAGCATTTATCGCATTTGAAATGATCCTTGACTTTAGGGATGGTCTTTGGTTTAGACAGAGCAGAAGGGACCAAAATGTTGGCAAGGCTACAGTTTCGTTTAAAAGCAATAGTCAAATGTTTCAAGGCAAAGGCAGGCAGTGAGGACAACAGATGTCATTCTTGTTTTAAGATATCAACGATATATCTTTTAACAGGTGGGAGAATGTCAGAGCACAGACGAGTTTATTTCGTGGGAGCGCACTCTTTTGCACCAAGTAGTAAGTCCCTGTCTAAGCATTTAGCTCTATTGTATGCCTTTTTAACATACTCTTTTGGGTAGCCACGTTGTGCTCATTTCTTTGGCGTGATCCTCAAAATCTTGTGTCAACGTGCAAATGCAACGTAACCTGAGGAATTGACTGACTGGGAGGCTTCTTTTGAGAGAGCTGTAATGGATACTGTTAAACCTCAACAAAGTATTCATGTCGGTTGTTTTGCGAAAGAGATCTGTAATGAAGCCATTACTGCTTTTCTTGATAGTAATATCTAGATATGAGATCTTGCTTGTACTGTAGGTGCCTTCAAATTGTAGATTCTCATCGAGAGCATTTAACCATTCAAAAAATTCAAATAAAAAGGGGTTCTGTACCATCCCAGATTATCAGAACATCATCAATGTAACGCTTCCAGAGTTTTAGATGCGCTGTAAAAGGGTGATATGTCAAGAACTTCTTTTCAAAGTTGGTAACATAAAGATTAGCCACATCTGGAGCCATTGAAGAGCCCATTGCTACTCCTTTGATCTGTTTGTAAAAAATGCCTCTAAAACAGAAAAAGTTTTCCATCATAGGAAAACTTGTCATTTGGGTCAGGAAAAAGGAGGAAATGCGTACAGGCCTATCTCTGCGGCAGAGAGTATCCCCAATAGCATCCAATGCAGCCTTCTGAGGAATATTGGTGTAAAGAGATGATACGTAAAGGGTGGCTAAAATCAAATGTTCATGATAGCCTTGGAATTACTGCAGAATGTTGATAATGTGAGAGGAGTCTCTAATATAAGAACTGACCTGGACCACTAAAGGCCTCAAAAATATATCTAAAAATTTTGAGAGTGGCTCTAAAAGAGAGCCTATCGCGGACACGATGGGACATCCTGGAGGGTTATCAAGGGATTTATGTATTTTTGACAACATATATATGGTAGGGGTTACTGGATGTTGTACCGTAAGAAAATCAATTTCTTTTTTGGTAAGGTATCCTGCCTGTTGGCCTATGTCAGAGGTTCCCAACTCCAGTCCTGGAGGGCCAAACACCATTCAGGTTTTCAGGCTGTCCCTAATGAATATGCATGAGATACATTTGAATACAATGGGGGCAGTGCATGCAAATGCATCTCATGCATATTTATTAGGGACAGCCTGAAAACCTGAATGGTGTTTGGCCCTCCAGGACTGGAGTTGGGAACCTCTGCCCTATGTAGATTAAGGTATCTATTTTTTGTTTTAGGAAAGGGGTGGGGTCGTCATAAATTTTAATGTAAAAACTGGTATCATTTAGCAGGCGTAGAATTTCTGTGATGTAGCAATCTCTGTCTTGAATAACTAGGGCTCCTCCCTTGTCAGCCAGTTTTATGATAATGGAAGTATTGTCCCTAAGATTAATGAGTGCTCTTTTTTGTTGGGCAGTGAGGTTATTAAAAAGTGCGGTGTTGTGACGAATATAAGTCATGAACTCTAGTTAATATAATTTTTTCATATGCACTGATGAGAACATCGCGATTTCCCAGCGGAATCCAGGTAGAGGGTTTTTTAATCACTGAGGTGTCTGTGGATGATATATCTTGTTTGTGGAAAAAAATCAATAACTAAGTTTTCGAAAGAACTTGAACAACTCAACGTGTGTGCCAAATCATGTTGGGTAAATGGTCCAAAAGAAAGACCCTTCTCTAAAACCTCAATCTCAATGCTGTTTAGCTGGTAACTTGACAAGTTAAAAATACCACCTATTGATCTAGCTCTGACATCCTCCTGTAAGCATGGCCCCTGCCCCTGCCTCTGCCTCTCCCCGGTGGGGGGGGAAGGGGGTCGGGCACCAAGGGTATTCATGAAGTGTCACACTGTAGTGGCAGCACATCTATGTAAAGAGGGCCATTTTATTTTTTCCTTATCTGGATGACTGGTTGATCACAGGAAATTCTCCTCAAACTGTGAATTCAATAATAACTGCCACCCTTCATCTACTTCGACATTTGGGCTTCCTCAGAAACTGAAGCAAAACACATTTTCTTCCAACTCAGAAGTTATGTTTCTTCGGGGCTGATCTGGACACAAGCACTGCTGTGGCACACCTACCCTTAGCTAGAATTCAATGCCTGATGCATTTAGCCAAATCCTTTGACAAAGCATCCAAACCAACAGCAAGCACAATCCTACATCTACTAGGCCACATGGCAGCAGCAATCAAAGTGGTTCCAAATGCCAAGTGGAGGATGAGGTCACTCCAATGGCATTTCCAAAAAAAAACCCTATCCTCATCAATATTTCCAACATAGAAACAGAAATATGAAGACAGAAAAAGACCATATGGCCTATCTAGTCTGTCCTTCCATATCAACAACTACAACAGTCCCCTTTTTACCTTTAGAGATCCTGTGTTTGTCCCATGCTTTTTTGAATTCAGTTACTGTCCTCATCTCTACCACCTCCACTGGGAGACTATTCCATGGATCCACTACTCTTTCCGTAAAGAAATATTTCCACATATCACTCCTGAATCTATCCCCCTTCACCCTCATCCCATGTCCCCTCGTAGCAGAACTTGCTTTCAATTGAAAGAGGCTCTCTCCCTGAACATTTTATGCCACGGAGGTATTTAAACATCTCAGTCATATCACCTCTATCCCGCCTTTCCTATTAAGATCCTTAAGTCTGTCCTCATATGCTTTATAATGAAGACCACTAACCATTTTAGTAGCCACCCTCTGCACCGACTCCATCCTGTTCACATCCTTTTGAAGGTGCAGTCTCCAGAATTGCACACTATACTCCAAATGAGGTTGCACCAAAGACTTATATAGAGGCACTATCACCTCTTTTTTTCTGCTAGTCATTCCTCTCCGTATGCACCCAAGCATCCTTCTAGCTTTTGCCTTCACCTTTTCTACTTTTAACCTAGGCGATGTTACCAGCCTTATGCAGGCCCCTACCTCATCATCAAGCCAGTCCAATATATCTTCCTCATCAACAACCTAAGGAACCACAGGGGGAGGCACCACAGTGGGAGGACCATTCTCATATTGTGGAATGTCCAGCCCAGCACCAGTCTTCTGAGAATCTATCCCATTTAAATCGGCTATCTAATAATACCTGCCTCACTGCTACTACTACTGAGCATTTGTATAGCACTACAAGATGTACGTAGTGCTGCATGACATGTAAGAGACAATCCCTCAGATAAGTTCCCCCTAAGTTTTTGTTCTATGTAAAATTGATGTACCCACATTATTATTATTGAGCTCCATGTAAACTGTCTTGAATTGTAGAAAGATGGTATATAAATAAAAAACAAAAACCCTTTAAATAAATAAATAAATCCCTGCTCATCAGAGCTTACAATCTAGTCAAGACAGACAACACAGTAGGTGTAGACATGGGATACATCTTGGGGGAATGGTATGGAAACACAAAGGAGATCAGGTGAGTCAAGATCCAAAAGTGGCAGCGAAGAGGTGAGTTTTTAGCTTAGATTTGAAAAGTTCCAGAGAAAGTGCCTGACGTACAGACTCAGGTAGTTTGTTCCAGGCATAAGGAGCAGCAAGGTGAAAGAAGCGAAGCGAAGTCTGGAGTTAGCAGTAGAAGAGAAGGGCACAGATAGAAGCAATTTGCCAGAAGAGCGGAGTTCCCGAGAAGGGGTGTAGGGAGAGATAAGAGAGGAAAGGTAGTGAGAAGCTGCAGTGTGAATTCATTGTTTAGCCAATATTATGCTTCAGATCCATTGAAAATCAGGTCACAATGTTCTATATAAACAAACAAGGTGGGTCAGGCTCCTTTCACTGCTGCAAAGAAGCTCTCTACATATGGTTTCTTGCAGCAACTCTCAACTCTTCCATACAGGCTACTTACCTCCCAGGTATAACCCAGGTACAACCAAACTAGCAGACTCTTTAAGCAGTTACAACCCCACGAGTGGTCTCTAGACCCCCATGTAGCGTAGAGCATTTTTCAGACTTGAGGCTTTCCAGTGATGGGTCGTTTAGCCTCAGGGGACAATGCCAAATGTGCCCGCTTCTGCTCTATCAGACAGACACCTTGATGCAGTCTCTTGGAAACAAAGCCTGGTGTATGCTCCCCCCCCCTCTTCCACTCATTACCAGAGTGCTACTTCAGGATCAGGCAACAGTTATAATTATTGCCCCTAGCTAGACCTAGTTCCCACTACTCCCCTCCTTGCTGCTACTCCTCTATCACTGAAATCTCATCCCGCTCTGCTGACACAACAGGAAGGTTCGTTCTTGCACGTGAACCTCCAAAGTCTTTACTAACAGCAAAATGCAACATGTGCCTTTGAGTCAATGCTTAACCCTGGCGACCCAGCAGCTCCTGTTTTTTCTGGCAGTGTGACCCAAAGTAGAGTGCCAGGCCTTTCTTCTGAAGCACTGGAGTGTTAAGTGACCTGCCCAAGGCTACAAGGATTGCTAGTGGGAATCAAACCCTGGTCTCTTGGTTACTAAACCAGTGCTCTAACCACTGGGCTACTCCTTCACTCAAGCATGGATGCTGAAAGCCACTTATAGCCTGTAAACTACTGGTTCTCCTAGGACAAGCAGGATGAGTCAGCCACAATTGGTGACGTCATCCGACGGCGCCGAGACGGAAGTACTCTCCATAGCTCAGAAGGGCTTTGCCCTTCTGAGCATGGTCCAATTGGCCCCACCCCCCTGCCCGCCCCTAGCTAGCCAGTTTTTAGTTCTTCCGCCTTGCCAGCAAGACGGACTTTGCTACTCTCCACCAAATCTGAATTAAAATTCTCTCATTACACGTATGTATTATCAGCTTTAATTGTCTTCTTCTTGCTTCTATTCAGATACCTATCTAGCCAGACCAGCCGTGAGCATGGGACCCATGCTCGAGCTGTCCACGGGGAAAGGTCTCCAGGAATGGGGCTTGAGAGGAAGCCCAGCCAGCGCGGCAGCCCAGGACGTGCCTAACAGGCCTCCGTCCCCGGCGAGCCCTCCAACATACCTCCTTTCTCCAGATCTTGCAGCTGAGCTCACATCCTTTGGTCCGCACGCCTGGCTCAAGCAGCACTCCTAATGTGAAGAATCGCTGCCACTGCTACTCCACTGCAGCCCGAGATGTGCCTCTGAGGCCTCCATCTCCAGCCGCAGGCCTCCGATGGATAGTTCTGCTCCCCGTAGCATGGTATCTCCCTTCTGGGACCCCCTACGGTGCTGCTTCTACGTCGCTTGGTGCGAAGGGGAACGATGGACATCGCTCGGGAGACCTCCAGCGGAATACCTCCTGGTGTCGGCTGCCTTCTACACATCCACTCTCTCCCCTTGACAGGCACTTCCCCGATCCTGCTTGTCCCGGAGAGTTCGGTGAGGCCCTCCTGCATCCCCGATACTGCCAGCCACGAGGCCCTCATGGCGGCAGCCATCTTGCAATTACATCACTGGCGAGGCTCCTCCCTCCTCGGCGCCATTGGTCGGCGCCGATCCGGGCACACAGAGGACACTCCCGTTGCATCACGGGCTCGGCTCCTCCCCCTCTCTCATTGGAAAGCCTCTTGCTGACGTGCGTTCTCGGCGCGGAGGCGAGGATGGCGCTGACACCCTTACACCGTCGCAGAAATTCCCCTCAGAAGCTGAAGGGTAGCGTCTGGAATCGACAGCCACGGCGCCGTTGGCTGGAGCCTTGACGGACTGCGCCGCAATCGGCCAGCACTCCGCCTTCGTCCCAGGGGAGGAGGGGCCGCACTCCGATCACATTGCTGACGGCCCGCTTTCGGCGCAGAGGCGAGGATGGCGCTGACGCTCTCTTTCCGGTGCAGGAAATCCCGAGCAGCGGTGTAGCACAATGGTTCTAAACAATGATGCAGGGGCCGTGGGTTCATCCCCCTCCACACCTAATGAAGAAGGCTGGCTGAGGCACTACCTGCACAGAAGCGGAAGGGTAGTGCTATTTCACTCGGGAAAAAAAATTGCCACTGGCATTTCACATTCTTGCAGTGGCTCTCTCTCACCAACTACTCGCTGTGCCTGCAAAATTCACACCCAAATCCAGGTGGCTTATCTCAGGTATCCCTGGCTGGTATGCCTTACAGGTCCCTACGTTAATAACGGACATTGCAGTGGCCACAGTGTGGTGCAGCAGACGCAGCCAGTGCATTTAGGACCAGAAGGTCAGAGTTTCAAATCCCAGCTGGGGCTACTGCCAACCCAGCCCCCTTATTTTTGTGCCTGTCAGCAAGTCACTTAATCCTCCATTGCCTCGGAAGAGAGGTCCGGCAATCTACTCCGGTGACACTGCCAAGAAAACCCAGGAGCTTACGGGTTGCAAGGAGTCAGCACTGCCTCAAAGGCACACGTTGCATTGCATTGACCAACGGAAATAGTTAGCCAAGCTACCCGCTGAAAAGGAAAGGTGTAGCTCAATGGCTAATGCATTGACTGTTGAACCAGAGGCATGAGTTCAATTCCCCAGTGGGGTCACTGAGTAAGGCTGTCTGCCGCTTTCTCCCATATGATGGTCACCTTAAGGAAGCAGAGTCCCTCTACTCCTAGGATTACAGTCAAGAGCTGTAGCACAATGGTTTATACACCGACCGATGGTATAGGGTGTATGAGTTCAATCCCCATGTAGGCCCAAGGTATAAACCTGGCTGAGACATCACCTTCATGGTTCAGGACACTCAGCATGCTCTGCGGCTCACATTGGACCTTTCAAATCACGCTGGTCCCTCGGCCAGCTCAAACCCAGAGAGTGAGCAGCAGATTGTGAATAGGTCCAGGTCCCCTCCAGCGAGGAACAGACCCTCCTATGCCTATCACGGCTCATCGACATTGAGGTTTTGTTTTGTTGTCTCTTTTGGGACCCTGCACTAAAACCAGTAGCCAATATGATACCGGCCACACATGCTGGTGTGAGCCAGCACAGCGCAGGGGCTTACCCTGGTACATCCACCGGGATCTCCCTTCATCCAGCATGACAGCCCAGCTGTATGTTCAGCCCCTTGCGCCATACCTCCACTACCAGTGGAGGAGCGGCCTAGTGATTGGCACATCCTTCGTCTCCGACAGGTAGACCTTGGGTAGACTACATCCTGGTCTCTTACTGCCAAGGGAACAGGTGTCCTGCCATTCCCTGCTATTAGAAGGTCTGAGCTTCCCCTATGCCAGCTTACGTTGCTCGCCGCAGGCAAGGATAACAAGAGGGAGTGTAAGCCAAATGCAAGACTGGCCAAGCCACAGTCCATCAAGTCCACATCACCAGCATGGTCGCTTCACAAGCAGTATGAAGCTGCTAAGGATGCCCGTCGGGGAGCTACGTCAACTCCAGGGTCCTAGCGTGGGCCCAACACCTTCTGACCCGTGACTGTGGCACCTTCCCTGTTATGCGACAAAGGAGGGAGGTGATAGGGTGCCTGTTATGCGACAAAGGAGGGAGGTGATAGGGCACAAACTGTGCCATTTGCGGGCCACAGAGCTAACCACTATGGATCTCCTCACTGGAGACACGTTGGCCGGGGGCCTCCTCCAGTGTGACAACCTGACTGACAAAGGGCCACCCCCGGAGTGGCAACAGCACGGTACAGTGCGTACAGGCCAGTGCATTCAGGCAAGCCTCAGCTGTGGCTCCCACCTACCCAGGCCCCCTACCTTCATCAAGGCTCTCACCACTGGACGATCTCACTAGGACTCTCAGCGCTGAACGACAGCCTCTTTCAGACAATCCGGCCACTCGAGGGCCTGGAAATAGCAGTGGCAACACGGTGGTGCGGTGCACACAGACAGTGTGTGCAAGAACAGAAGGTCACAGGTTCAAAGCCCAGCTGAGGCTACTGCCAATCCAGTCCACATATTTTATGTCGGCAGGTAATCAGTAAGTCACAGTGACCACCCGGACCAAGCGAAACCTAGCCCACAATGAGAAACACTTGGTCGGTCATGCCAAGCCAACGGGTCTTCAATATGACGCCGTGCACACGGCTAGTGTGTCCTGGTACAATGCAATCCCCCGCCATTGCCTATCGACAAAGCTTGGGCAACCTCCTAATATCGCTCGGGACAACGCTTATGACATTCCCAACGGGGGCACGAGCCTAGTGGTTCGGATCATGAGTCGTGCGACGTGCGACATGCGACAAGGGCTAAGATTACTGCATCTCGCCTTTAAGTGGAAAAGTCACTTGCCACATGCATCAGCAAATGCATACAACAGCATTTGCACCAATAAGCCATTCGGTCTTCTTCTTACCCTACTCTCTCCACACACGGTCTTGTACTGACAGCCCTAGGCCTACCGACAGAAGGCCGGCACTGGTCTGAGTGACGCTTCGGTCGCACCAACTGGACTCCTCCCACGAGCCTTCCGATGCCTCGTCTCTACTAAACAGAACCACAGCACAATGGTTACGACACTGCCCAATGATGCAGGGATCAAGGGTTCAATCCCCCACAATGCCCAAGAAACAAGGCTGGCTGAGGCATTACATATTATCTGGAATGGCACCGCGGTGGTGCAGTGCACACAGGCAGTGTGTTCAGAAACAGAGGGTCACAGGTTCAAGTCCCAGCCATGACCCCTGACATCCCAGTCCCCGCAGTGCAAGGAGGGCCCGTCAGGGAGACCTACATGTCTCAGGAGGGACCTAAATAAAGTTAACCTGCCTCAGCCCTGGTAGCTCAGCATCCTCCTCATTCAGCCAATGCGGGAGCCATGCCTACCCGTGTACTGCTGAAACGAAGTTGCATTGCCACGCGCCATCAGGTCGCTATCACCCCTTGGCGACCCTCTGGATGGTTGTCCAAACTCATATCCTGTCCCCTGCCGGGCTGCTCATTGTGACAATCAGGCAACCCCGGCTGCTGTGATCCCTTCTGCGTTAGCCTATCTTGCGGGACGATCACCCACCCAGAGGGCGGTTGAGCCAAACCCTTGACACTCATCCGAGGTGCAGTCCTCCTGAATCGAGCTACCTCCACGCTCCTGGGAGGAACGGAGCCCCACAGAAACAGAATAATACACAGCCCATGATAACACACCAGTGTCAACAGACCTAACCCTGTTCCCATCTTCACAGGACTTCCACTTTCCCCAGGAGGCCCTGTCCGTAACTAACTACAGCACCTCCGGCCTAGACCAGACAGGAACCTCAGCCAGGCAGGAAACTCATGCTCTGACTTCAGCATCAACACCTTCCCCTCATGTATACCGTGCCAGGGTCTAACAATAGTGAAAACGCCTCACGGCCTTCTGACAGCACCGCTACCTCTGTTGCCGCTTCGGCCGAGCAATCTGGCCACGGAACAGATGCCAGCAGCGATGCGCAAGCATGCAGGGAGTGGGATATGCGCCCTGAAGGCAGCTTCTGACGGAGTTCAGCTGTACACAGTATTCTGTACCAACAGTGGCCAAATTGGCCATGTCTCCCGGTCCTCTGTTATCCTGCTTTTATCGCTTCAAGTGTCTTCAAAAAAAAAAAAAAGAAGGGGTGGGAAGCCCCTCTTCCCAACAATACATCAATGCTCAATTCTTGCACCACACGCATGGCCAACTATTGCAATCCGCTACGCAGGGATATCGATGCCTGTGTTCCTGCACTACGGGAACTGCTACTGCGATGTACCTACATCGGTCACTGCACAGGCGTGCCTTGTTATCACACCCTCTACACATGTGTGCATCGCGCACGGCAATAGTGAGCCCCGTGTGCTTCGCGACAGCGGTGATCCCGTGCTACTACTGCCCGATGGCATGCACCACGACGGCGGTGAATCCCGCGCTACGAACAAGGCTCGGTGGGGGACCCCGCATTGCTAAGGACCTATGGGCCTGCATCTCGGTTACCGCACAGGTGCACCCTGTAACCACACCTTTGCTACGGTGAATCCCTCACCACTGTTGCTCGATGGCTACTATTGCTCGAGGGTTGGATTCCACACTACGGCTGCCCGATGTGCTTACATCTCTCTTACCAAACCGGTATACCTTGTAGCCCTCTGCAAATATGTGCATCGTGACGGCAAACCCAAACGGGAAGAACCCCTCAAATGCTCCCCCCGCAGCGCTGCTACTGAAAAGGCGTGCAGCGCCACTGCGGCCCGACAGGACCTGTCGCATCCTGCTCCACAAAGGCAAATTCTGCCTGAGGGAGTGTCTCGGCATTTCCCCCATCCACCAGAGCGCGTGGCAGCTTGGGAGGCACCAATTGTGGCTGACTCATCCTGCTTGTCCTAGGAAAAAACAGAGTTACTTACCTGTAATTGGAGTTCTCCGGGGACAGCAGGATAAGTCAGCCACACATACCCGCCCACCTCCCCTGGGATGGGGTCTGCCTCCTTCCGGGTGCCCGCCTCCTAGCGGCAAAAGGCTCAGCTAGTGACGAACTGGCTAGCTAGGGGCGGGCAGGGGGGTGGGGCCAAGTGGCCCATGCTCAGAAGGGCAAAGCCCTTCTGAACTATGGAGAGTACTTCCGTCTCGGCGCCGTCGGATGACGTCACCAATTGTGGCTGACTTATCCTGCTGTCCCCAGAGAACTCCAGTTACAGGTAAGTAACTCCGTTTTTCAGATACCGTGAAGTGATTCTAGCATCTAGAAAGGATTCCACTAAGACGTCTTGCGCTTTTAAGTGAGCTTGTTTTTCCCACTGGTGTTCATAGCATAGCCTTCAACCTTTTTCTTGCAACTTACTGAAGTCCTGCCCTACCTTATGTCCATTAAAACTTTTTCTATCCACATGCACCTCATCACTATCTCCACCTATGATGTTACATGATGATAACAAGCTACTTTCCCATCACCCATGGGTGGCCAGATTCATGCGTGTTCTAGCAAATTTGAAACCTCCACTTCGATAGCCAGTACCCTCCACTTCGATAGCCAAACCTGCTTGGCAAGAACAATTCCCTGGTAGACAGGCTGAACCATGTTCTTCAACCTCACGAATGGACTCTGAACCAGGAAGTGGCTCAGACCCTTTTTCGAGAGTGAGACACCCCCTCAATAGATTTATTCGCCACTCTTCAGAAAAGGCAGGCATCTGAGTTTTGTTCCAGGATAGGGACATGGCAAACTAGCATCTGCCTTCCTCCTCTATTGAGAGGAGGGTCTTCTGTATGTGTATCCTCCTATTCCTCTGATAACAAAACTATCCCGAAACCCAAGGAAGACAAGAGCACAATGATTCTCAGTACACTTTATTGGTTCCAGCAACCGTAATTTCCTCTTCTCAAACTATCTCATCAGAGATTCAGCTCACCAACCCTGATAAAACAAGAGCAGGGGGAACTGTTGCACCCTGACATCAAATCCCTTACCTTTACAAATTGGATGTTGATGGGATAATGTTGTCCTCTTTAATTTATCATTTGGTGTCACTAGCATCCCCTTGGCATCCAGGAGAGATTCCACATGGAAGTCCTATAGTTTCAAATGGAGAGGTTTGCTATCTAGTGTGAGGGACAGGTCCTTGACCCCTTCTCATGTCCCACACAAAAACGGCTTGAATACCTTCTACATTTATCTGAGTCTGGCTTAATAACTAACTCCATATGAGTTCACCTTAGTGCGGCTGGTACTTACCACCATCACGCAGAAGATAAATCTCTCTCTCTACAGCCTTTAGTTGTTTGCTTCATATAGGGCTTGCTTCATAGAAAGCTTCTCACAGTGTCTTGGGACCTCAACATGCTTTAACATAGCTGATGAAAGCTCTCTTTGAACCACTGGATATTGTTGCTCTGAAGTTCCTGGCCTGGAAGGTCCTGTTAGTGGCAGTAACTTCAGCATGCAGAGTTAGCGAGCTCTAGGCTCTAGCAGAAAACAACTGCTACTTGGATAACACTCCCTTTGTGGCCCTTTCTCTTGATGCCATCCCTATCTTAGTAAAGTCTTGCTTTAAATAACTAGGCATTTATACTGATTCTAAACTTTCATCCAATACACAAAATGGTCAACTTTCCAAATACTCCTTCTTAGCACTTTGCACAGAGTGATACAGGAGACGCAGTGCACTGAAGCAACAAACGTGGATTCTTTTCAGTACTGTTGTAGCGTACCTTGATTACTGCAATTTTATCAACTCTGGCTTACTTAATTATCAACTTAAAAGGCTCCAATCTATTCAAAATACTGCCGTACGGATAGTTTCTAGAGAAAAAAAAAATTGATCATGTGACTTCTTGGTTCATTCAGCAGCACTGGTTCCCACTCATTCATCACATTCAACACAAGATCCTTTCCTTGGCTCACAAGGCTCTTTATGATAATGCTCCTCAGTATTTCTTGGGATTCATTATTCCATATGCTTCCCCACGCTACCTATGCTCCCTTCATGAGAATAGATTGGTCATTCCTCCCCCTTCAAAGGCTAAATATGAAACCACAAGTCACACCACCTTTTTCTTCATTGACCCATCCCTGTAGAATAGCTTATCTCTTCCCAGTCACTTGGAACCTACATTAAAAAAATTTAAGACACTCCTAAAGACTTATTTGTTTGAGCAGGCATTTGGAGTTGGGTCAGGCCTGGAAGATTTCCAGAGGTACCTCACCAGTCTTTAACTCCTTACATATCTCTATCTTCTTACTGTTCCTGTCCTTGTCTACTCTCTTTATTTAAGACTGGCATTCCTTCCCTATTTTAGACTTGACACTGTAAACCGCTCAGTATGTTTCCCTAAAAAAGGCAGTATATCAAAACTAATAAGCTATAAACTAGTAACAGATCCACCCTTTACAAAATTCTTAAGTAGGGTGGTGTTGTATACTCATCCCAAATTCCTTCCTAAAGTGGTGTCTAACTTCTACCTTAATCAATTGTACTTCCAACATTTCCCTCCCCAAGAACTCACACGTACAAAGTGGAAAGTGCATTGCACACAATGGACTGCAAGAAAGCCTTGGCCTTCTAGTTTGAGCAGACTAAAGTCCATCAAGCTTTTTATTTCTTTTGACCCCAAGAGGTTGGCGGTTGCTATTAAAGAGATACTCTTTCAATCTGACTGGCAGATTACACCTCTTTCGCTTAATGCCCAGGCAGGTCTGATACTTGAGGGTCATGTCACAGCTCATAACATCTGAGCCATGGCTGCGTTGGTGGTCCACTGGCACTGAACCTTCATGGAAGAGATTTTCAGAACTATAACATGGACTTCTGTCCACACATTTTACTTTTCACTACTGTCTGGAAAAAGATTCTTGATAAGACATAAGACAGCAGATTCAATCAGTCTCATCTTCAGAATCTATTTGGAGATTAGAATCCAATTCCAGTCCCTCCTAGACCCTGTTCTGTTCTGTGCTGCCTCATTATAGGTAATGTAACTTCCATAAAGGCCTGTTGCTGCTCCTAACCCCTCCCCCCACCAAAGTTGCATTTTGTTGTTTGCTTGTTGAGACACTTGTTTACCCTTTTACTTTGAATGGTAGCTTGGAGGGGGGGGGAGCACACAGGTGAACACTTATCCTGCTTGTGCATGGAGAAAAAGTTACTTACCTATAGCAGGCATTCTCCATGGACAGCAAGACAAACCTCACAACCCCTGAGCTGTAGGTATGGATGGGCAGACCAGAGAGGCTGCATGATCTTCTGCTGTCATGTTTTGTGTTGCTATGTTTCTAGTGTACAAAGTTGAAGGGCACAGGGCAGATCAGATGATTTATAGACCATGGGGAAAAGCGGGGCAAGCCAGGGTGTAGTGTATAGAATGTGGGGTAGGGGAGTAGTAGATAAGGTGGTTTGTGAGCATGAGGGAAGATATGGAAGGATTGAAAGGTGTTTGTTGATCACAGTGGGATAGACGAGATGGCAATGTCTATGTCAAGCTAGGTCAAGAGGAGAAGAATAGGAGAGATGCAGTCCAGAAAAGAGATTCAATAAAAAAAAAATTCAGCTCTGATCGCATGAGAACAAGGCTGTAGCCATGTAAGATTTAAAAGGGAGCATTATTAAATTTCATATTCTGCCTGCAACAAAATTTCTAAAGTAGATTATAAATTATTATATATTACCATAGTTAATTTGATTGTAGATTTTGTTTGTATCTTAAAATAACAAGCGCATTTAAAACACCCGTTGAAAAAGCAAGGTTTTATGAACTGTGGGAAACTTTAAAGGGTCTGTCTACTAAACTGCATTAGCCTTTTGCAGTTAACGTGAGGCAATAGCTACAAAATGCTCATGGTATCTACAGGGAGCATTACTAGTGTTACCCTTGCAGATACAATGAAGGAAATGTTGGCTTTATGGGCGACAGTTCCGCAGATGCAGTTATCAACACCAATTCAGGTGGCAGTAGCTGCATCCGCAAAACCTGCAAATCACAGCAGCTACTGCACAATGCAATTGCCCGCAGTAGCTTTGCTCAGAATGCCCGACCACAACACTCTTCATTCTCTGCCCTACTCCTGCTTTTCCCTGCAACTGCCATGATAAGTGCAGACATTGCAGAAATGGTCTGTGATGTTTGCACTTTCCTCATGTTAGCTGCTATCGCCAGGCGGCATTGCCACGTTAGCTCCATGGTAGCAGCTAACACGGTTTAGTAGACAGACCCTTAAATGTTTGAGTGACTTTCTAAAGGAAGTTCATGCCATAAAGCTAGAGCATTACATTAGAACAATAATTTTTGGTGATTGATAATCTCACAATTGGGAAATTAGAAGCTGATGATAAACTTTGCGGAAATCTCAACGTACGGAAAAGAGAAATTAGATTTACCTGCTAATTGTAGTTCCATGAGGAACTCCAGTTCAGTCCTGCACCTCTGGGTAGTGCACATCCTCCTGCAGCATGGAGACTGGGCATGTCAAAACTGTGACATCACTGGATATACCCTGCTGGTCTCTCCCATCAGCCCCAGTGAAATATTGACAAAGCAGACTCAAAGGAGCAACAAATAAGTAGCTGTAACATTAAATTCAAGGGGTTTTTTTTCCAATCAACTTTTAACCGCTAAACTACCTTCCCTGTAATTAAGGAAGAAAACTCCGTCTTACACTTTCTCTTTCCTCCAAGAACCAAAAAAGAAAGACAGGAAGGAAGAAAGAAAGAAAGACTAGAATAAAAGAACCATAGCGATCTGGAGATTTATTTTATTTTATTATTTATTATTATTATTATTATTTTTTTTTTTTTTACATACTTTGTGACTGGCACCCCTCCCCAGACCGAACAGACCTCTGACCTACTCACTCATCCCCGGGCGGGAATTAAGACTGAACTGGAGTTCCCCAAGGAACTACAATTGGCAGGTAAGTCTAATTTCTCTTTCCTTATCATTCCTCCAGTTCAGTACTCCACCTCTGGGATGTAACAGAGCAGTAATCATTGGGAGGGACCTGTCCACCCGGATCGCAACACCGCCGACCCAAAACAGGCATCATTCGCCACCTGAACATCCAGGCGATAGTGTTTACTGAAGGTATGGAGAGACGACCAGGTGGCCGCTCAGCAAATCTACACTGGCGGTACCAAGCTATTCTCCGCCCACGAAGCCGCTTGTGCTATAGTATAATGAGCCCGTAACCCCACGGGCACCTGCCGACCTTGCAAAATATATGCAGACACTATTGCTTCTCGGACTCATCTGGAATCGAAGCTTTAGCTACCGCTTCCCCTTTACAGGGACCGCCAAATAGAACGAAAAGACATTCCGACTTACAAAAGTATTCTGAAACCTTTAAGTATTGACAAAGAACTCTCCTTATGTCCAAGAGATGTAAACTACGGTATGTTCTCCTCCAAAAGTCCTAATTCTGGCAGCGGAAACGCATGATTCATGTGAAAAGGAGAAGCTACCTTGGGAAGAAAGGACGGTATTGGCCACAACCCCACCTTTTCCCTGGAAAAAGAAAAAAATGACTCAACAGGACAGCACCTGCAGCTCCAAAACGAATTGTCACTAAAACCACTGTCTTTAAGGTTAAATCCTTGATGGAAGCCTGATACAGATGCTCGAAAGGTTCCCTAGTTAATGCCCCCAAACCAAAATTGAGATCCCAGGGAGGGACCACCACTCCACAAGAGGGCCGAAGCCTAGATACCGCTTTTAGAAAACGAAGCACGTCGACGTGAGAGCCCAAAGCCACCGCCTGGACTTTACGTCTATAACAAGAAAGAGCCACCAGCTGGACCCATAAGGAACTGGCTGCCAGACCCTTATCAAAATCGTCCTGTAAGAAAAACTTAATACCATGGGGACGGAAACCATGGAAGAATGGACCTGCTGCTGAGAGCACCAGTCCTCAAAAATACGCCAAGTTCGCATGTATGCTAAGGATGTGGATCTTTTCCTGGCCCGAAGTAATGTTTATTTATTTATTTATTTATTTATTTAACAGTTCTTCTATACCGCTCTATTTTAGATCAGAGCGGTTTACATTCAACATCAACCATACAACACAGGAACCCTGAGTTGTATTTACAATAAACAGGAGATCAACTTGGAAGTAACTGGGGGGAACTATGTACATTGTATAACATATCTACATCTTATTTACACTGGGGGTCCTGATTCCATTTCAGTGGGTATCTTCTGCGCGATCAGTTGATTATCCTTTTTCATGCTGAGTCTGATTGTTTAATTGCAATGAGTGATTGTCTGAGGGGGCATATGTATGATTACTAGTGCTGGATTCAGGGTAGTATGTGGTGAATAGGTGCTGCTTTAGTGCCTTCCTGAAGTCAATTAGGTAAGTGATGTTTCGAATAGAGGTGGGGAGAGCGTTCCATGCTCTGGGTGCGTAAATCGTAAAGGCCCTATTTGTCGTTGCTTTTGTGCATTTTGTTATTACTTTTGGGACCTCTAGTGTGTTTTGCATCATGGGTCTTCTGTTTCTGTTCTGTGGTACTTTATGTATCATCTTGCTGAGGGCTGTGGGGGTCAGGGTGTTTGCGGCTTTGAAAGTTAAGGTTAGAACTTTGTGGCGGATTCTTGCTTGGACTGGTAGCCAATGGAGGTTCATCAGTACTGGCGTTATGTGCTCTCTCCGTGAAGCCCCTGTTAGTACTCTTGCCGCAGTGTTCATTGCAAGCTGGAGAGGAGCCAGTGTTGCTTGAGGGAGACCGTGTAGAATTACGTTGGCATAGTCGAAATGTGGTAATATTAATGCCTGATAGATCGAACGGTAGTCGCTGAAGTCAAGCAGCGGTCGGAGATGTTTTAGGGTCCTTATTTTCATGTATACTGTTTTTACTGTGTTTCTTATGTGGGTTTTCAGATCCAGTTGTTGATCCAGTGTAACGCCAAGGTAGCGGATTGTGGGTTTGGTTTTCAGCTCTGTGTTGCCGACCTTTAAAGAGAGTGGAGGGGTGAAGTCCTGGTTTCTTGAGATGAAAAGGACATCTGTTTTACTGTAGTTGATTCTCATGTTTTGTGTGCTGAACCATTCTGCTGTTGCCTCAAAACATCTTGTTAGAGGGGAGAGGTCTGGTTGGTTGGTCCTGAATGGGATGTATAGTAGGATGTCATCTGCGTAGGCTAGACAGTTGACCTTGAATGAACGTGCTAGGGCACATATGGGCTGCATGTAGATGTTAAACATCAATGCAGATAGTGACGAGCCCTGTGGTACACCCTGGTTCTGTAAAAATGGTTCAGAGGTTGTGGAGCCTGACCTTACATGTTGCCATCTATTAGTCAGGTATGACTTGCACCACTTTAGGGCTGTTCCCTGAATTCCTTTCTCGCTGAGGCGTTGTATGAGGATCTCATGGTTCATAGAGTCGAAAGCCGCTGCAATGTCGAGGAATATGAGGGCGAATCCTTGATGCATTTTGTCAGTTCCAGAGACTAGATGGTCAAATAGGTTGGTGAGGAGGGTTTCAACCCCATGTGCTTCTCTGAACCCATGCTGGGAAGGATCCAGTGGGGCTTCAGTATCAATATGCTGTTGGATTTGGCGCTGTACTAACTTTTCGATTACTTTGGCAAGCATAGGGATACTTGAAATTGGTCTGTATGATTCCACTTTCGTTGGGTCCAGCTTGTTATTTTTGAGCAGTGGTCTGATTGATGTTTGTTTCAGACTTTGTGGAAACGATCCGGTTGTAAGAGATTGGTTTATTAATTCGCTCAGATATTGGCTTAAGTCACATCGTAACTCCTTTATCCATAAAGCAGGGCATGGGTCATTGGGTGCAGTAGTGGGGTTGATTGCAGCAGTAGTGGGGTTGTTGCAACTACCGCTGCTGAGTAACCCTTTCTCCTTAACCTCGCCCTTTCAATGGCCAAGTTGTAAGCCAGAACCGAGCTACCTGAGGCATTCAAAGCTGCCCCTCAACCAAGAGATTCGCCATTGCCGGCAGTCGCCAAGGATCCCCGTCAAGTAACCAGACGAGATCGGCATACCACGGACGTCTCGCCAGACCGGTGCCATCAACACTCCCCCAAAGAGCTTCGATGCGCTGAACCACTCGTCCTATCAGCGCCCACGGAGGGAAGACAGAGAAGACTGGGCGATGGCCAACGTTGCATCAGAGCATCGATCTCCTCCAACATCCTCTCTCTTCTTCTGCTGCAAACGGACTTGCCTTGGCTGACCGAAAAGTCGCCATGAGATCCATAATCGGGGGACCCCACCGGAGGGCTATCTGTGCAAAAACGTCCGGATGAAGCTCCCATTCTCCGGCATCCACCCGGACTCTGCTGAGAATATCTTCCATCACATTGTCCATTCCGGCAATGTGCGCCGCCGAGGCTCCACCCAGGCGAACAGAGCTGCAGCTTCTTTTTCCATGGCAGTGCTTCCCATGCCGCCCCACCAATTGAGATAAGCCACCATCGTGGAATTGTCCGACAGCACTCGCACCACTCAACCTGTCACCGTGGATTCGAACACTTGCAGAACTAAAGCCACTGCTCGCAGTTCTAGATGGTTGATCGACCAGTGGACCTCCTGGTCATTCCAAGTTCCCTGTGTGAAGAGATACCCACAATGCGCTCCCCAACCTGCGAGACTCGCATCCGTCAACACCGGGAGCCACTGCGGTTGTTCCAGTGGCATGCCTGTCTCCAGATTTGTTGGCCAAAACCACCACTGAAGGGACCGCCTGACCCACCAGGGACAGGGAAGACATATGTTTAGAGAATCGTTCTGGTGCGACCAGCATCAGAACAACGACCTCTATAATAAGACGTATGTGCGCTCTGGCCCATGACACAACTACCAGGGTTGCCGCCATCGTGCCTAGCACACGAAGAAAGTTCCAAGCAGACGGGACCGGAGTCGAAACAAACTTGCGCACTAGGCGCCAAATAGCCTGAGCTCATCGATCCGGCAGAAACACTGCTCCCACGCGAGTGTCAAACCGCACTCGTAAGTATTTTAGAACCTGCGATGGAACCAAACAACTCTTGGCCGCATTGACTACCCAGCCGAGACTCTGAAGGAAGGTCACCCCTCTGCTTGTAACCTGTACGCTCTCAGCCTTGGACTTTGACCAAAATAACCAGTCGTCGAGGCATGGGGAACTAAGATTCCTTCTTTTCGCAGCGCTACCACCACTAGCACCATAATCTTGGTGAAGGTGCGCAGCGCCGTCACCAACCTGAAAGGCAATTTCTGATGTGCAGATCGGATAGGGATGTGCAGATATGCCTTGGTAAGATTGAGGGAAGTCGAGAACTCTCCCTGTCGAACCGCCACAAATACCGACCGTAAGGTTTCCATTCGAAAGTGAGACACTTTTAGACAGCGATTCACGCCCTTGAAATCCAGAATAGGACGGAGGGACCTGTCCTTTTTTGGTACAACGAAATAAATATAGTAATGACCGATGCCGCAGAGCTCTTGAGGAACTGGCACCACCGCTCTAACTGTAAGAGATGATCTAAAGCCTGCCGAACCGCTACCGTTCGCTGCAGCCCTCTGCAAGGAGAGAGGACAAACGAACCTAGTACCGATCGGGCAAATTCGAGGGCATAACCTTCACGTATTACCTCCAACACAGATGTTACCTGGACCCTGGCAGGAAGAAAGCCCCGAAGCTGTCCTCCTATCGGTTGAACTCCCACCCGGGCCCACCTCGGTTCATTGTGTTTTTCTGACCGACTTGGTAGAGGTAGCTGCAAACCCTCTACGTGCTCCTTGAAAACACGAAATCCCTGTGCTCTGGAGGCAAATCTACCTCTTTGAAAACTTCCCAATCGCAAGGCACGAAATCACCTGAAGTCTCTAAACTGACCGTGCAAAGATGGAAGGGTTCTCCCTTGCTTAGATTTATCCTCCGGCAGCCTCCCGTCTTTGGACTCTCCCAAATCCTTAACCAGTTTATCAAGATCTTCACCAAACAATTTCCCCTTAAAGGGAATCTTTCTAAGACATGACTTAGAAGAACCATCCACCGCCCAATTTCTTAACCAGAGATAACGGCACATGGCTACCAGGGAAGCCATATTATTCGCCAATGCCCTGATCAAATCATAGTGGACATCCGCTAAATATGGCGGACCTGATTGCAGTCGTGACCCATCCCGTAAGCTCTCCTGTGCTTGCTGAGAGGGCTGCTGCAAGCGTTGTGACCACCTGAGGTAAGCTTTCGCCACCCATGCTCCGCAGATGGAAGCTTGCAATGAGAGCGCATTAATCTCAAAGGCTTGCTTCAACAAGCCGCTCATCTTTCTGTCTTGCACCTCCTTCAAGTCACACTGCCTTCCACCGGAATAGTTGCCTTTTCCCTGACCGCCGATACCGCTGCATCTATACACAAAAATCTTTTCCTTCTCCTTGACCGCCCAGGGGTAGAGTGTATTCATAGCTCTAATGCCTCACAGTCCAGCTTCTGGCAAACCCATTCATTTTGAATTATCCGGTCAACTACTTGGTGCACCAGGAACACCGCCTGAGTTTGCCGCACTGCCTATATGAGAGGGTCCTCCAGACTCTCTTTTTCCGGTGGCTGGATTGAAGTAAGATTGAGTGCCTGACGAGACTCTGTAATAAGCGCCGTAAGCTCTTCCTTTCGGAAGACTCTAATGATTCTCGTCTGATCCTCCGGATCTCTCCTTCTTCCAGATCTTCCATTTCTGATTCTGGCCCCAACTCCACATCTTCCACCTCGGGCCAGTCGGAATCCAAGGACTGATCCTCGACGTGTCGAGCCCTCATGAGAAGACTCACTAGACTGCTAGTAGGTTTTTCTGACCCCAAAGCCGTACCCCAGCACCAGGCGGCAACGGAGGAGTCACCGTCCCCTGCTGCCTCAAGCAATATGGTTGCTGCATTATCAGCACTAAGTCTGGAGTAAACACTTGCCATAGCCGCCCCGGCTCCTGACGGAGCCACTGCGGTAAGTGACCCCGCTTGGCCATCCATAAGGGGCCCGGGCGGAGGATCCAGAAGACTGCGGAGCTTCAGCCCCTTCATCAACTTTATCCTGAAACTCGTGCTCCATAGGATGAAGCCGCAGCACAGCCCCTGCAGCCCCCGGCGTCCGATACTGCGCCTCTGCAAGAGCCACACACCAAAAACAGTGGCCGAGAAGGCATTAGTTATACAATACCATAAAATTCTCTGACAGTAAGGAAAGATCTAACTAAAAACAAAATGGGTCTCCTCTACCTTAACAGTCTTCTTGGGTTTTTTTTTTTCCAAAGCCTCCTCCAAGGCCCGAGAAAAAACAAAATCCAACTGACCCAGAAATTAACCCAATTAAGGCAAATTAAAGTAAAGTAAAGCAAACTACATTAAATTAAATTAGTTAAATCCATCCCATGAAGAACGTGCCTGCCTCACAGAGCCTGAGCGATATGAAGTGCAGCCGCTGCCTCGAGGCCTAAAATCGCAGCCTAAAAAGCGCGGGAGAGATGGCCCGCACAAACAGCGGGTCTGTCTGCCGTTGCTAACAATCTATTAGTGTCAGCAGCTTTCCCGCATCACTGAAATCACTCACCTGCTCCGCCGATGCCAAAAAAGCCCACAGGCAAATTTCTGCTTTTCGCCGGCACACCTGACCACCCTGAAATCCGCAATGCTGCTGCACTGAGAAATGTGAGCAGCCATCGTGGAGAGGGTCTTCCGGGCTCTGCTGCTGTGGTCAGATGTCTGCCAAGTCATACAAAGCTGAACGGCAACTCGACTTTACTTTTGCCTCACTCCCCTCCATTCAGACCAGGAGGGGAGAGCAGATCGTGGCCCCGGAAGAGGTTTTAAGAGGTGAAAAAAGCTGGTTCAATTCCTTACAACCTTCTTATTTTTTTTTTTAAAGGGACCATCGAAAAAAATAAAGAAAGCGATAGGGAAAAAAAATAAATTCAGAAAATAGCCTCCTAGAAACTATCCTAAAAGCGTTTCTTATCTGATCCTCTAGTGAGCCCAGCACCTAGGCTCACTATGTCCTCCTGCTGCATAGAGAATGGACACACTGGGGCTGATAGGAGAGACCAACAGGGTATATCCAGTGATGTCACAATTTTGACATGCCCAGTCTTCATGCTGCAGGAGGAGGTGTACTACCCAGAGATGGAGGACTGAACTGGAGGAACGATAAGGAAGGGACATTAAAGATAACATCCTAAAATAATCTGGGGCAGCATGATAATTTTATAAGAAGCCACATTAATCTCTTTATCTCCTCAAGTTGCATGCCAATTAGCATGCATAAGTCATATATTTTCAATGCCTTACATGAGTGGATGGGCCTTTACATACAGACTTTAGGCGGACACTATTCTGCGAGTAGTGTCAGGCCAATAGTTTGTACTTTGGATGTGGGCATGCACAGCGGCAGACATGGAGCAAAGCACAAATTTACATGCATAAACTATAACATACTCTAATTTATGCACATTCTCTCCAACTGTAGGCGTGACATCTAGTGTTAAATGATCATATATAGATTTGTTGCACGTATCTCACATATTTTGCTTTATAAAACAGGGGCCTACGTAGTATCTACTTTACTTTATGAAACAGGCATTACATATGTTCAGTGCAGCATGTAGCAACCTAGACATACCTTTTAAAATTACCCTCTTAGCGCTTCTATAAGGAGCATAAATTTACGCACCATTTACTCCTGTACTCACAGTATTTTAGTGACTTAAATGAGCACTTATGCATGTGAATTACATGGGTTGATTCTATAAGAATGTGCGCAGAAGTCATTGCAAATGCTTTCACTGTGGGCGTGCACATGGGTGGAATGCACACTTACATGCTTATTTTATAGAGTACAGGCATACTCCTGTCATTTACACCAGCTCTAGAGCTAGGGTAAGTGACCATGGCTTAAATTTATATACATGATCATCCACTTATGCTAGTATTGTATAAAGTCAATATTTGACTTTCTAGAATAGACATGATTAATGTGCATTGAAGCCCTGTTAACTAAGCAGTTCCGGCTACTGGAAGCCATTATAAATCTCTTCAAAGTGCAGTGTTATGATCTTTCTTTCACTTCCATTTTACTTTTGTTCTTCAATTTTGTAATTGAAGGTGAAAGTAGCATAATTTTTTATTTTAGGAACTCCTTGGTATATTGGATCACAATATTCAGAGTTAACAAGGAGCATGGCATACAGCTTTACCCCATATGTCAGTGGTTCCAAACCTGTTCTGGCGGCTCCCCAACCAGTTGGGTTTTCAGGATAATCACAATGAATATTCATAAGAGATTTGCATACCCTGTCTCCTTGGTATAAAAATCTGTCTCAAGCATGTTCATTGTGGATATCCTAAAAACCGGACTGGCTGGGGAGCCCCCAGGACATGATTGAGAAACAGTGCCATACTGTATGTAAATAGGAGCAGCATCTTAAAATCACTGCTCCCAATACCCACATACACCATATCCCCTCATGCCAGCAGCACAAATTTCGCCCACTTCTGATCCCATACGATCACCTTCCTGACATCAATGGGCAGAATTGAAAGGGGATATTTTAAGGACAACAAACCTTTTTATTAGGAAAGTAAATAAATATAAAAGGAAAAGGAGGCTGCTATGGTTCTCAAAAGAAATAGCTGAAAAGGTAAGGAAAAAGAAGATGGCCTTCATAAAATACAAGAGATCACAGAAAGAGGAAGAGAAGTGTAGAGACTACTTGTATGTTACAGCTAGGAAGTATCCCTAATACTTATTGCAAGATGTAGCATTTTCCAGATTAAGGAGCTTCTTGCTGCCAATCATTTAGGATTGGATGGGACTCCCTTGGGATGGAAAGGCCCACTTACTATAAAAACCTCATTCAAAGGCAGTTTCCTGTTTTTGGGCCCTAAGCCATTATACCATGGGCATCTGAGTGAGTGTTTGCCCTTAGAGGCAAGTACCTTTGGCGCTCAGCCAAGATATTTCATCAAATCTGGAAGACACATCTGCACATACCATCTTAACCAGCAGAAGAAACCATGAAGCTTGGACTACTGCACAAATGCAGGAGGGTGCTCAGCCTGAAGATGGATGTTCCTGCAGGGACTTACATAGAAGACCACCAACTGAGATTACATAAGGGACGCAAGTGAAGCAGAGTGAGTCTTTTCCATGCTAAGGAAGTGAGATAACACAGCGTTTTTCAACCACTGTGCCGCGGCACACTAGTGTGCCGTGAGATATTGTCTGGTGTGCCGTGGGAAAAATTCCAATTTCATCCGTAACATGTGGCCTCGGCTCACAAATTAGGGTTGCCAACCGGCCGGTTTTCAGTCGGCCTGGCCGGTTTTTTCCATGGCCAGGCCGGCTGCCGGCACAGTTGTAAAACCGGCCATTGAAATGCCGGTTTTTTGCTCTGGCCGCAAGATCGGGAGCGGCCAGAGCAAAAAACCGGCTTTTGTGCCGAAGTCCGCGGCGCGAACGCGATCGCGATTCCCTATAGCAGTGCAGCCGCTGGTTCTGCTTTGTACAGAGCAGCGGCTGCACTACACTTACATTGAAAAGTAAAGAGAAACTGTGTCAGGAGCCCTCCGATCATGCAGAGCCCGAGGAAGTGATGTCATGGGGCGGGCTCCTCACAGGCTGTCTTTCCTTTTCAAATTAACTTTAGCTGCAATAAAGTTAATTTGAAAAGGAAAGACAGCCTGTGAGGAGCCTGCCCCCATGACATCACTTCCTCGGGCTCTGCGATGACCGGAGGGCTCCTGACACAGTTTCTCTTTACTTTTCAATGTAAGTGTAGTGCAGCCGCTGCTCTGTACAAAGCAGAAGCAGCGGCTTGGGCAGAGGGTGTGTGTGTGTGTGTGTGTGAGTGAACCAGCAAGGGGGGGGGGGAGTGTGAGTGAACCAGCAAGGGGGGGGGGAAGTGGGAGTGAACCAGCAGTGGAGGGGGGGGGTGGTGTGAGTGAACCAGCAAGGGGGGGGGGGCGATGGTGTGAGTGAACCAGCAGGGGAGGGGGGGTAAGTGAGTGAGTGACCCAGCAGGAGGGGTGAGTGACAGGGGGGTGGGTGAGTGAACCAGCAGTGGAGGGGGGAGGGGGTGGTGTGAGTGAACCAGCTGGGGAGGGGGGTTGGTGTGAACCAGCAGGGGAGGGGGGTTGGTGTGAGTGTTTGATTCCTATTCAAGAGAATTACTTTATATATAGTCAATATAGGCACAGAGGTAAAATTTTTTAACATTTTCTAATGGTGGTGTGCCTCGTGATTTTTTTCATGAAAAAAGTGTGCCTTTGCACAAAAAAGGTTGAAAAACACTGAGATAACAACCCTAAACCTAAGTGCTTTGAGACTACAGGAAGGGCAATCTAAAGACTAATTCATAAACTATTTAATGCTAGATATACAGCTTAACTAAAAAGTGCAGACTGTGAAAATAATTGGAGTCAACTGTACTCCAGAAATTATCTGAAGAAATCAATGTAATGTATTATAGTTATCCCATAAGATTGATAACTTTAACTTTGAAGATCATCTACCTTGAACACACAAAAAAGGGGGTTACACAAGCAACAATATTTGGAAAAACTAAAAAGCTGCAAAAGTGGTCAGGAAAGCAAAGATGTAAATGGAATTTAAAAATCCAGTGCAATAAAATATGAAAACAAGACATATTTTTTTTTAGATACTCCACTACCTCTCCGATTAGCTGTTATTTATCGACCTCCTGACAAGTCCACCTCTACCTTTTTGTCACTGACTGACTTGTGGCTTTCCTTCTTTCTGGATTTAGCTTCCCCCTCCCTCCCTCATTCGTGGGGAACTTTAACATTCATGTTTATTTTATTTATTTATTTACTTAACAGTTTTCTATACTGCCTTTATCCAAGGCAGTTTACATCGAACAACATATCACAGAGGAACTGTTTTACATTAAAAAAGGGAGTACAACTTGGAGATAAGTATGAGATGAACTATGTGAGGGGAATGAACTATTTACATGTAGAGGTGATCTTCATTTTATTGGGAGAATTAACTGGTTTAACTTCACTGACATTCGGTGTAGTATGTTAACACATAGATTATGTTTTGTCATCAGGTCCGTAGTATTCTCTGAATAGAAGTGTTTTTAATTGTTTTTTTTAATTGGTGATGGATTTTGCTGCTCTTACGTTATCTGGTAGCGAGTTCCATATTGATGGAGCATACAAGAATGCTCTGTTGCTCGTCTGTTGTGTGGTTTTGGTCCTGAGAGGGTGGATGTTCAGGAAGTTCTGATTGGCAGCTGTTCTTGGTCTTGTTGAGAATATTGTTGTGATCAGATCAGTGAGGCAGGGAGCTGAGAGATTGTGAATGACCTTGAAGGTGGTAATGATGGCTTAGTATTTTGCTCGCTGTGCTATTGGAAGCCAGTGTAGGCTTTTTAGGAATGGTGTTATATGTTGCATGGTAGAACTGGCGGTGAGAATTCTGGCAGCAGTATTTTGGACTAGTTGAAATGGAAATAGAGCATTTTTGGGAGGCCTTGGTAGATGATGTTTCCATAGTCGAGGTATGGTGTAAGTATGGTTTGTAGTATTGCTCTGAAGTCCATCTCCTGCAAAACGTGTCGAAGGGGCTTGATGAGATTTAGCTTCCAATATGCCATTTTAGATGCATTTTTGATGTGAGCAGCCATGTTGAGGTCAATGGTCATGTTAATGTGAGCAGCCATGTTGCTGTCAATGGTTATACCTAGGTATTTGTATCTCTTGTTTTATTGTTATTTCAGCATCCTGTGTTATTTTTTTTGGTGGCTTGAAATCTTGAATTCAGAATACGAGTAGAGCTTCGGTTTTACTTTTGTTTACTGTGAGGTATATACTGCCTAGGAAGTTTGTCACGGCATTGAAGACATCTGTTATAATTGAGAAGTCTGGGTTGTTAGTGTTAAACAGCGTATAGAACATGATGTCATCTGGATAGAGGTGATAATGCGTGTTCCATTTCTGTAATAGGTTGCAGATTGGTTGAATATATAGGTTGAATAATAATCTAGAAAGGGCTGAGCCTTGAGAGATACCTTGTGCTGACTTGTGAAGGGATTGGCTCAGGTCTGCTTTAGTAAAATCATTTTTATTAGCATTTAGCATGGATATACACGGTCTAGAGCAAGCCAAGCATCCATATACACTGACACTTATACAGCGTCACTCAGGACTAGTGTAACATCTGTACAGGTCTGGCTAAAGTCACACTACACATAAGTACTCTTCTTCTGTTTAACAACCTAATCAATGCTATTAACCAGCCCCCAACCCCAAGGGGTAACAACTTTGAGTAGCAGTGCACAGAACACACTCTAAATGCAAGAGATAATAGCCCATCCGCTCGGCTTCCCCAGGTCCAGTCTACCTTGCCCAACCAAAGCTGTCTGCCCAGCCTTGTTCCTAGCGGGCAGCCCCTCTCCCTCCCCCCTTCTGGCACCCCCCACCCCCCAATCCTACCCTCCCCCCCCCCCTTTCCATCCACTCTGCAATATTTCTCCACAGTCAGACACTAGCAGTGGCTACAGGCACATCTCTGTCCCCTCCACGCTCAGTCGTGCATACAAAGCCCCATATTTGCCTATGGTTATCCCAGGCTCGCTGTCCCAACAACTGCGCTGTGTGACGCTCCATCTCCCGCAGATCCATCAGAGCTCTCACCTACTCCGCCACTGTGGGGGCGGTGTCATCCAACCAATGTCTCAAAATACATTGCTTCGCTACTACAAAACACTTAGTACACAGCCTACGCCCCCCCCCCCTTTCCAAGAAAACCTCCCCCTCATAGCAGTCGAACAAGCACCACTTGGGGCCCAATTCCACCTCTCCCCCGAACCATTGCGCAATATAGTGGCCCACTCCCCGCCAGAATCCCTGGATGTGTATGCAAAACCAAAAACGATGTGCAAATCCCCTTTTTTCCACTCTACAGAGACTACACACATCCGACTCCACAAGACCTGCTCTCGCCGCCCAGACGTTATGTACATAAGCCCGCCAGAGGAACTTATACTGAATTTCTTGTAGTTGGATGGTTTCTGAAATCAACTTAATGGAGGCAAAAGCTCCCTGCAGGCACTCCTCTGTAACCTGTGACAGCCCATCATTCCTCCACTTTTCCACCAAAACAGCCAATTGTCGACCACCCCCCTCCGGATAAAGAGCCATCGTCAGACCACGGATGTTAATCTTTCCTTCCAAGCTATAGAACAGCTCTAGCATACCACCCGTTCTAGCTAATAGCTCATTTTCTTTCCGGAGCGTGAGAGCATAATGCCGGGCCTGCAGATAAAAGAAGAAATCCCTGTGTTCCAAGCCAAAGCGCACAGTCAGGGACGCAAAGGAGTCCAGCGTTGCGCTCCCTTCTATACATAGCTGCCCCACATAACACAACCCCTTAGTCGCCCATGACTGAGCGACCCTAGTCGACAACCCCGGGGGGAAAGCCACATTACCCAGCAAAGGGGTACAGTCCATCTTCTTCCAGACACTCTTACAACGCCCACATAAGATTCGCCAAGCGAGGTGCAGCGTTCTCCAAAAACCCGAGGATTTGCATTCCTCTGGAAGCGTTCCCCAGCTCCCCTGTAACACCGCCAATCTGTGCCAGGGAGCTGCCATCTTATCCAGCAGCTCCACTGGGACCACCGCTGAGGCGCCCGCCACCATATCACGCAAACTTTGCGTCCAACAGACCATATTATATCCTTGCACCGATAGTAAACCAGCTCCCCCAGCATCTCTGGGCTGAAACAATATTTATTTATTTATTTAACTGTATTTATATCCCGCTTTTCACCGGGTCAAAGCGGTGGGACATATATCAGGGGGGGGGGATGAAATGTGGGGGGGGGGCGCCCATCACCGGGGGCTCAACATTGATGATTCTGGGATGAACATAGAGACTGACAAGATAGCATAGTTACTGGTTTGGAGTTCTTGGAGAGAAATAGGGGGGGGGGGGGTTCATCTTCAGAGATGTTCTTGGAATAGGATGGTTTTTAGCTGCTTTTTGAATGATGGGAGATCACTGTTGTTCCTGATGTGGTTTGGTAGAGAATTCCAGAGGGATGGGGCATAGAGTTCAAAGGCTCTGTTGCAGGTCCGTTGTGTTGCTTTAGTTCTTTTGTGGGGGATGGCAACGGAGCTGTTGGAGGATTGTCTGGTTGTTCTGCTGTGGGTTGGGCGAGGCAGTAGGGTGTGGAGTGGGGTGCCCTGTGTTTGGTTTTGTGGGTGAGTAGAAGAGTTTTGTACTTGATTCTTGCTTCGATGGGGAGAATATGAAGGTCCCTCAGAATTGGGGTGATGTGGTCTCGTTTCTTTGCATTGTGAATTATTCTTGCCGTGGTGTTTAGGGCAGTTCGGAGGGGATTGGTCTGTGTGGCAGGTAGTCCATGGTAGATTATGTTGCAATAGTCCAGATGAGGGAGTGTTAGAGCTTGCATTACTGTCCTGAAGTCTTGCGGTTCGAGGAGAGGTCGGAGGCGTTGTACCGTTTTGCCTTGTGGAATACAGTTCTCGTGGTCTTGTTGATTTGCTGCTTAAGGGTTAGGGCTTGGTCAATGATAATGCCGAGATATCTTATGTGTGGTTGTACTTGAATTTGCGTGGTTCCCATGGTGAGGTGAGTGGGTGGTTTGAAGTCTGGGTCTTTTGTCACTATAAGAGCTTCGGTCTTCTTTATGTTAATGGATAAGTTGTTCTCTTGTAGCCAGTTGGATATGTCGGTGAAGCAGGTGGATAGCTGGTCATTTGTTGGGTCCATGGTTGTAATTGGGGCATAGAGCATTATGTCGTCGGCGTATATGTGGAAGTTGACATTGTGAGTGCGTATGACTGAGCAGAGTGGACGGAGGTAGATGTTGAAAAGCATGGCTGATAGTGTGGATCCTTGAGGCACTCCTTGATGTTGCTGGAAGGGGGGTGAGGTTGAGGTTTTGGTGCGGATCAGTTGCTGTCGGTTGGTTAGATAGGACTTGAACCATTGGAGTACAGTATCTTTGATCCCAATTGTTTGTAGTCTGTGGATAAGGGTGTTATGGGAGATGGTGTCGAATGCTGCTGATATATCCAGAAAAATTAGGATGTATCCGGAGTGTTTCTCTTGGGTTCCTATGATGAGGGTGTTCATCAGCATGGTCATTAGGGTCTCGACCCCATGTAATGGTAGGAATCCATGTTGCTGTGGGTCCAGTATGTTGTTAACGTCTAGGTGTTCTTGAAGCTGACGTTGGACTATCTTCTCGATTTATTTTTGCGGTGAGCGGGAGGCTTGCTACTGGTCTGTAGGAGGTGAGGTCTAGGGGATCTAGGTTGTGCTTTTTTAGGGTTGGTCGGATGATTGTGGTCTTGAGGGCGTCTGGCATGTGTCCTTGTTTAAAGGATTCATTTACGATGTGGGTTAGTGGTGCACTGAGGTCTTCTTTGGTTTTCTTTATCCAGTCGGCAGGGCAAGGATCCAGCGGGGAAGTGGTGGTGTTCAAGCATGAGATGGTGGAAGATATTTCTTCTTTTGAGGTTGAGTCGAATGTATTCCAGTCTCTGTTCAGGGTGGGGTATGAGTTTGTCTTGGTTGTTGTTTCAGCGTAGTGATGTGGGCTTTGTGGTTGCTGAAGCTGTTTGTATTGTCGGGCCAGAAGGTCAGGGGGGATATCTGGCAGCTGGTCGGAGTTACTGTGTGCTTTTGTTAGATTTTTGACAATTTGGAAGAGCTCTCGAGGTTTGTTTATGGCTGTTGCGATGATTTTGGTGTGGTAGGTTTTTTTGGCAGTGTCAGTTTCAGAGTGGTATGCATTATATATACAATATATCTAACGCTATTCGAGCTCGCCGCCCCTGCCATAAAAAAATGAGACAAATGCCGGTGCAAATACTGCACCTCCTTCTGCCGAACCCATACTGGGATGTGTCTTAATATATACGCCCATCTGGGAAATTCCACCATGTTAAATAACGCAATTCTACCCCGTAATGACAGCGGCAACGCCCGCCACCGCCGCAGGCGCTCCAGGGACCCCTCAATAAGAGGCAGGATATTTACCTCGTAGAGCTGATCCAAATCTTCCGGGATTTGTACACCTAAGTATCTAATCTGTCCAGCTGCCCATTGCAGTGGAAAGACTCCTTGCCAGAGCGCCCTGCTTCGTCTCCCCACATCTAAACCCAATGATTTAGCTTTATTAATTTTTAAACCAGAAAAAGCCCCAAAGGTATCTATAGTGTGTAGCGCCTTAGCCAATGACTTTTGCGGGTTGGTTAAGCAAAGCAGCATATCATCTGCGAAAGCGCTGACTTTGATCTCCTCTCCTCCCCAAGCTATCCCCGTCACCTCCTCCTGTTGCAGCAGCCTGAGCAACAACGGTTCCTATTGCAAAATGAATAAGAGTGGCGACAGGGGGCAGCCCTGACGTGTCCCACGGCGTAGTACAAAAGCCGACGAAGCCTCCCCCCCCATCACAATGTATGCACATGGTTCCGTATATAGCGCCCGAATCCAATCCACAAAGTGACCCACAAATCCAAAACGCCGCAGAGCCTCAAACATATAATCCCACGAAACGCGATCAAAAGCCTTTTCCGCGTCTAGGCTGGCCAACAGTAGAGGCATATCTCCCTGCAGGCAGCGCTCCATGCCCAACACAACTTTTGTGATGTTATAGGCTGCTACGCGTCCCCGTACAAAGCCCGCCTGACACCGCCCGATAAGGCGTGCCAAGATGTCTTGGGCACGTGCCGCCAAAATAGACGCCAAAATCTTCATATCAAAATTAATGAGCGAGATAGGCCTATAAGAAGTCGGATCTTCCGGGTCTTTACCAGACTTATGAAGAAGCGAAATGGAGGCTGTTCGCATGTCCCTTGGGAAACCCCCAAACTCCCACGCCTCAGCATAGACTGCCGCCAAGGTAGGTACCACGTGATCCCCCAGGATTTTGTAAAACTCGGCCCCGTACCCATCGGGTCCGGGCGCTTTATGCGTCTTTCCTGCTTTAATAACCGCTTGAATCTCTGCCCCAGAGATAGGCTTATTCAACGCTGCCCTTTCCGGCGACGTCACCTGGTTCCATGTCACACTATCCAAAAAACTACGTTCCCGTTCCCTGTCTTCAGGTTCTGGAGTATAGAGGGCACTATAGTAGCATTCAAACTTTTTG
The DNA here is from genome assembly GCA_033557465.1 of Ichthyophis bannanicus. Classification (NCBI taxonomy): domain Eukaryota; kingdom Metazoa; phylum Chordata; class Amphibia; order Gymnophiona; family Ichthyophiidae; genus Ichthyophis; species Ichthyophis bannanicus. The sequence goes on from CM066039.1 coordinate 103,668,213, forward strand.
ACTATGTCTTTCGGCTTCGTAAGCCTAACACCCGCTCGGTCCCTCAATGCAGTCACCAAATTGGAGCCTTTCCAATCCCGCACCAGGCGGGCTAACAATGTTCCAGACCGATTACCAAACCGAAACAGCTGATGGCGGTAGTATTGCATACTAAATAGTGCTCGGTCCTGCAACAAATTATTCAATTGCCGTTGGACCGTTAAATAGCTCTTCATCGTTGCGCTAGTGATGCTACACAGAGATTCTCTCTTTTTTTCCTGCAACTCCTGCGTTAGCTGTACTAAGACCTCATCTACTCTCTTCCGTTCTTTAGCTACATACGCAATAACCTGGCCGCGTATTACGGCTTTTCCTGCTTCCCATAGCGTCGCCACCGAGGAGACACTACCCTCATTATCGGCAAGATATTCACACCATCGAGCACGCACAAACTCTCTAAAGTCCTCCCGCTGCCACAGCTGTCGGGGGAATGACCACCTACCAGCCAACCGATGCTGTCCCTTCCAGCTAATGCTCACCATTGCATGGTCGGAAACCTGTATCGGGCCAATCGTTGCCCCGCTTACTCTGCCAAAATCTGCCTGCGTTACCAGAATGTAATCCAGCCTAGACCAAGTGCGGTGAGCTCTAGATAGATGTGTGTAGTCTCGCTCTCCCCCGTGTAGGACTCTTCACACATCCAGCAATCCCCCAGACTGGCATAAATAAGATATCCCTCTGGTGTTCCAACTCCCTCCTCCTGGGGTAATTGCAGATTTATCTAACTCGGGGTCATGAGGGCAGTTAAAATCTCCTGCCAATATTATAGGTAGATTGTGTGCACTCCCCAATTTCCGCCCCAGGGCCTTGAAAAACGCATGTCGGTAGACATTGGGCGCGTACACATTCCCCAACAGTAATTCTTCACCGTTAATCTTTACCTGCAACCAGATATACCGTCCTAGGGGGTCTTTCTCTTCCCTAATGACTTCCACCTTTAGCTGCCTATGGAACAAAATAGCCACGCCATTCTTTCTCCCCCCAACTCCTTCTGCTGCAAACAATTTACCCACCCAAGTTTTCTTCAGTTTGGCATGCTCACTATTGGAAAGGTGTGTCTCCTGTAGAAACGCTACATATGTTCCCTGCTTCTTGAGGAACTGCAACACTTTCGTACGTTTAATGGGCGTGCCAATACCTCCCACATTCCATGAGATAAATTGTAAATCAGTCCCCCTCAGCCCTTATCGCCCTCCAAAATAGCCATTACAGTCCTCACCATAGAACCATGGGCTGTGAGCCGCCCAGCCTCAGCTCCCAGCCTACACCGCCCTTTGGGTCCAAGTAGTCGTGCAAACCCCCACTTCTTAGTGTCTAATGTGCCTATACAAACCATTCGCTCACCCCCATACACACCCCACCACCCTCTAAGCCGCCCCCTCCCCCCAACACCCCGAACATTTAACACCAACCTCCATTCATTCCTCCTCCCCGCACCCCCACCGCCCTGGACCCCCCCATCCACCCTCCCTTCCCCCTTCTCATCCCACCCCCTCCCTCCAACCCACCATCCCAAACCCCCTTCTAAAACAATCTCTCCAAAGTGCCCGGCCCCTTGCGCCAGGCTCAGAGCCCACATCCGTGCGCTACAGGGCTGTCCCGCCCCTCCCACCTTCTTAATTAATACAATGGCTAACAGACAGACCTCCCCCCAACCCCCACAATAATAGCAAACTCAAAGCCAATTTCTTAACAATTAGAATAATAACTATTCCCCACATGCGGGGCCATGCACTACTCTCCCACCATAACCGGTACAGCGTAGTTACTCACCTGTAACAGGTGTTCTCCAGGAGCAGCAGGAATCAGTCCTCACTTATGGGTGACGTCGGCGCCGACGGAGCCCTCGCGGAGCAATTTTCCCCAGCTTTCAAAGAAAGCCTTTGGGAATTGCAGCGCGCATGCGCGGTCGTCTTCCCGCCCGAAGGTGCCATCTTAGCCAGTCAGATGACATAGCTAAAAAAGACAGCATAAAAATTTGCAAAAGAACATAAGCAGACGATTGCAACTCCAAGGGGAGGAGGGAGGGTAGTGAGGACTGATTCCTGCTGCTCCTGGAGAACACCTGTTACAGGTGAGTAACTACGCTTTCTCCAGGACCAAGCAGGAAGTCAGTCCTCACTTATGGGACTCCCAAGCTCAAGGCTACCGGAGACCCTAGGCACAAAAATGAGCTCCCTCTAGCTCAGCAGCACAGAAGGATAGAATCTTCGCTGAATTATCACCCACCGGTAGCCCACATCCGGGATGGAGGGTAGGAGTTGCTCAGACCTCAAAGAGATTACGGAGGACTGCCTGTCCGAAAGCACTGTCCCTACGGGACTCCCTCTCGAGACAGTAATGGACCGCAAAAGTCTGGCTCGAAGACCAAGTAGCGGCCCGGCAGATGTCTGCCAGCGGAACAGAGCGGAGGTAAGCCACTGACGTGGCCTTTGCCCGAACACAATGAGCCGTGACTCGACTTTCTAAGGAGAGTCCGGCTGCCCCATAAGCCCAAGAGATACAGTCCGCAACCCAGATGGACAGAGTACGCTTGGAGACCGGGAGCCCCAATTTATTGGGGTCAAAAGACACAAAAAGCTGAGCAGCTTTACGGTGCTCCCGCGTACGGTCAAGGTAGAAGTTCAATGCCCTTCTACAGTCCAGGGTATGGAGGACCGTTTCAGCTCGGCTGGAGTGTGGTCTGGGAAAGAAGGTTGGAAGTACCACCTCCTGATTGATGTGAAAAGGGGAGACCACTTTAGGCAGAAATTCGGGTGAGTCCGAAGGACTACCCTATTCTTGTAGAACCTAGTGTAAGGGGGATCAGACACGAGGGCCTGCAATTCACTCACGCGCCTAGCGGAAGTGAGGGCTATCAAGAACAGCGTTTTCCAGGACAGAAAACGGAGAGAACAGGTAGCCATAGGTTCAAAAGGCGGACAGGTGATCCGCTGTAAAACCACATTCAGGTCCCAGTCAGGTGCTGGCGGGCGCAGAGGTGGTTTAAGTAGAAGGAGACCTCGGAGAAACCTCGCTACGAGAGGGTCGTTGGAGAGAGGTCTGCCGTCCACCGGCACATGATGTGCTGAAAGAGCACTGAGGTGAACTTTGACGGAGTTGGACTTAAGTCCCAGATTAGAGAGGTGTAGCAAGTACTGTAAGATCACCGACACCGGGCAGGAGAAGGGATCCTGAGACTGTTGGGAACACCAGATTGCAAAGCGACGCCATTTAAGGGCGTAGCATTTGCGGGTAGAAGGCCGTCGCGAAGCCAAGACGACCTCCTCCACCTCCGCCGGCAAGAGAAGAGGAGCAAGGACTACCCTTTCAGCAGCCAGGCCATGAGGTTGAGAGACCGGAGGTTGGGGTGCAGTAGGGACCCCTGATCCTGGGTGAGGAGATCCGGTTGTACCCCCAGAGGGATTGGATCCTCCACCGCCAGTTGCAGCAGGAGCGGAAACCACGGCTGCCTGGGCCAGCGAGGGGCCACCAGGATCATGAAGGCTTTGTCTCGGAGAACCTTGAAAAGAGTCCGAGAGACTAACGGGATGGGAGGGAAAGCGTACAGAAGGCTCCCCGACCATGAGATCAGAAAGGCGTCCGCCGCAACCCGAAGGGGGTGTGGCTGACGAGAGCAGAAGCGAGGAAGCTGCCGGTTGTGAGGACTGGCAAAGAGATCCACCGTGGGGAGGCCCCACCTGAGGAAGAGCTCCTGAACGATCAAGGGATCCAGACGCCACTCGTGCGGCTGGAGGACCCTGCTGAGTTTGTCCGCCAGGCAATTTTCTTGGCCCGGGAGATAAACTGCCTTGAGGAGAATGCCGTGACTGACGGCCCAAGAGCAGAGCTTCTGTGCCTCCCGGCAGAGGAGGAAGGAGCCCGTGCCCCCCTGCTTGTTCACGTAGAACATGGCAACTTGATTGTCCGTCTGGACAAGGACGGACTGTTGGGAGGTCAGGTGGGAGAAGGCCCTGAGAGCTAGGCGGATCGCCCTGAGCTCCAGGAAGTTGATCTGCTGAGCAGACTCCCACTTGGTCCAGAGGCCCTGAGTACGAGCCTCTTGGCAATGTGCTCCCCAGCCCAGGAGAGATGCATCGGTGGTCAGCACCCGGGTCGGCTGAGGTGACTGGAAAGGCATTCCCAATATCAGGTTCGGCTGCCGGAGCCACCACCGGATAGACGAGACCAGCGGCTCGGAGACGCGCACAAGGTCTGCTAGGCCGCCTGTGGCTTGCCGCCACTGCCGGCGGAGACACCATTGAGCAGACCGCATATTCAGGCGGGCATTGGGGGTCACATGGACGGTGGAAGCCATATGGCCGAGCAGTCTCAGGAAGCGCCTGGCGGAGACCAGGGGCTGGCTGCGAAAGCGGTCGGCTAGGTCCATGAGCCGCTGAGCCCTGTCGAGCGGTAGGTACGCTCGCGCCTGAGGAGTGTGCAGCCTTGCGCCGATGAACTCGAGATCCTGTGAGGGGAGCAAAGTGGACTTTGCGAAGTTTATGACAAAGCCCAAGTGCTGCAGCAGAGTCACCGTGCGGCACGTGGCGTTGGTGACCTCCTGAGCGGACGCTGCTCTGATGAGCCAGTCGTCGAGGTACGGAAAGACATAGAGGCCGTGAAGCCGGAGATGGGCCGCCACGACCGCGAGACATTTTGTGAAGACTCGCGGTGCGGAGGACAGGCCAAAGGGCAGTACCCTGTACTGGTAATGATTTCCTGCCACCACAAACCCTAGGTATTGGCGGTGGCTTGGGTGGATGAGGATGTGCGTGTAGGCATCCTTTAGATCCAAGGAGCATAGCCAATCTCCCTGCTGGAGGTAGGGCAGAAGGATTCCAAGGGTAAGCATTTTGAACTTCTCCCGCACAAGGAACCTGTTGAGGTTGCGCAAGTCCAGGATGGGTCTGAGGCCTCCTGTTCTCTTTGGTATCAGAAAATACCTTGAATAGAAGCCTTGACCTCTCAGGTGGTGTGGCACCGGTTCCACCGCCTGTTCCTGCAGAAGACCTGCTAACTCCTGAAGGAGCAACTCCCTGTGCAGAGGGGGGCGCGAAGGCTCTCCCGGAAAATAGGAGGGAGGGACCTGATGGAAGTGGAGAAGGTAGCCCTCTCGCACGACCTGAAGCACCCAGGCATCTGCGGTGATGCTGGACCACCTGTGGGCGAAGTGAACCAGCCGGCCTCCGGTGCCGGGGGGAACCAGCGGGGGGGGAGAGGCTATGCTGAGCGAGTCAAAAACCCCCACCCTGCTGAGCAGGGGCTGGTGGTGCAGGCTTGGGGGCTTGCTGCCTACGGGACCCGTTACCCCGTCCCTTGGCCTGCTGGCCCTGTTGGGGAGCTGCAGGGGCCTGATAATGGGGGTATGGTTTGTAGGCAGCTGCCTTCCTCGGGTAAAAGGACTTTTTTCCCGAGCCCTTCTTTTTCTGGGAAGGGGCGGAGGTCTTCCTAGAAAGCCTGGTCCTGGTGAGAGTCTCAGTCTCAATTTGTGCAGCCTTTTCCGCCATGGGCTTGCCAAAGAGGTTTTCGCCTCGGCAGGGGACATCGACCAACTTGTCCTGTACCCAGGGCTCAAGGTCGGACGACTGAAGCCAAGCCTGTCGGCGGGCACCGATGCCGGCTGCGGCTACTCGAGCCGAGGCTTCAAAGCCATCATAGGCTGCTCGGGACATGAACTTTGAGCATTCCCGAATACCCGTGGACAAGGCTAGGAACCTCCGCAAGGGCTCCTCGGAGAGACCAGCGGAGAATCCGGCTAGCTCTTTAGCCAGATCCCTGAGATACATGCCCATGTATAGCTGGTAAGTCTGGACACGACAGGCGAGCATAGAGCCCTGGAAGCACTTCTTGCCAAGGCCATCCAGGTTACGGGCCTCCCTTCCAGGAGGCACCGAGGAGTGCATCTTCTGGCTCTTAAGACGATGCATGGCCGATTCCACTACCATGGAATGGTGTGGCAGCTGTGCCTTTTGAAAGCCAGGGCTCTTGCGGACTCGATAGATAGAATCGACCCGCTTGCTCAGGACCGGCGAGGAGGCCGGACTCTCCCACATGCGGAAGAGTAGTCGTTCCAGCATAGGAGGAACCGGCACAGTAAAGTGTTCCCTCGCGGGAGAGTCATACTGGAGGGCGTCGAGCTCTTCGGCTCGAGGCTCCTCCTCGGGATCCGCAGGGAAGGCCAAAGCCTTGGCCATATCCCTAACGAAGTCCGAGAACCGGGCATCCTCCGGGGGGGGACTGCTTCCGAGGCTCGGACTCCGGAGAGTCCGATGGGACACACCGAGTCCGGAAAGAATCAGGTGACTCTTCCTCCTCAGACTCCCAGACCGACTCCGACGAGGACTCGGTGGGGTCGGCCCGGGCAGGGTGCGGCGCCAGCCGCCCCGACGCCGAGGGAGTCGGCGTCGGCGACCTCGGTCCCGAACGGGAGGCCGAGGGCGACCTCGACCGAGGATCGACTCGAGTTCTCATCGATTCGAGGATCGGCTCGGTCTCCGGGGTCGACTTGGACGTCGACGTCCCGGCGGTCGGGGCAGCGACGCCAGCGAAGCCAGCGAGCAGTGCCCGCTGCTGGTCCATGAAGGCAGACAGTCTGCTCTCCAAGGCCGTCAACCTGAGTCCGAGCTCAGGTGACCCAGCAGCCCCCGACTCGGGCCCCGACGGCGTCGGGCCCGACGTCGGCTGTCGCGGAGGCGAGTCCAGAAGGACTACAGGACTTACCCGGGCAGGCATCTCCGACTCCAGGCGAGGTCGCTTCGGGAGGTGTTCCTTCTCCAAGGACCCGGGGCGGCTGTCGGGGCTATGCGACCTGGCCCTCGCGGAGCCAGGAGCGTCCACCGACGCCGCCCTCGCGGGTTTTTCCTTCCGACGATGGTCCCCGGAGGGAGAACCCCGGTCGGAGGAGCTCCGGCGACGGTCCGAGCTGGAGCCTTTCAACACGGAGGCCTCCGACGAGGTCCGGGTACGGCTGGGGTCAGCGAAGATTCTCTCGCGCTGATGCCGCCGACTTCTCAACGCCTTCGAGGACAGTTTGCTGCAGGGCCCACAGATCAGTTCCTCATGATCCGGGCCCAGGCAGCGGAGGCAAAAGTCGTGTGTGTCGGTTAGTGACATATTTCGGTCACACCGACCACACCGCTTAAAGCCACTGGCAGCCATCGGGGGAAAAAGGGCCCCTGCGAGGTCAAAGGACCGGGCTGCCAGGGAAAACGAAAACGAAAGCTGACTAAGTCAGAAAAACCGAAAAAACGGAAGAGGACTCGAGACCGGCGTCGCGAGTCCGGCAGGAAAACGATCGGCGTCGAACCGAAAGAAAAAAGTATAAAATAAAGAGGAAAATCAACTTTTTCGCGGGGACAAGACGGGGACGTCTGTAGGGCTCCGCGGAAAAAAGAAGACTGGCTAAGATGGCACCTTCGGGCGGGTAGACGACCGCGCATGCGCGCTGCAATTCCCAAAGGCTTTCTTTGAAAGCTGGGGAAAATTGCTCCGCGAGGGCTCCGTCGGCGCCGACGTCACCCATAAGTGAGGACTGACTTCCTGCTTGGTCCTGGAGAAATGATCACTACTTAAACACATGTAATTGAAAACACACTGGCAAATAATGAACAAACACATTGCCCCTTCCCTCCATAAGCAGACCCATCAAAAATTATTATTAAAGAGAAACCCATGGTCCCCCCCCCCCCCCCCAGGGGATCGCACTGCCTCGTGGAGACCATGCGACCCCATCCCCGGGGCAAGCAACTGATAGGCCCAGAGAGCTCCTAGCTCCAGTCTTTAGTCCAGCTCATCCGGCCTCTCGAGTCTGGTGTTCAGGGGGTAGTACCCATCGCTTCAGGTCGCCTGCTCACTGCGCATCTCCGCGCCCTCCAACGCCTCCACAAACTTTCGTGCGGCTGCAACCGTATTCAAAACATGGTTTTTCCCCTCATGCTACACTCGAAGCGTCGCAGGAAACAGCACGGAGCAAAAAGGGGAAAATTCCTTGCGTTTTGCAGCTACAGAGGCAGAATAGTCCTGGAATAAAAGGACTTTGTGGTTGTCCATCAGCAATGACTGCTTCTTCCGATACGCCTGCAGCAGTCTCCATTTGTGATGGAATTTAAGTATGCGGGCTATCACCACTCTCGGACGTTGGTAAGCCTCAGGCTTAGGCCCAATGCGATGCACTCTTTCCACTTTTAGTTCTCCCACCAGGTCTTCCAGGCCCAATTCTCTTGGTAGCCAGGACTCCACCATCGGTAATAGCATACTCTCCGTGTTAGCCTCGGGCACACCCACAATCCGCAAGTTGTTCCTGCGGGAGCGATTTTCGAGATCGTCGACTTTATCTCTCAACGCTGCAATGGTCCTTTGCAGTGTGGCCTGCTCACGGGCCTGCGTCCCCTCGGCCTCCTCAAGCGCTGACACACGATGCTCGATTTCCTCGACACGCTGGCCGAACTCCGTCAGGGTCTCTCCGACCGTGTCCAGCTTATGAAGGATCCGGTCAAACTTCGGCTCTAGAAGCTTAGCCACTTCTTTTGCCAGCTCCTCGGACCCGGATTCCACACTCTCCACACTGGGAGAATGCGGCTGCGCCATATTGGACACCAGCTTTCCAGCCGGGGTAGCGCCCAACTTTGCAGCCTTCTCCCACTCTTTTCTCGCAGCAAGAGGTATATTGGAGAATGGTTTTCTGCCAGCCACCTCCAGAATCTTACGCTTTATCGCTCACGGGCTTTGCTGTAGTGTTTACCGGGGGGGTAGTCCGAAAAAAATCAATATAACGGCGGGGCAGCCCCGGAGCAAGTAGAGAAGCCTTTCACTCGCTCATGCGTCACGTGGTCTCCTCCTCAGGTCTGCTTTATATGTTTGCTTTATATGACTGCACCCTTGCCTATTTGAAATGTACACAAGCAACATATGGAAGGCACAGAAGAAAACACATGTGGGCTGCGAAATAGAGTACATGGAGCACTGTGTGAAAGTCTGAATATCCACACTCTGGACAGGAATGTGCAGAGTTTGGGCCCAGGCAAGAAAAATACAGGCCAAGCTAGAAATAATGAGCACAAATACTCTGAGCCCTGAAGATTACAAACAGTGCCAGGAGATGGAATAACACGTACAGAACACAGGAAGAGGCAGAGGGTTGCGGTCAACAGCATAGATAAGTAGACCTTGAAACACCAGCTGCGAAAACTGATAAACATGGGAGGGTCCCGGAGAAAGAGATTTGCAAGAATATGCAGAACATTCTGGAACTTTGTGACAGAGAGGTATATAAGAAGGCAACTATAGAGCATCGGGGGCAGCTTTTCTTCTCTTCTTGCAGAAGGAGCGTTGCCCACCATCTCTCAGACAGACATTTGCTATCTGCATTTACAATTATTTTTGCTATGCCAAATAAAGAGTTTTTGTAGCCAATCAACTGTTGTCTGAGCCATTCATTGGTGATATTTGGGAATACTTTGTCGGTGAATTCAGCCCACACTTGAAGGGTCTTGAGTTGGAAGTACCGACCTTTACTTGCATGGTTCTGTCAGAGAGGTATGACTTGAACCATTTTAAATGTGTTATCTGTTAGACTAATGTCGCTTAGCCTGTTTAGCATGATGGAGTGAGATACTGAGTCAAAAGCAGCGCTTATGTCAAGAAACAGTAGCGCAAATCCCTGTCGAAGTTTATCCAGGCCAATGATGAGTCTGTTGAAGAGATCTTTTAGGAGAGTGTCAATGCCATGATGTGGGCTGAAACCATGTTGGTGCTGGTCTAGCGGGGCAAGTGTATCCACCTGGTCTTGCAGCTGATATTGTATGTTTTTTTCAATTATTTGGCCAGAAATGGGATATTCGCAATTGGGAGATAGGAGCTCAGGAGCGAGAACCACAGCAGTTTATAACTCCAAATTATAATTCATTTGTATTTTGTTAAACTGCATTATGGTGCTTGCTTTTTCTTTTTGAACATACATTTTGCATTCACAGAACCCCCTCCTCAACAATGGGTGCAGAGCAGAGGTAGGACATTCACCCACAGAACTCAATATATATTAAAAAAAAAAAAACAGCTGATTCTAGTCATCTCACCAACAACAAACATTCTCCAGTACCAGGCATATTGGGAACTAATATAAAACCCTACTAAAGTCACTAAGATCTGCAAGTCCAAATCTACCATATCATACCAGCATACACTTTCAAAACTCATACAAATAAGGGGCCTACAAAGAAAAAAGCAGCACTATAAACACTGCAATGAGTCCCAAAACATTCATACACCTATTTGAAAAGCTGAACAAGTCAAATTACTACAGTACAGATCCCTACGTACAAACTACATGTTAACAGAACACCTGGCCTTGGTCGCACTCTCAGAACACAGGCCCTCACCAAGTACAGAATAATTGACCACAACCTAAAGCAAAAATAAAAATATGTAGACAAAAATTAAAATGAAACCCCAAGAAGCCAGACTCCGCATGCGGTGCCATACCAGATAAGAGATGCAGTTCCCCATATTGTGTGAAATATAGATAGCACAAAATCCAATCACTAAATTGAAAATAAAATTATTTTTTCTACCTTTGTTGTCTGATGATTTTTGATCATGCTGGTCCCGATCTGAGGTTTCCCTTTTCCTCTGTCTTCTCTTAGCTCTTTTTCTATGGTCTATCTGCCATTTCTTGTCTCTCCTTTTGCTTTCTTCATTTTGTTCCATCAGCCTTTTTTCAGTCCCAGTAACTCTCCCTAGTATCAGCCCCCTTTACAGCCTCCCCTCCCAGTACAAACCCCCTTGCTTTTCCAGTACCGCCACTGGTGTCTTTTCTCTTCCAGTCCTCCTCATTCCCCATCGTCCAGCCCCTTCTAGTTAAAATACCATCCCAGTTATCAGTGAACTTCCAGTCCCAGTGCTCCCTCCCATGTCAGCTCCCTTCCAGCTCCCCCTCTCCCCTGTCCATCCGCCTTCCAGTGCCATCCCCGGGTGTCAGCTCCCTTCCAGCTCCCCCCCCCCATGTCTGCTCCCCTCCAGGCCCCTCCCTTGTGTCTGCTCCCTTCCAGGCCCCCCCCCTAATCTGCTCCCTTCCAGGCCCCGCCTTTGTGTCTGCTCCCTTCCAGGCACCCCCGTCTGCTCCCTTCCAGGCCCCACCCTTTGTCTCTTCTCCCTTCCAGGACCCCCTGTCTGCTCCCCTCCAGGCCCCCCCCTTGTGTCAACTCCCTTCCAGGCCACCCATTGACTGCTCCCTTCCCTCCTCTCCCCCCTTCACCTCACATCACTGATTCATCCTTTAAAATCAAAAGAAAGCAGCCGTGGGAACATTTCTCCGTTCCCGCGGCTCTGCTTTCAAACTGCTGGGTCGCTGCCTTCAATCTTCCTGGAGTCAGTGGGGTGGGGGGGGGGCCCCCCCGCCGAGGTCATCACTTCCGCCACCCTTCCACTTCTGTTGCTGCTGCTTCCTCCAAAACAAAAAGCAGCTCTGTTCCCGCGGCTGCTTTCGTTTTGGAGGCAGCAGCCAGCAGCAACGGAAGCAGGGGGGCAGCAGAAGCAATGACCTCGGGCCCCCCCCCCCCCACCCTGCTGGCCCCAGGAAGATTGAAGGCAGTGACCCAGCAGTTTGAAAGCAGAGCTGCGGGAACAGAGAAGTGTTCCCGCGGCTGCTTTCATTTGATTTTAAAGAATTAATTTGGCTTGACGGGTCGGCGGTTCTATCATAGGCAGTTTCTAGGGAGCGGCAAAGAGTGCCGCCCCCTAGAAACTGCTGCCTGAGGCCACCGCCTCAGTTTGCCTAATGATAGAACCGCCTCTGGTTGTGGAGGAAATCTGCCATTACTTGTGGGTCAATTTGCATTTTTTCATTTTTTGTGTCAGCTGTGTTGGGATCATTGGTCAGTTGGGATACAATTGAGAATGGTTTTCTAGGGCGGTTGAGTGATTTCATAAGGGTGTTTGTGATGAAAGAGTAATTAGACCTTACCTGCTAATTAGCGTTCCTGAAGAGACTCCAGTCCAGTCCCTTTACTTCTGGGTTGTGCTCCTCTACCAGCAGCTTTGGAGACTGAGCTCTTCAACTTTTTTTTTTCTGATGCTCCTCCAGTATAAATACCACTGGCTCCTCCCATGGAGATTCAGTATACTATTGACAGAGCAGACTTAATGGAGAGACATTAAAAAAAGCAATCATAAATGGAACTAAATAACCTCAGACTAACCACAAACTATCTACTTACAATAGCCTAAAGCATGTTAATAAGAAATCTGAATTAAACTCATAAGAACGAAAATCCTCCCGGCCCCTTGGAGAGAGAGATCTCTTCCCCACTCCCCAAAGGGAGCAGGATTATCTGAAATGCACTTACCTGTAAGAACTCTACTTACGATCTGACAGAACATTCCTACTTTTACCAGGATTCCCCCGATGACTATGCTCCCCACCACTTCCTTAACTTACCAGAAGCTTCGGGTCAACTTGAAAAAACTGGGAGGGATCAGTGACTGGACTGGAGTCTCTTCAGGAATGCTAATTAGCAGGTAAGGTCTAATTACTCTTTCCTAGGCGTTCCTTCAGTCCAGTCCCTTTACCTCTGGCATGTAACAGAGCAGTTCACCTCCAGGCGGGACCAGACAGAGCGGCCCGAAGCACCGCCGAACCAGCATCTGCCGTAGCCTGAACATCCAAATCGATAAAACTTAGCAAAGGTATGCAGCGAAGACCAAGTTGCCATCTTACAAATCTCCAAGGGTGGCACCAAGCTAAACTCCACCCACGAGGTAGCTAAACCCCAAGTTGAATGGGCCCGGAAACCAACCGGAACCGGTCTACCCTTCTGAACATACGCCGCCGCAATGGCCTCCCTGATCCACCGGTAAATAGAACTTTTGGCCGCTGCCTCCCCTCTACGTGGACCCCCGAACACCACAAACAACCGCTCCAACTTTCGGAACGGCGCTGTGCATTTCAAGTAACGCCTCAAGATCCTTCTCACATCAAGCTTGTGGAGATGTACCTCCTCCATCCCCTTCCCCTCCCCCATAAACGTGGGGAGGGAAATAGACTGATTCACATGAAACGGAGAGACCACCTTGGGTAGAAACGAAGGCACCATCCACAAGACCACCTTCTCCTTGAAGAACGATAGAAATGGCGGCCAGCATGACAACGCTTGCAGTTCTGAAACACGCCTCGCGGAGCAGATCGCTACCAGAAACACTGTTTTGAGCGTCAAGTCCTTCAAGGAGGCACGCTCCAAAGGCTCGTATGGTTCCCCCGCCAGGACATTCAAAACCAAATTAAGATCCCAGGGGAGAACCGACAATACATACTGAGGCCGTACACGCCTCACCGCCCTCAAGGATCTACCTACATCTGGGTGCTGACCCAGGGACTTACCCTTGATCTTGCCCCTGTAACAAGAAATGGCTGCTATCTGTACATGGAGGGAGCTGGCTGCGAGACCCTTCTCCAAACCTGCCTGTAAAAACTCCAACACTTCTGGCACAGAGACCACCATAGGACGAATCTTCTGATCCGTGCACCAGCCCTCAAAGATGCGCCAGATCCTAACATACGAAAGGCACGTAGACCGCTTATGGGCTCTCAGCAAGGTGGAAATCACTGCTCCTGAATATCCTCGCTTAAGCAGCGTGCCCTTTCAATAGCCAGGCCGTAAGCGAGAACCGATCCAACTGCGGCATCCGCAAAGGTCCTTGGAACAGTAGATCATCCCTCACTGGCAGACGCCATGGCTTGTTGGCCAACAGCCTTACGAGATCGGCATACCAGGGATGATGAGGCCAATCCGGCACTATGAGGATCACCAAGCCCTGGTGGGCCTCCACCCTTTGAAGCACCTTTCCTATCAGCGCCCATGGGGAAACACATATAGCAGTCCCTCTGTGGGCCACCTCTGGACCAGAGCATCGAGGCCTTCCGACATGCGTTCCCTTCTTCTGCTGAAGAAGCGGCTGGCTTTGGTCGACTCAAACCTTGCCATAAGATCCATGATGGGCTGACCCCAGCGACGAACCACCTGCTTGTACACTTGATGGCAGAGCTCCCATTCTCTGGGATCCACCCTGCGCCTGCTCAGGAAGTCCACCTCCACATTCTCTATTCCGGCCACATGCTGCGCTGACAGCGCCACCAGATGGTCTTCGGCCCAAGCCAGCAGCCCCTCTGCCTCTTCCTCCAAGGGAGCACTGCTTGTGCCGCCCTGTCGGTTGATATAGGCTACCGTGGTCACATTGTCCGAACACCCGGACCGCCTTCTGGTGTACCCACTGCTCGAAGACCCTGAGTGCCAGAACTACTGCCCACATTTCCAGCCTGTTGATGGACCACTGGGCTTCCACAGATGTCATAAGAACATAAGACATGCCATACTGGGTCAGACCGAGGTCCATCAAGCCCAGTATCCTGTTTCCAACAGTGGCCAATCTAGGTCATGCGTACCTAGCAATATCCCCAAAAGACACAGGTTCCTCAATGCTTGTACTGGGTCAAGCATTGATATCCTGGGTCCCTTTTTAATAGTCGTTTATGGACCTTTCCTCCAGGAACTTGTCCAAACCTTTTTTAAACCCAGCTATACTAACAGCCCTTACTACATCCTCTGGTAACAGATTCCAGAGCTTGGTTACACGTTGAGTGAAAAAATATTTTCTCCTATTTGTCTTAAATAGTTTACCCTGTAGCTTCATTACATGTCCCCTAGTCTTCCTATATTCTGATAGTGTAAACAATTGATCCACGTTTATCCGTTCCACTCCATTCATTAATTTATAGACCTCTATCATATCTCCCCTCAGCCGTCTCTTTTCCAGGTTAAAGAGCCCTAACCTATTTAGCCTCTCTTCATAGGAGTAGCCTTCCATCCCCTTCACCAATTTGGTGGCTCTTCTCTGTACTTTTTCTAATAACGCTATGTCCTTTTTGAGATACGGTGACCAGAATTGCACACAATATTCAAGGTGCGGTCGTACCATGGAGCGATACAGAGGCATTATAATATCCTTTGTTTTATTTTCCATCCCTTTCCTTATGATACCTAGCATTCTATTTGCTTTCTTGGCCGCCGCTGCACACTGGGCGGAGGGTTTTAACATGTTATCCACGATGACTCCTAAATCTTTTTCCTGGGTGGTGGTTTCTAATGTGGAGCCTTGCATCGTGTAACTATAGTGTGGGTTGTTCTTTCCTAGGTGCATAACTTTGCACTTGTCCACATTAAGGGGCTTGTTTACAAAGCCGCGGTAGTGGTTCGCGATCGCGATCGCAGCCGCGGCTTTGTAAACAAGCCCCTAAATTTCATCTGCCACTTGGATGCCCAGTCTTCCAATTTATCCAGATCCTCCTGCAGTTTTCCACAATCCTTTTGGGTTTTAACAGCTTTAAACAGTTTTGTGTCATCTGCAAATTTGATAACCTCACTAGTTATTCCCTTTTCCAGGTCATTTATGAATATGTCAAAAAGTAGCGGACCCAGTACAGATCCCTGGGGTACTCCACTATTCACCTTTTTCCATTGGGAATATTGGCCATTTAGCCCTACCCTCTGCTTTCTATCTTTTAACCAGTTCCCGATCCACAATAGTACACTGCCTCCTATCCCATGACTTATTAGCTTCGCCAAAAGTCTCTGATGGGGGACCTTGTCAAAAGCTTTCTGAAAGTCCAGATACACTATATCAACCAACTCACCTTTGTCTACCTGTTTATGCACACCTTCAAAAAAACATATCAGATTAGTAAGACAAGATCTTCCTTATCTAAAGCCATGTTGGCTGTCTCCCATTAGGCCATGACTATCTACATGCTGTGTAATTTTGTTCTTTATGATGGTTTCTACCATTTTTCCTGGTACTGACGTCAGGCTCACCGGTCTGTAATTTCCCGGGTCACCCCTGGAACCCTTTTTAAAAATTGGTGTTACGTTGGCGACCCTCCAATCTTCAGGTATTACAGATGTTTTTAATGAAAGTTCACAGATTACCAATAGCAGGTCTGCAATCTCATATTTCAGCTCTTTCAACACTCTGGGATGTATACCATCCGGCCCAGGTGATTTGCTACTATTCAGTTTATCAAATAGTTGTAATATATCTTCCCGGTGTAGCGATATTTCTCTCAATTCCTCTGCAGTATCACCTTTAAATACCACTTCAGTCTTGGGTAACATCCCTACATCTTCCTCAGTAAAGACCGAAGCAAAGAATTCATTCAGTCTATCTGCTATAGCCTTGTCTCCTCTTACTGCCCCTTTTACCCCTCTATCATCTAACGGTCCAATTGACTCTCTCACAGGCCTTTTGCTACGAATGTACTTGAAAAAGTCTTTATTTCGTGTTTTTGCTTCCGTAGGAAGTTTCTTCTCAAATTCCCGCTTTGCCTGCCTTATCAATGCTTTGCATTTAACTTGCCAGTGCTTGTGCTGTTTCCAGTTTTCATCATTTGGCTCTTTTTTCCATTTCCTGAAGGTTGCTTTTTTGGCAGCAACAGCCTCTCTGACCCCACCTTTAAACCATGCTGGCAGTTTTTTGGACTTTCTTCCACTCTTCTTAATGCGTGGAATACAGCTGGTCTGAGCTTCGAGGATAGTATTTTTAAATAACGCCCAAGCTTGCTGTAAGTCTTTAACCTTTGGAACCGCTCCTTTTAGTTTTTTCCTAACTATATTCCTCATTCTATCATAGTCTCCCTTTTGAAAGTTAAAAGGTAGTACTGTGGATTCCTTTACTATTTGTCCTCCAATAATTAAATCAAACATGATCATACTATGATCACTATTGCCAAGTGGTCCCAACACCCTTATTTCTTGCACCAGATCTGGCGTTCCACTAAGGACTAGGTCCAGTATGGCTTCCCCTCTGGTCGGTTCATGAACCAGCTGCTCCAAGAAGCAGTCATTTATTCCATCTAGAAACTTTACCTCTTTAGCTTGTCCTGCCGTGATACTGACCCAGTCGATACCGGGGTAATTGAAATCACCCATTATTACTACTCTGTTGTGACTTTTGTTAGCTTCCGTGATTTCTTTGAGCATTTCATCATCCATTTGTTCATTCTGGCCAGGCGGTCGATAGTATACTCCCACTGCCATCACCTTCCCCTTCATAAGTGGAATTTCAATCTATAGAGATTCTACAGCAAATTTTGTTCCCTGCAAAACTTTAATCCTTTCTGACTCAATGCCCTCTCTAACATAGAGCGCAACCCCTCCACCAATTTGATCAGCTCTATCATTACGATATAGTTTGTATCCAGGTATCACAGTGTCCCACTGGTTATCCTCCTTCCACCATGTCTCTGAGAGTGCAATCATATCTAACCTCTCATTTAGTGCTATGTATTCTAACTCTCCCATCTTATTGTTTAGACTTCTAGCATTTGCATACAAGCATTTTAGAGACTGTATTTTATTCATATTAATCTGGCTATTGGTAGGCATGGGTAATTTGGCATCTTTATGCTCTGTCTGCTCCTTACTCAAGGGCATTTCGGCTACTATACTCCCTTTTGGAACCTCACTGCTTTTGGTAGTATCCTTCAAGGATACCTTCGTCCGAACCATGCGCTCCTGGGTGACTGTCGGCTTTCCCCTGCTTTCTAGTTTAAAAGCTTCTCTATCTCTTTTTTAAAGGTTAATGCCAGCAGTCTGGTCCCATCCTGATTAAGGTGAAGCCCATCCCTTCGGAAGAGCCCCCCCTTTCCCCAGAATGTTCCCCAGTTCCTAACAAATCCAAAACCCTCATCTTTGCACCATTGTCTCATCCACGCATTGAGACTCCGGAGCTCTGCCTGTCTTTTGGGTCCTGCACGTGGAACAGGAAGCATTTCGGAGAACGCTATCCTGGAAGTTCTGGATTTCAACTTCCTACCTAAAAGCTTAAATTTAGCCTCCAGAACCTCCCTACCACATTTTCCTATGTCATTGGTACCAACATGTACCAAGACAGCAGACTCCTCCCCAGCACTATCTACGATCCTATCTAGGCGGTGCGTGAGGTCCGCTACCTTCGCACCAGGCAGGCATGTTACCAGGCGATCCTCACGTCCACCAGCCACCCAGCTATCTACATTCCTAATGATTGAATCACCAACTATAACAGCTGTCCTGACCCTCCCCTCATGGGCATGTGGCCCTGGAGAAACGTCCTCGGTGCGAGAGGGTTTTACATCACCTGGAGGACAGGTCCTAGTTACAGGATCACTTCCTGCCACACCAGGGTGATGCTCCCCTGTCACTTGACCTCTCTCCTCCATGGCAACAGGGATGCTGCCAGACTGGAGGTGGGACTTCAGGACTATATCCCTGTAGGTCACGTCCATGTACTTCTCTGTCTTTCTTATGTCTTCCAGGTCTGCTACTCTAGCCTCTAGAGAACGGACTCGTTCCCTGAGAGCAAGGAGTTCTTTGCACTTAGTGCATATGTAAGACCTCTCACCAACTGGGAGAAAATCATACATGTGACATTCAATGCAAAAGACCGGAGAACCCCCATCTCGTTGCTGGACTTCTGTCTGCATCTTAGTTTAAAGCTTGTGTTTAGGTCTTTTAAATTCTGTATATAATAAGGATTGGTGTAGATGCTTATACCAATAAAAGTGTATCTAATACCCCTAATACACCTTGTGTACCTGAAGCTTAATTAATTAATCTCAGGTCCTCCGTGTATGACTGATTTGGATAACGAGCTGCACCTGAGATCAGCCCCTTTCCTCTAAGATGTGCAGGTACCTATAAAACTACAATTACCCCAGGGGAGGATGGGTGCCGGGGAGGGAGGGAGGGAGGGAGGGAGGGAGATAAGTCCTATTAAAGAGGGCAGGTACAAGGTACCCTGTCCTGAACCCTCAGCAGGGGGGAGAGGGGTACCAGATAAAGCCCAGTTAGTTGAGAGAGGCAAGGTAAGTTACAGCTGAGAAAGGGTAAGAGAAAGTTTAAAACTTAAACGTCTACAGCAGTGATGGCTAACCTTTTTGAGCCCGAGTGCCCAAACTGCCGCACAAAACCAAAGAATTTCCTCAAAGTGCCAGCACGTCAATTAAACCTCAGCTCAGTTACACATGCAGAACATAGACCATCACCAAACAAGGAATCACAATTTAGAAACAGGAAGGCAATAATTAAACTGGGAACCCCAAAAGCCAAACTTGGAATGTACAACACTGTAGAAATAAAACTATAAATTAATTTCCTCTTGTACCAAACAAAGCACAGACGTTAATGATGCACATTTCCCAGAGGTTTCATATTCCAGTTAATAAATTCAAAACAAAGAGATATCTTTCTACCTTTTGTGCATTTTTTTTCAGTTGCAATTGCTCCAGCCACTTTCTTCTGGTTTCTTCATGTTTTCTGCTAACTCTCCATCGTCTGCTGTCCATTTGTTCTTTCTTCTCTCTTCTAGTCTTTTTTTCCATTCTCTCTCTCTACATCTGCTTTAACATACTAATCTTTCTCCTTTTGCTCTTTCCTCATTCCTATTTCATCCACACAAATTTTACCGCTCCATCCTCAATCCCCACTTACTCTCCCAATACCCGGCCAATTGTAGATTTTTCATTCCTCCCACACAAAATATTTTTCCCCTCTCCATTTTACTCTCCCAGCCCCATCCCATTTTAATCCTCCCCCAACATCAGCTCCCTTCTAGTTCCAGTCTCACCCAGCATCCATTCCTTTCTAGTCCCTGCATCAGCCCATTTCCAATCCTAGCCCCCCATCAGCCCATTTCTAGTCATTTCCTAGCCCCATCATCAGCCCATGTCAAATCATAGCTCCCCTCCACTCAGTACAATTCCAGTCCAAGCCCCCCCCATGAGCCTACTTCCAGTTCTAGCCCCTCCATGAGTCCATTTCAATTCAAGCCTCCACCACAGCCCATTTCCAATCTTAGCTCCCCCCAACAGCCCATTTCCAGTCCTATCCTAGCTGCTCCATCAGCCCATTTTCAGTCCTAGCTCCCTTCCCTCACAGCCCATTTCCATTCCAAGCTCCCTCCCCATCAGCTATTTGCAGTTCAAGCCTCCCCTTCCACTCAGCCCATTTCCAGTCATAGCAACCCCCCAACCCATTACCAGTCCTAGCCCCCCATCAACCCACTTCCAGTCCTAAACTCCCATCACCCCATTTTCAGTTTAAGCCCCCCCTATAACCCATTACCAGTCCTAACCCCCATCACCCCATTTCCAGACATCCCCCATCAGCCCAAAGCCCATTACCAGTCTTAACCCCCCCATAGCCCATTATTAGTCCTAACCCCCCCATAGCCCATTACCAGTCCTAACCCCCCATCAGCCCACTTCCAGTCTTAACCCCAACAGCCCATTTCCAGTCAGCCCCCCACAGCCCAGTGCCAGTCCTAAACCCCCCCCATCAGCCCACAGCCCATTACCAGTCCTAACCACATCAGCCCACCTCAAGTCCTAACCCCTCCCCATCAGTCCATTTCCTGTCCTAGCCCCCCCCTTAGCCCATTATCAGTCCTAACCCCCCCCCATAGCCCATTAGCAGTTCTAACCCCCCATCACCTCATTTCCAGACAGCCCCCCATCAGCCCACAGCCCATTACCAGTCTTAACCCCCCCATAGCCCATTACTAGTCCTAACCCCCCCAACAGCCCACAGCCCATCCAGTCCTAACCCCTCCCCATCAGCCCATTTCCTGTCCTAGCCCCCCCCCCATAGCCCATTACCAGTCCTAACCCCCCATCACCCCATTTCCAGACAGCCCCCATCAGCCCACAGCCCATTAGCAGTCCTACCCCCATTAGCAGTCCTACCCCCCCCAGCCCATTAGCAGTCCTACCCGCTACCCCCCCCCTAGCCCATTAGCAGTCCTACCCCCCCTAGCCCATTAGCTGTCCTAACCCCCCCCCCCATGGCATATTAAAAAAAAAAAAAAGCTGGCTTTGGCTGCTGCCGCTGCTGCGGCAGCGGCAGAATGCAATGTCCCGCGGGGCCCCCTCCGCCCGCTAAGCCCCTCTGCAAGGGCTTTCAGATTCGCGAGGGAGAGCTTCTCCCTCGCGTCTCTGTTAAGCCCGCAGGGGCTAATGGGAAATTTCCCATCAGTCCCTCGCGTCTAAAGGGGCTGATGGGAAATTTCACATTAGCCCCTGCGGGCTTAACAGAGACGCGAGGGAGACGCTCTCCCTCGCGAATCTGAAAGCCCTTGCAGAGGGGCTTAGCGGGCGGAGGGGGCCCCGCGGGACACTGCACTCTGCCGCTGCCGCGTCCGCGGCAGCAGCCAGAGCCTGCGTCCGCGGCAGCAGCCAGAGCCCGCGTCCGCGGCAGCAGCCAGAGCCCGCGTCCGCGGCAGCAGCCAGAGCCCGCGTCCGCGGCAGCAGCCAGAGCCCGCGTCCGCGGCAGCAGCCAGAGCCCGCGTCCGCGGCAGCAGCCAGAGCCAGCTTTTTCTTTTTTGCGGACCTACCCGCGTGCCAGCTGCAAGGCCTTCGCGTGCCACAGCTGGCACGCGTGCCATAGGTTCGCCATCGCTGGTCTACAGCAATGGAGTGGGTAAGGGAACCCAATAAGATGGACAGATAGAGAGCTATGTGGAGACACACAGATTCACAGTTATTTGCAAACAAGACTCACAGTTATGCAGCAACTCAGTAAAAAAAAATCACCCTCGCAGTGCACTCCCCAGCCCGACAAACTGGCATCCGTCGTCAACTGCAACCACCTTGGGGCTTCCAAGGGCATGCCCCTCTCCAAATTGCCCGATCGGAGCCACCAAAGCAGAGCTTCCCTGGTTTCCAGAGGACAGAGGAGCCGAACCGAGAGGGACTGGCTTTGATGCGAGCAATGACGGAGAAGAGCCCGCTGGAGGGGCCTCATGTGTGCCCTGGCCCACAACACCAGCTCGATCGTTGCCGCCATCGTCCTCAGTACCTGCAGGTAATGCCATGCTGAGGGAGATTTCCTGGCCAGAAACTGACGAATCAGCAGCTGCAGTGCATCCGCCCGCTGAACCAGAAGGAACACCCTTCCTACGCCTGTGTCGAATCTTGCTCCAAGGTGCTCTATCACCTGGGATGGAGTCAGTCTGCTTTTTGCCAGATTGATCACCCACCCCAGACTCTGAAGGAGGTCTACAACCCTGTCCGTCACCTTCTGACTCTCCTCCTCGGACTTGGCCCGAATCAACCAATCGTCGAGGTACGGATGGAGCAGGATCCCCTCCTTGCGTAGCGCTGCCGACACTACCACCATTACTTTGGTGAATGTGCGTGGAGCCGTCGCCAGGCCAAATGGCAGGGCTTGAAACTGAAAGTGTCCCCTTGGTACCGCAAACCGCAGGAATTGCTGATGGGGTGCTCGGATCGGAATATGCAAATACGCTTCTGTCAGATCGAGAGAGGACAAAAACTCTCCCTGCCGTACAGCCACTATTATGGACCGCAGGGTTTCCATGTGAAAAAGAGGCACTCTGAGACACCGGTTGACGTGCTTCAAATCGAGATTTGGACGAAAGGTGCCCTCTTTCTTGGGCACCACAAAATAGATGGAGTATCGACCGCATCCCCACTGGTCGTTGGGCACTGGCACAACCGCTTCCAATTCCAGCAGTCTGTCCAGAGTCTGTTCTACTTCAGCCCTCTTTGCTGGAGATCTGCAGGGAGACTGTACAAATGCTGGGAACACTGGGCTGGCCAATTCGAGAGCACAGCCATCTCGAATTACCTCCAGAACCCACTGATCGGATGTGACCTGGGTCCAGGCGGAAAGGAACTGCTGTAATCATCCTCCTATTGGCAGCACTCCCTGCCTGGAACCCCCTCACTTCATTGCGACTTTCTCGGTCCCGTGGCAGAGGAGGCCCCAAAGCCTCTTCCTGCCCCATGAAACCCTCGGAAACTCTGTCCTCTAGAGTTAAAATGTCCTCTTTGAAACCGGGCATACCGTGTCACCCGAAACTTACGGGCCTCCCGCAGCTGAGTCCTTGCGGGAGCAGGAGTGCGATTTTGCTTCTGCCGGTCCTCAGGGAGCCTGCCTCCCTTGGACTCTCCCAACTCCTTCACCAATTTGTCCAAGTCTTCTCCAAACAGAAGCTTGCCCTTGAAAGGCAGCTTGCTAAGGCGAGTCTTAGAAGAACCATCCGCTGGCCAGTTACGCAGCCAGAGATACCGCCTGGCCGCGACCACCAAAGCCATGTTCTTTGACAAGCTTCTGACAAGGTCATACTGGCTATCCGCCAAATAGGCTGTCCCTGACTCAATCTTGTCCGCTTCCCCCTGCAAACCACTGGGAGAGTTGCTAGACAGATGAAGCTGTTGCGACCAGCGCAGACAAGCGCATGCTACCCACGTGCTACATACAGAGGCCTGAAGAGCCAGGGCACTGATGTCAAAAGTCTGCTTCAACAAGGTATCCAACTTCCGGTCCTGTGCATCCCGCAGAGCCGCACTGCCTTCCACTGGGATAGTGATCTTCTTGGTGACTGCCGAAACTGCAGTGTCCACCCTAGGCGACTGCAATAGCTCCCTATCCAGCTCCGGTAATGGGTACAAACGGACCATGGACCTCACTCCCCTCAGGCCCGAGTCCGGCTGATCCCATTCTTCCTGAATCATCTGTCTCAAAACCCGATGCACCGGGGAAACCTTCTGAGACTTCCTTACCGCCTGAATCAGCGGGTCCTCCAAGGCTTCCTCATCCGCCGACACACTCGGGGCTATATTGAGGACCTTCAGGGATTCAGAGATCAAAGCCGGTAACTCCTCTTGGCGAAAAACCCGCATAATTCGGGCTCTCTGTTCCTCCTGAATCTCGCCCTCTTCAAGCTCTTCCTCGTCTTCACCAATCTCTGGATCGGAAACTCCTCCTCCCGGTCTTCTAACAACGGCCGGTTAGGCGATCCGTCCCTGGCTAGCTTCTGTTGCTTATGCGGTATGGACAACTCCACTTCACTGAGGTCAAGGCTTCTCTTGGGATGGCCGTCTTGTCCTGCTCCCTGCTTCTGCTCCTGCTTCCGAAGACAAAACGTTTTATGTAGAAGCAACACAAACTCTGGGGAAAAATCACCCAAGCCTCCCCTCTCCTGCCCCGCAGGCAAGGTGGATGGGCCTGGAAGATGCTGGGTAGGGACCAACTGCTCCAAAACAGAGGTAGACATACCCTCTGAGCCTAGCATTGGGGCTACCACCTCCCCTGAACTCTGAGCTGTGCCAGCTACCAGTTCCAGAGCCATACTGGCCTAGATCTCCTGCTCCACCGAGGCGGCTTCTATCGCACACCCCCAGCAGATGCCTGCCGATGACACCGCACCCCGCTTTGCTCCACACACCAAGCACTGCGGTCTGGCTGGCATAACGATCTTCGGACCCAAGTCCCCCCAAGTTCAGCTGAATCTCAGGGCCTATAACCTATCCCAAGGCTCCCCCCAAAACAAAGAAGAACAAATTGTCCTCCTTTTTTTTTTCCAATGAACGCTAAGAACTGTGCACGGGAGATCAGCCTGCTGCCAGACCCCCAGCGCGCCAAAAACACGTGCGAAACAAAACCTGCGCTCCTTTCACCCCTCCCAACAGACACCTACCTCTGGCGCTGCTTTTCTGGGCAGTAACAGAATCTGCCTGATGAAAAAGGCTGGCGGCACCGCAGCCCTGTGCCACCCGGTTCCCCGCTGAAATTCAGCCGCTTCCACTCCTTCTTGCTCTGCCTGCAACACCGTGCTGCCTGCCGACTCCCGTCCTTGTGCTCGGCCTCCATGAGGGCTTCGGCACGAGATGGGAGCAACGCATCAGGCAGCCCCCTCAGGCCAAAAACTGCACTCGCCGCCGTTCCTCACTCCAACAGTCCGGGAGGAGCTTCTGACCTGATCCTTCCTCTGCTAGCCCCGGGGCTCTCTTTCAGGCCCTGCCAAGTTGAATAGCAAGAGAAGGGAGGGAGAGGAGGAGGGGGAAGGGTTCTCTCCCGCCAAGCACAGCTGCCCTATCCTACAAAACTTAAATTCCCTTCCCCAAAATAAAGCAAGCACAAGGGTGCCCCCTTAGGAAAGGAAAGAAAAGAAAAATATTAAAAATAGCCCTAGCTATCCTAAATCTCTCCAATAAGCCTTTCTCTGGCTTAGTGCTCCTTCCAGCTGCTTTGGAGACTGAGCTAAACTGAATCTGATGGAAGGAGCCAGTGGTATTTATACTGGAGCTCAGTCTCCAAAGCTGCTGGTAGAGGAGCACAACCCAGAGGTAAAGGGAATGGACTGGAGGAACGCCTAGGAATTCCTTTTGGGTCTTGTTACACAGGTCATTGTATTCCTTTTGAAAGTTGTGCAGCTGTACCTTAACTGTATCGTCCTGCATTCTTTTCCATTTTCTTTCAAGGCACTTAAGTTCTCTTCTGATCTGGTGCAGGTTTTTTGAGATCCATGGAGGTCGTGAGGGTTTTTGATGTTTTGTGGTGAGTTTTTTGTTGAAGGTTGCAGTAGCATTTATTATCTGGCTCCATGAGTTTATAAATGTGTCCAGATCAGTTACGTCTGATCTATAACCCCTCTGACCCTTATGCTTTAAAGCTCCTTTCTCTTACCTCCTCATTCGACCTCCAGCTTTGCTTTACAGCTCCCACTTACCAGCATAGCCACCTTGTATTCGTGTGAGACAGGAAATGCCTCGTTTACCCTCAGCACCAGTGGGTTCAAGTTTAACAGAGCCATGGGAAAGAAGAGAAACACTTTCCCTTCTTGCAGCTCTGCAAAGGTGAGCCGGGGTGCCTGTAAAGCGATGGCAGAGATCTTCCAGGGCAGTGAGGGTGGGCTGTGGGCCGTGGGCCTCAGATTCTGCTGCTGCCGAGAACCAGCGGCAGCAGCTTGTCAGCCCTTTTTATTGTTTAAATTTTGAGGCCGAATGAGATGGCCTTTTTGGGGGCCTCATTATAGAGTCATCCCTGCTTCCATCTCTCATATTCTCAACCTATCGCTCTCCATTACAACTTTCCCTGCAGCCTTCAAGCATGCCGTGGTCGCACCTCTCCTCAAGAAACCCTCATTAGACTCTACCTGTCCTAACTATCGACCCATCTCCCTCCTCCCCTTTGATTTTAAACTACTTGAATGTGCAGTTCACCACCGTTGCCTCGACTTTCTGGATTTCTGCCTGCCTTTCTGACATTACTGCTAGGATGTCTCACCGCCGCTTGAATTTGAACATGGTAAAAACTGAGCTTTTTATTTTTCCCTAAACCCTCCTCTCCCTTTCCTCCTTTCACAATCTCTGTGGATAACTCTCTACTCCTCCTTGTCTCCTCAGCTTGCAACCTTGGGGTCATCTTTGACTCCTCTCTCTCCTTCTCTATACATATCCAAATGATAACTAAAACCTGCCATTTCTTTCTCTACAACATCAACAAAATTTGTCCATTCCTTTCTGAACACACTACTAAGACACTTATCCACTCCTTAGGTCACCTCCTGCCTAGACTAACCTACTCCTTGCTGATCTTCCTCTGAATCTTCTCTCTCCCCTTCAATTTGTTCAACACTCTGCTGTGCAGCTAATTTTCCACCAGCCTTGTCATGCTCATACTACTCTTCTTCTCAAGTCACTTCATTGTCTCCCTATCCATTTCTGCATCCAGTTCAAATTTCTCCAGTTGACCTATAAATGCATTCACTCTGCAGTTCCTCACTACCTTTCTTCTCTTATCTCTCCCTATACTCCTCCTCATGAACTTACTCTTCTGGCAAATTGCTTCTATCTGTGCCCTTCTCTTCTACTAACTCCAGACTTCGCTCCTTTTACCTTGCTGCTCCTTATGCCTGGAACAAAACTACCTGAGTCTGTATCTCAGGAATTTTCTCTGACCCTTTTCAAATCCAGGCAGAAAACTCACCTCTTTGCTGCAGCTTTCTAATCTTGACTCACCTGATCTCCTTTGTGTTTCCTTACCATTTCCCCTAGATCCCATGTCTACAGCTACTGTGTTGTCTGTCTTAACTAGATTGTAAGCTCTGATGAGCAGGGGCCTTCTTTTACATGTATCTGTGCAGTGCTGTGTATGCCTTGTAGCGCTATACAAATATTCAGTAGTAGCACTAGTAGTGACAGGGGGAAGTGCAAAAGTGGTATTGACAGACTCAAGGTGAAGGGGAGGAATATGTAGAAGCAAAAACCAGAATTGTTTAACTAATTTCTGTTCAGTGTTCACAGATGAATAGCCGGGAGTGGGACCTCAGAAAGCACACAACAGGGATGGAAATGAGGTGGATCTTCAACAATTTTCAGAAGACTGTGTTCATGAGGAGCTAGCTAAACTAAAAGTAGAGAAAGAAATGGGGCTGGATGGAATACACCTGAAGAGTACTGAGGGAAAATCTGGCAGTACCACTGTCTGATGTTTTCAATGCTGCTTTAGCGTACTGGGAAGGGCGCATGTGATCCCTTTACACAAAAGCGAAAGTAAGGATGAGGTGGGACCTACAGGCTCATTAGTCTGATCACTGTGGTGAGTAAATGAATGGAAATGCTGCTAAAACAGAAGATACTGAGGCGTCTGGAATCCAGCAGTTTGCAGGATCTGAGGCAGCATGGTTTTATTTACCAGGTTCTATATAGACTGCATTTCCAAAGTCAAGGTGGTTTACATGGAACTGAACTCAACATTACATAGAACTTACATGGAACAATTGGAAGCAGGTCTTGTAAGACTAATCTTATTAATTTCTTTGACTGGGTGACCAGACAGCTGGACATTTTTGTAAGTGATATTGAGGAAAGGTTGTCAGGTAAGGTTTGCCTCTTTGTGGACGATACCAAAATCTGCAACAGTGTAGATAGCTAAGAAGGTGTACATAACATGAGGAGAGATATAATGAAGCTTAAATAATGATTGAGAATTTGACAGCTTAAATTTAATGGGTGGTGTATTGGGGGTGAAGTACTTCTGCACATGAAAGAAGAGCGGGACCTGGGGGTGATTATTTCTGATGATCTTAAAGTAGCTAAACAGGAAGAAAGGATGACAGCGAAAGCCAGAAGGATGCTTGGGGCATAGGAAGAGGAATGGCCAGCAGGAAGGATAAGGTGATGGCTTTTCTGTATAAATCTCTGGTGAGACCTCGTTTGGAGTATTGTGTGCAATTTTGGAGGCTGCACCTTCAAAAGGATATAAACAGGATGGGAGTCGGTGCAGTGCCAACTAAAATGGTCAGTGGTCTTCATCATAAAGCATATGGGGCAGACTTAAAAATCTCAATATGTATACTTTGGAAGAAAGGCAGGAAAGGGGCGATATGAGAGACGTTTAAAATACCTTTGTAGCAGGGGCGGCCCAAGGGTGTTGCAGGGCCATGTGCGGAGACTCATTGCGGGGCCTCCTTTGTATAAAAATTTGCATATCCATTGGGCCTCATTTGTATAAATCTAATTTATTTTATTTTAAAATGTATATGCTGCCCATCTAAAATTTTAATTGGCTTTCAAAAGGAGTCCTTCACAAGCCTCTTTTTTGTCCTAACAATAATTTAGGGGCATGTTTACTAAACATTAATGTGTGTTAAGCGCCACTATACCCATAGACATAAATGGTGTTGCTGCACTTAGCACACGTTCAAATTTGTGAAAGCACATTAACCTTTAGTAAACATGCCTCTTAATGAGTGTCTGAAAACCATTTGCTGTACAGTGAGGATAAAGAAAGGCTACCATATTTCTGCATTACTATCCTTCAGTGCCATTTAGAATCCATAGCAAACCTATCATATCATAACAGCACTACCAGGACTCACAGAGCACCTAATCCTATTTATCAAAAAGGTAGCACTACAAATATTAAACCAATTTATTATTTATTATTTATTTATTTATTACAGTTGCTTATATACCGCACTATTCGGCATCAGCGCGGTTCACAGTATAACAAAATGACCAAAACATCAACCAATACATCTTACTGGGAAAAGAGAATAAATGGGTCTACTATACAGAAACTAGACAAAACAGAACAACACAGTTCTGTCATACACGCAAAACAGACAGGCCATCAAAAAATACAGAACAGGGGATCAAGATTTTAAAAATATGAAGACAATAATTGAACTGGGAACCCCAAAAGCCAAAACTTTGAATGAACCACAACACTAGAAATATTAAACTATGAAATTAATTTCCCCTTGTACTTAAAGTGAAAGGACATCAGAGCACATTTCCCAGAGCGGACATATTCCAGTTAATCAATACAAAATAAAATACTTTTTTCTATCTTTTGTTGTCTGGGCATTTTATTTTTCAGTCACAATTGCCCCAGTCTTCCTTCTACATTCTTCATGTCTTCTGCTAACTCTTCACTGCCTGCTGCCCATGTCCTTTCTTCTCTTATTTTTTTTCTGTCTACATCTGACAGACCGATCTTTCTCTTTTTGTTTTTTTTTCTGTTGTTTCTCTACTCTTTCATCCACTCCTTTTCAACCCTCTGTCCTCAATCCGCTTTTGACTTTTTATCTAGCAACTTTCCACCTACTCTAACCTCCAGCCCAGCTCTCCCATTTCTCATCTCACTCCTTCACTAGACTCTTATTCCCCTCTGTGTCTCCTAGATCCCTTCTACCACCCAGTTACTTCCTAGATATTCATTAACTCTGCCTTTCTTCCTTCTTATCCCAGTGTTCACTCTTATGTCCCTCTCTTTAAACTCTTCCTCCATATGACTTTTTTCTTCCCTCTCACACAAAATATCTGTTCCCCTCTCAATCCTCACTCTCCCAGTTTCTTTTTTTCTTCCCCCAGCCCCACCCCTTTCCAGTTCGAGCCTTTCCAGCATCCACTCCCTTCCAGTCTCATTCTCCCCATCCCCCAGCACCAGCCCATTTCCAGTCCTAGCCCCCCGCCCCTAGTTTCAGTCCTCCTCCGGTCCCAATTCATCTCAGCATCATCTCCCTTGCAATCCCAGACTCCCCATCCCCCAGTATCAGTATTCTGTAATGTTAAGTTACAATGTTAGATTGGTATTAGCCATAAATTCAGATGTTTTCTGTAATGTTAAGTTACATTATTTGTAAACCACCTTGATCACTGGAAGTGCGGCATATAAGCCTTTCAAATAAATATTCCTCCAGTTCCAGTCCCTCCATCGCCCAACATCAGCCCATTTCCCATTCTAAAACCAGTAGCAGTCCCACGCCAGCGGCTCCCGCTCTCCCCCCTCCTCCTCACTCACACATTTATACAATGGCCCCACACCTTGCGGGGCCCCACGCTGGGCTGCTGGCTGGCTTGAGGGGGAGCCAGTGAGACCTGAAGCCCGGCTCCCTGACTCACTTCTGCACAGTTGCAGGAGTAAAGACCTGCCGGAGTGGTTTCTTTTTTTCTCCTGTGGCTGTGAAAAAAGAAAATGAAAATATTTTTTCACTCAACGTGTAATCAAACTCTGGAATTTGTTACCGGAGGATGTAGTAAAGGCTGTTAGTGTAGCTGGGTTTAAAAAAGGTTTGGACAAGTTCCTGGAGGAAAGGTCCATAAACCATTATTAAGAAGGGACCCAGGATATCAGTGCTTGACCCAGTACAAGCATTGCGGAACCTGTGTCTTTTGGGGAAACTGCTAGGTATGTACGACCTAGATTGGCCACTGTTGGAAACAGGATACTGGGCTTGATGGACCTTGGTCTGACCCAGTATGGCATATCTTATGTTCTTATGTGATAAGTTCTTTGCTGCCAGCATGGGTCACGACATAAGAGGTTAAACAGGGGCATTTCCAGGTAGTAAAGATGAGGACTGTGTCTTAATTCAAGAAAGCATGGGACAAACACGGACCCTCCTGAGGGAAAAGAAGGGATTGTAGAGTTTAGTAGTTGGTATGAATGGGCAGAATGGATAGGTAATATGGTCTTCAGCTGCTGCCATATTTCTATCTTTGCTTCTCTGTCCTTTGGGAAGAGCAATGCCTCTCTTAAAAGCTCTGCTGGAAAGGTGAATTTTACCTCTTGTGCGTGAATTTGCTAGCTTTCTGTGAGTTCTGTCTGTCTCTCTCTACATATTTATTTGTCATTGTTAGTGTGCGCCCTTACCTCACTGCCCTCTTTATTTTGCACTTTTGTTCAGCTTTTCTCAGCTGAATAACTTATACCCCACCCCCTTCCCCTCTACCCACCTACCCCGTGGCTCTCAGTCTCTTATAGCTGTCATCTACTCATTACCTCACTTATTCACAGGTGCACCTAATTCCTTTGGGCTCTCTCTCACCTTCTATATCTTCTGGCCTTCATTCTCCTCTCTATTTCTCTTCTATGGCTCCTCATCACATTGTCTTCCTTTTCTTCATACTCCCTAATTGTCTCCCCACCTTCACTCCTCCCCTCTTTATCTCCCCTTTAACATCCTCACTCCCCCCTCCATTCTCTCTTCTACCCTATCATCAACTCTTGAGCTTTACCACCTTCTCCCTCTCATTTAACCATCTCCTCTCTCTCTCTAAGGCAACCTCACCCTCATTTCAGCAGTGCTGCCTCCTCTCTGCCCGTACTCTGCTACTCTTTCTCCTTCTCTCATCCGGAGATATCAACCCCAACCCTGGCCCCCCTAGACTTCTGTCATACTCTGAGAAGAGATCTTCACGCAACACCTCTAATCTTATTCATATCCCTCCCCTCTCCTCTTCCACTCTCCCTCTCTCATGTGCTTTGTGGAACGCACACTCCACCTCTAATAAACTTGCTTTTACTCATGATCTCTTTATCTCTAATGCTTTCCATCTTCTCGCTGTAACTGAGACCTGACTCCTCCCAGAAGATACTGCATCTGTCATGCGGGCTATCCTCCCACTGGCCATGGTGGTGGTGTTGGACTTCTACTTTCTCCCTCCTACCAATTCCAACCCCTCCTGCTGCCTCAGTCTCACTCCTTTGCCTCTTTTGAAGCCCACTCCATCCGCCTTTTCATTCCACTACCTCTCCGGGTAGCTGTTATTTATCAACCTCCTGACATGTCTACTTCTACCTTTTTCACTGACTGACTCGTGGCTTTCCTTCTTTCTGGATTCCTCTTCCCCACTTTTATTCTTGGAGATTTTAACATTCATATTGATAACTCCTATGATTCTTATGCTTTAAAGCTCTTCTCCCTTACCTCCTTGTTTGGCCTCCAGCTTTGCTCTACTGCCCCCACTCACCAGCATGGCCACTGCCCTGACCTGGAATTCTTCTCTAGTTGCTTACACTCAAACCTTTGTTGCTCAGTTCTTTCCTTATCTGACCATCACCTTTTAAGCTTCACTCTTCATCACCCGCTGCCTCAACCTCGTTCTGTCTCATCCAACCTATTTAGAAATCTTCATGCTATTGATCCTTTGGTTCTGTCTTCCACTGTTTCTTCATCTCTTTCCTCCACTATGTCATCTCAGTCTGTTGACGAGGCAATAGCTTCCTATAACACAGCACTCTTCTCTGCTCTGGATGCTCTTGCTCCGCCCATGCCACGTCCTTTGAGGCATACTGCATTCCAGCTCTGGCTTTCATCTACTACCCGCTATCTACATTCCTGTGCCCAATCAGCTGAGTGTGGTTGGCTCAAATCCTGCTTTCTTGCAGACTTTCTACTCTTCAAATTCATGCTTGTCTCTTTACAGTCAGCCATAGCGCTCACAAAACAAGACTTTTATGTCCATTTGACTAACTCTCTTTTCTCTGACCCTCTTTACTACTCTCAGCTCTCTCCTCAAAGTGCCTCCGCCTCCGATCCCTTCCTCCCTTTCTGCCCAAATCCTGGCAGACTATTTCCATGACAAAATCCACAAGATCACCCTCCAATTCCCCACAAAGTCAGCTACTTCCCTTCCTTCCCCTCCTCCCCCTCTTCACTCCCAACTTTCCCCCTCTCTCTCTGCTACCCTCTCTTCCTTTTCTGTGATCTCTGAAGAAGAAACTGCACACCTTCTTTCTTCCTCCAAACTCACCACCTGCTCCTCTAATTCTATCCCCACCCATCTCCTAATCCACTTCTCCTTTACTGTTGCCCCTTCCATCTTTCATATTCTCAACCTATAGCGCTCCACTGCAACTGTCCCTGCAGCCTTCAAGCATGGTGTTAGTTACACCTCTCCTCAAGAAACCCTCACTTGATCCTACCTGTCCTTCTAATTATTGACCCATCTCCCTCCTCCCCTTCATTTCTAAACTACTTGAATGCGCTGTTGGCATGAGGAGCAACAAGACAGAAAGATCAAATCCTGAAGTTGGCAGTGGAAGAGAAGACACAGATAGAAGGGATCTGCCAGAAGAGCAGAGTTCCCAAGGAGGGGTGTAGGGAGAGATAAGAGAAGAAAGTAGTCAGTAGCAGCCGAATGAAGACTCTTATAAAACAGTAGTAGAAGTTTAAACTGAATGCAAAAACAAATAGGGAGCCACTGAAGTGATTTGAGAGGAGGGATGACATGAGCATTGCAACACTGAAGATTAGCCGTGCAACTGAGTTTTGAACAGATTGAAGTGGGGAAAGATGATTCGGAGGAAGACCAGCGAAGAGGAAGTTGCAATAGTCTAGAGAGGCGGCTAGAGAATGGATAAGGGTATTAGAAGTGTGTTCAGAAAGAAAGGGACACATTTTGCCAGTGGTATAGAAAAATAAACAATTGGTTTTAGCTATCTATTCGATGTGCGTGGAAAAGGAGAGGAGTCAAAGATTACCTCAAGGATACGAGCCAAGGAAACAGGGTTAGTACAGAAAACCATGGACGGAGATGAGTACACCAAGGGAGATAAAGTGACTTGCCCAAGGTCACAAGCATTGCCAGTGGGAATTGAACCCTGATCTCTTGAGTATTAGGCTGTTGCTCTAACCATAGTTTCCACCCCACACCTGTGACTTGCTACTGTAGGAAGAGGTTCTTGCCTCTTGTGCCTGCTGCCTCTGCTACAGCCAGTTGCTCACAAACTCTCCCCCTCTTCTGTTCCCTGTTGCTCTTCCTTCCTCAAGTCAGGATATCCTCCTGCAGCTCTTTTGCCACTGCTGATGCCCCTGCCCTGCTGCAGCCCCTTTAAGACTGATAATAGGGTAGGAGCTTCCTTGCTACCATGGCCCTCCTTCATGGCTGCTACTGTAGTCATGGCCAATGGCTCTTCTTTGAGCCGCCACAACTGTTCCTTTTTCTCTTTCTTCCATAGTAGCTGATCTGATTCACTTCAGAGTTCTGGGCCTGGTCACTGCTTTTGGGGGACGAGCATCATGACAGCCCCTCTTCTCCAAGGAAGATAAATTTAAGAACGTCTTATTTTCATTGTTACACTATAGTCAAAAGATCTTTGTGCCCCAAATTAGAATGCAATTGTTGGAGTTGACGAAGGACAATAAATGTTGATTGCATATGCATTTCAAAAAACACACACAAATCTGATTACCCATACACAACTGACTGTCTGAGAATACTCCTAATGAAGTCACCACGTGGTTTGGTTTTATTGAAACACAGGTTCCCTCAGGAAATGTCTGTATGATATTCTGTTGCCTGGTGATATATAGTAATTCTGTTCTATCTAAATTAAGTTTGTTTATTAACTTACAGGACAAAGCAGAAAGCTAGCGCAGCCTTTAACACACCAACACCACCACATTTAAGCATACTTTAAGCATTTCTAAATGCAGAAAACAGACGTAAACACCTATGGAAAAACTAGCTCCCAATTAACAACACAAGTATTTAAATGTATTTAAATTGTAGGAAAATGAGCTGCACATAATGGCCTGGTATGCAAATCATGGCTAGACCACATGCAGAGGCAGGTGTAGAAGATTTCTCAACCAGCCATAGCACCAAGGTTAACGCATGCCCCCCCAACAGTATTTTAATGGCATCAGGTGCTTTCCTCGATGCCTAGATCAGCTTCTCCTTAGATGATCAGGCATCGGGCAAAGCCCCCGATGCCATCAAAATAGGGAAATCAAATCCCTGGTGGCCCAATGGCCCTGATCCCCCAACCCGACAATATTTTGATGGCACTGGAGACAATTGTGGCATTGTGAAAATCCACGGATGCCATCAGAATAGTGTCAGGGGCCAGTGCCCTGACCAAAAAAGTGACTACCTGATGGTCTAGTGGCCCCTGTACCCCCCACCCCAAATTAAAATAAAATAACCTGGTGGTCTAGCGGCTTCGGAAACCCAACCTCCACCCCAAATTAAATTACAATAAAATAACATGGTGGTCCACCAGCCCCTAAATCCACCACCCCCAACTTGGTACTTAAAGTAAGCAGGAGCGCTGCCTATGCGCTCCTGCTCTGAGTCCGCCATCTTGAAAAATGGTGGTGCTTGGCCCTGCACAGTGCATCCTAGGATGCACTGGGTGGGTTAGACTGCCATATAAGGCATAGTCTATCTTATATGGCAGTCTGACCTCATCGGGTGCATCCCAGGATGAACTGCACAGGGCCAGATGCTGCCATTTTTCAAGAGGGCAGACCCAGAGCAGGAGTGCGTGGGCAGCGCTTCCGCTTATTTTAAGGTTCTGAGTGGGGGGTGGTAGATTTAGGGGCCGCTGGACCACCAGGTTATTTTATTTTAATTTGTGGTGGGGGGGGTTCAAGGGCCACTGGGCCACCAGATTATATTATTTTAGAGGGGGTGGGGTTTCAGGGGCCACTAGATCAGCAGGTTATTTTAATTTGGGGTGGGGGGGTTCAAGGGCCGTTAGGCCACTAGGTTATTTTAATTTAATTTAGGGTGAGGGTTTCATGGGCCGCTAGACCACTGGGTTATTTTATTTTAGTGGGCGTTGGGGTATCAGGGGCCACTAGACCGCCAGGTAGTCACTTTCTGTCAGAGCACTCGCTCCCGACAGTATTTTGATGGCATTGGGGGCTTTTCCCAATGCCGTGATCCTTCCCGATGCCATCAAAATACTGTTGGGGCTGATATGCAAATTAGCCATGCTCTGCCCGTTTCTCTGGGAGTGCATCTTGTGCACGTGTTTGGCTTGCTTTCCCAGTTAAAATGTTACCATTTTGTGCCCAGTTTAACAGGTGGCTCATTTGCATGCACACGGCTACCGCATCCTGAATTTGCATACCCTATTTTTGCTGCATTGCGGGTTTAAAGGTATGCATTGTCGGGAGCATAAAAAGTTGATTCAGGCAGGTGTAAAGATGCAGCTGGAGCAAAACAATCATCTTAGGTGAAATTTGACCCTTCACCTCAAGTAACCGACCTCTCCTCAAATCAATAAAAGAACCTATTGACCTAGGACCCTGTGGCTCCAACCCCCCAAACTAAGGAAACAGTTTATTGTCCTACCGGCTCCTAGCCCCTACCCCCCAAACAACTCCCGGTTTATGCAAACCGAAAGTCTATGTCAGAGGGGGACAGGAGCAGCTACTCATACAAGTCGGGAGCCACAATGCAGCTCTGGCAAGATTAGGTAAGTGCTGCGTTGCAGGTTTTTTTGTTTTATTTATTGCAATTTAAAAATAACATCCAGGCATATATACATGAATGAAAGAAAAATAATTGTATGAAACAATTACCAATTAAACATTTTCAAAAGACAACCCCCCCACCCCATTATATTAGCCCTCAAAAACAGGAAACAGCAGGGCTCCAGGAAAATTAACAGCAAGGAAGCTCCCTTGCTGCATTGCAGTTTTAAACCAATTGCTGTCACTGCAGGCCCCAGAGAGGGGCAGAAGTGGCAACTAATTATGTATTAAGTTAACCCTTTGAAGGCCTTCTTTAAAATTGTAATCCACATTCTGCAGCCGGGTTAATTTTTGCATATTTCAGGAAAATTGTACCCATCTTATTCAATATGTTCTAATAGTGATTTTCCTTCTGCTATGGTCATGTATTATCTACCATTTGATAGGAATATTTAGTCAGAATTTTGGATCCCGAGAGTTTTGGGCTCGGCCTGGAAAGGGTTTTTCTACACCGCTTTATCTTACAATCAAAGCGGTTTATATGGCAACTTAAACATAGTAACAAGGTGAAAAGGGAGGGGAAACCGGTAGGAATTGCTGAGCAAGATCACCTATATACAATATGTACAATGAGGTGCACCCATCATATGGACAATTTGGACTCATTTGGACCTGGAGTCTTCAGCAGTGATTGAGGGGGCAATTGAACTTACTTCAGTAGTGTCTAGTGTAAGGACCTCACTAAAAAAGGGACTCCAGCTCTTGTGTATATTTAAAATTGTCTGATAAAGACTAGCCCTTTCCAGCGGTTTCTGCTTTAAGAACACAAATCCTGGCATTGATGCTTGTTACTAGCTTTTGGAATTATAAATCAGAGCATTCAGACTAAAAATAGCAAACCACAAAGTTGATTACAATGAGCAAACCTTTGAAAGTGTCAGACGTTATGGGCTGACTTTTAATCAGCAGTAGGGGTTGGTCTCTTGCATCAGACTGCAGCCCTCTATGATTGATTGAAGCCTAACATTTGAGTCAGTTGCTGACTAGCTTATTGCTAGGAAGCATCAAGGGCTGCCCCTAACTTTGGGAGAAAAAGGCCTTGGAGTTGGGGCTTTAACTGTCCTCCATAGTTCCATGCCTTGGACTCAGACTTGAACAGAAGTTTACCAGACCCTTTGTTGGCAAATCAGAGACACTTATTCAAAGTGTGTGTGGGTGAAAGAGAGGGGGGCGGTGAGAGAAGGGACACCTTAGTTCCAGGTTTGAGCAAAAAGGTGTAGAAGATGGAAAATAAGTTATTACTCTCCCCCCTATGTATCCCATGACAACAACATCATCAGTACCAAGCAGACAAATCAACAAAGTGAAGCATTGTCCCTGTATTGTGCAAAATAGAAAGTTGATGTTGTTAAGTGCCGAGTCGGTGTCGACTCGTGGCGACTCTCTGGATAGTTGTCCTAAATTGTGTTTGGTCTTCAGTCAGGCAGCTCATTGTTGACAGACTGGCACCCGTAGTTGCTGTTATTGTATCAGTCCATCTCTTGTTGGCCTTCCTCTTTTGCATTAATCTTCTATCTTTCCGAGCATGATGTCTTTCTCTAATGATCTCGCTCTTCGCACGATGTGTCCAAAGTATGAAAGTCGAAGTCTTGTCATCTGAGCTTCTAGAGAAATCTTAGGTTTTATCTCCAGTACTGACTGGTTTGTTCTTCAGGCAGTCCATGGTACGCACAGTATTCGTCGCCAGCGCAATAATTCAAAAGGCATCAATTTTCTTCCTGTCTATCTTTTTCACTATCCTACTTAAGCATCCATATGATGTTATTGAAAATGCCATAGCTTGAACAAGTCTAATCTTTGCGTGGAGAGAGACATCTCTGCTCTTGAGAATCTTGTCTAAGTCCTTCATAGCCATTCTGTCAATGCATCGTTAGATTTCTTGACTGTTTGTTGCTCCAAGTAGGTTAAAGTTGTCCACTATTTCAATTTCTTCTCCATTAATGATGAACTTATTGATTTTTCCAGTTGTCAGGATCTTTGTCTTCTTTACATTAAGGTGCAGGCCCATTTTAAGACTATGTTCCTTGATCTTGAGAAGCAGATGTTTCAGATCGTCTTCACTTTCCGCCAGTAATGTGGTATCATCAGCATAGCGAAGGTTGTTGATGTTTATGTTTATGTTTATGTTTATTAAAAAACTTTATATACCGCCCAATACAGTTAACATCTGAAGAGTCTTCCACCAATCTTCACACATCTGTTGTCCTCATATAATCCTGCTTCTCTGATGATTTGTTCTGCATATAAATGAAACAGGTAGAGGGAAAGTATGCAGCCTTGTCGTACACCTTTGCTGATTTTAAACCATTTTGTTTCTCCTTGTTCCGTTCAAACTGTTGCTTCTTGATCAATGTACAGATTGTGCAAGAGAATGATCAGGTGTTCTGATATACCCATGCTTCTGAATGTGGCCCAGAGTTTCTCATGGTTTACACAGTCAAAAGCCTTGCTGTAATCAATAAAGCACAAATAAATATCTTTTTGGTATTCTTTAGTTTTTTTCAAAGATCCATCCCACATCCGCGATGATGTCTCTTGTTCCTCGCCCTTTCATGAATCCTGCTTGCATTTCAGGTAGTTCTCGTTCCAGGTTTAGTTGTAGTTGTAGTCTCTGTTGAATAATCTTGAGTAGAATCTTTCTGACATTTGGGATCAGAGCGATTGTGCGATAATTTCCAGAGTCAGTTGGACCACCTTTCTTTAGTATTGGTAAACACAGATCTTTTCCAGTCAGTTGGCCATGATATTATAGTAACATAGTAAAATGATGGCAGATAAAGACCACTATGGTCCATCTAGTCTGCCCAGTAAGATGGCAAAGAGTAGGTGCACCTGCCGCTCCGTGCAGGCCACCCCTCCCCATCTTTGTTTAGGGGTGAACTCACCGCTCCATGTAGGACAACCCTATTTGTTGAGAAATTAGGTAGTTAAGTTTATTTTGATTTTATCCTGCTGCTATAAAGGGATACACTGTGTCTGTCCCATGCCATTTTGAATTCTGTCACTGTATTTGCCCCCACCACGTCCATCAAGAGGGCATTCCAAGCATCCACCACTCTTTCAGTGAAAAGGTATTTCCTGACATTGCCTTTCAATTTACCCCCTTGCAGCTTCATGTTATGCCCTCTAGTTTTACAGCTTCCCCGTCTTTGGAAGAGGTTGGTTTGTTCATTATTTCTCTTTAAGTATTTAAAGGTCTGAATCATATCTCCCTTATCCCTCCTCTCCTCCAGAGTGTACATATTTAGGTCTTCTCTTCTCATAAGGCTACCGACGCAGGCTCCAAATCATTTTGGTCGCCTTCCTCTGAACAGTTTCCAGTCTTTTTACATCCTTTGCAAGATATGCGCTCCAAAGCTGAACACAGTATTCCATGTGAGACCTCACCAGTGACTTATACAGTGGCATTAGTACCTCTTCCTTTCTACTGGTAATTCCTCTTTGTATGCAGCCCAACATCCACCTGGCTTTTGCCACTGCCTTGTCGCACTGTTTTGCCACCTTGAGATCCTCAGAAATAAATCACACCAAGGTCCATCTCCTGGTCCGTGCACACCAACCTCTCGTCCCCTATCGTGTACATTTCCCTTGGATTTCTTCTTCCCAAGTGCATGACACTGCACTTCTTCAGATTAAATCTTATCTGCCAGGCATTAGACCATTCTTCCAGCTTTTGTAGATCTTTCCTCATGTTATCCACTCCCTCGGGGGAATCCACTCTGTTGCAAATTTTTGTGTCATCTGCAAAAAGACAGACTTTTCCATTCAGTCCTTCAGCAATATCACTCAAAAATACATTGAACAGTGCCGGGCCCAGGATCAAACCCTGGGGCACCTCGCTAATCACCCTCCTTTCATCCGAGTGAGCTCCATTTACCATCACCTTCTGTTGTCTGTCAGTCAACCAATTTCTGATCCAGTTCACCACCTTGGGACCCATCCCCAAACTACTGATAAGCCTCCTATGAGGAACAGTATCAAAGGCTTTGCTGAAATCCAGGTAGATGACATCCATCGAGCCTTGTAAGTATGGTAACAGTTGCATCAGATTGCTATACTACTACTATGGGAATGCCATCAATGCCTGGTGCTTTGTTCTTTGATAAGGCTTTCAGTGCTGCTTCGACTTCTTCTTTCACAATGGTTCCTGATCATAAGGTACTGGTTGAAACGGCTGTTGGTCCATTTGATTTTTATCATATAAAAACTCTGTATATTCTTTTTAACTTTTCTTGATCTTCTTGGCATCATTCAACATAGATCCTTGAGCATCTTGAAATATTACAATTTGAGGTTGGAAGTTTTCCTTTAAGTCTCCTAGCTTTAGGAAAGCTGATCTTGTTCTTCCTCTAATAGTTTCTGTTTCCTTGCATGCGTCATTGTATTACTTCTGCTTGTCTTATCTTGCTGCATGTTGGAAATATCTATTGAGATCTGCGATTGCCTCTTTTTCTCCTCTGGCTTTAGCTTCTCTGCGTTTCTGGGCAATTTTCAGAGTTTCGTCCATCATCCATTTTGGCCGTTTTTGCTTTTTCACCTTTTGTAGAGACTTCTCGCTTTCTTCCAACACAACCTTCTTGATGTCATCCCATAACTCTTCTGGAGCTCTGTCATTTGTATCTAAAGCAGCAAATCTATTTTGCAGGCAGTCTTTAAATTCCAGTGGTATATTCTCAAGGTCATATTTTGCTACATTCGTTAGTGGCTTGCTCTTTTTCAACTTTAGCTTGAGTTTGCATACTAGCATTTGGTGGTCTATACCACAGTCAGATCCAGGTTTTGTCTTTGTTGATGTTATAGAGCTTTTCCATTGTTGACTTCCACAGATGTAGTCAATTTCATTTTTGTACAATCCATTGAGTGAAGTCCATTTGTACAGTTGCCGCT
Source organism: Ichthyophis bannanicus (assembly GCA_033557465.1). Lineage (NCBI taxonomy): Eukaryota > Metazoa > Chordata > Amphibia > Gymnophiona > Ichthyophiidae > Ichthyophis > Ichthyophis bannanicus. Next base: position 103,709,505 of record CM066039.1, read on the forward strand.
TGCTAGAAGAAAGTGTTTGAGATGAATAGATCATTGATGGATCATATGCCCATCAACTAATTTCTAGTTGATAAGTATAATCGATAAGATAGCTACAGCGGTCCAGCTTTATACTGCTTCATGTAAATAATTTGAGGGTTCCCCTCAATTCAACTGTTCAATGTATAAAGTTCTAAACCTGTTACATGTAACTGTTAAAGTTCATTGTTATAATGTAAACTGCTCCTGATCTCTACAAGGGGCAGTATAAAAATGTAATCAGATAAATAAATAAATTGGTCTTGCAGAATTCTGTCAGTCTTTTTCCAGCTTCATTTTTGTTGCCAAACCCATATTTTCCAACCATTTTTCTGCCTTCTTTGTTGCCAACGTTTGTGTTCCAGTGACCCACGACTATCAGGATATCCTGTTTGCATGTTCTGTCAATTTCAGCTTGTACTTGTTCATAGAACTCATCAATTACATCCTCTTCTGCAGCTGTTGTTGAGGCATATACTTGAATTATAGTTGTGTTGATAGGCATTCCTCGTAGACGAATAGAAATTAAGCGTTCACTGACTGCATTGTATTTCATTACAGATTTTGCAAGTTTCTTCTTAATTATAAATGCAACACCATTTCTTTTTTGTCTTTCATTTCCAGCATAGTAGACCATGTGATCATCTGATGCAATGTGCCTGATGCCAGTCCATTTCAGTTCACTGACACTCAACAGATCAAGTTGTACATGTTCCATTTCATTCTTCACCACCTCCAACTTCCCTTGGTTCATGCTTTGTATGTTCCATGTCATAATATGTAAGACATCTTTTCATGCGCAGCTACATCAGCATTCAAGACGTCTTGAAGGCTTTGATCCAACCACATCATAAACGCTGGCTTTATTCTGAAAAGTCTTCAGCTCCTCCCCAGTAGCCAGTTGAGTACCTTCCAACCTGGGGGTCTCATCTTCCAGCACTATAGTGCAATTTGTTTTGCTGTGACTATCCACTGGATTTTCTTGGCAAAATACAGAAATAGATTGCCAGGTCTTTCTTCCGCACAGTTTAAGTTTAGTGTTTTTGCCATCGTCACAGAAATGTGATCCTCCACTGCCAACATTGTCCCATTCTTCTACTGCCCAGATGGGTGGTTTGCCTTGGTCTGGTACCTCAGCTGAGACCTGCCCATCTTGGGAGACCCTGATAGTAGTTAAACTACTGATAGCTTAGCCCTCAGCATCACTGATGCACACAAGTCCTCTCAGCTCGACAAACTGCACACCAAGTGAGGGAAAATACAAAGATGAGGGATATAAATTCTAAAAGCTGACATATGTAAATTAATAAATTGAAATTTAAAAATTAAATTTTAGGAATATTTTGGGGGGTTTCTGTGCTTTTGTACATATTTGTTTTAACTGCCTGCCTACAACATACGCTTTTGCATCTACAGATCAATTGAAGATGCAATGATTTATAGATATGCATGTGCACAGGCAATTTGCATGCAAATTTATTTTTTAATATGCCCAAACAAGTCCAAAATCCCCATGCCTAATTTCCTTCTAGAATGACTGTTGCTGCTGGACATGCTAGCAAATCAGTTTGTAAAGAATAATAAAATGAAAGCAAGCGTAACCAACGTTTGGGAACTGTTCCATTTAAACCACGCTTTCCCTCTTGCTTCCTGGTGAGGAACACACACAGAAGCAATACAGATACAAAAGCCTCTGCTAAGCGGAGATTTTGTAAAATACTTGGAATCTGTGAATGTCTTGACTTGGATGCCCCAGTTCCTACCTTGATGCCCTGTGCAAATTTGGGCTTATTATATTTAAGCTGATAGCTATAATTAATTTATGGAGTCAAGAACACCATTGAATGAACTTTCTTACAATGACATCTTATCGTTTGTAGCATTCTTAGAAAGTGCAATATAGCACAGCTACTTACCTGTAACAGGTGATCTCTGGGAACAGCAGGAATTAGTCCTCACATATGGGTACGTCGGAACCGACGGAGCCTGCGCAGGAAAGCTCCCCAGCTTTTCAGAAGAAAAGCTTTTGGGGCTTCCCACAGCGCATGCGCGCTGCCTTCCCGCCTTCCTGACCAGCTCTCTTCAGTTCGAGTTTATAGCTGAGACAATAGAGAGAGGAAAGGAAGATAGATAGAAGATACAACTCCTAGGGGAGGTGGGTGGGTTGTGAGGACTAATTCCTGCTGTTCCCAGAGATCACCTGTTACAGGTAAGTAACTGTGCTATCTCCAGGAACAAGCAGGAATAAGTCCTCACTTATGGGGACTCCCTAGCTAAGATGCCGGGGAGATCCCCCTCCAAGGGTAAACCATCTTCGTATGGATCTCAGGCATCCATCCAGGGAAGGTGGGCAGGAGTTGTTTAAGTATGGAACAGGTGTTTGAGGACAGCCTGACCAAACAAGGCATCCCGGCGGGAGTCCTTGTCCAAACAGTAATGGGCTGTGAAGGTATGAACCGAGGCCCAAGTGGCTGCTCGACAGATCTGATCTATGGATACAGAGTGAAGATGAGCCATAGAAGTGGCCATGGCTCTCACATTGTGAGCTGTGACATGGCCTTCCAGAGAAATGTTCTTACTCTGGTAAGCAAAAGAAATACACTGAGCAATCCAATTGGAAAGTGTATGTTTGGTGACTGGAAGTCCCAAATGAGAAGGATCAAAAGCCACGAAAAGTTGGGAAGACTTTCGATGTGGCTGAGTCCTGTTGAGGTAAAAGGCAAGAGCTCTTTTACAATCAAGGGTATGAAGGTTCCTTTCTGCACTGGATGCATGAGGAGCCGGGAAAAAAACAGGTAGATATACCTCTTGATTAAGATGAAAAGGCGAGACCACTTTGGGCATAAAGTGGGGATTCGTCCTAAGGACCACCTTATCATGATGGAATCTGGTATAAGGTGGATTAGCCACCAAAGCCTGCAGTTCACTGATGCGGCGAGCCGAAGTGACTGCAATAAGGAAAAGAACCTTCCAGGAAAGAAATTTCAGGGAGGTAGATACCAATGGTTCAAAAGGTGGTTGCATAAGTTGACCCAGAACTAGATTCAAGTCCCATGCTACCGGAGGAGGTCGGATGGGAGGCTTAGTGAGGGTCAGGCCTCTCATGAATCTTGCAACAAGAGGATGAGAGGAGACAGGTTGTCCATTTATAGGTTTTAAGGATGCTGCAATAGCACTTAAATGGACTCGTACTGAATTTGTCTTGAGGCCTGCATTGGAAAGATGCAGGAGATAGTCCAGTAGAGAATTTAAAGGAAGTGCTAGAGGGTCAAGACCCTGTTGAGCACACCAAATGGAAAAACGTTTCCATTTGAAAGCATAGGAACGCCTGGTAGAGGGTTTCCTAGAGGCATGAAGGATAGCTTTCACTGGTTGAGAAAGATGAAACTCATGAAGGCTTAAGCCTTCAGTAACCAAGCTCGGAGATGTAGGGACTTGGGGTTTGGATGCCACAAAGTCCCCTTCTCCTGAGACAGAAGGTCTGGTGCAGCTCCCAGGTCCAGGGAGGAGCCCTGGGAGAGCTGTAGAAGTAGAGGGAACCACACTTGACGTGGCCAGCGTGGAGCGATGAGGATCATCGATCCGTGATCCCTCTGAAGTTTGAACAGAGTCTTGGGAATCAAAGGAATGGGTGGAAAAGCATACAGGAATTCCTGACCCCAATGCAGGAGAAAGGCATCGCTGGCCTGAACTCCCTGACACGAAGTCCTGGAACAGAACCGGGGAAGTTTGGCATTCCACGGACTTGCAAAGAGGTCTATGTCTGGGGTCCCCCATTCCTGAAAGATTCTGCGTATCTGGTCCATATGCAGGGACCATTCGTGTGGAAGCAGAACTCGACTGAGTCTGTCTGCCCGAGAGTTTTGAACTCCTGGAAGATATACTGCCAGAAGATGAATTTGATGCTCTCTGGCGAAGGCCCATAATCTGAGAGCTTCGTTGCAAAGCGACAGAGAGCCCGTCCCTCCTTGTTTGTTGACATAAAACATGGCTACCTGATTGTCTGTCTGGACTAGGACAGTCAGGTTGACAAGGAGGGTGTGGAAGACTGTGAGGGCAAGGAAGATTGCTCGCAGTTCCAGAAGGTTGATGTGAAGGGTGGTCTCCTGGGGAGACCAGGTGCCCTGAGTGGAGAGGTGTTGGAGATGAGCTCCCCACCCTGTTTGGGAGGCATCTGTTGTGAGGGTTGCTTGGGGCAACGAAGGTTGGAAGGGGGTCCCCAACAACAGATTTTTGGATGACGTCCACCACTGGAGACCAAAACAGACGTTTTGAGGTGAGTACTTGGTCTGAGAGCAGTCCCGATGCTTGAGACCACTGGGTGGCCAAAGTCCATTGAGCTGCTCTCATATGGAGACGAGCGTAGGGCACCACATGGACCGTGGAGGCCATGTGGCCCAGAAGTTGCAGCATTTCTTTGGCTGACAAGTGACTTCTGGACTGAGCCTGGGAGGCCAAGCTGAGTAGCCGTTGACCTCGGACCAGAGGAAGGTAGGCCCTTGCCGTGGTGGAGTCCAAGCGGGCCCCTATGAATTCCAGGGACTGAGTAGGGATGAGTTGGGACTTGGGAATGTTTACCACAAGTCCCAGATATTGAAGAATATGCCTTGTGCGGTCCAGGGACATCTGGGCTTGTGACTGAGATGGAGCTCGGATGAGCCAGTCGTCCAGATATGGGAACACGAAGATTCCCATGCCTCTTAGAAATGCAGCTACGACTGCCATGCATTTGGTGAATACTCTTGGAGCAGAGGCTAGACCGACGGGAAGTACTCTGTATTGGAAATGTTTTCCCTGGAACAGAAAGCGAAGATATTTTCTGTGGGATGGATGGATGAGTATATGAGTGTACGCATCCTTGAGATCTAGAGAACAAAGCCAATCCTGACTCTGAAGGTATGGAAGGAGAATGCCCAGAGAGAGCATTTTGAATTTCTCCTTTAATAGAAACTTGTTAATTTCTCTCAGATCTAGAATAGGTCTGAAGCCCCCTGTCTTCTTTGTGATGAGAAAATAAGGGGAGTAGAAACCTAACCCCTGTTGAGGAAGAGGAACCTCCTCTATTGCCCCTTGGGCAAGGAGAGAAGAGACCTCCTGACCCAACAGGGTCAGAAGAGATGGGGGAGAACTGAATTGCCTCACCATGGTATGGGGAGGAAGGCTGGAAAAATGAAGCTTGTAGCCCTCCCTGATAATAGAGAGGGTCCATTGCTCTGATGTGATTTGTTCCCATCTGGGAGCAAAGTGAGCTAGCCTTCCAGGAATGGTGAGGGGCTCTGGTTGTTCTAGAGCCAGAAACGGTAAGTTCTCTAGGGGCAAGTCAAAACCCCTGAGGGGGTTGAGCCTGCTGGGGTGCAGCAGACACTGCAGGCTTTGACTTTACTTGCTTAGATTGCTGACGCTTAGCAGCAAAGCGAGGCTGAGCAGATTGTTGGCCAGTATTTGTGGAAAATCTAGCCTTCTTGTAGTAAGGCCTTTTAAAAGGCTTCTTTTTGGCAGGAGTAGAAGTAGACTTAGAAAGTCTATCTAAAGTGGCATTTTCTGCGTCCATTTGAGCAGCTTTAATTTGCCAGTCCTCACCAAATAAGTTTTCACCGGTACAGGGCAGATTCCTGAGGCCATCTACAACCCAGGGTTCTAGGTCAGAAGCCTGGAGCCAAGCAAGACGTCGGGCTGCAATAGCAATTCCCGAAGCCCTGCCAGCAACCTCAAAGGAATCAAAGGCTGCCCTGTTGGAAAACTTGGAGACCTCTGAAAGTTGTGTCACCACAGAAATGAAGGCCGCCTTGTTATCCTCAGGGATAAAGGGGGCAAACTGCCGTACCTTTAGGGCAAGTTCTCTGAGAAACATGCCCATATAAAGGCTATAAGAATTGATCCTGGCTATAAGCATACTAGCCTGGAAAATCTTTCTACCAAAAGAGTCAAGGGTTTTACATTCTCGCCCTGGAGGGGTAGAAGAGTGTCTTTTAGGACTCTTTATCTTCTTCATGGCAGACTTCACCACAATGGAGTGGTGAGGCAGCTGAGTTTTTTGAAACCCAGGAGAAGGAGGGACCCGATACATGGTGTCCAACCTACGGGAATGGGGAGACAGTGTTAGAGGAGTCTCCCACAAATCCATCAAGTGTTCTTGAAGGATTTCATGGACAGGCAGAGTAACTGCCTCTTTAGGAGCTTTAGAGTATCCTAAAATATCCAATTTTTTTGACCTGGGTTCCTTTTCAGAAGATGTAGCAATAGAAAGTCCTTTAGCTACATCAAGAATGAAATCCTGAAAGGATAAATCCTCTGGAGGAGACATCCTCCTCTTTGGAGGAGGGCTCCTCAGGAAGATCAAGCTCAGCAGAGTCATCAGAGGAATTGAACTCATCAGAAGAATCTGAGTATTCTCTCTGTGCTTGCAATGCACGATACGCGTACCGATCGATATCGACATCGGGCGTATCGGGCATGGGATCGGTATCAGGCAAAAGCCTGAATCCGGCATGCGGAACCGATCGACGCTTGGAGGTCGATGGTCTCGGTTCCGGTGTGGATACCGGAACCCGAGTCGGTACCGATGGAATCGGTACCGAGGGCGTCGCAGCCTTAATGAAAGCCAGAACGGCCTGCTGCATGGTCTGGACAGTATTGCCCATGGACGCCACTGCTGCCTGGATGTCGGTACCGGTATCGACCGGTACCCCAGAGCAGTCTAACAGGTGATCAGTCGAGGCCGTGCCATCGATGTCAACCTGTAACCCCATAGGTGGTGCTTTGGAGGCCGGAGCCTCCCGCCGGGGTTTTTTGGCCTGGGCAGAATCCTCGAACTCAAGATTGAGAGCCTCTCGATCTTTTGAAAGAGAGATTTGCTTTTAGAGGATTTGCCCACAGAAAGTTTAGTTACCTGAGATCCATCCGGAGAGGAAGACCTGGAGGACTGTGATGCTGGATTATCTGAAGCAAACAGCACATGGAACTTGTTGGCCCAGTTCTGCAACCCACGTTTAGACATCTGGGAGCAGGATGGGCAGTCCGGTATGGAGTGGTCAGGTCCCAAACATTTAAGACACCATTCATGGGTGTCTGTGACAGAAATGACAGCACTGCACTTGGTACACTTTTTGAAACCAGGGACTGGCTTCTCCATGAGGAAAATTAAAGTAGGCCTGAAGGCCTAACAAAAGTTACCAAGCTGTGCTGAAGAAAATAAAAAAGATTTTTTTTTTTTTTTTTTTTTTAGAAAGACCGGCGGTACCGGTTTCGGTATGGGGAAGGCAGGTACGTGGTCTAAAGAAACAAATAAAATTAACAATTTCTTCAGCGGTGACAGGAACACGACCTGCTGGCTCCGCGGAAAAAGAGAAACTGAAGAGAGCTGGTCAGGAAGGCGGGAAGGCAGCGCGCATGCGCTGTGGGAAGCCCCAAAAGCTTTTCTTCTGAAAAGCTGGGGAGCTTTCCCACGCAGGCTCCGTCGGTTCCGACGTACCCATATGTGAGGACTTATTCCTGCTTGTTCCTGGAGATAGTGTATATAGGGAGGTCAGCAGAAATACCAAGGAGGGAGCATTCTCCTCCCCCACCCCACCTAAATCCTGTTTGATTTGAAGAAATGCATTTTGAAAGGACAGATACAAAAGATACTAATAAACTACCCATTTTTTACAATCAGATACACAAATATACTGATTTGCCCAAAATATTTACATAAAGGAATGCACAAATAACTGAGCTCCATGGTTTCTTCTTTTGACGCTGCATATTTTGCTGTGCCAAGGCACTTGCAAGCAGTGTTTTTGTACCAAACAGCATCCACTGCTGCTTTGATATCAGCTGAAGCAGGAAGGGCCTGGGATCCAGTTCTTAGTATGAATTATTCAGGAAACTAATTTTGAAAAGTGCTGATGTAGCTTAAAGGCATACACACCACCAAAGCACCAGTTAGATCACTCATAGTTAAAAATAAACAGATCACATTTAAAACGGCATATTCATTCCAACAGTGCCAGTTGGTCAGTTCAAACGCAGTGATTCTGTATGATCTCTCAGGCTCCGCTGCCAAGGAGTGGAGTGAAACAGGGAAACTTAGTTGTTTACTCCTTCAAGAAGTAGAAAGAGAACATCATGCAGTGGTTCTCAACCCAGCCCTCTGGGACTCTTAGTCCAGTCAGGTTTTCAGGGTATCCACAATGAATATGCATGAGATAGATCTGAATGCACAGCTTTCATTGTATGCAGGTCTTTCTCATGCATATTCATTGTTGATACCCTGAAAACCCTACTGGACTAGGAGTCCCAGAGGAATGGGTTGAGAACCATTGAACAATGTAGCACATTTAATTGGAGAAAGTATTTTTTCACTCAATGTGTAATCAAATTTTGGAATTAAACTCACCAGAGAATTCTTCAACTTACAAGAAAAGAGAAGCTTAAAATTAAATGCTAGCCTTCCTATGCGGCTACTTTTTTTGGGAGACATGGGGGAGTTGCACCTGCTGTACAGTATAAATTGCCAAAGTTGACAAGATTACCCAGTTCCAGGAATGAAATCTTAAGCCAGTCCTGGATTTCTGACAATCTCATTCCGATGCATTATAGGACTGCAGCACTGATTACGATTTATTTATTTATTTTATTTATTTAGTATACATTTGTATACCGCTACTTCCAGCGATCAGCAGCGGTTTTTTTTGATTACAGATTGGAAATTGTCAAATCATGACAGGAAATTTTTTTGAGGTATAAACACATTGATTAGACAGGAAAGCACAGCACACAGAGAACTATTTTACAGGGAACATTTATTTATTTAATTCTCTTATATACCGCGCTATTCTGCATCAGTGCGGTTTACATTGAACAAACTGAAATTACATTGAACAGGACATTATAACTTGGAGATAACTATTTTACAGGGAACATGGGCTATGGAGGGTTAAGTGGCTTGCCCAAGACCACAAGGAGCACCTGTGGGACTAGAAACCCCAGTCCTTCCGGCCCAAGGTTGCTGTCCTCTAGTGGGATTTGAACCCCCGACCTTCCGGCCTGAAGGAACATTCCCATATATAGGATGTATGAACTGATCCTAGCTGAAAGCATGGAAGCTTGAAAAGTTCTGCATCCAAAAGTATCCAGAGTCCTGCATTCACGACTTGGAGGATTGGATGCATGTCTCTGCACTTTTCATCCTACGCATGGCTGATTCCACTACCATTGAATGGTGTGGCAGCTGGGTTTTCTGAAAACCAGGACATGGTGGAACTCGATACATAGTATCAAGTCTCCTAGAGTGAGGAGAAGTGGTCAGAGGTGTCTCCCACATTCTGAGCATCAAGCTATGCAGAATTTCATGGCTAGGCAGAGTAGCTGCCTCCTTGGGAGCTTTAGGATATTGGAGGATTTCCAATTCCTTTGCTCTGGGTTCTTCTTCAGGAGCTACTGTGATTGAAAGATGGATAAAATCAGGGACTACAAATACTATATTGCACTGCAAGGCAAATTTAAAACCAGAACTGGCCAAAAATCCCACTCCTGGAACTGAGTATCTTGGCTCTGAGTTATGTTCCCTACATTAATGGTTTTGAAACAGTCCCCAGACATATTGCATTTGATTAAGTCCTCAGCCCTCTTTGAAATCATCAGTGCTGTCAATCTTTTCACATCCAGTCCAGAGCCCTTTACTACACAGCAAGGGAGCCCATCCACAGGCATAACTATTCCAGCTTACTCTTTCTGCAACCAATCCCATCCAAGATCCATTGCAGTAAAGCCAGGAAGTCCATCCACAGGTACCATTATCCCAGCTGTGCCACATGGTGTGTTCTAATTGAGGTTGTAACTGCCATGCAGTGCAGGTTATTTCTCACATCTGTTTTGAGTTGCAGAGTTACCAAGTTCTATCTGGTTAGCGGGTGAATATTGCTGCCAACTTGATAGTATCTCCAGTAGCTTGCCAACCTGGATATTCAGCAGCAGAACCTGGATAAGGCCCGATGTTGAATATCTGGTCCCAATCAAAACAGCGGCAGATAGGCATTTTATATTATACGAAACATCCCTTATTCCCTTAGCCCCCATTTCACTGCTAGATTGCTGTCTGCATACTAATATTATTGAGTTGTTAGTTGCTATCTGGATTGGAGGAGTAGCCTAATGGTTAGAACACTGGCTTGGTAACAAAAAAAAGCAGGGTTTGATTCCCACTAGTATGCCTTGTGGCCTTTGGCAAGTCACTTAACCCTCCAGGCCTGGCAATCTACTTCGTGTCATACTTCCAAGAAAACCTAGGAGATGCTGGGTTGCCAGGAATCAGCACTGACTTGAAGGCACAAAGAAATTGCTATCCATATGCTCCTTATGGCCTTGGGCAAGTCATTTAATCCTCCACTGTCTCAGATACAAATGTAGATTATAAGCCTTCTGGGACAGGGAAATACCTGAACATAAACACACCTTGTGCTATTCTTAGGAGGATTGCTAGTGGGAATCAAACTGTAGTCTCTTGGTTCCCAAGCCAGTGCTCTAACCATTAGGCTACTCATCCACTTATTAATTTGTATTATGAGCAAAAATATGGAGTAGCCGCCTATGGTTAGAGCAACAGCCTAACACCCAAAAGATCTGGATTAAGTTCCCACTGGCACTCTTTGGGCAAATCACTTTATCCTCCATTGCCTTGGAAGAAAAGGCCTGGCAATCTACTTCCAGTCATACCTTGCAAAGAAAATCCAGGGGCTGTTGGGTCACCGGGAAGTCTGCTTTGACTTGATCGTACTTAAAAAAAAAAAAAGCACTAAATACAAATAAATAAGCTTATCTATCAATTGGTGAAAGGTTATATGCAGGCACCTGGTGAGAGAAAAAGTCAGATCTCTGGAAGCACATGTGACAGACCTGGAGAAGCTGAGGTAGACAGAGGTTCATATAGGAGATTGTGACAGCTTCCGAGTCTCCAAAATTCCACTTAACACAGTCATATCAAGTTCTAAAAATCACATCACAAGACTAAACACAGATTATGCTTAATCAAGTAGATGAACCCCACAGGATTCTCTCCACCTGCTAACCAGCAGTTCCTTGTCTTCTGTTACACAGCACTAATTTCACCACTCAGGTTAGACAAACAAGCAATTAGAGGCTATACTGTATTTCTCCCTCATATTGATTTTTAATGGTAGGCTACACCAACACTAGTATCACTGGAAAACTCCTGCTACCAACCACCCACTTGACCTTTAGGAGTCTTTTTATTCACAAGAATAGCTGCTTAGCGGGGAACAGCTTTCCTCAGCTGACCCCCACAAACCAATCTCTGTGTTAGTGTCTCAGACAAGAGCATGGCGTCTCAGCACTGTGCTGTAATACCTGTTCATAAGAGACTTAAACCCTCTTTTTCCAGGAAGGTAATCCCATTCCCAACAACAACCAGTATTCCACAAAAAGAAGTTTCTCCTACCTGCTTTGCTTTGTCACCAGTTTACTTAGATACTGCACAAACCATACTTTCCTCTTCTATTTCAGCCTTTACTGGATTAACTGTATCCAGGTCTCCACTTCCATAGCCTGGCTGCAATTCATTCAGCTCCATCCCCATAGTCTCCTCCAACTGCCACCTTTGTAAGTTCATCACTTTCCTTTGCCTGGAAGCTCTCCCTACCCTACTCTCAGGACGTCTTCCCACAGGCCCCTTCCTATCCCATAATTCTCTCAGATGACTTTTTCACAGCCTCTAGGAATGTAGGGAAATGTAGTTTTATCTACCTTCTCTGGCCCTTTTGCACTGTAGGTTTCAGACTTACCACTCTCATAAGACTTAGGAGTTGCCTTCCCCTCCAGCCCCTGTGCTGCCTTGGAAAAGTAAGGTCACCTGAAAGGTATGGCAGGAAATCATCCTGTAGCTAGGGCTTGCCCTCTATGCAATGAGGATGAGTCTCCAAGAGCTGGCACCTAGGAGGGAATGGTTAGGATGGCCATTGTAGTTGGTGATTTGATCAGGAAGAATGTGAATAGTAGAGATGGAGGATTTATTTAGACACTTTTGTATACCACCTTATTCTTCAATCAAAGTGGTCACAACACAATTGGGGGATATGAGACACATACACTAATACTTACAGGGAACATGGGCAATGGAGGGTTAAGTGGCTTGCCCAAGACCACAAGAAGCACATGTGGGACTAGAAACCCCAGTCCTTCTGGCCCAAGGTTGCTGTCCTCTAGTGGGATTAGGGTTGCCAACTGGAGCCAGATGCACCCGACAGGTTCGATCCAGTTCTGGGTTTACCTCATTGCATGCAGGGATATGTAGTTCTGATTTCTCCATTGCACTCTATAAGAAAAGGAAAACTACAAGTCACTGTATGCAATGGGGTAAACCTGTAGCAGCAAAGCGCAGACAAACCAATGATACCAGGAGTCTGTTCAGAAGGTCCAAATCATTTATTTGTGCACAAGTCTCAAGCAAGGCAATTTCAAAATGGCTGAGCAAAGTTTTCAAGCATTACAACAACTTTTATAGATTTCTGTTCCATTCTAGGTATAGAAAAACATTTCATTGGTCCCGGTACTCTCCCGTACCTCCCGTACCTCCTCCATTGGTCCCGGTACTGATAAGTTTCTCCAATTATGTCCCTTCTGTGGGCTTCTGTGGGCATGACACCTACCTGCCCCCCTTCTAGTCCCAATTACAATGGTCAGTTCATCAACTTGTTACTTTCACACTCTCAAGGTTATGGGACCAATTTGTGCGTGCAGAAGAGCAAGGTTCTGTAACTCATCTGTCAGCACTCCTCATTATTTCTCTGCAAATGTACTTTTTCTTATCAGTAACTTTTAAACATGTCTTTTCTGTATTTTTCCATTTCTTAATTCTACAGTTCTGCTTACCTAAGCTAATTCAATATTTCTACTGAGTTCTTTCTTACAATAGCAGCATATTGGGGGATGTGCAATCCTATATGCCTCTCCACAGGCCTCATTTACAGGTCAAGCTAGCCATGCTGGCCTGCCTATGTCAGACACCGTGGGTCACAGGCCTGCACCTGCCACATTCCCCCCTTTGATTAATCTCACCCTATTACTTAATAAGGTGTGAGAATTAAATCACTTTTAGAAGAATCACATCCTGATCAAGGGATTCTTACTAGTAGGGCTAGCTTTGTATAAAGCCATTATTTTAGTTGCGGTCTTCCGCTCTACTGTACTATCAATAGCACTATGAATGGAACGCATACAACATGGGATTAAACATGGTAAGCAGAGGATAACAGCAACAAGGATTAGTACTAAGATAATGAAAGTCTTAAATCCTCCCAGCCAAGAGAAAAGGTTAGCAAACCAGTTAGGAAATTTCAATGCGTGCCATGTCTGTACTGGCACATAAGCATGTCTTTGCATATCTTTAGCAATTTCTTCAACTACTTGACCTTTATCATCTATTTTCAAACAGCAATTAGTTAAATTCAGTTTACCACATACTCCTCCTTCAGCTGCTAGCAAATAATCAAGTGCTAAGCGATTCTGGTATATTGCAGTGCGCATCTGAGTACTTTGTCTAGCTAAGAGCGTGAGAGCATGACTAGTTTCATTGGTTATTATTTCAACTACTGCTTGTAAGCGAATAATACGATTGATCATATAGATTGGGGTACGATAACCATACATACCATCATCATTCCAAGTGGCAGGTCCATAATACTCAATAATTCTTTCTGGTGGCCAATCATCACCTCGCCACTTCTCCCACTTGCCTATCTGTAAGGCTTCTCTTTTCTGTCTTGATGCTCCTTTGTGTCTGTGGGTTGTGTATACAGGGTATCCTAATTGTTCTCCATGTTCAGTGTTTAACAGGAAGAAAGAAGGTCTGATGGTTCCTAAGACACATGCTCCTCCCCATTGTGGCGGGAGTTGCGCATATGCTCGGTTTCCACAGATCCAATATAGGCCAGGTGGGGCTTGCCAGGCTTGGACTTTGGCAAGGTTAGTCCATAGACCTGCAAGTTCAGGAAATCTAGCTAATGGGTTAGGAGGTTCAGGATGTCTGATTCCTGACCACCATGCTGTCTTTTTGGTCGTGGCATTATAGTATTTCTGGCTAAGACAGACCAGCTGTCCTACCTTTTGGGTGAACTGGGGTCCAGTTCTGGCAAAGCAAAGACGTCCAACGATTGAGTGCGCTAACACCCATTCACTGGTAGTCTTGTGTAATTCAGTCTGGTTATAAATCATGGAATAATTCAATTCTTGGGCTTCCCAGGGCCATTGGTCTCCCATTTGGGTTCCGCCACAGAAATAACAATCTGTGATCTTAAGACTAGATACTACTGCTCCGGCTAATTCTAGAAATAAATTCTGTGAAGGGTGAGGGATCTCAAACTTATTTACATGCATAGCTTCATAAAAGGTATTATGAATATGATATTTAGATGACTTGTGGGCTTGGGTATTCAATCTAATATACACAATGGTCCCTGGATCTGTTGCTCCTCCAGCAATACGTAAACCAAACTTATATCCTTGTTTCCATGCATGGGGATTATGTACACGCAAATGTAAGGGGTTGCAAGCATCTTTCTGACATTTATCATTTGTGGTTGGCTTGGTTAGAGTAGCCATCCGCTTATCTATTTTCTCATCAGTTATACCAGTATTCCAGGTAGCATAAAAAACACATCCCCAATACGGGCAATAGTAATCTGCCGCTGTAGCAGTACTATACCCTGATCCTGTTTTACCTGTACACTTCCACCAATTTGTGGCACCTTCTGGACACATATACTTATGGTCATTTCGATACGCTTTTTCCCATGTACCACAGGTGGAATAACTATCTCTATTAATAGCATGACATGCATCAAAATTCAAAACAGCAGGTTTAGTAATGTCCTTAAGTGGTGGTGTAGCAGCTAATATAGGTCCATCTGCATCCTTCCATCTTATTTCCAACGTGTAATAGGATGGATTCTGATGCGGATTATAGCATGCTTTAATTTTGCCATGAGTGCAAACATTTAGTTCAGTGGTGTTATAGATACACCGAGTTATTGTTCCCTTGCAGGTATAGTAAGAATGGTAAAGCAAAGTCTGAGTTACTTTCAGTCCAGTTCTAGTAGAAGTAATGCAAGCAGTGCATGGAGGCAGAGCATAAGTCTGTTCAAAACCTCCGAAGAAGGCAACCAAGGCAAAGCAGAAGCAAAGATACATGTTGATGTTGATTGGAGTTCTTCTGAATCCTCAGCTTGCTGATCTTGATCACGACGGTCTGTTATTCTTCGTCCCGTTTGCTAATGAAGCATTTTAACGGGTGCTGAGTGTTGATTGAAGATCCTCAAGATGTCCAGTACACATTAACCAACTTAGCAATTCAGTTGGCTTGTGAAGTCTGGCTTAGTCAATGTAGTCTTCAAATAGTGTGTCAAATCACACACAAATTGGTTTCGTTGAAACAAAACTGTTGCTGCATGGAAAACAGCAATCCTCTTCGAAAGACTTGGCTACTGCAAAGCACTTGTGATGAAGTGTCTATGCTGCTGGTTGCCGTCTCAGAGTAACTCGCAAGGGTACATCAGGGTGCTGCTCTGCTGTCCACCGCTCTGGTTCAGGATCGGCGGCGGGCTTGACTCTGCTGTGGTGGATCCAGGCGTCGATCTCGGCTACCTTTACTGCAGTTGGGGTAGACAGGATGACGGTGTACGGTCCCTTCCAATGGGGTTCCAACGGTATCTTCTTCCAATCTTTGATCCACACCGAAGTTCCAGGCTGGTAGGGATGCAAGGGTTCCGTCAAGTTGATAGGCAACTGGTCTTGGATCCACGTATGGAGAGTCTGCAGAACAAAACTAAGAGCTAGGAGTTCTTGTCTGGTTACTTCTGAACCAATCTGAGCTAAACTTCCTTTGACTCCCTGCACTATTGGTGGGGGTTTACCATACAAAACTTCAAAAGGGGAAAATCCTGTTGACTTTACAGGGGCTGAGCGTATTCTGAGTAAAGCTATGGGGAGCACTTGGGGCCATTTCAAGTGTGTCTCCTGACAAAGCTTAGACAAACCCAGGACTGGATCAAGCTCGTCTGGTACATCTGGAGCCAGTTGGCAACCCTAAGTGGGTTTTGAACTCCTGACCTTCCTGCCTGAGGTAACTTGCTCCAACCACTAGGCCTCTCACCTAACTTGCCTGTTTGATGCAAAGGTGGTAGACCTCATTCATCCCATCTAGACTATTGTAACCTACTCCTTTCTGGTCTCCCTCTGAATCATCTCTCTCCCCTACAATCTGTTCAACACTCTGCTGCACCGCTAATCTTCCAACAGCCTCATCATACTCATATTACCCCTCTTTCAAGTCACTTCATTGGCTCCCTATCCATTTCTGCATCCAGTTCAAACTTCTCCTGCTGACCTATAAGTGCATTCACTCTTCAGCTCCTCATTACCTTTCCTCTTTTATCTCTCCCTACACCCCTCCTCGGAAATTTTGCTGTTCAGGAAAATTGCTTCTATCAGTGCCTTTCTTTTCTATTGCTAAATCCAGACTTCACTCTTTTCACCTTGCTACTCCTTATACCTGGAACAAACTACCTGAGTCTGTACATCAGGCACTTTCTCTGACCCTTTTCATCCAGGCTAAAAACTCAGCTCTTTGCTGCCGTTTTCGGATCTTGACTAACCTGATCTCTCTTGTGTTTCCTTACCATTCTCCCTAGATGCATCCTATGTCTCAGCTATTGTGTTGTCTGTCTTGACTAGACTGTAAGCTTTGATGAGCAAGGACCATCTTTTACATGTGTCTGTGTAGTGCTGCATACATCTTGTAGTGCTATACAAATGTTCAGTAGTAGTAGTAGAAGTAGTAGTACCGACTTAGTGCCAACTTTAGAGTTTAAAATAGAAAGTTTAAATCCAGAACTTCCAGGGTGACATTCTCAGAAATGCTACCCATTTCATGCATAGAGCCTAAAACTAGACAGAGCTCTGGAGACTCAGTGCATGGATTATGCAGGAAAGAGAGCTTTAGATTGGTTAGGAAGTGAGAAACATTTTGTTTAAGGGGTTGCCTTTTCCAAATGGATGGGCTCTACATTAACCAAGATGGAATCCGGGCTGCTGGCATTAATATTTAAAAAGGAGTTATAACAGCTTTTAAAATAGAATATGGAGGAAAGTCAACAATTGCTCAGTATTGCATGGTTAGAAGTGAAGTACAGTATCTTAAAAAAACAACAACAAAGCAAAGACGTTAGACCATCTTAATAAAGGGAGCTACAATAAAGGCAGAATTAGTCCAGTTATCTTTAAATAAGGAATAAATGGAATTAGTAGGGGAGTAGCCTAGTGCACTGGCTTGGTAACCAAGAGACCAGGGTTTGATTTCCCCCTAGTACTCCTTGTGGCTTTCAGCAAGTCACTTAACCCTCCCTTGCCTCTGGAGAAAGGCCTGGCAATCTACTTCCAGTCACACTGCCAAGAAAGCCCAGGAGCTGCTGGGTCACCAGGAGTCAGCATTGACTCAAAGACACACATTGCAGATGGAATGAAGAGATTCCAAATTATTCCTGTCAGCTGTTAGCTGGAATTACAAACAAAAACATACTTTAAGATGTCTGTATGCCAATGGCAGAAGTCTAAAAAATGAGACGGGAGAGTTAGAATGTATAGCATTAAATAAAAAGGCAGACATAATTGACATCTGGAGACTCTATGGAAGGAGAATAATGAGTGGGACACTATAATAACAAATAAAACAGAATATTTTAATACCTTTGTATCTTTCCATGGTGCGACCACACTTTGAATATTGTGTGCAGTTCTGGTCACCATATGATAAAAAGGATATAGCAGAACTAGAGATGACAGAATTGGGGCAAAAGGAACTCACTTGAAAGAAAGGAAGGTGAGTAGTGGTGTGCCCCAGGGATCGTTCCTAGGACCAGTACTGTTCAATGTATTTGTGAGTGATATTGATGAAGGATTGAAGGGAAAGTCTGCCTTTTTGCTGAAGACATGAACATTTTCAATCGAGGGAGTGGCCAACATGAGGAAAGATCTACAAAAGGTGGAAGAATGGTCTAATGCTTGGCTCTACTGAAGAGGGCTTTAAACTAGATTCATTGGGGATAGGTGAAGAAAGCCCCCAGGTAAGTGAAGCATTAAATACCTCTGTAGAAATGGGTAAAAGGGGCAACATCTGGAAAGCAGTGTGTATAAATGCACATGGCATGGGAAATAAGATCCCAGATGTTGAGGCTTTAATGGTAGAAGCTGACTTGGATTTAGTGGCGGTTACGGAGACATAGTTCATGGACAACCATGACTGGGATGTAATTATACTGGTCTATACTTTATTCAGAAAGGACAGGGTAGGAAGAAGGGGAGAAAGGTTGGCACTATATGTAAAAAATAATATAATATTAAAGCTATGGAAATACAGGGCTTAAAAGGGAGAGAGGAGGCACCATGGGTTAGACTAAAAAGAGGGAAAGGGAAATCTGTTTGCAATGGAGTGATATACAGATCCCCCTTACAGGGAGAAAAGAAGGTTATGATCACCTGGGATACTCCCATTCCGACCGATAAAAAGCTGGATACGAGGAAGCCAAATATAGGGTTAAGGAGAAAAACACCAGAACGGCAGTGATAATAGAGGTGTCAATTCCAAGTAACTACTCTGTGAATTGCATGGAGAGGCAGGAGATCCTGAAATACCAGGAAATGCAGTCAGAGACCAAGAAAATGTGGCAAAAAGATACAGAAATATTTCACATTGTGTTGGGTACCACCGGCTTGATAAAGAAGAATTTCCAAGCACATCTTGACAAACTACCCAAACGTGTTACATCTTATGAACTCTAGCAGAAGACTTTCTTTGTCATGATGCAAGTATTACACTGAGCCTTAGCAGTAAATTTAAGAGACTGAGATCATACTCCACATACCCTGGCTTAGAAGTGAGATTCACTCCTGTCGTGATATGCACTTCTTCTCCAGGGGAGAAACTGTCCCTGGAGAAGAAGTGGACGGAGATTTAATAGAAGATATACATTTTATTTATTTATTTATTTAACAGTATTTTTAAACCGCCTTATCTTATTAATCAAGGTGGTATCACAGCAAACAATCGGGTAAAGTGAGTGTGTTAATCATGCAGTGAGGGTGCAATTTAGTTGAGTGTGTGTTGTATCGTGTGCTAGATTGGGGTGAGCTATGTACAAGGTGTGGTGTGTTGCGTGCTAGAATGGTTTGAGCTATGTACAGTGTGGGCTATATACAGTGGTGCTGTAAAACATTATCATTGCCATCAAAGGAGTAGTGCTACTGATATATACAGTGTGGGCTATATACAGTGGTATATACAGTGTATATACAGTGGTATATACAGTGGTATATACAGTGATATATACAGTGTGGGCTATATACAGTGGTGCTGTAAAACATTATCATTGCCATCAAAGGAGTAGTGCTACTGATAGGTTATTTTAATATTCTGGATGTTGATTGGGGACATCACTGCTGTGGTGTCATCTAAAAGTAAGGAGATCCTGGATTCTCTACAGGGAGAACTATTCAGACAACTGGTAACAGAACCCACATATGAAGGGGCCATACTTGACTTGGTGCTTACCAATGGGGAAAATGTTTCTGATGTTTTAGTGGGAGATCATCTCGAATCCAGTGATCACCAGATGGTGTGGTTCAGAATTAGGACTAGGGCTGATAAAATCCATTCAAAAGTGAGGGTCTTAGATTTTAGGAAAACTAACTTTGCCAAGATGGGACAATACTTCAAGGAGTTGTTAGCAGGATGGGAACAGGTGGGGGGAGTAGAAAAACACTGGGCAAAACTGAGAGGGGATATTTTAAGGGCAACAAACCTTTTTGTTAGAAAGGTCTATAAATATAAAAGGAAAAGGAGGCTGCTATGGTTCTCAGAAGAAGTAGATGACAAGGTGAAGAAAAAGAGGGAGGCCTTCAAGAAATACAAGAGATCACAGAGAGAGGAAGACAAGCATCTATATTTAGAAAAACTAGAGAAGCTAGCAAAGTAGGAAAGCAAAGATACCAAAAGAAATAGCCCATGCAATAAAATGGGGGGATAAGACATTTTTCAAATGTTAGTGAGAGGAGGAAGGGCAAAAATGGTATTGTCGGACTCAAGGGTGAAGGGGAGAAATATGTACAAGCTGATGAGGATAAAACGGAATTGCTTATTTCTGTTTTGTATTCACAGATGAAGGGCCAGGAGCAGGACCTCAGAAAACATCTACAATTAGGAAAAGAAATGATGTGGAGCTTGAATGATTTTCAGAAGACTGTGTTTGTGAGGAACTAGCTAAACTAAAAGTAGATAAAGCAGTGGGATTGGATGGGATACATCCAAGAATACTGAAGGAACATGGAGATGTTCTAGCAGCTCCACTTACTGACCTTTTCAGTGCTTCTTTGGAGTCAAGAGTGATCCCAGAGGACTGGAAAAAGGCACGTGTCCTCCATTCCTAGAGTTGACAGGCTTTGTATCTCTGTACAAATCCCAAGTCCTCCAGTCCTAGAGATGACAGGTTCTGTATCCTTGCACCCATCCCTTGAGCCTTCCAGTCCTAGAGATGACAGGCTCTGTATCACTACATCTATCTCCTGAGTCTTCCAGTCCTAGAGATGACAGGTTCTATATCCTTTTACCCATCCCCCAAGTCCTCCATTCCTGAAGATAAGTTCTGTATGTCTGCATCCATCCCCTGAGTCTTCCAGTTCTAGAGATGATAGGTTCTGTATCCCTGTACCCATCCTTGAGTCCTCCAGTCCTAGAGATGACAGGTTCTATATCATTTTACCCATCCCCTGAGTCTTCCAGTCCTAGAGATGACAGGTTCTATATCATTTTACCCATCCCCTGAGTCTTCCAGTCCTAGAGATGATAGGTTCTGTATCCTTGCACCCACCCCCTTAGTCTTGAAGTCCTAGATATAACAGGTTTTGTATTTCTTCACTTATCCCCTGAGTCCTCTAGTCCTAGAGATGACAGGTTCTGTATCCCTGTACCCATCCCCTGAGTCTACCTGTCCTAGATATGACAGGTTCTGTATTCCTACACTTATCTCCCGAGTCCTCCAGTCCTGGAGATGACAGACTTTGTATTCTTATACCCATTCCCTGAGTCTTCCAGTCCTGGAGATGACAGGTTCTGTATCCCTATACCCAGGGCCGGCTAATCTCATCCCTTATACCCCCTACCACTCTCCAGTGTCCATTGACAGCGCTGCTGCCCCTCTCCGAGACCTGCAGCAGTGGCAATGGCTACAAACAGCACCGCAGCACTTAAGGTTCACTGCACACCCAGGACAGCAGACTTGGGCACAAGATCAGCTTATTCTGGCACTGATCCTGCTGAATGTTCTCCATGTCTTCATTTAACAAAAAATCCACAACTTTTATTATGTGACCTTCACAGGCTCATCATAGTCAGTGGACAGAGGCTCCAGGCCCAGTTGCTTCTGTTTCTGCCCATTGCATGCAGGGACCCTTGCACACTTGACTATTGAACCCCTTATCAGTCTTAATTTTAGTTTTCTTTCTTTTAGTTTTCTTTTGTCCTATTTACTTATACAGTTGTGATCAGCATTATTGGCACCCTGGCAGCTCAACCCCTTAATGTCTAATATTTCCTAAAAAAAAAAGTGGCCAGTGAAATGTCTTTGCACTATATATGCACACATATTTGACACACACAAGAATCAAGTAAAACAAGACCAATTCAAAAAGGAAATGGTAGGAAATAGTATAAAAACTGGGACATTGCCAGGACATGATTATTGGCACCCTTATAAACAATTCAAATCAGTTTGAACAGAAGAACCAAATTTCCATTGCAGTAAAATTAAATGCACCTGTGATCAACTGTCAGTATTCACATGACTTGAATCAACCAATGAATGATGATTCTAATGTTTAAAATGGCCACATTCACTCCCTGTTCCATTTTCACAATGGGGAAGTCAAGAGAGCTGCCTCAGATGGTCAGAAAAACCATTATCATCACACTTCAAAGGGGTACAAGGCCATCTTCAAATATGTAGCGATTCCTGTGTTTACAGTTCATAATGTTATTAAGAAGTTTTCTGCTCATGGAACTGTCAAAAACCTTCCAGGATGTGGTGGGAAGAGGAAAATTAATCCAAGAAGTCTTTGAAGGTTAGAGCGAACTGTTGGAGAAACACCATGTACAAATTCAAAGAGTTTAAGGCTAACCTGGAGCAAAATGGAGTGGTGGTTTCAACCTGCACCACATGCCACACACTAAACAAAGAATGACTTCATGGGCAAAGGCCAAGGAAGACCCTACTACTCAAAGACAAACATCATGCCTGATCTTTTCCCAAACCCACATTGAGAAACCACAATCCTTCTGGAAAAATGTTATCTGGACAGATGAAACCAAACTTGAGCTCTTTACATTGCAGACCAGTAATACATTTACAGGCAAAGAAGTGAAGCTTATAAGGAAAAAAACACACTAACTACAGTTAAATATGGTGGAGGCTCCATCAGGGGCGGCCCAAGGGGGGTGCAGGGCCATATGTGGAGGCTCATTGCAGGGCCTCATTTGCATAAGAAGTCTCATTTGCATAAACATTAGCATAATGTTAACATACCTCTTAATGAGTGTCTGGATAAAGAAAGACTACCAGATTTCTACATTATTATACTCCAGTGCCAACCACCCAGCACTTTAGGGAGTACTATAACACTGAGCATTTAGAACCCATAGCAAACCAGCCGTATCATAACAGCTCTACCAGGACTCACAAAGCACCAAATCCTACCTATTAAAAAGGCAACACTGCAAATATTAAATCAATACATCTCCTACTAGGGAAAGAAAACAAGTCAAACAGAAAATACAAACAGAAAATACAAGAACAGAATACCTCAGCTCAATTACACATACAGAACATAGACCATCACCAAACAAAGAACAAGGAATCACAATTTAGAAATCGGAAGACAATAATTAAATTGGGAACCCCTAAAGCTACAACAACACTATAAATTATTTTCCTTTTGTACTAAACAAAAATGCAAAGACGTTAGTGATACACATTTCCCAGAGCGGACATATTCCAGTTAATAAATTCAAATTAAAAAAGTATTTTTGTACCTTTTGTTCTTTGGGCATTTTATTTTTCAATTGCAATTGCTCCAGTCACTTTCTTCTGGTCTCTTCTGTCTTCTGCTAGTTCGCCATTGTCTGCTATCCATTTGTCCTCTCTTCTAGATTTTTTCCATTCCATCTCCTACATCTGCTTTAACATCCTGATCTTTCCCCCTTTGCTCTTTCCCCAATTTCTTTTTTATTCCTTTATCGTCCATTCAAATTTCACCCTTCCATTCTCAATCCCCACTTATTCTGCCAATACCCAGCAATTTGTAGATTTTCTTCCCTCCCACTCAAAATATCTTTTCCCCTCCATCCTCATTCCTCCAGCCCCATCCCCTTCTAGTCCTCCCCCAAAATCAGCCCACTCCAGCATCCGCTCCCTTCTAATTGCATTCTCCCCCCCTGCATCAGCCCATTTTCAGTCCTAGCCCCCCCCCCCAATCAGCTCGTTTCCAGTCCTATTCCACCCCCATCAGCCCATTTCCAGTCCAAGCTCCCCCATCAGCTCATTTGCAATCCTAGGCCCCCCATCAGCCATTTCCAATACTAACCCCCCCCATAAACCAATTCCAATCCTATTCCAGTGAGCTGATGGGGGGGCTTGGACTGGAAATTGGGCAGAGTGTGGAGGAGCTTCAGCCCATTTCCAGTCCAAGCTCCCTCACACTTAGTCCATTTCCAGTCCAAGCCGCCCCATACGCTCCATTTCCAGTCCAAGCCCCCCCATCAACTCATTTCCAGTCCAAGCTGCCCCTATCAGCCATTTCTAAAAGTAGCCCCCCTCCATCGGACATTTCCAATCCTATTCCAGAACTACATCAGTCCATTTCCAATCCTACCCCCCAAAAGCCCATTTGCTGTCCTAGTCCATCAGCTCATTTGCACCCCCTCCCACTCAGCCCATTTTCATTGCTAGCCCCTCCACTCAGCCCATTTCCATTCCTAGCTCCCCCTCAGCCCATTTCCAATCCTAACCTCCCCCCATTCAGCCCATTTCCAATTATAGACTCCAGCCCAATTCCAATCCTAGCCTCCCCCCCATTCAGCCCATTTCCAATTATAGCCCCCCAGCCCATTTCCAATCCTAGCCTCCTCCCCCCATTCAGCCCATTTCCAATTATAGCCCCCCCCGCCCAATTCCAATCCAAGCCTCCCCCCCATTCAGCCCATTTCCAATTATAGCCCCCATCCCAATTCCAATTTTAGACCCCTCCACAGCCCATTTCAAGCCCAAGTCCTCCTCCCAGAAGAGCCCTGCGGCAGGCTTCAGTGGCTCCCGGCAGGCTCAGCACAGCTCGTTACAACCGCTGAAGTGAAGAGTGTTGTTCCCTTCACTTGGGCAGCTGTATTGTAATGAAGATCGTAGGCGCGCTGAGAGCCGGGACACAGGAAGTGTCCTTTGACCTCCGGCGCACTTGCGATCTTCATTACAATTCAGCTGACGAAGTGAAGGGAACAACGCCCTTCACTTCGGCGGCTGTAACGAGCTCTGCTGAGCCTGCCGGGTGCTATTAAAGAAGGTGAGCAGTGTGCAGAATGTTGTTGGTGCAGGGCCCCCTCAAGCACAGGGCCCTGTGCCAACAACATTCTTGCTCAATGGATGGGCTGGCCCTGGGCTCCATAATGTTGTGGGGCTGTTTTGCTGCCTCAGGAACTGGAGACTTGGAACGTATTAAACAAATCATTAGGTCAGAGGACCAGGAATGTATTTTGGAGCAAAATGTGCTACCTAGTGTCAGAAAGCTAGGTCTAGGTTGATGGTCATGGGGGACATTCCAATCTGCGAATAGCAGGGGTGGATGTCTGTTTTGGACGTCCAATGTCCACTATTCACAGGGAGCAAATTCCCACCTCCAGACTTCCCATACATAGAGCGTCGTTGTGTGGAGAGCTCTGGATGGGAGCGGGAGGGGGAAGGCCGGAGGAGGAGCGTGGGCAGGACTGAGGCAGGCTCATGGACTTATTCCACTTTGGAGTTGGAATAAGTCCCCCCCCCCCGAGGATTGTGGCCATCATGGCAGGACCGCTCCCAACTAGGTGAGCAGGGCAGGGCAGGGGGATCCCTGCCGCCTGATCCTGGCCTTGTCAGGCCCCTCCGAGGTTCGGGCAGTGGGGAAAAGCTCTTTTGCTGTTGTGCAGGGCAGCAGGGCTGCTGCATGGTGTCCCAGTACCATGGTGACAGGATGCCATGGCACCGAGGTTCCATGCAGGAGCATTGAGGGGGTTGGATGGGATGGGAGCTGGACATGAAACGGGGCAGAATCTGGACACAATCTGCCTATCCAAGCCCTTTGTACCTGATTCTGCTCCCATGGGTGCAGAATCGGGTGCAAATCCGGCCCGTCCAGAATTTATATGCATAGGAGGGAGGAGTGGTCTAGTGGTTAGGACAAGGTACTTCAGGCCGGAGGGCCGGGGGTTCAAGTTCCACCTGGGGACAGCAATCTCAGGCCGGAGGGACTGGGATTTCTAGTCCTATAGGCACTCCTTGTGGTCTTGGGCAAGCCACTTAACCCTCCATTGCCCATGTTCCCTGTAAGTATTAGTGTATGTGTCTCATATCCCCTCGTGTTAAATGTATCCCCCAATTGACCGCTTTGACCCGGTGAAAAGCGGGATATAAATACAGCTAAATAAAAATAAATAAATAAATAAAATGGCCCACTAAAGTATACCAAAATTTAACGAAAGAAGAGAGCAATGCAATGTTGGCACTCAGATGTAAAGACATTTTATTTGTGCCAAGATGGAGATCCACTAATGCTTTAAAAACTACTATAGATAACAAGCCATGATGCTGGCTTTTTAACACCACATGATTTTGATTTTCTTACAGTAAAGCATCCGATCATTCCTACGATCTATAAACTGCCAAAAATACACAAATCCCTTGTGAATCCTCCTGGCTGACCAATTATTTTAGCCATTGGATCATTATTTGAGCCTATTTCCAATTTTTTGGACATTCTTTTGAGGCCGTATGTTTCCCAGACACCATCTTACGTTAGAGATACTACACATTTCATTCGTCTATTTCCCAGACACCATCTTTTTTTTTCAAAAATATTTATTGGAAGCACTGAAAACATTACAGCAGCGATGACAATTGCAGAATTGCTTCAAGATTTTACAATATACAATCCAGATGAAATGCCTGCATACCTTGGGCAGGGTGGTTTCTTATCCTCCGCCCAAGAGTGTGGTCACAGTACAAACCCAAAAAAGTTTCCCCCCCCCCCAACCACCTACCCCCCCTTCCCCCCCCCACTCCCCCCTCCCACCCACCCCCTCCCGGGATCTACGAGGCCGTCGGGGATGTTCCCCTCTATAAGATTAAGCTCCCGAATGGTTACCGCAGGCATAGAATCTCACTACGAACTTTGGGCCCCAAGGTCTGAATAAAGGGTGTCCATACCAGAAGAAAAGAGGCCCAACTGCGGGGGTGTCGCTGTGCACACCTCTTCTCCAAGAGCATGAAATGGTGAAATTCATTCCGCCATTCCCAAAAAGAGGGGGCTACAGGCTCCCGCCACCGCCTTAGCACAGGGCCCTTCCCCACCAGACATGCCTTCCTTATCAACAATTGCTGCCATCTACCCTTCGGGTGGAGTGGTCCCAGCTGATCCAGCGCTATGAGCCGCCCCGTCCAACGAACCTGTTGTTGCAATATATCGCCCAAAAAAGTTGCTATTTTCAGCCAATAACGGTGAATATGCGAACAACCCCACCACATATGACCGAGATCCGCTAATGGACATGTACATTTCGGGCACCCCCCGTTGTCCGTAAGGTGACTCCGCAACGCCCGCCTCGGAGAGAAGTGAGCTCGGACGATACTCTTGAACTGGATTTCCCGCCAACGGGCTCCCTCCACTAAACTAGCCACTCTGCACAACGCCGCTCTTATGGAGCCCGGGGTCACCTCACAGCCCAATTCGCGCGCCCAGGAGGCCTCCTCCGCCGAATAGTCTACCGGCGTCAGATAGGGCTCCAATGCTTTTTTAAAGTAGGTAATAGTTGGTATGTCCCCGGTTCCCAAGGCGAAGAACTCTAAGATCCGTAAAGTGCGGTCACTTTGCAAGTCCCGTCTCTCCACGGAGTGCACATAGTGGAGTAGCTGCCCATAGGGGAATGAAGAGGTCCGAGGGCTCAGGTCATACTCATGGCATAGGGCCTCCAAAGTTTTGCATCGCCCATCCAGTTCGACTACATGCCCCAGCAATCGTATGCCGGCCTGCGCCCACCGACCAAAGGGAGCCGACTCCGAACCCGGGGGGAAGAGGGCATTCCCCTGCAATGGCAACCAGCTCGAAGTCGTGGAGGAACTCCCCCACAGTACATTCAGCCGTTGCCAAGTACAGTGCGCTGCCTGTACCAACACACTGTTCGTGATGTGACTCGGCAAAGCCGCTCGTGGGAGGTGAAGGACCGCCAACAATGAGTGCGGAGCTATCAAGGCTTCTTCAAGTTCCCGAGGGGTATACTGCTCCGTGTCACCAAGCCAGTCTCCCAGGTGCCTAGCCTGGCAAGCTAAAGCGTAGGTCCCGAGGTCAGGCACGCCAATCCCTCCAGACCGCCAGCCCCCTTGTAAGCGGCGCAGGGGGATACGTGCCCTAGCGCCCCGCCAAAGAAAACCACAAAGCTCCCGTTCGATACGCAAGAGGTCGCGACAGAGCAGCCAGACCGGCAGGGTTTGTAACCAATAAAGAATCTTCGGTAGGATCATCATCCCCAGAACTGCCGCCCTGCCTAGAAGGGACAGAGGAAGAGGCGTCCAGGCCTGCAACTGCGTGCGCACTTTAGTCCAAATGCGCTCGAAATTCTGTTTATACAACACCGATAGATCTTTAGTGAGTAGGATCCCCAGATAATTGAAGGCTGTGTCCGCCCATCGCAACGGGAAGTCCCCCCGCCAACCCCCTCGCAATTGTCCCCCAATGTCCAATGCTTCCGATTTGTCCTGATTGATTCGCAAGCCCGCAAAATCGCCATAGCGAGTAAACTCGGCAAGTAAGTTTGGAAGTGAATGTTGCGGGTCGCAAAGATGTACTAAGATGTCATCTGCAAAGGCGGCCACTTTGAAACCACCGGGCCGACGGGGACACCACGAATCATATTGGAGCCCGCTATACTCCGCAGCAAGGGATCGAGAGTTAACACAAACAATAACGGGGAGAGTGGGCAGCCCTGTCGCGTACCCCGTGCCAAGTTGAATGAGTCTGATTGGACCCCATTGCATAGAATACTAGCGGTAGGGTGCGTATATAGTAACTGCACCATTGCGATGAAGGGGGCGCCCAGGCCATAGCGGGGCAGGAGGAATTTCAGATAGTCCCAATTGACTCGGTCAAACGCCTTTTCCGCGTCAAAACTGATCAACAGGGACTGTATTTCTCGCGCACACACACCCATTCCATAGAGGCCAGAATCTTGCGCAGGTTCCGCACCGCATACCGCCCTCGCACAAAGCCCACCTGTGATTCATGCAACAGACTTCCCAAAACAACAGCCAAGCGATCCGCTAGGACCTTCGCAAACACCTTTAAATCGAAATTTAATAAAGAGATGGGCCTATAGGAGGCAGCCAGCAGGGGGTCCTTACCGGGCTTAGGAATCAAAGTGATGAATGCATGATTCATTCCCCAATTAAACTTCCCCTGTTCCACCCTCTTCTGGTATACCTCGGTTAAAACAGGGGCGAGATGACCTGCTAGCAATTTATAGACCTCTGCTCCAAAGCCGTCCGGGCCAGGCGACTTGTAGCAGCTGGCCTCCTTGATGACTTTGTGAATCTCCTCTGCTGTCACCGGTGCACCCAGCACCAAACGCTGCTCCGCTGTCAACATGGGAAGGTTCAGTTTCTGAAAATAGCTTTCCATAGACGCCAGCGATCCCACACCTCCCTGGTACAATTCCTGAAAGAAGCCTCGAAATACTCGGGCAATTTTCTGACTATTGGTGTGCAGTTGGCCCCGGTCGTCGCGCAATGCCACTATAGAACGGGGCCCCCTACCACCACGTAGGCAGCGCGCCAAAAGTCTCCCCGGCTTGTTCCCAAAACGATAAAGCTGATATCGGTAATATAACAGAGATTTTTTTGCCCGCTGGTGGAGCAGTTCGTTGAGAGAGGATTGTAACTCGTTGAATAGACGCCTATTGACTACCGTAGGGTTCCCCGCACATCGCCGACGGGCCCGGACTACCTGTCGTTCCAGTTGCACAATGCGGGACGCAATTAACTTTCGTTTCCGCGCCCCATATGCGATAATGTCACCGCGCAGCACCACCTTCGCCGTCTCCCATAATAATTCCGGTTCCTCTTTGTGGTGCCGATGATTGTCCATAAATTCTTCCCATCTTTGTTCTAGGTGGGCATGAAATTCGGCATCCAAGTACAGCCCCAAAGGAAATCGCCACATGCGCTGTAAGGGACCCGGGTCCCCCCAGCGCAAGTCTACCCACACTGGTGCGTGATCAGATATCACACCCGGACCGATCTCGGCTGCTTCAACCTGTGCGAATAATCCTTCCGAGAGCAACACGTAGTCAATTCGTGCGCTGGAGTCATGAGCCCGCGACTGATGTGTGAAGTCCCGCTCCAATGGGTGAAGCAAGCGCCACGGGTCCACTAACCCAAGGCGACGGCGAAGCCCCTGAAGTGCTTTAGTGGTCGGGACTCGCCACCCCTCCCGCCCGCCTCCGGATGTATCTAAATCGATATCCAACACCCCATTACAGTCACCCGCTAAGATCAGCGGGGCATCTGGGAGCTGTTCAATCTGCGAGGCCAAACAAGCGTAGAAGGATTTATCGAGAACATTAGGGGCATACAAATTGCTTAGCACCACCCTCCTGCCCTCTAAGGAGCCATAAACCAAGAGATATCTGCCCCCGGGATCGACATACTGTTGCTCAAGTTCAAAGCGCACATGCTTATGGATCAGCAAGACCACTCCCCCTTTTTTCCCTTGTGCAGGGGCCCCCCAGCTCTGCCCCACCCAGTCCCTCCGTAGTTTCGCATGCTCCTCAGCAGTCTGGTGGGTTTCCTGTAAGAAGGCAATGTCACATTGCAGCCGGGCTAGGGCCTGCAGCACTTTGTAGCGTTTAATAGGGGTGCCGATTCCACAAACGTTCCAGGACACAATTTTCAGCTTAAGGCGGGTTGTAACACCACACCGAGGCCGGTATATGAGATAGCTGTGAGTAAACCCCCCCAGCCCGGGGTCCACCCCTACACCAAGCCCCTTCCTCGGAGGACACCACCCCCCTATCCTCGTGATCCCATTGCTCTCCCCACCTCCTCCCCCCCCTAGTCCCCCCTAACCGTCCCTCCCCCCTCCAAACCCTTCCCCAACCCCTTCTCCCCTCTAATCTCAGGACCTTCTCCACCT
This sequence comes from Ichthyophis bannanicus, assembly GCA_033557465.1. Classification (NCBI taxonomy): domain Eukaryota; kingdom Metazoa; phylum Chordata; class Amphibia; order Gymnophiona; family Ichthyophiidae; genus Ichthyophis; species Ichthyophis bannanicus. Next base: position 103,740,042 of record CM066039.1, read on the forward strand.
CCCCACTCTCGAGAAGCCCAACCTAGGTCCCACTGAGGTCGCCCCACCCCCCGCCCCTCTACCCTCGAACCTTTAATCCCACGGGCAATTTCATCACCTCCCTGCAATACCACTAACGGTGGCCAGCCCTGCTGCGCTCAGGCAATCCCATACTCCCAAATCCCCAGACCCCCCAAACCCCGATGGGGGTTCAAGTGACTGCTAATGGCCAAGTCCGGCCACTGGCGGGCTATAGCCGCTCACAGGCCTCAACTGGGGGGGGGGGCCCATTATGGCAAGCTCAGAGCTTATTAATTACCCTTCGGAGCACACAAAAATAGAACTCCATAGAAGGCTTAATGCCCATGTAAACAATTCCTGGAGACGCCACCAACTGATCCCACAAGATTACTAGGCATAGACAAACCCCCCGGGCTGCGGTCTACCGAGCCTTCCTCCCACCGCAATATGGCACTCAGTCGGGCTGCAGAAGAATAAAGGAAAGCGGGGGAGGAAAAGGACCAAAACAATCCCACTCTCGTAGGGAGGGACCCGAGGTCTGGATATGAAAAAAAAATAAAAAAAAATATATGAATAAGTTCACATCATACCCCAAAGATTACCAACTGTGAAACAGCCCTGCGTCAAGAGAAGGGCTTTCCCGAAAAAATACATAAGAAAGGGCAAAGGAAGCAGCACTGGTATCGAGATACATTTCTTAACACCCATGAAATTTAAACACCACAAAGTAAGTTTGTAACTAAACGAACTGTCTAACGGGTACATTGTTGCTCAGTGAAAAGTCAAGATACAGGCCTGATCAATGTTAAGGCCTAGTCTTTCCTCCCTCGTCGCCACGTGCTTTGCTCTCAATGGAGAATCCAGACACCACTCAACAGTTCATATTAAGATGTTCAGCGAGGTGGTATTGAGGGTGACTGTCCCCGGGCGGTCAGCTGGTTCACATAGTCCTCCGCCTCCGCAGCCGCTGCAAAAACGTGGTGGGAGCCTCCATGTGTTATGTGCAATTTAGCCGGGTATTGTACCGTGAACCGGATTCCAGCTCCAATGAGTTTCTCACAGAGAGGGGCATATTCACGGCGCTTTCTGCTCAGAACCGCTGAGTAGTCTTGTGCAACACGGATCTTTAAGTTGCTGTATAGCGTTGCCCCTCTCTGTCGAGCCGCACGTAATAGTTTTTCCTTTTGCGGGAAATAAGTAAATTTTACTAGCACGATTCTGGGTCGGGAGTCCTTTGGCTGTTTGCCACCAACGCGATGTGCTCGCTCGATGCGAATCGGACCGCCGCACTCATCGCCCTCCAGAATCTGTACGAAGAGCGTCTCCAGGTAGCCCTGCAGGTCTTTGTCGGCCACACTCTCAGGGATACCCATGAAGCGGAGGTTGCTGCGTCGTGACCTGTTTTCCAGGTCATCGAGCTTAGTTTCATGCATTGCAAGTTGGTGTCGTAGGCCAGTCATCTCTGTCTCCAGCACCTCGATCTTGCCCTCGGCTTGCATCAGACGGCCTTCCGCCTCCCGCAGTCGGTTCCCTAGGCTGTCGACCGAGGCACACAGTCCGTCCATCTTTGCATGGAGAGCATCAAACTGTGGTGACAGAGCCGCGGCTACCGCCGCTGACATCGCATCCAGGGAGGCGGGGGATTTAGGCGAGCTGGGCACCGCAGCCGTATCAGCCATCTTGCTGGGGCCAGCCACCCGCTCCCGCTCCCTTCTCGTTGCTTTGGGTGCTGCTGCCATGTTATCTGCCCACCGGAACGACTTGCCAGAGCTCTCTACGTTCTCCAAGGTATCCGGGATGCTGATTGAGTCGTTATCCGCGGGAATTACAAGGTGCTAGATCGCCGGTTTGGGCAGCGGGGCACGGAGCGCTCTCAGGATGCGACCACTACTCTGCTCGCATCACGTGACCTCCCAGACACCATCTTATGTTAGAGATACTACACATTTCATATCTGATTTTGTCGGCTATCATGAAAAATTGGTGATGGTCCCATTGGATGTGGCATCACTGTACACCAATGTTCTACAACAAGCCGCTTTGGACATCCTTGAAAATGTCCTTTTGCATAGACAAAGACCTGACCACATGCCCCATGCATTTTTTTGGTCACCTTGGCGTCCCTAGCATTGAAAGAAATTTATTTTATCTTTAGAAGCCTGTTTTATAAACAAGTGAAAGGGGTTGCCATGGGGACTTCTATGGCCCCTGACATGACCAATTTGTCCATCTCTGAATTTGAAAAGAAATATCTAATCAGACATCCATTCATTTCCAATGTCCTTATGGGGAAATGATACATTGATGATATATTCATGATTTGGGAAGGAAGTTTGGAGACATTACACAGTTTCCATTTCTGGCTCAATACTCTCGATCAGAATTTACAGTTCAAAATGACCTGTAGTGAAAGTGTAATCTTGTATTTAGACGTATTGATTAGTAAAAGCCCCTCAGGTTTTGATGCCGAGTTATTCCAGAAACCCACCAACTGTAATAATCTCTTACACTATAGTAGTTTTCATAATAGATCATTGAAACAAAATTTACCCATTAGCCAATTTTTAAGAGTGAGATGGATATGTTACAGGAAAGCCACCTTTGAAGATCATGCTTTATTTATTTCAAATCGTTTTTATTAAGTTTCCACAATTACATATAAAAAGAAATGAAACGGTAAGCTAAGGCAAGGAAGAATAAGCAAAACCCATGTAAGTCAACAACACAACCAAAACAACCCATACAGTAATACCGGACTAATATTAGGTGCTTCCAAAGGCTCAACTGAAAGGATATAACAGACGAAGTTAGGCACAACAATACCCAAACAGCTCTTCAGGCATCTGCAGATATCCATGCACTGTCCAAGCCCCTCGCCCTAGCCCCCACCTTCAGCAACAACTCCTTTAGCCCCCTCCCCTCCCCTCCCAAACCACCCAAAACCTCCTCTACCCTCCCCTACACCCTTAATCCCAATCCCCCACCCAAGTACCCTCCCAGCAGATACAGCTGGTCTCCTCCACAAGCCCTACTCCATGTGTCAGACTCGCCCAAACATCTATTCTCGCAAGCACTACCACTCCGCACCCCCATTTCACAGATCAACCTCACACATCGCTCACATCTCCCAGGATCCCCCTGCGAGAGATAAAATGTTCCACAGTGACCCCCCTCCAGACTTTTTCACAGGCCACCTGTTTCTTGGTCCCCAGCATATGGGCCGTGCGAAGCTCGTGACTCCTCAAATTCAGTAAAGCTCGGCACCATTCCCGAATTCCCGGGGGTCTATCCTCCACCCAATGTCGTAGTATGCAGTGTTTCGCTATCAAAAAGCCTCGAGCATAAAGTTGTCGAGTGGGCGCGACACCTAAGATCGTAGGGCAACCGAACTCGGACGTAGCATTGCTAGGGACACCACCAGGGGCCCCTGCCGCCCCCTCCGAGGCGGCCTCTAAAAGACCAAATAAGCACCATTCAGGCGAGAGAGCCCTCCCCAGGGGTCGGCAGGTTTGCAGCTCTCTATGGACGTCCTGCCAGAACTGATTTACAATCACACAACCCCAAAAACGGTGTACCAGTGTCCCCCTGTGGATCCCACATAATTGGCAGATATCTGTCGAGAGCACCTTCATCCTAGCCGCCCAAGTGTTGGGTACATATGCCCTCCATAGTAATTTATATTGTATCTCTTGAAATTTTACGGATTCAGAGAGGAGCCTGATATGTTGAAAAGCTTCCTGGAAGGTTGTTACCGTAAGCTGGACAGTACCATCGCTACTCCATCGCTGAACTAGTTTCTCTAACGGGGCCCACTCTCCCCCCAGGCACCACTCCTCCCGCCAGGTCCGCAACGAAAGCTTTCCGTCGGTGGCCGCTATAAGATCCCATACTCCCTTAGCACAAAATTTAAAGCCCCTAGTTCGTTGTAGCGCTTGTATGTAATGCCTCACTTGCAGGTAGAAAAAGAACGTCTGAGGCGCAAGATGATATCTGCGCGTCAACGCCTGAAAGGAATCCAACTCCTCCTGCGATTGCATGCGAAATTGACCCAAATACCCCAGACCAGCTTGCGCCCAACTCACCGGGAGTCCCCCTTGGTTCCCAGGCTTAAAGTCAGCATTATCGCGCAGTGGCATACACTCAGTACCATACCAATGTACCCCCCTTTTTTGGCAAAGGAACCACCACGCCTGTCGCAAGGCACTAAAATAAACCGACTCACGCCACGCTTGTGGCAATGCAGTTGTCCTGCTATGCACCAAGTAGGCTGGGTGGTAGGGCGCGGAGAGCCGCTCGACCAGTCCTAGGGGCAAAATGTCCTCCCTCTCCAAAATTAAGTCTCTCAGCGGCCCCAGCAAGGCCAGAAAATTATAATCTCTCACCGAGAATAACCCAACCCCCCCTTCTGCCCTACTACTCATCAGCACCGAAATTGGAATTCGCGATTTCTTGCCCCGCCAGAGAAACTGTCTAATATATCGCTGCAAAAGAAGCACATCCCTTCTCAACAGCCAGATAGGCAGATGGCGCAACAAGTACATCCATCGTGGGACCTCCATCATCTGAAAGAGGGCAAGGCGCCCCATAAGCGAGAGTGGGAGATCCCTCCATTTCTGCAGAGTGGCCGCCGTCCTATTCAGCATAGGTCGGATGTTAGCGGCATATAACTTCGAAACATGATCTGGGATCTGAATCCCCAGATAGCGGAATTCTCCTAATGCCCAGCGCAGGGGAAAACGCCCCTTCCACAGTCTTCTCGCACGGCCACCCACATCCAACGCGACCGATTTACTCAGGTTGATCCGGAGTCCGGAAAACGAACCAAATTGCTGAATCAGTCCCAGGGCCCGCTCCAGAGAGGCCTGCGGATCGCATAGAGAAAGGAGCATATCATCTGCAAAGGCACTAATCTTTATGCCACCCCTTGGCCATTCAATTCCCTTTATCTCCACTTCCGCTATGAGTGCCAGGAGCAGAGGTTCCAACTGTAACACAAATAACAGGGGCGATAAGGGGCAGCCCTGACGCGTACCTCTGCGCAACTCAAAAGGCTCGGAGCATGTTCCCCCACTCGCCACACATGCCAACGGACTCGCATACAACGCTCTCACCCAGGACAGAAACGCTCCCTCAAAGCCAAATTTCGCGAGGACCACAAACATATAAGACCACGATACTCTATCGAAGGCTTTTTCAGCGTCTAGGCTCACCAACAGCAAGGGCGTCTCCTGGTGCAGACAATGCTCCATTCCAAGTAGCACCTTACTGTTATTGGAAAAAGCCCCTCTCCCTTTGACAAAACCCGATTGGTGAGTTCCAATTAACCGGGGTAGGAGCCCTTGCAACCGGGCCGCCAACACCGAGATCACAAGCTTCATATCATAATTAATTAGAGAGATGGGACGGTATGATGCCGGATCTTCCGGATCTCGACCTTCTTTTGGGATGATAGTTATTGCCGCCGTTCTCATATCTCTCGGGTAAAGACCCCTCTCTTGAGCATCGTGGTATAATGCCATCAAAGTGGGCGTTATGTGAGGCATCAGAATCTTATAAAATTCAGCTCCATAGCCGTCGGGACCCGGAGCTTTGTGAGGTTTCCCTTTCTTTATCACTGCCTGAATTTCTGCCCCAGTTATTCTCGCATTTAATCCCTGAAGCTCCGCCTCTGTCAGCTGGGTCACGGGGACGGCCGCTAGAAATGCACTCTCTTGGGCTCTATTCTCAGTGTCCGGCGTATATAAAGCTTGATAGTATTGACGAAATACCTGAACAATTTGCCGTAAATCAGTGTGGGGCACCCCTTGCTCGTCCCTCACTCGGGCCACCCCCTGAATGCCACCCTTACGTTTAACCAATTGCGCCAAAAGCCTCCCCGTGCGGTCCCCAAACCGAAACAATTGATGCTGATAATACTGCAATGATTGAATGGCACGCTCATGGAGCACCTCATTCAGAGCTCTTTGTGCCTCCAAGTATTCCACAAGCCTCTGCGGGCGCGCCATAGCGGTCCGCTTGGCCTCATGCAGGTGACTCGCCAGTTCTAAGAGCCTCGAATTAAGGCGTTTCCTCTCTCTCGCTGCATACGCTATAATGTGGCCCCTCAGCACTGCTTTACCCGCCTCCCAAAACGTCGCCACCTCTACATCCCCCGTATCATTCAAGCTGAGATACTCCTCCCAATGGCGTATCAGATAAGCCCGAAAGTCCTCTTTCTGCCAAAGGTGACCCGGGAAAGCCCAGCGTGTCCCTCCCGAGGCAGTGCCCTTCCAGTCCAACACCACTTTAGCATGATCAGACACTACTATGGGCTCGATCTCCACTTTAAGCACTCTTCCCAGGCTCTCTCTTGAAATCAGAATATAGTCAATCCGAGACCAGGTTTGATGTGCTCTCGACAGATGCGTATAATCCCTCTCTACCCCATGCAGGATTCTCCAGGAGTCAATTAGGCCACCCATCTTACAAAGGTATCCCACCCCCTTTTTACTCCAAGCTCCACTATTGCCGCCAGTCGTGGATTTATCTAACATTGAATCATGCGGGCAGTTAAAGTCCCCTGCCAATATCAGAGGTATCTTCGGGGCCCCCAATATTTTCCTCAGTACCAGTTGAAAGAACTGATGATCATAAACATTGGGGGCGTATATATTACCCAGAAATAGTTCTTGCCCCTGTATTTTAGCATGCAGAAAGATGAACCTCCCAGCTGGGTCTGCCTCCTCACTAATGATTTCCACCACTAGGCCTCGCTGCACCAGAATCGCCACTCCACGTTTCTTTATGCCTGAAGACGCGGCAAAAACCTGTCCCACCCAGTCTTTTTTCAACTTGGCGTGTTCTACCGCCGTCAAGTGTGTTTCTTGCAATAATGCTATTTGGGCATGACCCCTTTTTAGAGCCTGAAGCATCTTCGTCCTCTTAACAGGGGTATTTAGACCTCCAACATTCCAGGTGACTATACGGAGATCATCACGCATTCTCCCTAACCCGCATACGTACCAGCAAGCATGGCCACCAAGCATACCACTGTTCCGGGTCGCCCAGCCTCGACCCAGAACTCCAGCACATCTCCGTCCCGTTCCAAATGGGCATATATGGGAAATGTAGGTGCTGCGCTTTATACACTAGCACAATCGTCATGGAGTTCAGGCTCGCTCCTCTCACTTCACATACAAACCACCCCCCTCCCCGTCTCTCCCCGTCTCCCACCCAACCCTCCTCCCCTACCCCCCTCATCCCCCGCTCCCCCCCATTAACATCCCACCCAACCTCCCCCCTTCGCTCCTCTACTACCAAGTTGACCCTTCCCTGTACAGAATAGTCATACCCCATAAAACATAAATACTCAACCCTCAGTTATCGCACGGAGGTGAGACTTCCAACACGGTGCTTCAGGGCCGCCCCACGCCCCTCTGCCCCTGCATCCTCCCCCCCCCCATTCATCAAAAGAAACATGGGTGACAAATAACATGTTAAATAAAACAGTACTGTTATGCTGTCCAAACCTGCCTATATTAAAAGCATGGTAATAGGTTGGAGCCAGAGTGTTCAGCACAGGATCCATGGCTAAGACCTCCACCTTGGAAGAGCCAGGGCTAGCCCAGGGAAGAGTCGCACAGACTGCAGATATATAGCGAAGAGCTGTGGGCCAAGCCTCAGCATATAGTCCCGCGTCATCAATATCTGAGCCGAGGACCCGGGCAGCCCTCACCCCCCCCCCCCCCGGGAAAACATGCCGCTCATGATCGGGCCTCTGTCGCATCCGCTGGAAAGTGCTGGGTTAAAAACTTTTTTGCTGCCGCTACTTGTTCAAAGGTATGGTTCTGGCCATGCAGGGAGACACGTAGTATTGCCGGGTAGGCCAGGGTGAACCGGGCTTTCCTGCGATATAGCTCAGAACAGATCGGGGAAAACTCTCGTCGCTTGGCTGCAACTGCCGCCGAATAGTCCTGGAAGATTAGTATCCGCCTGTTGTCCAGCATGATTTCGCCGCTCTTTCGGTAAGCTTGTAATATCTGCCACTTGTGTTGGAAATTCAACACACGAAGAATCACAACTCGCGGCCGATCTCCATTCTCCCTCCTCACGCCTAGCCGATGTGCTCTCTCAATTTGGAAACTACCTTTAAGCTCCGCTAGGCCTAGCACTTCAGGCAGCCAGGTTTCCAAAAAAACCAACAGTTCTCCGTCCGACCTGTCTTCTCCCAAGCCCACCAGACGTAGGTTGTTCCGGCGGGATCTATTCTCAAGATCCTCCAGCTTGTTTTGCATCTCAAGTAAGGCCTGCTTCTGGCTCTCCAGGTCACGGTCTCGGCGGCCCTCACCCTCCTCCACACCTGCCACGCGGTGCTCAAGCTCCTCCACGTGCTTACCAAACTCAGTCAGCGCTTCTTCCATACCGTCCAATTTTTGCATAAGTCGATCGAATTTGGGATCGAGGAGCCGGACCACCTCTTTCGCCAGCTCCTCCGAGTGAGAATCGGTGCTTTCCGCGCCGGGAGAGGTCGGCTGCACTGTAGTCGCAGCAGAGGGCCCCGCTCGGAGCGGTTTTTCGCGCTCCTTTCTCGTCAACAAAGGCATCTTTTCCACCCGTCACTTGTTGTGCTCAAGCAGGGCAATATCCGATAAGCTACTCAGAGGAGATGGAGATCATGCTTTAAATATGGCCTATTGTTTTCGTGAAAAAGGTTATCCAGAAGAATGTATTTCACAAACATATTCCAGGGCAAGTAAAACCAAACATGCTTCTCTTTTTGGAGAAGAGAGTAGTAGATAAATCTGATCAATTTGTTTGTACTCTTACCTTCTCCAATTTGTCTTGGGACATCCAGAAGATATTTCGGGAGGAATGGCATATTCTCACTACTGTACCCTCTCTGACCAATAAAAGATTGTTAGTAGCATATAAGAGGAACTAAAATTTGAGTAATGTATTGGTTCCTTCAGCCCTTTCCATTCCCCGTCCCAGAAACAAAGTTGTGGACCACTTTTAGTGTAGACATTGCTCTACTTGCGACCACGCACTTGTTTCAAAGAATAGCTTTGTTCTCCCAGCATCTCAGCGGGAATTAAAACTATTTGAATACTCCAGCTGTGAAACCACTCATGTTATTTACTTGATTGTGTGCCCATGCAGATTGGTTTATACTGGTAAGACCAACCGTATAGTCAGGACTCGCACCATAGAACATTACAATTGTTTGAAACGGATGGTCATAGATACACCACTAGTTCTACATTGGAATGAAGCTGGACAGACTATCAGGGATTTGGAATTTGTGGCCATTAGAGTTGTCAGACCTCAATGGCGGGGAGGCAATCAAGACAAGAATCTGTTATGTTTGGAACAACGGTATATTTTTGAACTTAATACATTGGTTCCCAATGGCCTGAATGCAGACCAGGATTTTTCGGTTTTCTTAGGGGACTAAAGATGCTTTTTCAGTTCCCATTTAACATTTAATCTTTATATATATATATATATATATATAGTATAGTATTTAGGGGGAAATATAGTATTTAGTTTGTTATTATTCATTGTAGTTTGCTTTTTCTCCTCTTTCTTGTTCCTTCCCTTTCTCCCCCTTTCCCATTCCCTTCTGTTCCTTCCCCCTTTCCCCCTTCCCTCCTTTCTACCCTTTCCCCTTTCTTCCCATCCCCTCCCCTTTTCCTTCCCCTCTTCCTCTTCCCTCCCCCTCCCCATTTCCCCCTCCTTCCCCTAGCCCCTTTTTTCCTTCCTCCCCTTCCCCCTCCCCCTTTTTACTTCTTCCACTTCCCCTATTCCCCCTTCCCCCCTTTTTCCCCTTCCCTCCCCTCCCTCCCTTCCCTCCCCTCCCTCCCTTCCCCTCCCCTTTTCTCCCTTCCCCCTTCCCCCCTCCATTCCCCCTTCCTCTCCCCTCCTCCCTTCCACCTTCCCCCTTCTCCTCCCTCTTCCCCTACCCTCTTCCACTTTCCTTCCCCCCTCCCCTTTCCCCCTCCTCCCTCCCCTCCTTCCTCCTCCTGTCCCCGTCCCCTTCCCCCTGCTATCCCATGTTCCTGATTCCACTATTGCTTTTCCTGGACAGTAATCCCCTCACTTACTTATCATTACGTCTTTTAATTATTGTCATATTGATCATGCTCTACCTTTTTAAATACTCCTTTAAGTATGCTGATATTAAATTTCATGGCCATATTGAATTTCTTTTATATTGTGTATTTATCACTATTACTCTTTATTTCATGACACATTGGATAGGCCCCACCATTGTGCCTTTGTTTTATATAAAGTGTGAGTTTTTATAACAATTCAAGTGGGTTGTATCTCATTTGATTTATACTCGTTTTTTAGTTTAGAAGGCTCTCAGCAGTTCCACCTTTGTCACTCCGTGTCTGGCGAAAGTAACGTGGGCTACAAATTGCCCTTGACTTTTGATTCACTGCTCCTCCATCACGGTTGTATTGGTTAAGCTTTCTCTTTAGCCACCACTCTTAGTACAACGCAATTTCCACATTATGAGGTTTGTCATTCACAATGTTTTATGACTACCAGGAGGTCCAAATTTTGGTTTACTGATTGCCAACATAATCATGACATCAAGATTCATTTTTAAATGCATTTATTGCCATTGTTTTCAAACACATTACTTTTTGCTCCAATGGGGTTTTACTGCCATGACCGTCACTGTGCATTGTTTCATAAGTTGTTTTGATGTCCCTTTAAGTTTTTAATGTACTTTATATGATTTTTTGTTTTGTTGCGTTGGTCTATAATGGATAGTGCTTTGGAAGACTGGGCATCAAAATGGCAGATGAAATTTAACGTGGACAAGAGCAAAGTTATGCACCTAGGGAAGAACAACCTAAACTATGGTTACACGATGCAAGGTTCCACATTAGGAACCACCACCCAGGAAAACGATTTAGGCGTCATTGTGGATAACATGTTAAAACCCTCTGCCCAGTGTGCAGCGGTGGCCAAGAGAGCAAATAGAATGCTAGGTATCATAAGGAAAGGAATGGAAAATAAAACAAAGGATATTATAATGCCTCTATATCGTTCCATGGTGCAACCGCACCTTGAATATTGTGTGCAATTCTGGTCACCGTATCTTAAAAAGGATATAGCATTATTAGAAAAGGTTCAGAGAAGAGCCACCAAAATGGTAAAGGGGATGGAAAGATACCCCTATGAAGAAAGGCTAAAAAGGTTAGGGCTCTTTAACCTGGAAAAGAGACGGCTGAAGGGAGATATGATAGAAGTCTATAAATTAATGAATGGAGTGGAACAGATAAGCTTAGATCGATTGTTTACGTCATCAGAATTCCCGAGGCCGCGGGCAGGGTCCCGGCGGCCCGGCGCGGGGACCCTGCGCGCGGCCTGGGCGGGGCGCACGCGTGCGTCTTTTGAAGTGATTGGCTCCCGTCGGTCGCGGCCGCACGGGAGCCAATCGATGCGGCTATTGTTGGGTGGTGGGGGGGGGGGGGGAAATACCGGCTGGCAGCCTTCGCGTGGCCAGTTGGTGCGGAGGCTGCATTCCCGGTGCTGGCATTCTTCTGTTGGAGGGCTGAGGATCGGCGGGCTTCCAGTTCACGGAGGATCCGGGAGTCGTGGCAGCATGGGCAGCTGAGGCAAGTCTACGGGCCAGCGTCCAGTGGGGGATTTGGTGGGGAGCGTGGTGTCGCAGTGGTGGTGGCCCTTGCGGGGTTAGGTCTCACAGCAGGGCATAGCCACTTTAATTTTTACAATTTACACAGCTTGGTTCTGCGGCTGTGGTTGCTGCCCAGGGGTTTCATTTCACGGTGAGGGATGCCTGCACCGCGCGGTCGGGCGAAGACAAGGGGTTTGGCCCCTGCAGGTGTGGCTGGGGTGAGGGGGCGGGAGGGGTCTTGATCTCGTGGGGAGGCTGGGAGAGGCAGTGGGTTGCCCAGGCCTGGGGGTGTGGGCGGGGGTGGGGTTGGGGGGGCAGAGGGGTCGGGGGGGGGGTGCTGTGCGGGGGCAGAAAGGGAAAAAAGGGGTTCAGCAGCCGGGGGGGGGGTTGGAGGTGGAAGGGGCGTCCAGCCCCCCAGTGGATCCCTGGGGGTGGGTGAGGGGCTCAGGGGAGCGGCCGGAGCAGTGGGGGGTGTAAATGTGGGGGGTGTAGTAAGTGGGGTGGGGCCGGCGGGAGGTGAGGGGGAGGGGGGGGGCGTTTTCGGGGTACAGGGCCAAGAGGGAGGGTTGCGGCCGGATGGGGCCCAGTGGGGCACTGGCTACGGTGGGGCCGCAGGGTGGCTCCCGGGTACAGGTAGCTTTGGCACGCCGGGGGGTTCTTCACCCTGGGAACAGTGGTTGAGTGGGGGGCAGGGTCCGTCTCGGGCGGGCTGGGGTGGTCCTTGGTCTCTGGCGTGGTCAGTGGCAGTTCCCCCCCCTGTCTTTCCTTTTCTGTCTCCGCAGGGGCAGGTTATGGCGCAGGCAACGTGGACTTCGAGCGCTGCTGGCGGTGAGAGCTGGTTGAGTCCAGTGGCGGGAGTGGTGACACAGCATGGAGTGGCTGCGGAGTCGGTGCGGGGTTGTCCCCTGGATGTCACGAGGGCCTGCGGCGAGGACAGTCCAGTGGCAGTTGGGATGGATGCGGCGCTGGTGGAGTTGGGTGAGTTGCTTGGGGAGGTGGGCGAGGTGGGGGTGCGGTCACAGGGGGGGAAGGTGGGGGGTGGTTCACGTAAGAAGCGCAGGCGGTCTTGTCGGTGGCATCGCAGCTCTGAATCGTCCTCATCCTCTTCCTCTTCGAGTGGTTCGTCCGGGGGGTCCAGAAAGGAGTCGGGTCGGCAAGTAGGGTAGAGTGGGGGAGGGGGGGAGGTGGGCCTCGGTGCGGGTGGAGGGGCCTCTTCGGTGGTAACTTTTCCGGAATTGTGGGAGGGGGTGCCGCGTAAGCTGCGGCGCAAAATTCGGAAGCGGCGCTACATCGATATCTTCTGCTTGCTGGAGGGGAGGAAGAGTTCAGGTGAGAGTCGGAAGAAGAGGAAGGAGGATGAAAAAGCCGGTAGGGTTAAGAAGGTGGCGCGTAATGTGGTGAACTGGACACGTTCCTTTCTGCGGTTGGCCAGCGTGTGGGGTCACCACGACCCGGGACAGTATGGTATGTTGTTAGCGTACGCCGATTCCATCCTGGAGGCGTCTCAGATGCATGACGGATGGGCTTGGCTGAACTACGATGAAAAGTTCAGGGACAAGATGGAGGAGAGTAGATCGCTTTCGTTGGGTACACAGGACATTAACCTGTGGCTGACTCAGATGTTGGCTAGGTCGGGTACCGGTGGGGGGGGGGGGCGGGGGGAAAAGTGGTGGCGGGGTGGTGGTGGGGGGGGGGAAGTGCGTTCCTTTCGAGCGGGGGCGGTCGGGGTGCCTCCGAAGGCAGGCTCTGCCGGGAGCAGTGACGTGTGCTGGCGGTTCAACCGGTCCACTTGCCCCTTTCCCGACTGCAAATTTAAGCACGCCTGTTCCTTGTGCGGGGGTCCCCACTCCGCCGCCAAGTGCCTTAAGAAAGGCGCCGCTGGCGTTGCCGGTCCCGCCCCTAAGGGACACCGATTGGTGTGGGCGCGCCCCCTCCCCGATTTGGGTGGAGGCCTTCTTGGGGTGGCTGAGTCGCTATCCAAGGAGGTGCGAGGCGGTGATTCTGGCGTTTGGTTTTTGGTTCGGTTTTGTTATCCCGGTGCGGGGTGTGGTGTCGGTGCCAACTGCGAGGAACTCCCCATCAGTCCGACGTTGGGCAGAGGTCGTCCAGGACAAGTTGTTGGGGGAATTGCGGTTGGGGAGAGTGGCGGGTCCCTTCTCAGAGCCCCCTTTTTCCGACATGGTGATTTCTCCTTTAGGTATAGTACCCAAGAAGGAACCGGGAAAATTCCGGTTGATTCATAATTTGTCCTGTCCGATAGGTGCTTCCGTTAATGATCGTATCCCGCGTGAGTTTTGTACGGTCCGCTATGCGTCCTTCGATAAGGTGGCTCTGATGGTGCGGGGGGCCGGTCGGTCTGCCCTAATGGCGAAGGTTGACATTGAATCGGCATTTCGCTTGTTACTCGTCCATCCATCCTCCTTCCCTTTATTGGGGTTTTGCTTTCAAGGGGGGTATTATTTCGACAAGTGCATGCCGATGGGCTGTTCAGTCTCTTGCGCTTATTTTGAGATGTTTAGTACCTTCCTGCAGTGGGTGCTGGTTCAGGCATCTAGCTTGTCCTCCGTGGTGCATTACCTGGACGATTTTTTGTTTGTGGGCACGGCGCAATCAGGGGAATGCCAGGAGATGTTATCCGCGTTTGTGCGGCTGGCGCAGGAGTTCGGGGTGCCTTTGGCTGACGGTAAGACTGAGGGTCCGACTATGCGATTGACCTTTTTAGGGGTGGAGTTGGATTTGGTGGAGATGGTGGCGTGTTTGCCACAGGACAAGGTTGCTCGTTTGCGGATTTCGGTGGCTAACGTGTTGTCGGCCCACAAGATTTCCTTGAGGGAGTTGCAGGCGCTGTTGGGGTCCTTAAATTTTGCATGCAGGGCGATTCCAATGGGGAGGGTGTTTTCCCGTCAGCTGGCGTGTGCTACGGCCGGGGTGCGGAAGCCTCACCACCGGATTAGGTTAACGGAGGCAATGAGGGCTGATTTGATGGTGTGGGGGCGATTTTTGGAGGACTTCAATGGGACTTCTGTTTTGATGGAGTCCGAGGTGTCCGGTGATGCCTTGCAGTTGTACACTGATGCGGCGGGGGGAGCGGGATTGGGTGTGTATTTCAGCGGGGCCTGGTGCGCGGATCGTTGGCCGGAGTCATGGCATGCGGCAGGCTTGACCAAGAATATCACCTTTTTGGAGCTCTTTCCGATTCGTGTGGTTTTGGAGCTCTGGCCGGAGCGCCTTCGAAACCGGAGGGTGCTCTGGTGGTGTGATAATGAGGCTGTGGTCAGTGTGGTTAACCGCTACTCCCCTAGGTGCTTGAAGGTGGCGGGCTTGATGCGGGAAGTTGTATTAGCCTGTTTGCAGTTGAATGTGTCGGTGAGGGCGCGACATATACCGGGGTGCACTAACGAGATCGCTGATACTCACTCTCGTTTTCAGTGGGAACGGTTCCTGGCTCTGACCCCCGAAGCGGACAAGGACGGATCTGTGGTCCCAGAGAGCTTGTGGAGCATTGGCCTCGAGAGATGCTAGTTCTGCTGAAGAACTCGGTGTCTGCGGGGACTTGGTCTGCGTATCAGCGGGGATGTGACCGGGTGGTCGCCTTTTTGCTAGCTCATGGGTGGCAGTTGGGAGGGGTTCCAGCGGGCTTGATTGGTCAATACATTGTGGAGGCCAAGGGCGCCGGCTTCTCTCGATCGGCAGGGGCGCGCGCGTGCCTCTTTTGAAGTGATTGGCTCCCGTCGGTCGCGGACACACGGGAGCCAATCGATGTGGCTATTGTTGGGTGGTGGGGGGGGGGAAATACCGGCTGGCAGCCTCCGCGTGGCCAGTTGGTGCGGAGGCTGCGTTCCGGGTGCCGGCGTCCCAACCGCCCTCCCATTCTTTAGACGGTGGGGGTATGGGGTGTTGCAGCTGGGGGGGGGGGGGGGTGCAGGATCCCGGAGGTTTCCGGGGTCCGGAGCAGCAGGCTACACTTGGGCGGGGGCGGGGTGCCCCTGACCCGGTCAAAACCTCGGCCGACTTTTGCTAATAGCATGGCGAAGTCGGGGAGAGGGGCATGGCAACTTGCCAGGTGGCAAGTTATAGCACTAGCGGTGGCAGGCACTTTGCTAAGGTATGGCTGGTGCAGCCGGGTGCCGCTAATGGGGGCTAGGAAGTTTAATGTTGGTTTGTTTAATTGTTGATGGTTAATAAAAGCTGCGACCAGTTGTGTTCCATGAAGTTATGGTGTGATGTCTTTTGTGGGGGTGGGGGGGGGGGGGGATTGGCTTGGACTGTGGGGGGGGGGGGGAAGGGTGAGGCCCCGAAGCGCCGGGTCCGCCTGCCTCGGTTAATAGAAAGACTAGGGGACATGCAATGAAGGTACAGGGTAAACTATTCAAGACAAATAAGAGAAAATATTTTTTCACTCAACGTGTAATCAAACTCTGGAATTTGTTACCAGAGGATGTAATAAAAGCTGTTAGTGTAGCTGGGTTTAAAAAAGGTTTGGACAAGTTCCTGGAGGAAAGGTCCATAAAGCATTATTAAAAAGGGATATCACTGCTTGACCCAGTACAAGCATTGTGGAACCTGTGTCTCATGGGGAAACTGTTAGGTACGTTTGACCTAGATTGGCCACTGTTGGAAACAGGATACTGGGCTTGATGGAACTTGGTCTGACCCAGTATGGCATATCTTATGTTCTTATGTTCTTATGATTAATGTAATGATTATGGTAAATGTAGTCAATATATTGGCACATTCATTGCCACGATTTCCACTTATACAGATTCTCATTTATGATAATTTTCTTAAGATTATTCCCTCCTCTTTGATTAGTCCTTGGCCCTTTTGGCAGTCTTTGGCACATTTAAATGGTTCAGAGATCGGCATTTTCCTTTCCCTGTGCAACAATCCGGTATCTCTATGCTGCTAGTTTGTAGATAAGTAGCTCGATACGTTGTTACTTAACTGTTGCTAGTACAATTTAGCATTTTTCCTATGCTATTATTATTTCAATATGTTCACATTTCACATTAACATAGTAACATAGTAAGTGACGGCAGATAAAGACCAGCATGGTCCATCTAGTCTGCCCAGCAAGATGGCAAGAGTAGGTGCACCTGTCGCTCTGTGCAGGTCACCCCTCCCCATGTTTTGTTTCTGTTTAGGGGTGAACCCACCACTCCATGTAGGACACCCTTATTTGTTCAGACGCTAGATAGTTCAGAAGTTAGATGGTACCGTTTATTTTGCTTTATCCTGTTGCTGTAAAGGGATCCACTGTGTTTGTCCCATGTCGTTTTGAATTCCATCACCGTGTTTGCCCCCACCACTTCCATCGGGAGGGCATTCCAAGCATCCACCACCCTTTCAGTGAAGAAATATTTCCTGATATTGCCTTTCAATTTACCACCTTGCAGCTTCATGTTATGCCCTCTAGTTTTACAGCTCCCCTGTCTTTGGAAGAGGTTTGTTTGTTCATCATTTCTCTTTAAGTATTTAAAGGTCTGAATCATATCTCCCCTGTCCCTCCTCTCCTCCAAAGTGTACATATTTAGGTCTTCAAGTCTCTTCTCATAAGGCTTCTGACGCAGGCTCCAAATCATTTTGGTCGCCTTTCTCTGAACAGTTTCCAGTCTTTTTACATCTTTTGCAAGATATGGTCTCCAAAACTGAACACAGTATTCCAAGTGAGGCCTCACCAGTGACTTGTACAGTGGCATAAGTACCTCTTCCTTTCTGCTGGTAATCCCTCTTTGTATGCAGCCCAACATCCTCCTGGCTTTTGCCAACGCCTTGTCGCACTGTTTTGCCACCTTGAGATCATCAGAGATAATCACACCAAGGTCTTTCTCCTGAACCGTGCATACCAACCTCTCACCCCCTATTATGTACTTTTCCCTTGGATTTCTGCTACCCAAGTGCATGACACTGCACTTTTTCACATTAAATCGTAGTTGCCAAGCATTAGACCAGTCTTCCAGCTTTTGTAGATCTTTCCTCATGTTATCCACTCCCTCGGGGGAGTCCACTCTGTTGCAAATTTTTGTGTCATCTGCAAAAAGACAGACTTTTCCATTCAGTCCTTCAGCAATCACTCAAAAATATATTGAACAGTGCCGGGCCCAGGACCGAACCCTGAGGCACCCCGCTAATCACCTTCCTCTCATCCGAGTGAGCTCCATGTACCATCACCCTCTGTTGTCTGTCAGTCAACCAATTTCTAATCCAGTTTACTATCTTGGGACCCATCCCCAAGCTACTGAGTTTATTGACAAGCCTCCTATGAGGAACAGTATCAAAGGCTTTGCTGAAATCCAGATAGATGACATCCATTGCATGCCCCAGATCTAGTTCCTTGGTCACCCAATCAAAGAACTCAATCAGATTTGTTTGGCAAGACCATCCTTCGGTAAAACCATGTTGCCTTGGATCTTGCAACCTGTTGGTTTTGAGAAAGTTCACTATTCGCTCTTTCAGGAGCGCCTCCATTACTTTTCCTGCCACTGAGGTAAGGCTCACGGGCCTGTAATTTGACACTTCTTCCCTGTCACCACTTTTGTGTATTGTATTAGTTATTCCTACTCTTTGCCCTTAGACATCATGGGTGCTGTTCCCCATTTGGGGATATGAGCCCTTGTCATGATTCATACTGTTCAATATTCTCTTAGTGTTCAAGGAGTAGCCTAATGGGTAAGAACACTGCCTTAGGAACCCAGAGACCAGGGTTCAATTCCCACTAGCACACCTTGGGCAAGTCACTTAACCTTCCATTGCCTCAGAAAAATCCAAGTTATCAATGTCCCTGTTTAATGTACATTACCAAGTTTCAATGTAAACCACTTTGATTGAAATGATAAAGCAGTATATAAAACCTGTTAAATAAATAAATACTGTACTTAGCAATGACATTTAAAACTTGGCTTTCAATGTTGGCCATTCTGCAACATCTTTACGCACACTCTATAAAAGTTCTAAGAAACAACTTTGTGGTTCAATTTATGATAACAGTTCACGCTATATGACCACATATGTATTAATGATTTTTTTATACCTGTTGTCTACAGCATATTCTTGCATGTTCCCTTTCTCTCTGTTTTCAAATTGCTATTTTTGCTGGTTGCCTCTAACGCTTCCTGATATGTTGCCTTTCTCCTTGTTTTAAATGATTTTCACATAAAAAATGATGTTTTTGTTCATAGATTTTAGTAATATTTATATTCATCCGTTTTATCTATTTAATTCACTTTATGGGGTCACTGTAGATGTTAGTGGTGTATATCCTTTCCAATTTTTTCCAACTTTGTTGTCCCTCTTATTGTTTTTATTGCCATGTTATTTATTATTGTTCACTGACTTAGATTATGCTTTGTCCTTCACAGTGGATTATGCTTACATTACTATTGCAAATATGGTTTATTCCAATAGGCCCAAGTATTTTGAGTAGATTTGTATATGGCCCCTCCCTCCACAAAAAATTCTTGTACCACTCTTGGTTCTTCTTTGCTATATGCACAGTGCACTTTTGTATTTTGCCTTGAATTTCTTTCAATATTTTAATCCTGGTTCACCATTAACTATTTTTAACTTTTTGTTGTCCTGTTTCTTTCCCTAAGACTTTCTATATGTGTTTTTATAATGTATTTGCTTTTTATTTGAATGTTTAGGACTGATTTTCCACATGACCTGTAGTTATTCACTTTGGTAAACCCCGTGTTTTATGGTTTAACTCCTAATGTGTTGTTTTTCAATATATTTAATTTTATTCACATTTACATATTTTGTTCAACATGTTTTATGTGAGCTTTTTGATGTATATATGTTTTTTTGGTCTCTTTGAGGTACCCCCTGACGAAGGCTATGCCGAAATGCGGCTATATAGGGGTCTATTAATAAAGGACCAATTTTACTTTCTTGCGTGGTTTTGTGATCTGCAGGGAGATAGTACATGTGCTTTTGTGTAAATGTAAATGTAAACACCAGACACCAGGTGGCAGTAATGTCTGTACCTGCTGCAGTAGCTCAATTCACTATGTCCGTCTATATGAGCAGCACTCTGGGCTGGCTCAACCATTAGACAAGACTAGGCAGTCAAAAAAGCAAAACAGGGGTTTGTAGAGCAATATAGACACTATTTCAAAAACGAATTGCTCAAATTCAAAGGATACTAAGATTAATTAAGGAAAAGGGTCTCAGAATGAATGAGGAAGGGTCTAATCAGGCTGCATTATACTGTAAGCCTGAGGACTCACAATCCCCTTCTTTACATCAAGGACCCATATATTCCTTGTACTGAGGTAAAATAAACTTGTAGATGCAGGCTCTATTTCACTCTGCGATGACACTTTTCAATACACCAACAGAACTAAGCTGTATGGAAAATTAAGCTGTAAGGGGAATCCCGACTCTTTAACCAAATAAAAAGAGTCAAATGACTTATCTAAAGAAACGGTTGAAGTCAGGATGTGCCTCCCAGCTCCCAACGCAAATCCTAAGCGCTGATGCGTTTCACCGCCGATGCGGCTTCTTCAGGGGAGTTCAGCATGCAGCATGCAGCAACTGGTCTGCTTAACACATGCTAAAAACCAAAGTACAAAAATCAGTATCGTGCTTGCTCACATTCAAATTTCAGACATTCAGTATGATAAAGAGCCCACACCAAGTATCTGCCGCAGGGACATACCTTAGAGCTTATCTCTCTAAGCCCAACTGAAGCAAAAAACGCCACGCATGCGTGGTTAACAGAGTGGGGTTCTTTCTTTTAGACTGGCAATATGACTCAGGCTGTGATCACTTTACCAATCAGCAGTGCCAAAAATACTGGCAATGTAAAAACTACCTAGACTTATCAATACTATAATAACTAATGCGGAAGCATTCACAAACTATCATTGCACGAGCAAAACGGCATATACTGCTGTCCCTATAAGATCTTCAAACGCAAACCGCCCAATCTATGTGAGAATTAAGGCCCCCTGGGTGAGTAGACTGCAATCGATATATCCAGCGTTGTTCACAGATTAACAAAGTTTGGTCCCGTGCTTAGCAATTCTCTCAAAAAATTCCTGAAACGTCACATTAATGTGCTTCATCATATCTCCAGATTGGAGAACAAATCTATTCGATGTGTATGGCAGAGGAATAAAAACCTAAAGGAGCTTTTGAGCCCGACAGAGCTCAGACCTTTGCCCACTGTAGGGATAGATGCCCCGCGTGGCCACACAAAGTGTGGAGACTGCAGCATATGTAACGTGACTTTGGAACTCACAGAATTTTCTTACCAGGGGTTGACATACACCCTAAGAAAGCAAACTGACTGTACATCCTCATACGTTGTATATGCCATCCAATGCCCTTGTCAACTGCTTTATATAGGTAAAACTATTCGACCCTTACGAATCAGAATTAATGAGCATCGCAGTCGCTTGCACGGCAAGAAGTTGGACGCACCTCTTGTGGCTCATTGCCTATCTTTTCATCATCAATTTGACCAACTTCAATGCTTTTGTATTGATCAAGTATTGGCTGGTTTTGCAGGCAAGACACAGGACCAAAGTTTGTTAATCTGTGAACAACGCTGGATATATCGATTGCAGTCTACTCACCCAGGGGGCCTTAATTCTCACATAGATTGGGCGGTTTGCGTTTGAAGATCTTATAGGGACAGCAGTATATACCGTTTCACTCGTGCAATGATAGTTTGTGAATGCTTCCGCATTAGTTATTATAGTATTGATAAGTCTAGGTAGTTTTTACATTGCCAGTATTTTTGGCACTGCTGATTGGTAAAGTGATCACAGCCTGAGTCATATTGCCAGTCTATAAGAAAGAACCCCACTCTGTTAACCACGCATGCATGGCGTTTTTTGCTTCAGTTGGGCTTAGAGAGATAAGCTCTAAGGTATGTCCCTGCGGCAGATACTTGGTGTGGGCTCTTTATCATACTGAATGTCTGAAATTTGAATGTGAGCAAGCACGATACTGATTTTTGTACTTTGGTTTTTAGCATGTGTTAAGCAGACCAGTTGCTGCATGCTGCACGCTGAACTCCCCCGAAGAAGCCGCATCGGCGGTGAAACGCATCAGCGCTTAGGATTTGCGTTGGGAGCTGGGAAGCACATCCTGACTTCAACCGTTTCTTTAGATAAGTCATTTGACTCTTTTTATTTGGTTAAAGAGTCGGGATTCCCCTTACAGCTTAATTTTCCATACAGCTTAGTTCTGTTGGCGTATTGAAAAGTGTCATCGCAGAGTGAAATAGAGCCTGCATCTACAAGTTTATTTTACCTCAGTACAAGGAATATATGGGTCCTTGATGTAAAGAAGGGGATTGTGAGTCCTCCGGCTTACAGTATAATGCAGCCTGATTAGACCCTTCCTCATTCATTCTGAGACTCTTTTCCTTAATTAATCTTAGTATCCTTTGAATTTGAGCAATTTGTTTTTGAAATAAAGACTAGGCAGTCACCTAGGACAGAAACATCTGAGAGGTGGCAAAGAGCAGCAGCAGTCAAAGAAAAACAGACCCTGACAGCCACACAAACGTAGAACCACCAGCACATTATTTTAGGGAGAGTAGGTATACACATTTATGTCAGCAAAGCTTAATATGTAAAAGTATGATGTCCAATTATGCATTTTTATAAGATTGTTATGGGTGAGATGATCTACTACTACTACTACATTTATATCGCGCTACTAGGCAAACATAGCACTGTACACATACATAAACAAGACACTCCCTGCTCCACAGAGTTTACAATCTGCTAAGACAGACAAACAGAACAAAGAGGGGCCTAGGGAATTCTTAAGAGAAATAATTAAAATAAATATGGGTGTAAACAGGAGGAGGTCAGGATCCAAGAGCAGCTCAAAGAGATGAGTTATTAGCCTGGATTTGAATAGGACTAGAGATGAAGCCTGACATACCAACTCAGGTAGTCTATTCCAGGCAAACAGTGCAGCAAGGGGGTAAAAATGGAGTCTGGAGTTGACAATAGAAGAAAACGACATTCAGTAGATAAAAGCGATTTATTGATGAGCAGAGCTGCCGAGGAGAGGTGTAGAAAGAGATAAGAGAGGAGAGGTAGTGAGGAGCCAAAGAATGAATGCATTTATAGGTCAGCAGGAGAAGTTTGCGGAAATGTATAGGGAGTCAATGAAATGACTTAAGAGTAATTACATGACCCTAAGGTTGCTAGCCGAAGAGACAGGGAGGATGACAGTGTTATCCACAGAAATAGAGATGGGAAGAAGGGGGGAGGTGGGTTTAGGGGAAAGATAGGAAGCTCCGCCTTGGCCATGTTCAATTTCAGACAGTGGCAGGATATCCAGGCAGCAATGTTAGACAAGCCTGGATTCCTGGAGAGATTTCTGGTGTAAAGAGATAAATCTGAGTCACAATGTATTATTTATTTATTTATTTATTTATTTATTACAGTTTCTTATATAACGCGCTATTCGGTATCAGCGCGGTTTACATCATAACATAACTACCATAACGACAAATTGTCAGGTTTTACATCGAACAGGGATACAAACTTGGATAACAGGGTAAACTATATACATAAGCTATTTACACAGCAAGGATAGTTAAAAATCATATAATGAATATGAGGGCATTTCTAGAGTGGGTCATTTCTTGAGAAGGGTATCTAGGTTCAATTGCTGGCTGGGAAGTATTGTAGGAAGAGGTAGGTTTTGAGTGCTTTCCTGAACTGATATAGATTGGTTATGGCCCTAATGTCAGGGGGTAGAGCATTCCAGCATTTGGGGATATAGAAACTGCACGCCCTGTTTGTGGTTGTTTTGTTGCACTTTGTCGATGCCTTTGGTGTGATTAGCAGGTTGACAGCTGTTGCTCTTCTGGATCTGTTGGGGGGTACAATGTGGATAAGATGTGTAAATGAGGAGGAGGAAATGCCTTTGATTGCTTTGAATGCTAATAGGAGTGTTTTGAAGGTGATCCTCCCATGAATAGGTAGCCAGTGTAGTTGTTTGAGAATCTGCTCTTACGTTCTGAAGAATCTCATCACTGTACTGTGTCTCATATCTGCTTCTCACTACCCCAATATTGCACTTCAGCACTTCGTAGCCACAGTGTATCACACACAATCCAAAACCTCAGAATGGCACTCCAGGTCGCTGTCATTCTTAGCTTCTACCTTCTCACCCACTGGCTTGGAACCTCCCAGGCCCTCTACACATCACATGGCAGGATTCCAGTCCTGAATAGACATGGAAAAAGATGGAATGGTCCCCCATACTTCAACCCAGGAAGCGACGCGCACACGCGCCACTCCCACCTAATACATGTATCACTCCAGCTAACCAAAACACCCAGCCAGGAAAAACCTTTTAGATGCCGACCCCTAAAATGTGCCATCATCAACGCACGCTCCATTCGCAAAAAATGGCCTGTTATCCTAGACTCTATCTCCTTTTATGACCTTGAATCAGGGCACCAAGGGAAGCGTGGAGGAGAGAAGACGTCCCAAGACAGGGTCCTGAGGCACACCAACTGAAAGCAAGATAGCAACAGAAAAGGATCCACCAGAGTATACACTGAAAGTGTGATGGGAGAGAGAAGAAGAAAAACAAGACAGAACAGAGTCCTGAAATCCAAGCAAAAACACAGTATTGAGAAGAAGGTGATGGTCAACAGTGTCAAAAGCAGCAGATAGGTCAAGAGGGATGAAAATCCCTGAGTGGCCAGGAACAGGTCACTCAAGACTTTGGCAAGGGCCATTTCAGTAGAATGAAGAGGATGAAAGCTAGATTGTGGTGGATCCATAATGGCTTGAAAGGAAAAAGTCAAGACAATGGCGGTGAACCGCATGTTTGAGTAGTTTGCATGTAAAAGGGAGGATGGAGATGGGCCAATAATTGGATGGGCTTGTAGAATCCAGGGACGTTTTTTTTGAGCAGCGGTATAACCATCTCATATTTGAAAGCAACAGGAAAGTTATAGTGGAAAGAGTGAGGTTGAGAATATGACAGATGGGATGACAGCAGAGTAAATAGAGCTTAGTAGATGGTATGGGAATGGAATTAGAGGAGCAGCTAGTGAGTTTAGAGGACAGAAGATGTGCAGTTGCCTCCTCGGTGATCTTAGTAAAGGAAGAAAGGATGAGGGGGGAAGGGGAGATAGAGGTGACCCAGTGCAGGACTCAAGACTATAGGACCTGATATTCAAAAGGAATTTAAACAGTTTACAGCCCAGTAAACCATGTAAATGCCTTAAATCGGGATATTCAATGGCACTTACAGCACACAGTTAGTGCTGTTGAACATCCCCTTCTAACTCCCTATGCACCCCAATGCTATCCGGATAGCATCAAGGCATGTGGGGGGTGGGGCATTCTGGGGCAGAGCAGAGGCAGCAACTAGCAATAACTGAGCAGTAGCGATATTGCATACGGCCCGATTAGTGATCTGTGCTGAAAAGTTAGGAGAGGAAAACCCTTGCTTATCTTTCGGCACAGGAACTAACCAGACAGCACAGGAACTAACCAGACAGCATGCAATATTGCTGCTGCCGGTTACCTAATGCAGCATTTGGCATGTGCAGCAATCCCTGGATATTCAAGGCCCGGGCCGCATATGACCACGGCATTGAATATCTGGGGTTAAGGGTCGGTGGGCAGGGCTATGCACCTTAGTGTCGCATAGCCTGTCCAGAAGAATATCTGGCCCATAGAATGTATTTATCAAAATTTCAGGGGAGGGTGCAAGGCAGAAGATTCACCTAATGTGTCCAATATACTTGCACCGACCCTAGTACCACTCTCTGAACTCCTGAATAAATGTGTTTTAGTGGCAGCTCCTTCTGTTGTTCCTCATTCATTCTGAACGACGCAACAGGATTCCATCGTGAGACAGTTAGAAGCCTATTGAAAAAGCATGCGAAGGAAAAGTCAGAGAGATTTCTAGATACTGTAAATGTATTTGAATCTAAATAAAAAGGTCATAGTTTTCCTCGATGCTGTAATATTTAAAGTCTGTCCTTTTTATCTGATGTAGCCACTAACTCTGTACCTGCCACCGTGCTGGAACGGTGGCTGTAGAGGCGCCAGCGCCTGTTTAAAATTTTCCTCTTATCACTGTTAAAGTGAGACTCCACACGCCCTCTCTCTCTCTGAGCTGCCTAGTTTTTTTTTCTCCAAGGAATGATGTAACCCACCTGTTAGTGGCAGAAGGGCAAGCAGAGCTATTCATACTATCAGTGGCAATCCGATGAACACAAATGCAAATCCACACAGATAAGGAACAAGAGAAGAGAGAGATCAGGTAACCATGATGGATTTGTTTGAACTACTATTTCCAGAGTTACTCTCCTGATGCTGGCACACACACACACACACACACACAGACACATATGCACATCTTTTGTGTTTTATTTACCTAAGCATTAAAGATTTACCGCTTATCCAGTTTTTTCATGCTGGGCAAAGAAGTATAAAAAAAGGAAGGGGCAGAACTAGGCTGGGCTGGATTAAAAGAGCTGAACCAAAGACTTCGGTTCAAATCCCAACTCAAAAACTCAAATTATAGTCATTTAGGGCTCGATATTCGAAAGGCATTTGCATGGTTTACAGCCCAGTAAACCATTTAAATGCCTTAAATGGGACTATTCAATGGCAGCTACACGGTTAGTGCCGTCAGATATCCCTGTCTATGCCCTCTACATGTTCCGATGCTATCTGGTTAGCATTGGGGTGTGTTGGGAGGAGTTCGGGGGCGGAGAATAGCAGTTATCTGGGTAGCAGCAATATTGGACCGCTACCTGGCTAGCACTCCATGGCTAAAACTAAGCAAGCTTTTGGCTCGCCTAGTCTTAGCTGTGCATGCGAACCGGGTAGCGGTCCAATATTACCACTACCCGGTTAGGCTTTCCCCAGGGTGCCCAAACCATTTATTCAATGCCGTCAGCACAGCATTGAATATCCAGGGTGAATGTGCAGGGCTATGCAACAACGCGGTGCATAGCTCGCCCAACTCGATATCAGGCCCTTAGGGCATAATTTTCTAATAAGGTACCTAGTTACTACTAATACTACTTATCATTTGTATAGCGCTACAAGGTGTAAGCAGCACTGTACATATAGAAAAACCCATATATGTATATATTGTGACCTTTTTATAAAGGCCAGTGTCACAATATTTATTTATCTATCCCAATCAAATTGTGTTTCTAGAAAATGTATCGATAACCATCATAAAGTCATGGTACTCATGTATGACCGATCCTTCATCCATGCATTTCTTTCATCATTAGTTCGCTCTGTCTTAAAAAAATGTTCAAGTTGATGAAATAAGACACAGAATGAGCTGATGATGATGAAAGCTATGCACAAGGTCATAGCATAAAATCTAAAGAGATTCTTTACTTCAGTCTTTACTGAACATAACCTAAGTTTCACCATGCTGGGTCACACCAAAAGTCCACTGAGCTTACTATCCTGATTCTAACCTTTATTTACCTGTTTATTCACAGTTTAGCAGATTGGTGTGGTAAGACTTCTTTTTGCTAAATCCATGTTGGCTTTGTTCCATTACATCATGACTACCTGTATAGTAATTTTGTTATTTCTAATGAAGATTGGGAAGGAGATATCCACACCAGAAAC
Organism: Ichthyophis bannanicus; assembly: GCA_033557465.1. Classification (NCBI taxonomy): domain Eukaryota; kingdom Metazoa; phylum Chordata; class Amphibia; order Gymnophiona; family Ichthyophiidae; genus Ichthyophis; species Ichthyophis bannanicus. Next base: position 103,767,279 of record CM066039.1, read on the forward strand.
CATCTTTGTAGGTGATAATCAGTGTTTCAGCTAAGCTGCACCAGTAATGGAAGGTGCAGCAATATCGTGCTTTTAGTAGCAAGGATCCGCGCTTCCCCCTACCAACATAAGCACGACTAGAGGATTTCCATGAAGCTTGACAGGATCATCAGTGATGATTCAGAGGAAATGAAACAATAACTGTGAAACTAAACAATCTACCAAAGGAAATTGACCAGCTAACTAAAGAAAAATCACCAGGGACAAAATCCTAAAAGAACTCACTTATGAAACTGTAGACCTGCTACTGGTAATCTATAATCATTAAAATCTGCTATAAGAACATAAGAATTGCCATACTGGGTCAGACTAAAGGTCCATCGAGCCCCGTATCCTTTTTGCAACAGTGGCTAATCCATGCTCACAAGTACCTGACATATCCCAAACATAGCCAGATTCCAAGCTACTTATTCCCAGGGATAAACGGTGGGGGCCGATATTCAAGGGCAGCAGCAAGCCATCACTGATGAACCTAAGATCTGGATATTCAATTCTGGGGCCATATCTGGAAACAAGCACTGAATATCCGGGCACCTGGAGGATATTCAGCAGCACTAATCATACTAGTGCTGCTCAATATCCTGGACACTATGAATATTAGGCCCTGGCTTTCCCCAGGTCTGCCTTAATAACTGTTTATATGCGGCATGGAGGAGTAATCTAGTGTTTAGAGCAGCAGCTTGGTGACCAACAGACCAGGGTTTAGTTCCCACTGGCACTCATAGTGGCCTTGGGCAAGCCACTCTATCCTCCATTGCTCTTCCAGTCACAACTTGCCAAGAAAACCCAGGGATCAGCATTGACTCTATGGCACACATTGCACTGCAGGATTTTATAGACGTCTAACATATCTTCCTTTAGTCATCTCTTCTCCAAGTAAAGAGCCCTAATCTCCTTAACCTTTCCTCATAGGAGAGTTGTTCCATCTCATTTAGCATTTTCATTGTCCTTCTCTGTGCCTTTTCTGTGTTTTTTTTTAATATGGGTAGACAGAGCTGCACACAATACTCAATGTACGGTCCCACCATGGAGCAGTACAGAGGCATTACGATATTCTTTGTTTTATTCTCTATTCTTTTTCTAATGCTTCCTAACATTCTGTTTGCTTTTTAATTTTTTGTTCATTTTATAGTTCTCAAATTTTACATTACAAATCATAAGTAATTCACTTGCTTAGGAAAAAGAGAAACAAGAAAAAATTTACAAATAAAGATTACAATGTAAAGAAATAACCTGTCACTTCTATTAGTCCACAAAAATGAGGGGACTCTTTCACCAATCTTGAAGATAAATTTACAAAGAAAGTTCCAGACAAGAATGTAAAGCTATTTGCGATCCATATACATTCCTGAGATCCCGCATGTTACATGGGGGGTAGCAGGAACCTCTCCTGAGGATACCAAAACAACTGAAGGAAGTTGTTTTAGGGACTTAGGGCAGCATTTTCCAAAAGCATTTACACAGTTTACAGCCCATTAAACCATCTAAATGCCATAAACTTATCTGGTTAGTGCCTTTGAAAATCCCCTCCAAAGTCCCCTATGTGCCACGATGCTATCCAGTTAGTATCGGGACAAGTTGGGGGCATTCTGTGGTGGAGCAGGGGTAGAAATGGCAATCGTTGGATCTAAGCTACATTTTCATAAGCCAGTCCCTTTCTGGGTCGAATGCATAGGGTGGAGGAAAAGACCTGTTCATCCCCAGATTGTTCAAGAAAATGAGTTAATTCAAGGTTGTGCATAATAATTTTCCTGGACTGGCATGCCTGAGCAGACTCACTCTTCCTTGCACAAGGCAAATAATATGCCCTATTCAGGGAGGAACAGACTCCAAGGAGAAATTATCCAAACTTGTTCATTTTTTTCCCTTAAATCCTGTGAGACCAATCCAGGCAAGTAGTTATGCTCCCTAGCTAGCAGGCAAAGCCAGACCAGGACAACTTTCAGTGATGTCATCACTAGTATATACTCTGGTGCAACACTGAAAGAAGCGAATATGACACTTCCCAAGCAGTAAGCAAGACTGAAAAACTCAGAAAAATTCCAAAAAGTATTAATAACAACAATAACTTTATACAAACTATTGGCTCTCTTCCCAATCATAATTCTGCACAGGCATTGATACTGCAAATGCAGCTACAAGGCAGCAGGACTCCCCAACCTATTGGTGAAAACTTCCCAGGGTGGGTCCTGGACTGGTCTAGCAAGATTCAAGGAAAGAAAATTAACAGGTATGGAACATTTCTTCTTCCTAATCCTGCTAGACCAGTCCAGATGAGTGGGATGTACCCAAACAATCAGGAACCAAGGTATGAGGAAGACAATACATCAGACAGAACTGCTCTACCAAAGCACCATATTCTCCAACTCCGACATGCAACCTGTAGTGCCTCACAAAGGTACTCAAGTGAGGACCAGGTAGCTGCCATACAGATGTCCTCCAGAGACACCCAGACAGACTCAGCCCCAGGAAGAGGCTTGTGCCCTGGTAGAATGAGCTCTGATGCCTTCCGGCTCCTGCTTCCCACACAGGAGGTAGGTGTGTGGGAAGTGGGCAATCGAGGACTTGGCTGCAGCCTGTCATTTCCTCAGACTACTGAATAGGAGAAAGACATGGTACGACATGCCCTCCTTTCATTCAACAGATTCAGCAAGGGGTCTGCTTGGAGATCCTCCTCTAAGAAAGAAGGCAGGATCAGTTTGATTGAAATAAAAAGAAGACAACACTTTCAGGGCTGGCACTACGCAGTAAGCATGTCTGGAGGGTGCCGGTGTTCAAACGTCCCGGTCAGCAGTGGTTTTGTGTGCCTGTGGAAGCAACCTGTCCTGCAGGCGCCCCCCCCCCCCCCCCACTATTGGCTGCAATTGTGGCCTCCTTCTGCTCTGTGTCCCCACCCCCCCCCTTGGGTACCATTAGACTGTGATGCAGGTGGCTGGGGCCAGGCAGTCACTCCTCACCACAGCTCTCCCCAGACAGCAGGCAGCAGCTTGTAGGACTTGGACAACTCCCAGGCTGGGAGCTTGTTGACTATTGGGATATGTCCCCTTCCCTGCTCCGGGTCCAGCTGCTTGGCATCCACACATATTCAGTGAGCTCCCACACAGTGGCCACCTGCAATGCCGACTAACCCACATGATTGTTGCGCTCCAGCCACAGTCTGAGGCACGGAGCAGGAACTCAAGTACATGTGGTAGCAGGCTGAGGTGATGTATATGAGTGGCTGATGGGGATCTGTGAGTTGGCATTAAATTGTACCAGTTTGACAGCATCCAGGCAGCTGAGCTTACAGGCCAGGCTAAGCACGGTGCGTCCCCGCTCGTTCTCCACTTTCACACCCATGCCCTTCCCCAGCAGCAGGTGCATGAATTGCAGGCTGAATACGGGGTCAAGCAGGCAGACGGTAAACATGAGTGAGGTACAGGTGTGCTCAGTGCGTGCATTCACAATGTGGTTGTCCAGCACAAAGCATGTCAGGTGCACCTTGTCTTCCGTGCATGGCATCCAGGAAGGTTTGGGGGCCTGAGCTTTGGTATAGATTGTGGAATCTGCACATGGTGCGCTGGCTGCAGCTCTCGACCCATTGCCCATGTTCTTATCACCTTGGCCAGCCACAGCGCAGTGCTGAAGCTCTTGATCTACACCTTCAAATGCCTCAGGCTGAAACTAGAGCACATTAACCAAGTGGGTCAGTCAGCACTGCAGGTGGCTCTCCTGTGGCCTGAAGAGCAGAAAATGTCTGCTGCAGGAAAAGGAGATGGAGCTAGACACACACAAGAGGTAGGATAACATTTAAAGGGCAGTGGGTTTGGGAAAGAAAGATAGGGGGAATGGAGGGTTTGGGGTGAGAATTTAAGGAAGAGGGGAAAGATACAGAGGCTGGGAAGCTGGGGCATACTGCGTCTATTTGGCATTCGGAGCAGGCACCACCCCCCACCCCTCACAATGCCCATGGGCAAACTTACTTGTGTGCCCTGTATGACCGAGGTCAGGGTCCCACCTCTGTCCTGCCCTTGCTTCTCCTCCAGCCCACCCTCTCCCGCCCCCATCCAGAGCTCCTCACACAAAGCCGATGTACATGCGGGGAGCTCTATGCACTGAATACTGTCTCTGCAAATAGCAGGGAATGAGCATCCAAACCAGACGTTCATCCCCGCTATTCACAGGGCAGAATCTACCCCCATAGGAACAACAAGAGGAAGAAGGGAAAACCCTGTTGAGTTCCTCTCAATAAGTAGAAATCCTGGGATACCACACAGACTATCACTGCTACTCTAGGATTAGCAAACCTGCTTTTTTTAATATTCTTTATTTATACAAAGGGAGTGGAGGATTAGCCAAGTTGTTAGAGGAACAGCCTAATACCCAGGAGATCTGGATTCAATCCTCACTGGCACTCGTGTTCTTGAGCAAGTCACTTTACCCTCCATTGCCTTGGAAGAAAAGGCCTGGCAATCTACTTCGAGTCATACATTGTCAAAAAAACCCAGAGGCTGCTGTGTTGCCAGGAGTCAACACTGACTTCAAAAATGCAATGTGTGCCTTTGAGTCAGTCCTGACTTCTGGTGACCCAGAAGCTCCTGGGTTTTCTTGGCAGTGTCACCGGAAGTACGCCAGGCCTTTCTTCTGAGGCAATGGAGGGTTAAGTGACTTGACCAAGGCCACAAGGAGTGCTAGTTGGAATTGAACCCTGGTTGCCAAGCCAGTGTTCTAACCACTAGGCCAGCGTTTTTCAACCACTGTGCCGCGGCACACTAATGTGCCGTGAGATATTGTCTGGTGTGCCGTGGGAAAAATTCCAATTTCATCCGTAACATGTGGCCTCGGCTCACAAATTAGGGTTGCCAACCGGCCGGTTTTCAGCCGGCCTGGCCGGTTTTTCCATGGCCAGGCCGACTGCCGGCACAGTTGTAAAACCGGCCATTGAAAAGCCGGTTTTTTGCTCTGGCCGCAAGATCGGGAGCGGCCAGAGCAAAAATCCGGCTTTTATGCCGAAGTCCGCGGCGTGAACGCGATCGCGATTCCCTATAGCAGTGCAGCCGCTGGTTCTGCTTTGTACAGAGCAGCGGCTGCACTACACTTACATTGAAAAGTAAAGAGAAACTGTGTCAGGAGCCCTCCGATCATGCAGAGCCCGAGGAAGTGATGTCATGGGGGCGGGCTCCTCACAGGCTGTCTTTCCTTTTCAAATTAACTTTAGCTGCAATAAAGTTAATTTGAAAAGGAAAGACAGCCTGTGAGGAGCCCGCCGCCATGACATCACTTCCTCGGGCTCTGCGATGACCGGAGGGCTCCTGACACAGTTTCTCTTTACTTTTCAATGTAAGTGTAGTGCAGCCGCTGCTCTGTACAAAGCAGAAGCAGCGGCTTGGGCAGAGGGGGTGTGTGTGTGTGAGTGAACCAGCCAGGGGGGGGAGTGTGAGTGAACCAGCAAGGGGGGGGGAGTGTGTGTGAACCAGCAAGTGGGGGGAGGGTGAGTAAAACAGCAGTGGAGGGGGGGGTGGTTTTGTTGGACCAGCAAGGGGGGGGGGGCGATGGTGTGAGTGAACCAGCAGGGGAGGGGGGTAAGTGAGTGAGTGACCCAGCAGGAGGGGTGAGTAAGTGACAGGGGGGTGGGTGAGTGAACCAGCAGTGGAGGGGGGGGTGGTGTGAGTGAACCAGCAGGGGAGGGGGGTTGGTGTGAGTGTTTGATTCCTATTCAAGAGAATTACTTTAAATATAGTCAATATAGGCACAGAGGTAGATTTTTTTAACATTTTCTAATGGTGGTGTGCCTCGTGATTTTTTTCATGAAAAAAGTGTGCCTTTGCACAAAAAAGGTTGAAAAACACTGCACTAGGCTACTCCTCCACTCCTAACATCGACTTCACAGCACTTAAAAAAAAAGATATATAACAAAAGATCAAGCACTCATAAATATAAGTAAATTGACACCAAACAGCCTCTTGTTGCGCAATACATCAAAGCCCAACTCAATCAAAGAATCTCAGTTTTTGTTTTTCCGCTTTTCTCTCTCTTGTCTTCAAATAGAACCAAACTCTCCATTGTGGCATCATACTGAACATGAAAAAATAAACATGGTTTTCTGAGGTGTGATGGCCTTTGCACACTATAGAATCCCAGAGATGTCTGTAACACTTGCTACTTTGGTGAGGCAGGTGCAGCACAGACCTGGGAAAGAGAAAAAAAAGAAGGTTTTTCTCCTAAGAGGGGGATGGGCTCACCTAAGCACAGGTCCCAAAATGAAAGTAATACTGAAACACACACTTGCAAGGCTAGCCTGAAGCCACACCCAGTCTCCAGGGCAACGGCAGGGAGAGAGAGGGTGGGGCCAGAAAGGGAAGCAACAAACATTTAAACGTGGTCAGTCAGCAAGTGAGGAGAGAGAGAGCACAGCAGAGCTGAGAGAACTGGGGAAACCAGGAGAAGCAGACAGAACTGCCAAAGCGAGTGGCAGGGCCAGAGAAGAGCGGGAAGAAGCTTGAGAGAGTTCCAGGACTATAGTTCTAACTCAGAAGCAAGCAGCTCAGACTCTGAGCCAGAAACGGAGCCTTTTAGAAAGCCTGACAAAAGGAAGGTTTCTACAAGCAAGGTAAACAAGACAATACCTTTAAGTGATTCACTAAAGGGAAGGAAGTCTAGGAGCACTGACATTATTCCAGGGGGAAGAAGGAATGTTCATAGGGGGAAAACCTTTTAAGCTTTTAAGGAAAGTGAAACTAGAAATCCCTGAACGTATCCCAGTCCCTGAGCCTTGTAGCACTGAGGAAGAAATGGAGGTGGAATTCTTTAAAGGGGATTCAGATTCTACAGAAGTGTCAATGGAATGCTCATTTTGCATGAGAAGTGCTTAGAAAACATTTATTAGATATTATAAAGAAAGCCAAGAAGTAGTTATACTGAGCAATTGATACTGTGAAGTGCTGGAAAGAGAGAGAAGTCTCATTTTAAAGCTGAAATAGTCCTTGTGCTATGAAACTGTTCCAACAGCAGTTTAGTTCCTATGCTGAAAAGTAGAGCCTGTTTTCAAGCTTACCTGAAACAGCTGGGAGAAGCTAACAAGGTTAGCTGGACTTTACTTGCAACAGTGATTTTTCAACTGTGTTTGGTTTGGATGAAAAAGGAAACTTGTTTTGTTTCAAAGACTGAAGGAAACTGATTTGTTATAGCACTGCTGAAGTACCTTTACAAAGAAGCTTTTTGTTGGAGAAAATATCCTCACTTTCTGTTATTGGTTTGGAACCTTCTGCCAAGGTCCAATTTGAAAACTTGATGATTAAAATAAAATTTAGAAATAAATTTTCCTGTGTTGGCCTATTTCCACTTGGACTGCTTTAACTGCCCCACAACTACACAATTAAGGGCCTCAGCTACCAGGCTGAAACAAGACACAAGTAATATGGCCCGCCGCCCCTACCAGGCAGCCGCCTAGTAGGACTGCCGGCCCACAGGTGGCGTAGTTCTTGGATTTTTGTCAAGTTTTTGCAAGCCCAAAAGAAGATCCTGACCTCAGAAGGAGGAGAGGACCCCCAGAGAAACAGCTGCTGTCGACACACCTGCTGTCTGCTAAGCGGAGGAAAGATCCGGAGTGGCAGTGGAGCTGGAGTCGGTATCCACGTGATTGACAAGGCGAGACTCTGCACCAGGGCCAGGTAACCCGTAGGCTGGAGGGGTTATCGCCGGATGCTGGTGTAAGAGGGAGGCTGTAGAGGAGTGCTCACTAGAAAAGGGGAACATAAGAAAGTACCGCACTTGGTGTTTGTTTCTCTTTGTTTTATTCACAGCACTACTACAACAATGGAGAATCGTGACATCCTGTCCTGGGTGGCTGACCAGTTTGCCAAGCAAAGGGAGATGTCGGCGCAGAGCCTAGAACAGGCGAAGACCATGCTCCAGGCACAGCAAAGACCGTTACTGGAGATGATGTCCAGGTGGCTTGCAGCGCAAGAGAAAATGGACGAGGCTGCAAGGACAGTGCCAGGTTTACGGGGAGATTTCCGTGGGTGGGACCTATCAGGCACTGAGACTTTCTCTTGTGGACGCCTTACTAGAGATGATGATGTAGACGATTATATTGAGGCATTTGAGGTGGCCAGGAACCAGGTGGCCAAAGGAACAGTGGGCGCTAAGGTTCGCCACTTCTCTCACAGGCGAAGCTTTGGCGGCCTATAGGGCCATGCCTGCCAGTTTAGTCACAGATTATAAGGAAGTAAAGCGAGCTATCAAGGATCGGATGGGATTAAACCCCACGGTCTATCGCAGGCTTCTACGTTCCTGTAAATTAAAGTTAGGTGAGACACCTCAAGCTCTCTATTATAGAGTGAAGAGCTTAGTTTATAAATGGCTTACGCCGGAGACTAAGGATTTAGAATCTGTATTAGACACTGTGATTCTAGAACAGTTTATGGAAGCTGTACCCCGCAATGTGCAAACTTTCCTAGTCCTCCAGGATTGCAAAAACACTCAGGAAGCCATTGCACTGGCTGACCGCTTTCTAGAGGCTAACAGGTTGAGCCCTGAGAAAGAGGGTGTGTTTAAGAGTGCAAATGTGGAGTTACTAGAAAGGAAGGCAAAGCTTGCAAACTTTGGGAAAGAAAGTATGACTTTGGATAAAATATTTAATGCACAGAGAAAATGTTTTATGTGTGGAGAGTTGGGTCATCTTAAAAGGGACTGTAAAGCTAAGAAAGCTTTTGTAATTACCCACCACAGAGATGCAGGAGAAGGGTTCCTGTTAACAGTGGAAGTGGAAGGGATCCCAACTGAGGCATTATTGGACTCAGGTGCAGACCAATCTATGATATCTCAGAGGCTGTGGAGGAAAATTGAAGCAAAAGATAAACCCTCACCAGAGTCCTCTGGAAATCATATTAAGATTCGCTGTATCCATGGAGCCGCCTCTACCTATCCCATACATCCCGTTGAAATAAAAGGATTAGGTATGAAAAAGCAGATAAAAGTGCCTATAGTACCGCGACTTCCACATGACATAGTCCTAGGCCGCGACTGGCCTCAATTTAGGAAAGGCTTAGCTGAGGAGTTGCAGGGCAAAACAAGTCAACCAGCTACCTTTTCTCAGGAAGAGAACTTAGCCAGGGAGAAAGCCTTACCCAAGGTAGGAAAGGTTGCTGACCCCAGGCTAGGAGAAGGCAAGGCAGGTATGATAACTACCCGCACCGGCTTTAAGCCTTCAGAAAAGGAAAATGACCCTCAGGAAGACCCTATACCAGGGACATCCTTTTATGAGGAATTGATTACTCCCCCGAAAGACATCCCCAGGAAAGGAAAGGCCAGATCAATGCCCGCTCCTTTATTTGGAAGTGGAGTGGGATCAGGATGTAAGAAAGAACCCCGGAGGGAAAAATCTGACCCAAAACCTAAGTTTGTGCTCAGATTCTGTAGGACCACCCCTGAGGCTAAGGTACCGAAACGGGCGACAGAACAGGCTGCCGGGGTTGATCTTTGCAGTGCTGTGGACATCATCATACCTCGACAGGGGAGGGCCCTAGTTGAAACAGGCCTCCAGGTTGAAATACCGCCTGGATGTTATGGCCGAATTACCCCTCGGTCAGGCCTTGCTCTTAAGAATTTTATAGATGTAGGGGCCGGGGTCATTGATCCAGACTACCGGGGATCCATAAAAGTACTCCTGTTCAATTTTGCGCAGGAGAATTTTAAGGTGAGCATGGGAGATCGCATCGCCCAGTTGATTTGTGAACGGGTGGGGTTCCCGCCCTTAGAAGAAGTGGATGAGTTAACCACTACTGCCCGGGGCTCGGGAGGATTCGGGTCCACTGGCAAGGCCGAGATAAAAGGCTTGACTGCTAGTTGTGTGGAGAGAGAGGAGGACGAGTTAGGCCCACAGCTTGTTGATTGTAGAGCAGAGCCTGTACATAGGATGGGAGAGGGACTCTCATGGGCTCAACGGGAGGCGATATCAAAATTGTTAAGTGGGTTCTCTGATGTCCTTACTCCCTTATCAGGGGAGACAAGACTGGTTGCACACGAGATAGTGACCCCACATGGCGAAATAGTTTGCCAACGTCCCTATAGACTCCCCGAGGCGAAGCAAAGTGAGGTCATAGGTCAGGTCCAAGAAATGCTGAAGATGGGGGTGATTGAGGAGTCAAAAAGCCCCTGGAACAATCCTATAGTTCTAGTTCCCAAACCTGATGGGTCGTTACGTTTTTGTATAGATTTCCGCAAGGTGAATGAAATCTCCAGGTTTGATACATATCCTATGCCTCAAATAGAGGAACTCTTGGATCGCTTGGGCCAGGCTACCTATCTGACCACATTAGACATGACCAAAGGGTATTGGCAGATTCCCCTTACCAGGGAATCTCGCCCAAAAACTGCGTTTAGTTCCCCAATTGGACTATACCAATTTCGCCGGCTGCCCTTTGGTCTTCACGGGGCTGCAGCGACATGTCAACACCTGGTTGACATGGTCCTTCGCCCACACCAGCGTTACGCGACGGCATATATGGATGACATTGTCATCCATAGCTCGCGGTGGGATGAACATTTAGTTCGGGTCAAGGCCGTTTTGGAGGCGATGAGGCAAGCAGGTCTCACGCTAAACCCGGCTAAGTGTATGTTTGGCGCAACAGAAGTGAAGTATTTAGGTCACTTGGTCGGCCATGGCATAGTAAAACCTCTCCTGGATAAGGTGGAGAGCGTTAAGACGTTCCCGAAGCCGCAGACGAAGAAGCAACTTCGAAGCTTCTTAGGTTTAATTGGCTACTACCGCCGTTTTATCCTGCATTTCGTGACCGAGAGTGCAGCTCTAACTGAAATGCTTAAAAAAAATGCCCCTACACAGTTACAGTGGTCTGGGATCGCGGAACAGGCCTTTAAGGTATTAAAGGAAAAATTGTGTGAGGCACCGGTTTTGCGCGGAGTAGATTTTAACCAACCTTTTATCGTTCAAACCGATGCTTCGGAAACGGGCCTGGGAGCGGTGATGTCGCAGAAGCACGAGGGGACAGAACATCCTGTGATGTTTTTAAGTCGTAAGCTTACCCCTCCGGAGAGAAAATATTTGACGGTTGAGCGCGAGTGCCTAGCAATAAAATGGGCAGTAATGGCGTTACGATTCTATTTAACCGGTCGAAAATTTTTGTTAGTAACAGATCACGCCCCATTGCAGTGGTTAAATAAAATGAAGGACAACAATGCACGTTTGACGCGCTGGTATATGGCCATCCAAGAATTAGATTTTCGGATAGAGCACAGGGCCGGGAAGCTCCATACCAACGCTAATGCCCTATCTAGGATTACAGGCTGTGCGCGGGTTGCGTCGCCAGCCTGTAATAGCTTAAGGTGGGGGGGGATATGTGGTGAGGCAGGTGCAGCACAGACCTGGGAAAGAGAAAAAAAAGAAGGTTTTTCTCCTAAGAGGGGGATGGGCTCACCTAAGCACAGGTCCCAAAATGAAAGTAATACTGAAACACACACTTGCAAGGCTAGCCTGAAGCCACACCCAGTCTCCAGGGCAATGGCAGGGAGGGAGAGGGTGGGGCCAGAAAGGGAAGCACGCGGGCAAACATTTAAACGTGGTCAGTCAGCAAGTGAGGAGAGAGAGCACAGCAGAGCTGAGAGAACTGGGGAAACCAGGAGAAGCAGACAGAACTGCCAAAGCAAGTGGCAGGGCCAGAGAAGAGCGGGAAAAAGCTTGAGAGAGTTCCAGGATAATAGTTCTAACTCAGAAACGAGCAGCTCAGACTCTGAGCCAGAAACGGAGCCTTTTAGAAAGCCTGACAAAAGGAAGGTTTCTACAAGCAAGGTAAACCAGACAATACCTTTAAGTGATTCACTAAAGGGAAGGAAGTCTAGGAGCACTGACATTATTCCAGGGGGAAGAAGGAATGTTCATTGGGGAAAACCTTTTAAGCTTTTAAGGAAAGTGAAACTAGAAATCCCTGAACATATCCCAGTCCCTGAGCCTTGTAGCACTGAGGAAGAAATGGAGGTGGAATTCTATAAAGGGGATTCAGATTCTACAGAAGTGTCAATGGAATGCTCATTGTGCATGAGAAGTGCTTAGAAAGCATTTATTAGATATTATAAAGAAAGCCAAGAAGTAGTTATACTGAGCAATTGATACTGTGAAGTGCTGGAAAGAGAGAGAAGTCTCATTTTAAAGCTGAAATAGTCCTTGTGCTATGAAACTGTTCCAACAGCAGTTTAGTTCCTATGCTGAAAAGTAGAGCCTGTTTTCAAGCTTACCTGAAACAGCTGGGAGAAGCTAACAAGGTTAGCTGGACTTTACTTGCAACAGTGATTTTTCAACTGTGTTTGGTTTGGATGAAAAAGGAAACTTGTTTTGTTTCAAAGACTGAAGGAAACTGATTTGTTATAGCACTGCTGAAGTACCTTTACAAAGAAGCTTTTTGTTGGAGAAAATATCCTCACTTTCTGTTAATGGTTTGGAACCTTCTGCCAAGGTCCAATTTGAAAACTTGATGATTAAAATAAAATTTAGAAATAAATTTTCCTGTGTTGGCCTACTTCCACTTGGACTGCTTTAACTGCCCCACAACTACACAATTAAGGGCCTCAGCTACCAGGCTGAAACAAGACACAAGTAATATGGCCCGCCGCCCCTACTAGGCAGCCGCCTAGTAGCACTGCCAGCCCACACTACCTCCTCATAGCCCCAACCATTTTCCCCTCCACAAGACAAACATATCACAAGCACACCTTCCTTTCCCCTATGCAGCCTCCCAATACTCCAAAAAGAATTTGAAAACGTTTCCACCATCTCGAGCCAGGGCAGCCAATCCCAGTTCTAGCCATCATCAGGACTTCAGGCAGGCAAAGTCTCTACTAGGTCAGAGAAGGCAGATCTACACTAAAGCAAGCCACAAGAATACATTTATGTGACAATAGACAGGCCATGTGCACAAACTGACACTCTCCAATTCTCAAAGTTGAGAAGGATGAAAATGTAAGTGTGGGTTACTCCTTTCCCAGCACTATATACCACTTACCCTCGGGACGCCCGCTAATCCCGTGGGCCGGGGAACCACCTTACCTTCTCTGTCTGGAATTCCAGGGGAACAAACACACTCACTCGCATATAAATAGTATGTAAGTTTATTCCACAGGTTAGAGGGGCTGTCTATCTTTTACACATGAACAAAAGCATATACATATGTCATCAACTCATCCCCTGAAGCCCACCACAGCTTATCAGTAACTTCACAGATGTTAGTCGTTTCCTTGCAGAACAATCAATTTGTCTTAGCACAGCACATTCTTTTCCATATATAGATATGTACAGGATTCCCATTTTCCCCTGCGGGCCTCCTAGTCCTCCTGTACACACACTTTAAGTCTTATTTTCCCCTATCAATCCCCCCTTTGGGCCTGCATAGGCCCACTATAAGAACAGCCGAACAGTCTTCTGAAGGACAGTTAAGCAGACATCATTAACTGGAGGTCGGTGGTGGCATGCTCAGGTACATCAGCCACCATGGGAACAGGTGTATAAGAGTACGTAAAAGTGGTGGAGCTCTGCAGGACCTTCCGACAACAGCCAAGGACAAATGAAAATATACAACAAAAAAGAACAAGGATTATAAAACTACTCAATAGGGCAATAATCAGTCCTTTGAGACCACCCCCAACCCGCCAAACCATTTTACAACATCACCCAATATGTTACCGAAATCAATACCGCCCTTGAAATTGGCCATATTCAAATCAGATAAGGTCTTAATCTTTTTCATGGCATCTAAGACAAAAATCGTGTGGTTTGCTATAACAGTACAACAATTAGTTTCATTTAAAAAAATACAAGCCCCGCCCTCAGCTGCTAGTAAGAGATCTAAAGCTCTACGATTTTGTAAAGTCATTTGAGTATTCTGTTCCAGGGATTCGGCAAGTTTAGAAATAGATTCTGTTACTGACCTCATTTGTATATTTAACAAGCATTGCAATCTTCGAATTGCCATACCTAATTGAGCGGTGATAGCGGGGGTTTGGAAAACTGGGATCCAGGAAGTATAGCTGAGGGCATCCAAGCGAACTTTGGTCAAAGGATAAGTAGTATTTTTATATTGATACAAAGCTTGAATAGCCTCATCTTCAGGATTATCAGGTGACCAAGGATTTGCATTCCTTTTCTTTCTTTTACCATGGGTCACATTCAAAGGTATTAGAGCCGAATAAGGAGTTATTTTAACTAACGCACAAGGTAGCAAAGACACGTTAATTTGTTGATAAATCATCTCCCCACACACCAATAATGACCCACCACAGCGAAGAGGTCTGTGCCAGTGGTCCATATGCGACTCATATTATGCCCATCAAAGCACTTCACAAAAAGACTTCCCACAGTGGAGGAGATGATGTTCTTTCTTAAACTGGATATTGATAGATAACATGAAGTGTATGGGGATTCATTTTGGGACCCCTGTGTCACTACAGCTGAACCATCGTGGTAAATAGGACCAACTCCTACATACCAGCGGAAGTCAGATCCATTAAACACTATCGGGCTCTTTGTAATATTTCTTCAATCATTTTTCATATTGGAGGGGTCCATTTTACCGGATTGATTAAACCAATTTATCATGACTGAATTATGAATAAAATGAAAAGACCCATTAAACACATTATACGACAGGTTACACCTGTGTGAAAAAGCAATGGATGCATTTGTTATCAAACATAGATCAAATATCATATTTGGGTCAGCATATAAACGCAAAGGATCATGTATCATATTCATAATATACCACGTCTGGGAACAATTAAAAGATTCATAAGAACTGGCAGAAAAATAAATATTATCTACACAATCAAGTTGTGCCGCATACTCATTTAAGGGAACCTTTGAAACGTGTACCAGAGCATATGCTACACCCTTTGGTAAAGGAGTACAGATAATGCAGTCAGTTAAGTTCATCAGACTAACAATCTCCAAAACAGAGGATTTCCACAAATTCGGAGACAGGAGTTCTCGCTTAGTCCGGCGAGAACTATTGAGAGATACCTGAATCCAAGTTGCATTGTTCTCTGTCCGATGTGCCTGCGTCCAAGGTCCTTCGTTTGTAAAATAATATATAGTCAGCCCAGACAACCAAGATCAATAACAAGCAGAACAGAGCCAGCCAGGCAGACCTCATGGCTGGGGCGAGTCAGGCGTCTTCCAGGAATCCTCCGGTGCACTCTTGACGTGTGAGGCGTGTACCCAGGTTGGATGCTAAATAGTTACTAAAAATTGTCTCAAAAAACAATGTTGCAAAAATAAGCATATCACATGTATCGAGCATTCTATTTTTCAAAAGTGTGGAGCGCTTAAAATAAAAGTTTGAAGGCTGCAGGATTAAAACAGAAGTACTGTTGTGCAGATGTATTAGCAAACAGAAACTACAACGCCAATGTAAAAGACATGAAAAACATTTTTAAAACTGTTTTTAACACTGTGAAGCAGTTAAAATATTTCCTAGTGGGGCATATTTTTTTTTTTTTTGAAACTTTTATTTTCATTTTGCAACAAACAAAGAAACAACACACCAAAAGAGACAAAACAAGTATACAATAAGGAAAAGTAAACCCATTACCCCCCACCCCGGTGCTTCTTCTCTACCCGTTTGTATCAGCATGTGAGCGCTTCCAGTTAACAGTGATTATACATCAAACAATCAAAAAATATCCACAATACAGCATGATCATGAGACAGAGATATATACAAAGTTAGACAGTCAGATGAGAGCATTTAGCAAAATGTACATATTCATTGAACATCTTCCATTAAGACCAATAAGAAGGAGTCTGAACGGAGGAAGCACACAGACGAGGTATTTGTTCATATTTACTGTAGAGACAGGCATGATTCCACCATTCATTGAGGCTCAGATGGGAACTAATTTCCCAGTATTACTCAATGAGGGAAACAGCAATGCCAAGCATAAAGTTCAAAAGGAGATAAGCCATTTCTTGGGAGAGAGGGGATCCCCGCAACTGGGCGAAGTCCCACTATCCTCCGAGAAAGGGACTCCTGAGAGTGCAATATAGACTAAATACGACCCCAGACCCGACGCCAGTTATACTGTAGTGCGGGATATTCATGCATAACATGAAATGAAGTAATAAACCAATGGCCACAGGACGTGTCCAGCAACCATTACCCTGAGTAGTGTTCCATATGTCTAAACTGTGAGGAGTGTAAAAACACCGGTGGGCTAGAAAGAAGAGGGTCTGAGTGAGTGAGGCGGGTCGGAAACCCGTGTCCCGCTGCTCCAGATAAGGCTCCATTGCTCCGAGGTTAAAGTCACATGCAATTCTCTCTCCCATACTTTCTGCGCTATAGAGGTATCTCTAGTGATAGCATTACATAAGGTTTAGTAAAATTGGATGCTACACCCGGTAAACTACCGAGAGATCGGAAGTTTCCAATCAACCTTATGCAGAGAGTGCCGATGGCGGGAGTACTCTAGTGCTCCGAATGCAATGCTGAAGTTACACTGACCAGAGTCGGGAGTCGAAAGGTTGCATAGGAATATTAAAGGCACCTAAAGTGTCGAAAAACATTGGTGGATAGTGGGAGTCTAATGGGAGAGTCATACCAGGGAGTAAGGTAAGAGGAATCGGTGAGCAAAGGCCCGCTACTATATCTAGTCACACAGGTCTGCTCGGTACTGGAGCTTCCAACCAACAAGCACCTTGTTTGAGAAGAAAAGATTGAGGGAGCACTTGAATAAAATCGCCACCAAGTATTAATGGAGCATTAGCGGAGGCCGAGGCCAACTGCGCAAAACTTGCATAGTGAGCAGGGTTGTCCACATTCGGGACATAGTGCAAATACACGTGAATTCACTATCTCCAACCTCAAGGTGTACACGGGCCCATCTACCCTCCATGTCAGCGCTAATATCAGGTATAGTAGCGTGCAAAAACTTCTTGACCAGAATGACTATCCCGTACCATTTGGAAACGGTGGGAGAGTAGGCAGCTACCATGTGAGGCCTAGCATTGAGTTTCAGTGTTTCAGCAGAGTGTAATGCGTTTCCTGAAGAAACACCTAATCAACGTGCTCGTGGCTAAGATAGCTAAGGATTTTCTTTCTGCTGAGTGGACCAGCAATGCCTTGTACGATGAATAATAAGATTTTACATGAGGCCATTCAGAAAAGTTAAAATTCTGAGCATGATAGCACACATAATTTCACTGTGTCCCTCAAACTGACTGTATCTGGCTGTACACATGACATAGGAAAATAAGCTAATATAATACAATGAAGCGCCCCACATTAACAAAGATAACCGCAGTACGGTAGAGGAGAAGCAAAACCCCAAAATTACTGGCGACCATGTGTCTGCGGGGAGAAACCCCAGAGAAGGCCGAAATTGAAAAAACATATAACCTGTAGGACTGTGCGTGCTCCGAATCCGACCGAGGCACACATCATGAAGGGATAGGAGACCAAAGACAAAAGTCATACAGAGAAAGAAAGAAAGTCCAGGCTATTTCTGTGCTGGGCTATGACCGCCGCATCGGGCCCTTCAAAATGGCGGACAGAGCCGGCAGATAAGAGTCCAAAATTTGGGATTAGCGCATCTGTTCTGCTTCTTTGGAGTCCAAAAATGTTGATAATAGATCAGGATCCTCGAACGTCCTGGTCTGGTTATGGAGAGTCACTCGGAGCTTCGCTGGATACAACAGGCCAAAGCGAGCCTGTAGCTGTTGAAGTCGAGGGCGAAGAGCAAGGAGTTTCTTCCGACGGTCAACGGTAGGCTTTGCCAAATCAGGAAAGAAGGAGACCTTACGACCTTCATATTCCAAATGATGATTCGCTCAGGCAGCATGTAAAATTTGTTCCACTTGTTGATATCGTAGCAAGCTAAAGATAATAGGCCGGGGGGTCGTGCGGTTGAGCGCCATGCGGGCAGGAACACGGTGTGCTCGATCGATTTCCAGTTCTCTGTGAAAAGTAATCTTCAGCAAGGAGGGAAGAGTTTTGAGCAAGAATTCTCTTATATCTCCTGCTTCCACTCCCTCCGGCATTCCAAGGAGCCTCACATTGTTGCGACGGGCGCGATTATTGCTATCTTCCAACTCCTTTTGAAGATTCTGTATCTGGCGCTCAGCCTCGTCCAGTTTGCCCAAGCGCACCTCGTGCGAGTCGAGGACCCCCGCCATGTTGTCCTGCCGTAATGAAAGACCTTCAAGTCGGTCTTGGAGCACTCCAAAGTCTTCTCGCATGGCTCGAAGCGCTTCTCCATTAGACTGCACCAACTCCTTCACGCCGCGTATTTCCTCCAAAATCTCCAGGTGCATTGCGGGGTTTTCACGAAATGGAACCATCTTCTGCGGGGAGGATACCTCCGTTTTGGAGCGTTTTCCGTGAGAAGAAGAAGGAGACCCGAAGTCCAAGCGCGCTGGTTTGTGGGCCGCCATCCCCCCCGAGGTGCCCCGGTCAGCTCGGAGCAAAATAGTAAATTTATATAGGTATTAAGTCAGGATTCTGAGTAGGCCTCTCGGGAGCTTCAACGCAAAGCGTCCTACCCGCTGGACATCAGGCTCCGCCCCCTCCTAGTGGGGCATATTTTAATTACATGTGATATGCTTATTTTTGCAACAATGTTTTTTGAGACAATTTTTAGTAACTATTTAATTGCGTGTTTTTCCACCTGCCTCCAAGTGTTCTTACATCTTACTCTACACATTCATGTTGGTTTAATACATGACGTTGGTTCGTTTGTTCTTTAGAGGCAATACTTTTACCTTCAGCATAATATGTTTTATCTTTGGTCTGTGGTTTCCATAATTTAGAATTTTTAATGGTATTGCTTTTACATTAATTCAGATTATTTTATGTGTGGTAATATATTCATATAATTAGGTATTTATTCATTTTTTCTTTTAATTGTTTATCCTTAGTTCTTAGTTTACCACGTGACAGAGGAGAGGTGTAGAAAGAGATAAGAGAGGAGAGGTAGTGAGGAGCCAAAGAATGAATGCATTTATAGGTCAGCAGGAGAAGTTTGCGGAAATGTATAGGGAGTCAATGAAATGACTTAAGAGTAATTACATGACCCTAAGGTTGCTAGCCGAAGAGACAGGGAGGATGACAGTGTTATCCACAGAAATAGAGATGGGAAGAAGGGGGGAGGTGGGTTTAGGGGAAAGATAGGAAGCTCCGCCTTGGCCATGTTCAATTTCAGACAGTGGCAGGATATCCAGGCAGCAATGTTAGACAAGCCTGGATTCCTGGAGAGATTTCTGGTGTAAAGAGATAAATCTGAGTCACAATGTATTATTTATTTATTTATTTATTTATTTATTACAGTTTCTTATATAACGCGCTATTCGGTATCAGCGCGGTTTACATCATAACATAACTACCATAACGACAAATTGTCAGGTTTTACATCGAACAGGGATACAAACTTGGATAACAGGGTAAACTATATACATAAGCTATTTACACAGCAAGGATAGTTAAAAATCATATAATGAATATGAGGGCATTTCTAGAGTGGGTCATTTCTTGAGAAGGGTATCTAGCTTCAATTGCTGGCTGGGAAGTATTGTAGGAAGAGGTAGGTTTTGAGTGCTTTCCTGAACTGATATAGATTGGTTATGGCCCTAATGTCAGGGGGTAGAGCATTCCAGCATTTGGGGATATAGAAACTGCACGCCCTGTTTGTGGTTGTTTTGTTGCACTTTGTCGATGCCTTTGGTGTGATTAGCAGGTTGACAGCTGTTGCTCTTCTGGATCTGTTGGGGGGTACAATGTGGATAAGATGTGTAAATGAGGAGGAGGAAATGCCTTTGATTGCTTTGAATGCTAATAGGAGTGTTTTGAAGGTGATCCTCCCATGAATAGGTAGCCAGTGTAGTTGTTTGAGAATCTGCTCTTACGTTCTGAAGAATCTCATCACTGTACTGTGTCTCATATCTGCTTCTCACTACCCCAATATTGCACTTCAGCACTTCGTAGCCACAGTGTATCACACACAATCCAAAACCTCAGAATGGCACTCCAGGTCGCTGTCATTCTTAGCTTCTACCTTCTCACCCACTGGCTTGGAACCTCCCAGGCCCTCTACACATCACATGGCAGGATTCCAGTCCTGAATAGACATGGAAAAAGATGGAATGGTCCCCATACTTCAACCCAGGAAGCGACGCGCACACGCGCCACTCCCACCTAATACATGTATCACTCCAGCTAACCAAAACACCCAGCCAGGAAAAACCTTTTAGATGCCGACCCCTAAAATGTGCCATCATCAACGCACGCTCCATTCGCAAAAAATGGCCTGTTATCCTAGACTCTATCTCCTTTTATGACCTTGAATCAGGGCACCAAGGGAAGCGTGGAGGAGAGAAGACGTCCCAAGACAGGGTCCTGAGGCACACCAACTGAAAGCAAGATAGCAACAGAAAAGGATCCACCAGAGTATACACTGAAAGTGTGATGGGAGAGAGAAGAAGAAAAACAAGACAGAACAGAGTCCTGAAATCCAAGCAAAAACACAGTATTGAGAAGAAGGTGATGGTCAACAGTGTCAAAAGCAGCAGATAGGTCAAGAGGGATGAAAATCCCTGAGTGGCCAGGAACAGGTCACTCAAGACTTTGGCAAGGGCCATTTCAGTAGAATGAAGAGGATGAAAGCTAGATTGTGGTGGATCCATAATGGCTTGAAAGGAAAAAGTCAAGACAATGGCGGTGAACCGCATGTTTGAGTAGTTTGCATGTAAAAGGGAGGATGGAGATGGGCCAATAATTGGATGGGCTTGTAGAATCCAGGGACGTTTTTTTTGAGCAGCGGTATAACCATCTCATATTTGAAAGCAACAGGAAAGTTATAGTGGAAAGAGTGAGGTTGAGAATATGACAGATGGGATGACAGCAGAGTAAATAGAGCTTAGTAGATGGTATGGGAATGGAATTAGAGGAGCAGCTAGTGAGTTTAGAGGACAGAAGATGTGCAGTTGCCTCCTCGGTGATCTTAGTAAAGGAAGAAAGGATGAGGGGGGAAGGGGAGATAGAGGTGACCCAGTGCAGGACTCAAGACTATAGGACCTGATATTCAAAAGGAATTTAAACAGTTTACAGCCCAGTAAACCATGTAAATGCCTTAAATCGGGATATTCAATGGCACTTACAGCACACAGTTAGTGCTGTTGAACATCCCCTTCTAACTCCCTATGCACCCCAATGCTATCCGGATAGCATCAAGGCATGTGGGGGGTGGGGCATTCTGGGGCAGAGCAGAGGCAGCAACTAGCAATAACTGAGCAGTAGCGATATTGCATACGGCCCGATTAGTGATCTGTGCTGAAAAGTTAGGAGAGGAAAACCCTTGCTTATCTTTCGGCACAGGAACTAACCAGACAGCACAGGAACTAACCAGACAGCATGCAATATTGCTGCTGCCCGGTTACCTAATGCAGCATTTGGCATGTGCAGCAATCCCTGGATATTCAAGGCCCGGGCCGCATATGACCACGGCATTGAATATCTGGGGTTAAGGGTCGGTGGGCAGGGCTATGCACCTTAGTGTCGCATAGCCTGTCCAGAAGAATATCTGGCCCATAGAATGTATTTATCAAAATTTCAGGGGAGGGTGCAAGGCAGAAGATTCACCTAATGTGTCCAATATACTTGCACCGACCCTAGTACCACTCTCTGAACTCCTGAATAAATGTGTTTTAGTGGCAGCTCCTTCTGTTGTTCCTCATTCATTCTGAACGACGCAACAGGATTCCATCGTGAGACAGTTAGAAGCCTATTGAAAAAGCATGCGAAGGAAAAGTCAGAGAGATTTCTAGATACTGTAAATGTATTTGAATCTAAATAAGAAGGTCATAGTTTTCCTCGATGCTGTAATATTTAAAGTCTGTCCTTTTTATCTGATGTAGCCACTAACTCTGTACCTGCCACCGTGCTGGAACGGTGGCTGTAGAGGCGCCAGCGCCTGTTTAAAATTTTCCTCTTATCACTGTTAAAGTGAGACTCCACACGCCCTCTCTCTCTCTGAGCTGCCTAGTTTTTTTTTCTCCAAGGAATGATGTAACCCACCTGTTAGTGGCAGAAGGGCAAGCAGAGCTATTCATACTATCAGTGGCAATCCGATGAACACAAATGCAAATCCACACAGATAAGGAACAAGAGAAGAGAGAGATCAGGTAACCATGATGGATTTGTTTGAACTACTATTTCCAGAGTTACTCTCCTGATGCTGGCACACACACACACACACACACAGACACATATGCACATCTTTTGTGTTTTATTTACCTAAGCATTAAAGATTTACCGCTTATCCAGTTTTTTCATGCTGGGCAAAGAAGTATAAAAAAAGGAAGGGGCAGAACTAGGCTGGGCTGGATTAAAAGAGCTGAACCAAAGACTTCGGTTCAAATCCCAACTCAAAAACTCAAATTATAGTCATTTAGGGCTCGATATTCGAAAGGCATTTGCATGGTTTACAGCCCAGTAAACCATTTAAATGCCTTAAATGGGACTATTCAATGGCAGCTACACGGTTAGTGCCGTCAGATATCCCTGTCTATGCCCCCTACATGTTCCGATGCTATCTGGTTAGCATTGGGGTGTGTTGGGAGGAGTTCGGGGGCGGAGAATAGCAGTTATCTGGGTAGCAGCAATATTGGACCGCTACCTGGCTAGCACTCCATGGCTAAAACTAAGCAAGCTTTTGGCTCGCCTAGTCTTAGCTGTGCATGCGAACCGGGTAGCGGTCCAATATTACCACTACCCGGTTAGGCTTTCCCCAGGGTGCCCAAACCATTTATTCAATGCCGTCAGCACAGCATTGAATATCCAGGGTGAATGTGCAGGGCTATGCAACAACGCGGTGCATAGCTCGCCCAACTCGATATCAGGCCCTTAGGGCATAATTTTCTAATAAGGTACCTAGTTACTACTAATACTACTTATCATTTGTATAGCGCTACAAGGTGTAAGCAGCACTGTACATATAGAAAAACCCATATATGTATATATTGTGACCTTTTTATAAAGGCCAGTGTCACAATATTTATTTATCTATCCCAATCAAATTGTGTTTCTAGAAAATGTATCGATAACCATCATAAAGTCATGGTACTCATGTATGACCGATCCTTCATCCATGCATTTCTTTCATCATTAGTTCGCTCTGTCTTAAAAAAATGTTCAAGTTGATGAAATAAGACACAGAATGAGCTGATGATGATGAAAGCTATGCACAAGGTCATAGCATAAAATCTAAAGAGATTCTTTACTTCAGTCTTTACTGAACATAACCTAAGTTTCACCATGCTGGGTCACACCAAAAGTCCACTGAGCTTACTATCCTGATTCTAACCTTTATTTACCTGTTTATTCACAGTTTAGCAGATTGGTGTGGTAAGACTTCTTTTTGCTAAATCCATGTTGGCTTTGTTCCATTACATCATGACTACCTGTATAGTAATTTTGTTATTTCTAATGAAGATTGGGAAGGAGATATCCACACCAGAAACCATCTTTGTAGGTGATAATCAGTGTTTCAGCTAAGCTGCACCAGTAATGGAAGGTGCAGCAATATCGTGCTTTTAGTAGCAAGGATCCGCGCTTCCCCCTACCAACATAAGCACGACTAGAGGATTTCCATGAAGCTTGACAGGATCATCAGTGATGATTCAGAGGAAATGAAACAATAACTGTGAAACTAAACAATCTACCAAAGGAAATTGACCAGCTAACTAAAGAAAAATCACCAGGGACAAAATCCTAAAAGAACTCACTTATGAAACTGTAGACCTGCTACTGGTAATCTATAATCATTAAAATCTATAATCATTAAAATCCATCGAGCCCCGTATCCTTTTTGCAACAGTGGCTAATCCATGCTCACAAGTACCTGACATATCCCAAACATAGCCAGATTCCAAGCTACTTATTCCCAGGGATAAACGGTGGGGGCCGATATTCAAGGGCAGCAGCAAGCCATCACTGATGAACCTAAGATCTGGATATTCAATTCTGGGGCCATATCTGGAAACAAGCACTGAATATCCGGGCACCTGGAGGATATTCAGCAGCACTAATCATACTAGTGCTGCTCAATATCCTGGACACTATGAATATTAGGCCCTGGCTTTCCCCAGGTCTGCCTTAATAACTGTTTATATGCGGCATGGAGGAGTAATCTAGTGTTTAGAGCAGCAGCTTGGTGACCAACAGACCAGGGTTTAGTTCCCACTGGCACTCATAGTGGCCTTGGGCAAGCCACTCTATCCTCCATTGCTCTTCCAGTCACAACTTGCCAAGAAAACCCAGGGATCAGCATTGACTCTATGGCACACATTGCACTGCAGGATTTTATAGACGTCTAACATATCTTCCTTTAGTCATCTCTTCTCCAAGTAAAGAGCCCTAATCTCCTTAACCTTTCCTCATAGGAGAGTTGTTCCATCTCATTTAGCATTTTCATTGTCCTTCTCTGTGCCTTTTCTGTGTTTTTTTTTAATATGGGTAGACAGAGCTGCACACAATACTCAATGTACGGTCCCACCATGGAGCAGTACAGAGGCATTACGATATTCTTTGTTTTATTCTCTATTCTTTTTCTAATGCTTCCTAACATTCTGTTTGCTTTTTAATTTTTTGTTCATTTTATAGTTCTCAAATTTTACATTACAAATCATAAGTAATTCACTTGCTTAGGAAAAAGAGAAACAAGAAAAAATTTACAAATAAAGATTACAATGTAAAGAAATAACCTGTCACTTCTATTAGTCCACAAAAATGAGGGGACTCTTTCACCAATCTTGAAGATAAATTTACAAAGAAAGTTCCAGACAAGAATGTAAAGCTATTTGCGATCCATATACATTCCTGAGATCCCGCATGTTACATGGGGGGTAGCAGGAACCTCTCCTGAGGATACCAAAACAACTGAAGGAAGTTGTTTTAGGGACTTAGGGCAGCATTTTCCAAAAGCATTTACACAGTTTACAGCCCATTAAACCATCTAAATGCCATAAACTTATCTGGTTAGTGCCTTTGAAAATCCCCTCCAAAGTCCCCTATGTGCCACGATGCTATCCAGTTAGTATCGGGACAAGTTGGGGGCATTCTGTGGTGGAGCAGGGGTAGAAATGGCAATCGTTGGATCTAAGCTACATTTTCATAAGCCAGTCCCTTTCTGGGTCGAATGCATAGGGTGGAGGAAAAGACCTGTTCATCCCCAGATTGTTCAAGAAAATGAGTTAATTCAAGGTTGTGCATAATAATTTTCCTGGACTGGCATGCCTGAGCAGACTCACTCTTCCTTGCACAAGGCAAATAATATGCCCTATTCAGGGAGGAACAGACTCCAAGGAGAAATTATCCAAACTTGTTCATTTTTTTCCCTTAAATCCTGTGAGACCAATCCAGGCAAGTAGTTATGCTCCCTAGCTAGCAGGCAAAGCCAGACCAGGACAACTTTCAGTGATGTCATCACTAGTATATACTCTGGTGCAACACTGAAAGAAGCGAATATGACACTTCCCAAGCAGTAAGCAAGACTGAAAAACTCAGAAAAATTCCAAAAAGTATTAATAACAACAATAACTTTATACAAACTATTGGCTCTCTTCCCAATCATAATTCTGCACAGGCATTGATACTGCAAATGCAGCTACAAGGCAGCAGGACTCCCCAACCTATTGGTGAAAACTTCCCAGGGTGGGTCCTGGACTGGTCTAGCAAGATTCAAGGAAAGAAAATTAATAGGTATGGAACATTTCTTCTTCCTAATCCTGCTAGACCAGTCCAGATGAGTGGGATGTACCCAAACAATCAGGAACCAAGGTATGAGGAAGACAATACATCAGACAGAACTGCTCTACCAAAAGCACCATATTCTCCAACTCCGACATGCAACCTGTAGTGCCTCACAAAGGTACTCAAGTGAGGACCAGGTAGCTGCCATACAGATGTCCTCCAGAGACACCCAGACAGACTCAGCCCCAGGAAGAGGCTTGTGCCCTGGTAGAATGAGCTCTGATGCCTTCCGGCTCCTGCTTCCCACACAGGAGGTAGGTGTGTGGGAAGTGGGCAATCGAGGACTTGGCTGCAGCCTGTCATTTCCTCAGACTACTGAATAGGAGAAAGACATGGTACGACATGCCCTCCTTTCATTCAACAGATTCAGCAAGGGGTCTGCTTGGAGATCCTCCTCTAAGAAAGAAGGCAGGATCAGTTTGATTGAAATAAAAAGAAGACAACACTTTCAGGGCTGGCACTACGCAGTAAGCATGTCTGGAGGGTGCCGGTGTTCAAACGTCCCGGTCAGCAGTGGTTTTGTGTGCCTGTGGAAGCAACCTGTCCTGCAGGTGCCCCCCCCCCCCCCCCCACTATTGGCTGCAATTGTGGCCTCCTTCTGCTCTGTGTCCCCACCCCCCCCCTTGGGTACCATTAGACTGTGATGCAGGTGGCTGGGGCCAGGCAGTCACTCCTCACCACAGCTCTCCCCAGACAGCAGGCAGCAGCTTGTAGGACTTGGACAACTCCCAGGCTGGGAGCTTGTTGACTATTGGGATATGTCCCCTTCCCTGCTCCGGGTCCAGCTGCTTGGCACCCACACATATTCAGTGAGCTCCCACACAGTGGCCACCTGCAATGCCGACTAACCCACATGATTGTTGCGCTCCAGCCACAGTCTGAGGCACGGAGCAGGAACTCAAGTACATGTGGTAGCAGGCTGAGGTGATGTATATGAGTGGCTGATGGGGATCTGTGAGTTGGCATTAAATTGTACCAGTTTGACAGCATCCAGGCAGCTGAGCTTACAGGCCAGGCTAAGCACGGTGCGTCCCCGCTCGTTCTCCACTTTCACACCCATGCCCTTCCCCAGCAGCAGGTGCATGAATTGCAGGCTGAATACGGGGTCAAGCAGGCAGACGGTAAACATGAGTGAGGTACAGGTGTGCTCAGTGCGTGCATTCACAATGTGGTTGTCCAGCACAAAGCATGTCAGGTGCACCTTGTCTTCCGTGCATGGCATCCAGGAAGGTTTGGGGGCCTGAGCTTTGGTATAGATTGTGGAATCTGCACATGGTGCGCTGGCTGCAGCTCTCGACCCATTGCCCATGTTCTTATCACCTTGGCCAGCCACAGCGCAGTGCTGAAGCTCTTGATCTACACCTTCAAATGCCTCAGGCTGAAACTAGAGCACATTAACCAAGTGGGTCAGTCAGCACTGCAGGTGGCTCTCCTGTGGCCTGAAGAGCAGAAAATGTCTGCTGCAGGAAAAGGAGATGGAGCTAGACACACACAAGAGGTAGGATAACATTTAAAGGGCAGTGGGTTTGGGAAAGAAAGATAGGGGGAATGGAGGGTTTGGGGTGAGAATTTAAGGAAGAGGGGAAAGATACAGAGGCTGGGAAGCTGGGGCATACTGCGTCTATTTGGCATTCGGAGCAGGCACCACCCCCCACCCCTCACAATGCCCATGGGCAAACTTACTTGTGTGCCCTGTATGACCGAGGTCAGGGTCCCACCTCTGTCCTGCCCTTGCTTCTCCTCCAGCCCACCCTCTCCCGCCCCCATCCAGAGCTCCTCACACAAAGCCGATGTACATGCGGGGAGCTCTATGCACTGAATACTGTCTCTGCAAATAGCAGGGAATGAGCATCCAAACCAGACGTTCATCCCCGCTATTCACAGGGCAGAATCTACCCCCATAGGAACAACAAGAGGAAGAAGGGAAAACCCTGTTGAGTTCCTCTCAATAAGTAGAAATCCTGGGATACCACACAGACTATCACTGCTACTCTAGGATTAGCAAACCTGCTTTTTTAAATATTCTTTATTTATACAAAGGGAGTGGAGGATTAGCCAAGTTGTTAGAGGAACAGCCTAATACCCAGGAGATCTGGATTCAATCCTCACTGGCACTCGTGTTCTTGAGCAAGTCACTTTACCCTCCATTGCCTTGGAAGAAAAGGCCTGGCAATCTACTTCGAGTCATACATTGTCAAAAAAACCCAGAGGCTGCTGTGTTGCCAGGAGTCAACACTGACTTCAAAAATGCAATGTGTGCCTTTGAGTCAGTCCTGACTTCTGGTGACCCAGAAGCTCCTGGGTTTTCTTGGCAGTGTCACCGGAAGTACGCCAGGCCTTTCTTCTGAGGCAATGGAGGGTTAAGTGA
Organism: Ichthyophis bannanicus; assembly: GCA_033557465.1. Lineage (NCBI taxonomy): Eukaryota > Metazoa > Chordata > Amphibia > Gymnophiona > Ichthyophiidae > Ichthyophis > Ichthyophis bannanicus. Next base: position 103,795,463 of record CM066039.1, read on the forward strand.
CTTGACCAAGGCCACAAGGAGTGCTAGTTGGAATTGAACCCTGGTTGCCAAGCCAGTGTTCTAACCACTAGGCCAGCGTTTTTCAACCACTGTGCCGCGGCACACTAATGTGCCGTGAGATATTGTCTGGTGTGCCGTGGGAAAAATTCCAATTTCATCCGTAACATGTGGCCTCGGCTCACAAATTAGGGTTGCCAACCGGCCGGTTTTCAGCCGGCCTGGCCGGTTTTTCCATGGCCAGGCCGACTGCCGGCACAGTTGTAAAACCGGCCATTGAAAAGCCGGTTTTTTGCTCTGGCCGCAAGATCGGGAGCGGCCAGAGCAAAAATCCGGCTTTTATGCCGAAGTCCGCGGCGTGAACGCGATCGCGATTCCCTATAGCAGTGCAGCCGCTGGTTCTGCTTTGTACAGAGCAGCGGCTGCACTACACTTACATTGAAAAGTAAAGAGAAACTGTGTCAGGAGCCCTCCGATCATGCAGAGCCCGAGGAAGTGATGTCATGGGGGCGGGCTACTCACAGGCTGTCTTTCCTTTTCAAATTAACTTTAGCTGCAATAAAGTTAATTTGAAAAGGAAAGACAGCCTGTGAGGAGCCCGCCGCCATGACATCACTTCCTCGGGCTCTGCGATGACCGGAGGGCTCCTGACACAGTTTCTCTTTACTTTTCAATGTAAGTGTAGTGCAGCCGCTGCTCTGTACAAAGCAGAAGTAGCGGCTTGGGCAGAGGGGGTGTGTGTGTGTGAGTGAACCAGCAAGGGGGGGGGAGTGTGAGTGAACCAGCAAGGGGGGGGGAGTGTGAGTGAACCAGCAAGGGGGGGGAGTGTGAGTAAACCAGCAGTGGAGGGGGGGGGTGGTGGGAGTGAACCATCAAGGGGGGGGGGGCGATGGTGTGAGTGAACCAGCAGGGGAGGGGGGGTAAGTGAGTGAGTGACCCAGCAGGAGGGGTGAGTAAGTGACAGGGGGGTGGGTGAGTGAACCAGCAGTGGAGGGGGGGGTGGTGTGAGTGAACCAGCAGGGGAGGGGGGTTGGTGTGAGTGTTTGATTCCTATTCAAGAGAATTACTTTAAATATAGTCAATATAGGCACAGAGGTAAATTATTTAACATTTTCTAATGGTGGTGTGCCTCGTGATTTTTTTCATGAAAAAAGTGTGCCTTTGCACAAAAAAGGTTGAAAAACACTGCACTAGGCTACTCCTCCACTCCTAACATCGACTTCACAGCACTTAAAAAAAAAGATATATAACAAAAGATCAAGCACTCATAAATATAAGTAAATTGACACCAAACAGCCTCTTGTTGCGCAATACATCAAAGCCCAACTCAATCAAAGAATCTCAGTTTTTGTTTTTCCGCTTTTCTCTCTCTTGTCTTCAAATAGAACCAAACTCTCCATTGTGGCATCATACTGAACATGAAAAATAAACATGGTTTTCTGAGGTGTGATGGCCTTTGCACACTATAGAATCCCAGAGATGTCTGTAACACTTGCTACTTTGGTGAGGCAGGTGCAGCACAGACCTGGGAAAGAGAAAAAAAAGAAGGTTTTTCTCCTAAGAGGGGGATGGGCTCACCTAAGCACAGGTCCCAAAATGAAAGTAATACTGAAACACACACTTGCAAGGCTAGCCTGAAGCCACACCCAGTCTCCAGGGCAACGGCAGGGAGAGAGAGGGTGGGGCCAGAAAGGGAAGCAACAAACATTTAAACGTGGTCAGTCAGCAAGTGAGGAGAGAGAGCACAGCAGAGCTGAGAGAACTGGGGAAACCAGGAGAAGCAGACAGAACTGCCAAAGCGAGTGGCAGGGCCAGAGAAGAGCGGGAAGAAGCTTGAGAGAGTTCCAGGACTATAGTTCTAACTCAGAAGCAAGCAGCTCAGACTCTGAGCCAGAAACGGAGCCTTTTAGAAAGCCTGACAAAAGGAAGGTTTCTACAAGCAAGGTAAACAAGACAATACCTTTAAGTGATTCACTAAAGGGAAGGAAGTCTAGGAGCACTGACATTATTCCAGGGGGAAGAAGGAATGTTCATAGGGGGAAAACCTTTTAAGCTTTTAAGGAAAGTGAAACTAGAAATCCCTGAACGTATCCCAGTCCCTGAGCCTTGTAGCACTGAGGAAGAAATGGAGGTGGAATTCTTTAAAGGGGATTCAGATTCTACAGAAGTGTCAATGGAATGCTCATTTTGCATGAGAAGTGCTTAGAAAACATTTATTAGATATTATAAAGAAAGCCAAGAAGTAGTTATACTGAGCAATTGATACTGTGAAGTGCTGGAAAGAGAGAGAAGTCTCATTTTAAAGCTGAAATAGTCCTTGTGCTATGAAACTGTTCCAACAGCAGTTTAGTTCCTATGCTGAAAAGTAGAGCCTGTTTTCAAGCTTACCTGAAACAGCTGGGAGAAGCTAACAAGGTTAGCTGGACTTTACTTGCAACAGTGATTTTTCAACTGTGTTTGGTTTGGATGAAAAAGGAAACTTGTTTTGTTTCAAAGACTGAAGGAAACTGATTTGTTATAGCACTGCTGAAGTACCTTTACAAAGAAGCTTTTTGTTGGAGAAAATATCCTCACTTTCTGTTATTGGTTTGGAACCTTCTGCCAAGGTCCAATTTGAAAACTTGATGATTAAAATAAAATTTAGAAATAAATTTTCCTGTGTTGGCCTATTTCCACTTGGACTGCTTTAACTGCCCCACAACTACACAATTAAGGGCCTCAGCTACCAGGCTGAAACAAGACACAAGTAATATGGCCCGCCGCCCCTACCAGGCAGCCGCCTAGTAGGACTGCCGGCCCACAGGTGGCGTAGTTCTTGGATTTTTGTCAAGTTTTTGCAAGCCCAAAAGAAGATCCTGACCTCAGAAGGAGGAGAGGACCCCCAGAGAAACAGCTGCTGTCGACACACCTGCTGTCTGCTAAGCGGAGGAAAGATCCGGAGTGGCAGTGGAGCTGGAGTCGGTATCCACGTGATTGACAAGGCGAGACTCTGCACCAGGGCCAGGTAACCCGTAGGCTGGAGGGGTTATCGCCGGATGCTGGTGTAAGAGGGAGGCTGTAGAGGAGTGCTCACTAGAAAAGGGGAACATAAGAAAGTACCGCACTTGGTGTTTGTTTCTCTTTGTTTTATTCACAGCACTACTACAACAATGGAGAATCGTGACATCCTGTCCTGGGTGGCTGACCAGTTTGCCAAGCAAAGGGAGATGTCGGCGCAGAGCCTAGAACAGGCGAAGACCATGCTCCAGGCACAGCAAAGACCGTTACTGGAGATGATGTCCAGGTGGCTTGCAGCGCAAGAGAAAATGGACGAGGCTGCAAGGACAGTGCCAGGTTTACGGGGAGATTTCCGTGGGTGGGACCTATCAGGCACTGAGACTTTCTCTTGTGGACGCCTTACTAGAGATGATGATGTAGACGATTATATTGAGGCATTTGAGGTGGCCAGGAACCAGGTGGCCAAAGGAACAGTGGGCGCTAAGGTTCGCCACTTCTCTCACAGGCGAAGCTTTGGCGGCCTATAGGGCCATGCCTGCCAGTTTAGTCACAGATTATAAGGAAGTAAAGCGAGCTATCAAGGATCGGATGGGATTAAACCCCACGGTCTATCGCAGGCTTCTACGTTCCTGTAAATTGAAGTTAGGTGAGACACCTCAAGCTCTCTATTATAGAGTGAAGAGCTTAGTTTATAAATGGCTTACGCCGGAGACTAAGGATTTAGAATCTGTATTAGACACTGTGATTCTAGAACAGTTTATGGAAGCTGTACCCCGCAATGTGCAAACTTTCCTAGTCCTCCAGGATTGCAAAAACACTCAGGAAGCCATTGCACTGGCTGACCGCTTTCTAGAGGCTAACAGGTTGAGCCCTGAGAAAGAGGGTGTGTTTAAGAGTGCAAATGTGGAGTTACTAGAAAGGAAGGCAAAGCTTGCAAACTTTGGGAAAGAAAGTATGACTTTGGATAAAATATTTAATGCACAGAGAAAATGTTTTATGTGTGGAGAGTTGGGTCATCTTAAAAGGGACTGTAAAGCTAAGAAAGCTTTTGTAATTACCCACCACAGAGATGCAGGAGAAGGGTTCCTGTTAACAGTGGAAGTGGAAGGGATCCCAACTGAGGCATTATTGGACTCAGGTGCAGACCAATCTATGATATCTCAGAGGCTGTGGAGGAAAATTGAAGCAAAAGATAAACCCTCACCAGAGTCCTCTGGAAATCATATTAAGATTCGCTGTATCCATGGAGCCGCCTCTACCTATCCCATACATCCCGTTGAAATAAAAGGATTAGGTATGAAAAAGCAGATAAAAGTGCCTATAGTACCGCGACTTCCACATGACATAGTCCTAGGCCGCGACTGGCCTCAATTTAGGAAAGGCTTAGCTGAGGAGTTGCAGGGCAAAACAAGTCAACCAGCTACCTTTTCTCAGGAAGAGAACTTAGCCAGGGAGAAAGCCTTACCCAAGGTAGGAAAGGTTGCTGACCCCAGGCTAGGAGAAGGCAAGGCAGGTATGATAACTACCCGCACCGGCTTTAAGCCTTCAGAAAAGGAAAATGACCCTCAGGAAGACCCTATACCAGGGACATCCTTTTATGAGGAATTGATTACTCCCCCGAAAGACATCCCCAGGAAAGGAAAGGCCAGATCAATGCCCGCTCCTTTATTTGGAAGTGGAGTTGGATCAGGATGTAAGAAAGAACCCCGGAGGGAAAAATCTGACCCAAAACCTAAGTTTGTGCTCAGATTCTGTAGGACCACCCCTGAGGCTAAGGTACCGAAACGGGCGACAGAACAGGCTGCCGGGGTTGATCTTTGCAGTGCTGTGGACATCATCATACCTCGACAGTGGAGGGCCCTAGTTGAAACAGGCCTCCAGGTTGAAATACCGCCTGGATGTTATGGCCGAATTACCCCTCGGTCAGGCCTTGCTCTTAAGAATTTTATAGATGTAGGGGCCGGGGTCATTGATCCAGACTACCGGGGATCCATAAAAGTACTCCTGTTCAATTTTGCGCAGGAGAATTTTAAGGTGAGCATGGGAGATCGCATCGCCCAGTTGATTTGTGAACGGGTGGGGTTCCCGCCCTTAGAAGAAGTGGATGAGTTAACCACTACTGCCCGGGGCTCGGGAGGATTCGGGTCCACTGGCAAGGCCGAGATAAAAGGCTTGACTGCTAGTTGTGTGGAGAGAGAGGAGGACGAGTTAGGCCCACAGCTTGTTGATTGTAGAGCAGAGCCTGTACATAGGATGGGAGAGGGACTCTCATGGGCTCAACGGGAGGCGATATCAAAATTGTTAAGTGGGTTCTCTGATGTCCTTACTCCCTTATCAGGGGAGACAAGACTGGTTGCACACGAGATAGTGACCCCACATGGCGAAATAGTTTGCCAACGTCCCTATAGACTCCCCGAGGCGAAGCAAAGTGAGGTCATAGGTCAGGTCCAAGAAATGCTGAAGATGGGGGTGATTGAGGAGTCAAAAAGCCCCTGGAACAATCCTATAGTTCTAGTTCCCAAACCTGATGGGTCGTTACGTTTTTGTATAGATTTCCGCAAGGTGAATGAAATCTCCAGGTTTGATACATATCCTATGCCTCAAATAGAGGAACTCTTGGATCGCTTGGGCCAGGCTACCTATCTGACCACATTAGACATGACCAAAGGGTATTGGCAGATTCCCCTTACCAGGGAATCTCGCCCAAAAACTGCGTTTAGTTCCCCAATTGGACTATACCAATTTCGCCGGCTGCCCTTTGGTCTTCACGGGGCTGCAGCGACATGTCAACACCTGGTTGACATGGTCCTTCGCCCACACCAGCGTTACGCGACGGCATATATGGATGACATTGTCATCCATAGCTCGCGGTGGGATGAACATTTAGTTCGGGTCAAGGCCGTTTTGGAGGCGATGAGGCAAGCAGGTCTCACGCTAAACCCGGCTAAGTGTATGTTTGGCGCAACAGAAGTGAAGTATTTAGGTCACTTGGTCGGCCATGGCATAGTAAAACCTCTCCTGGATAAGGTGGAGAGCGTTAAGACGTTCCCGAAGCCGCAGACGAAGAAGCAACTTCGAAGCTTCTTAGGTTTAATTGGCTACTACCGCCGTTTTATCCTGCATTTCGTGACCGAGAGTGCAGCTCTAACTGAAATGCTTAAAAAAAATGCCCCTACACAGTTACAGTGGTCTGGGATCGCGGAACAGGCCTTTAAGGTATTAAAGGAAAAATTGTGTGAGGCACCGGTTTTGCGCGGAGTAGATTTTAACCAACCTTTTATCGTTCAAACCGATGCTTCGGAAACGGGCCTGGGAGCGGTGATGTCGCAGAAGCACGAGGGGACAGAACATCCTGTGATGTTTTTAAGTCGTAAGCTTACCCCTCCGGAGAGAAAATATTTGACGGTTGAGCGCGAGTGCCTAGCAATAAAATGGGCAGTAATGGCGTTACGATTCTATTTAACCGGTCGAAAATTTTTGTTAGTAACAGATCACGCCCCATTGCAGTGGTTAAATAAAATGAAGGACAACAATGCACGTTTGACGCGCTGGTATATGGCCATCCAAGAATTAGATTTTCGGATAGAGCACAGGGCCGGGAAGCTCCATACCAACGCTAATGCCCTATCTAGGATTACAGGCTGTGCGCGGGTTGCGTCGCCAGCCTGTAATAGCTTAAGGTGGGGGGGGATATGTGGTGAGGCAGGTGCAGCACAGACCTGGGAAAGAGAAAAAAAAGAAGGTTTTTCTCCTAAGAGGGGGATGGGCTCACCTAAGCACAGGTCCCAAAATGAAAGTAATACTGAAACACACACTTGCAAGGCTAGCCTGAAGCCACACCCAGTCTCCAGGGCAATGGCAGGGAGGGAGAGGGTGGGGCCAGAAAGGGAAGCACGCGGGCAAACATTTAAACGTGGTCAGTCAGCAAGTGAGGAGAGAGAGCACAGCAGAGCTGAGAGAACTGGGGAAACCAGGAGAAGCAGACAGAACTGCCAAAGCAAGTGGCAGGGCCAGAGAAGAGCGGGAAAAAGCTTGAGAGAGTTCCAGGATAATAGTTCTAACTCAGAAACGAGCAGCTCAGACTCTGAGCCAGAAACGGAGCCTTTTAGAAAGCCTGACAAAAGGAAGGTTTCTACAAGCAAGGTAAACCAGACAATACCTTTAAGTGATTCACTAAAGGGAAGGAAGTCTAGGAGCACTGACATTATTCCAGGGGGAAGAAGGAATGTTCATTGGGGAAAACCTTTTAAGCTTTTAAGGAAAGTGAAACTAGAAATCCCTGAACATATCCCAGTCCCTGAGCCTTGTAGCACTGAGGAAGAAATGGAGGTGGAATTCTATAAAGGGGATTCAGATTCTACAGAAGTGTCAATGGAATGCTCATTGTGCATGAGAAGTGCTTAGAAAGCATTTATTAGATATTATAAAGAAAGCCAAGAAGTAGTTATACTGAGCAATTGATACTGTGAAGTGCTGGAAAGAGAGAGAAGTCTCATTTTAAAGCTGAAATAGTCCTTGTGCTATGAAACTGTTCCAACAGCAGTTTAGTTCCTATGCTGAAAAGTAGAGCCTGTTTTCAAGCTTACCTGAAACAGCTGGGAGAAGCTAACAAGGTTAGCTGGACTTTACTTGCAACAGTGATTTTTCAACTGTGTTTGGTTTGGATGAAAAAGGAAACTTGTTTTGTTTCAAAGACTGAAGGAAACTGATTTGTTATAGCACTGCTGAAGTACCTTTACAAAGAAGCTTTTTGTTGGAGAAAATATCCTCACTTTCTGTTAATGGTTTGGAACCTTCTGCCAAGGTCCAATTTGAAAACTTGATGATTAAAATAAAATTTAGAAATAAATTTTCCTGTGTTGGCCTACTTCCACTTGGACTGCTTTAACTGCCCCACAACTACACAATTAAGGGCCTCAGCTACCAGGCTGAAACAAGACACAAGTAATATGGCCCGCCGCCCCTACTAGGCAGCCGCCTAGTAGCACTGCCAGCCCACACTACCTCCTCATAGCCCCAACCATTTTCCCCTCCACAAGACAAACATATCACAAGCACACCTTCCTTTCCCCTATGCAGCCTCCCAATACTCCAAAAAGAATTTGAAAACGTTTCCACCATCTCGAGCCAGGGCAGCCAATCCCAGTTCTAGCCATCATCAGGACTTCAGGCAGGCAAAGTCTCTACTAGGTCAGAGAAGGCAGATCTACACTAAAGCAAGCCACAAGAATACATTTATGTGACAATAGACAGGCCATGTGCACAAACTGACACTCTCCAATTCTCAAAGTTGAGAAGGATGAAAATGTAAGTGTGGGTTACTCCTTTCCCAGCACTATATACCACTTACCCTCGGGACGCCCGCTAATCCCGTGGGCCGGGGAACCACCTTACCTTCTCTGTCTGGAATTCCAGGGGAACAAACACACTCACTCGCATATAAATAGTATGTAAGTTTATTCCACAGGTTAGAGGGGCTGTCTATCTTTTACACATGAACAAAAGCATATACATATGTCATCAACTCATCCCCTGAAGCCCACCACAGCTTATCAGTAACTTCACAGATGTTAGTCGTTTCCTTGCAGAACAATCAATTTGTCTTAGCACAGCACATTCTTTTCCATATATAGATATGTACAGGATTCCCATTTTCCCCTGCGGGCCTCCTAGTCCTCCTGTACACACACTTTAAGTCTTATTTTCCCCTATCAATCCCCCCTTTGGGCCTGCATAGGCCCACTATAAGAACAGCCGAACAGTCTTCTGAAGGACAGTTAAGCAGACATCATTAACTGGAGGTCGGTGGTGGCATGCTCAGGTACATCAGCCACCATGGGAACAGGTGTATAAGAGTACGTAAAAGTGGTGGAGCTCTGCAGGACCTTCCGACAACAGCCAAGGACAAATGAAAATATACAACAAAAAAGAACAAGGATTATAAAACTACTCAATAGGGCAATAATCAGTCCTTTGAGACCACCCCCCAACCCGCCAAACCATTTTACAACATCACCCAATATGTTACCGAAATCAATACCGCCCTTGAAATTGGCCATATTCAAATCAGATAAGGTCTTAATCTTTTTCATGGCAGCTAAGACAAAAATCGTGTGGTTTGCTATAACAGTACAACAAATAGTTTCATTTAAAAAAATACAAGCCCCGCCCTCAGCTGCTAGTAAGAGATCTAAAGCTCTACGATTTTGTAAAGTCATTTGAGTATTCTGTTCCAGGGATTCGGCAAGTTTAGAAATAGATTCTGTTACTGACCTCATTTGTATATTTAACAAGCATTGCAATCTTCGAATTGCCATACCTAATTGAGCGGTGATAGCGGGGGTTTGGAAAACTGGGATCCAGGAAGTATAGCTGAGGGCATCCAAGCGAACTTTGGTCAAAGGATAAGTAGTATTTTTATATTGATACAAAGCTTGAATAGCCTCATCTTCAGGATTATCAGGTGACCAAGGATTTGCATTCCTTTTCTTTCTTTTACCATGGGTCACATTCAAAGGTATTAGAGCCGAATAAGGAGTTATTTTAACTAACGCACAAGGTAGCAAAGACACGTTAATTTGTTGATAAATCATCTCCCCACACACCAATAATGACCCACCACAGCGAAGAGGTCTGTGCCAGTGGTCCATATGCGACTCATATTATGCCCATCAAAGCACTTCACAAAAAGACTTCCCACAGTGGAGGAGATGATGTTCTTTCTTAAACTGGATATTGATAGATAACATGAAGTGTATGGGGATTCATTTTGGGACCCCTGTGTCACTACAGCTGAACCATCGTGGTAAATAGGACCAACTCCTACATACCAGCGGAAGTCAGATCCATTAAACACTATCGGGCTCTTTGTAATATTTCTTCAATCATTTTTCATATTGGAGGGGTCCATTTTACCGGATTGATTAAACCAATTTATCATGACTGAATTATGAATAAAATGAAAAGACCCATTAAACACATTATACGACAGGTTACACCTGTGTGAAAAAGCAATGGATGCATTTGTTATCAAACATAGATCAAATATCATATTTGGGTCAGCATATAAACGCAAAGGATCATGTATCATATTCATAATATACCACGTCTGGGAACAATTAAAAGATTCATAAGAACTGGCAGAAAAATTATTATTATCTACACAAGCAAGTTGTGCCGCATACTCATTTAAGGGAACCTTTGAAACGTGTACCAGAGCATATGCTACACCCTTTGGTAAAGGAGTACAGATAATGCAGTCAGTTAAGTTCATCAGACTAACAATCTCCAAAACAGAGGATTTCCACAAATTCGGAGACAGGAGTTCTCGCTTAGTCCGGCAAGAACTATTGAGAGATACCTGAATCCAAGTTGCATTGTTCTCTGTCCGATGTGCCTGCGTCCAAGGTCCTTCGTTTGTAAAATAATATATAGTCAGCCCAGACAACCAAGATCAATAACAAGCAGAACAGAGCCAGCCAGGCAGACCTCATGGCTGGGGCGAGTCAGGCGTCTTCCAGGAATCCTCCGGTGCACTCTTGACGTGTGAGGCGTGTACCCAGGTTGGATGCTAAATAGTTACTAAAAATTGTCTCAAAAAACAATGTTGCAAAAATAAGCATATCACATGTATCGAGCATTCTATTTTTCAAAAGTGTGGAGCGCTTAAAATAAAAGTTTGAAGGCTGCAGGATTAAAACAGAAGTACTGTTGTGCAGATGTATTAGCAAACAGAAACTACAACGCCAATGTAAAAGACATGAAAAACATTTTTAAAACTGTTTTTAACACTGTGAAGCAGTTAAAATATTTCCTAGTGGGGCATATTTTTTTTTTTTTTGAAACTTTTATTTTCATTTTGCAACAAACAAAGAAACAACACACCAAAAGAGACAAAACAAGTATACAATAAGGAAAAGTAAACCCATTACCCCCCACCCCGGTGCTTCTTCTCTACCCGTTTGTATCAGCATGTGAGCGCTTCCAGTTAACAGTGATTATACATCAAACAATCAAAAAATATCCACAATACAGCATGATCATGAGACAGAGATATATACAAAGTTAGACAGTCAGATGAGAGCATTTAGCAAAATGTACATATTCATTGAACATCTTCCATTAAGACCAATAAGAAGGAGTCTGAACGGAGGAAGCACACAGACGAGGTATTTGTTCATATTTACTGTAGAGACAGGCATGATTCCACCATTCATTGAGGCTCAGATGGGAACTAATTTCCCAGTATTACTCAATGAGGGAAACAGCAATGCCAAGCATAAAGTTCAAAAGGAGATAAGCCATTTCTTGGGAGAGAGGGGATCCCCGCAACTGGGCGAAGTCCCACTATCCTCCGAGAAAGGGACTCCTGAGAGTGCAATATAGACTAAATACGACCCCAGACCCGACGCCAGTTATACTGTAGTGCGGGATATTCATGCATAACATGAAATGAAGTAATAAACCAATGGCCACAGGACGTGTCCAGCAACCATTACCCTGAGTAGTGTTCCATATGTCTAAACTGTGAGGAGTGTAAAAACACCGGTGGGCTAGAAAGAAGAGGGTCTGAGTGAGTGAGGCGGGTCGGAAACCCGTGTCCCGCTGCTCCAGATAAGGCTCCATTGCTCCGAGGTTAAAGTCACATGCAATTCTCTCTCCCATACTTTCTGCGCTATAGAGGTATCTCTAGTGATAGCATTACATAAGGTTTAGTAAAATTGGATGCTACACCCGGTAAACTACCGAGAGATCGGAAGTTTCCAATCAACCTTATGCAGAGAGTGCCGATGGCGGGAGTACTCTAGTGCTCCGAATGCAATGCTGAAGTTACACTGACCAGAGTCGGGAGTCGAAAGGTTGCATAGGAATATTAAAGGCACCTAAAGTGTCGAAAAACATTGGTGGATAGTGGGAGTCTAATGGGAGAGTCATACCAGGGAGTAAGGTAAGAGGAATCGGTGAGCAAAGGCCCGCTACTATATCTAGTCACACAGGTCTGCTCGGTACTGGAGCTTCCAACCAACAAGCACCTTGTTTGAGAAGAAAAGATTGAGGGAGCACTTGAATAAAATCGCCACCAAGTATTAATGGAGCATTAGCGGAGGCCGAGGCCAACTGCGCAAAACTTGCATAGTGAGCAGGGTTGTCCACATTCGGGACATAGTGCAAATACACGTGAATTCACTATCTCCAACCTCAAGGTGTACACGGGCCCATCTACCCTCCATGTCAGCGCTAATATCAGGTATAGTAGCGTGCAAAACTTCTTGACCAGAATGACTATCCCGTACCATTTGGAAACGGTGGGAGAGTAGGCAGCTACCATGTGAGGCCTAGCATTGAGTTTCAGTGTTTCAGCAGAGTGTAATGCGTTTCCTGAAGAAACACCTAATCAACGTGCTCGTGGCTAAGATAGCTAAGGATTTTCTTTCTGCTGAGTGGACCAGCAATGCCTTGTACGATGAATAATAAGATTTTACATGAGGCCATTCAGAAAAGTTAAAATTCTGAGCATGATAGCACACATAATTTCACTGTGTCCCTCAAACTGACTGTATCTGGCTGTACACATGACATAGGAAAATAAGCTAATATAATACAATGAAGCGCCCCACATTAACAAAGATAACCGCAGTACGGTAGAGGAGAAGCAAAACCCCAAAATTACTGGCGACCATGTGTCTGCGGGGAGAAACCCCAGAGAAGGCCGAAATTGAAAAAACATATAACCTGTAGGACTGTGCGTGCTCCGAATCCGACCGAGGCACACATCATGAAGGGATAGGAGACCAAAGACAAAAGTCATACAGAGAAAGAAAGAAAGTCCAGGCTATTTCTGTGCTGGGCTATGACCGCCGCATCGGGCCCTTCAAAATGGCGGACAGAGCCGGCAGATAAGAGTCCAAAATTTGGGATTAGCGCATCTGTTCTGCTTCTTTGGAGTCCAAAAATGTTGATAATAGATCAGGATCCTCGAACGTCCTGGTCTGGTTATGGAGAGTCACTCGGAGCTTCGCTGGATACAACAGGCCAAAGCGAGCCTGTAGCTGTTGAAGTCGAGGGCGAAGAGCAAGGAGTTTCTTCCGACGGTCAACGGTAGGCTTTGCCAAATCAGGAAAGAAGGAGACCTTACGACCTTCATATTCCAAATGATGATTCGCTCAGGCAGCATGTAAAATTTGTTCCACTTGTTGATATCGTAGCAAGCTAAAGATAATAGGCCGGGGGGTCGTGCGGTTGAGCGCCATGCGGGCAGGAACACGGTGTGCTCGATCGATTTCCAGTTCTCTGTGAAAAGTAATCTTCAGCAAGGAGGGAAGAGTTTTGAGCAAGAATTCTCTTATATCTCCTGCTTCCACTCCCTCCGGCATTCCAAGGAGCCTCACATTGTTGCGACGGGCGCGATTATTGCTATCTTCCAACTCCTTTTGAAGATTCTGTATCTGGCGCTCAGCCTCGTCCAGTTTGCCCAAGCGCACCTCGTGCGAGTCGAGGACCCCCGCCATGTTGTCCTGCCGTAATGAAAGACCTTCAAGTCGGTCTTGGAGCACTCCAAAGTCTTCTCGCATGGCTCGAAGCGCTTCTCCATTAGACTGCACCAACTCCTTCATGCCGCGTATTTCCTCCAAAATCTCCAGGTGCATTGCGGGGTTTTCACGAAATGGAACCATCTTCTGCGGGGAGGATACCTCCGTTTTGGAGCGTTTTCCGTGAGAAGAAGAAGGAGACCCGAAGTCCAAGCGCGCTGGTTTGTGGGCCGCCATCCCCCCCGAGGTGCCCCGGTCAGCTCGGAGCAAAATAGTAAATTTATATAGGTATTAAGTCAGGATTCTGAGTAGGCCTCTCGGGAGCTTCAACGCAAAGCGTCCTACCCGCTGGACATCAGGCTCCGCCCCCTCCTAGTGGGGCATATTTTAATTACATGTGATATGCTTATTTTTGCAACAATGTTTTTTGAGACAATTTTTAGTAACTATTTAATTGCGTGTTTTTCCACCTGCCTCCAAGTGTTCTTACATCTTACTCTACACATTCATGTTGGTTTAATACATGACGTTGGTTCGTTTGTTCTTTAGAGGCAATACTTTTACCTTCAGCATAATATGTTTTATCTTTGGTCTGTGGTTTCCATAATTTAGAATTTTTAATGGTATTGCTTTTACATTAATTCAGATTATTTTATGTGTGGTAATATATTCATATAATTAGGTATTTATTCATTTTTTCTTTTAATTGTTTATCCTTAGTTCTTAGTTTACCACGTGACAGATTTAAGGTACTTTTTACTTTTTCCCTGTATTTGTGTCCTCCTCATCTCTCTTTTGTGGTTTACATTAATTTTGTGGTTCATTTTCATTATATGCTCTTATCCTTTTTATATATTTTTAACATTCATGTTTATAGTTACATTCTTACTTTTGTATCTTTATTTATCATTTTATGATTCTTCAATGATATTAAAATTTTAACTGATGGATCTACATCTTCTATATATGTTGTATATCTTTTTTAACAATTATGATTGATATTTTAATTAATTAAAGGTATGCCTAACCAATTAATTTATGTATTTATATGTTTATAATTGTTTGTTATTATCTTTTTGAGGTGTGCTCTTTTTAAAGACCCCCTGAAGAAGTCTTTTCAGCCGAAATGCGTCGGGGCATAATAAAAAAGATTCTTCACCTATATAACTGCCGTCAGTCCTTGTGTACCCACTTGGTTAGTTCCTTATCTGGTGTGCAGGTACTTGTTGCTCTCTTTTGGTATCATGTGGGTGATATGGGACATGAAATTTCCAATCAATAGCAAATATCTGAGTAATCTGTTGTAACACCTTAGAGGTGAACGCTGGTCCCTGATCAGAATCTATAGAAAGGGGACACCCAAAGCGGGGAATAACTTCCTTACAGAGAATTTTTTTACTGTTCTAGCATCTTCCTTAGTCGTGGGAAAAGCCTCTGGCCACTTGGAAAATCTATCAACAATGACCAACAAATACTTATAACCTCCTATCGATCGTGGTATACATGTGAAATCTACTTGTAGGGCCTGAAACAGGCCTTGGGGTGGGGGTAAATGTTGCAATTGTCCTATTGCTTTTCCCTTCTGAACATTATTCCTAGCACATACTAAGCATTGACTCAGTTGTGATTCCACTAAATGAGGCAAATCTCTGCAAACAAATATTTCTTGTAACTCCTTAAGAACCGTCTTCCTGTTTTTATGCCCTACCCCATGCACTTGACCAATTAAGAGAGGGGCTGCCGCTTTCGGTAGCCTTCTTCTCCCCCCCCCCTTTTTCATGCCAAATCTGTGCTGAATTTAAACTCATATTGTGGTGTTCCCAATACATAATGTCCTTGGGATCTGCAGCAGCCTGCAAGTGGTGCAGGGGGAAAGAATGCTCAAGAGGGGAAACATAATATTCAGACAATGGAGGATCAGACAAATAATAAGAAAATGTCGGCATGCCCTGAGAGATATTATTACTATGTAAAAGTTCAATTTGGGCTTGTGCACACTGTTTGGCTGCAAGATCAGCTAAAGAATTGCCTTGAGAGGCAATAGAAGTATCATATCTGTGGGCGGCACATTTAATAACGGCGACTTCTTTGGGTTTACATAAGGCGGCCAGCAATTCATTAACCAGTTGTGCATGAGAAATTGGTTTACCGTCTGCCGTCTTCCAACCCCTACGCCCCCATAAGAGGCCAAAATCATGCACCACCTCAAAGGCATACCTGGAATCTGTATAAATGTTAACACGTTTATCAGCAAATAATTCACAGGCTCTAGTAAGCGCTACCAATTCTGCCGCTTGTGCAGAGCCATAAGGTAGTAACTGGGCTTCATGCAGAATATTTGGGAGTTCTACAATGGCATAAGAGGCAATGTAGGCGTTGTCTGTGGGATGGACACAGCTCCCGTCCACAAATATATGTGGAGCATCCAGGAGCGGGGAGAAGGACAGGTTGGGACGCACTGACGTCTCAAAGTTGATCAACTTTAGGCAATCATGTTCTTCTTGGGGCAACTCGGAGTCATCTACTGGGCGCATTAAGGCCTGTAAGGCCAGCATCGGGGTAAAGGCAGCGGATTGCTGTTTAACCGACAACCCTTCAGTAGTTGTTAAAATTACCTCATATCCACTAAGACGCTGGGCTGTCATGTGTTGCGTAGTGAGGTTCTTTAACACATTCAAAACAGAAAGGGTAGAAAACAGGATAGTCTCATGAGACAGAGTAATCGGGATAGTCATCTGTATGGCAATAGCCAAGGCCGCCAGGGCTCGCAAACATGCAGGCATACCCTGTACCTGGAGGGGCAATTTTTTCAATAAATATGTGACTGGGCACATTCCCCCCCTCCCCGTGTGGTCTTGAGCTAAAATAGCTGCCATAGTTCCTCCCTCTTCCCTTACATATAAGTAAAACATTTTCCCATAGTCGGGTAGTCCAAGTGTAGGAGCCGAGATAAGCAGCTTTTTCAAAGTGGCAAATGCAGAAAGCATTTCTTCGGTCCATTCAATAGATGCAGAGCCTGGTAACTGCAAAGTAGCCCTTCACAATATGGAATCCCAATAAGCACAGTCCGGGATCCAAGCGCGACAGAAGGATACTAATCCAAGGAAAGCCAGCATTTGTGTCACTGTTGATGGAGGAGATAATTTTATAATTGCCTGTACTCGGGCGGGAGAGAGCGCCCGGTTTCCAGGGGACAGCACAAAACCCAAGTAGGTAACACGCTCGCAGCACCACTGGAGCTTTTTCAGAGAAGCCTTATGTCCATGGGAGGCTAAATGGCAGAGCAAGGATACAGTGTCGTTTTCACATTCTGTGATTGTTTTCGAACATAACAACAAATCATCCATATACTGGAGAATGGTGGAGGAACAAGGCGGATGCCACATTTCAATTGATGCCTTAAGAACAAGAGAATACGCCGCCGGGAATACATGTATCCCTGCGGCAGGCGAGTCCAGATATATTGTTTGCCTGCATGTGTGAAAGCCATAAGAGGCTGCATGATGGGGTCCAGTGGTACACTAAAAAAGGCATTAGCTAAATCAATAACTGTAAAGCATTTGGCTTCCGTAGGAATAAGAGTAAGTAGCCCGGCAATATCGGGCATCACCGGTGCCAGCGGGACAACAAGCTGATTTACGGCCCATAAATCCTGGGTAAACCGGAACCCATCCGCCTAAGACACAGGATTCATGGGAGTATTATAAGGAGAAACAGTAGGAACTACAATACCTGCTGCAACAAAATCCTGGATCATGGACTGCAAAGCAGTTTTCTTAGGGCCAGACAAAGGGTACTGTCGGATACAAAAGACAGCTTGAGGATCCTTCAAACGTGCCACGTATGGCATACAGGGGACCAATCCGGCGTCAGTTGGGGAGGTGGCCCAGAGTTTAGGAGGAACCTTAGACAACCCATGCGCCTCTGTAGAAATCATATTCAATAAAAAGGGAGAGTGCAGGCCAAAAGAGCCATCTGAATTACTAATAGTTACTGCTTCTAAGCGACACAACAGGTCCCGCCCCAAGAGATTCACTGGACAGGAGGGAATAATTGTAAATGAATGTGTAAACAGAACAGTATTATTACCAAGCGCAGAGACAGACAACGGGGGTGTAATCCATGTGGGGGTAGAGGTTCCATTTATCCCAACTGAGGCAGGACCTGGCATTAAGGGTTCCTTACAAATAGAGGCATGCAGCGTAGAGCAAGTCGCTCCCGTATCGATTACAAAGGAGACTTGCTGGCCATTAATGCACAATGTACAACAAGGGGGCTCTTTCCATCCACCCGTTAACTGAACCCAGATCGGAACCGTTGCCTCAGGGCAGCCCTATGGGCATTGCGGGGGCTGTTGCCATGTAATAGGGATAACAGGGGTTGCGGGGCTACTAGATGGGGAGGGAGTGGTGCCGATGGCGTCGCAGGAGGTGGCAAAGCCCACCCCCCTTGAGTCGGCCAGGGGCCGCTACCTGCCGCATAAGGGCACTCATTTTTCCAATGTCCTGGTTGCTTACAATGAAAACAAATCTGATTCCTAGATATTCCCTGCCCTACTCCTTGTCCACCACCCTGTCTGCCTCAAAACTGGCCACGCTGTCCCCTCCACCCCCGAGACTGCAACCACTGAGGCCCCGGGGGTTGATATCCCCTGTGGTAGGATTGCTGGCAACCAATATCCTGCTGCCAAGCATGAGAAATTTTACCTTTCTTAACATCCATATCTGCAAAGCATCCTGCCGCTTCCTTCGTTAGTATTACCTTCTCCAATTCTGTCGGAGTCATGCTAAACCAAGCATCTATCATTCGCTTACATGCTACGGTCACTTCGGGGCGCATAGCCCCAAACAACGTCTGAATATACATCAAAGCCGGTCTGTAGTTTGCCGGATCACCCCTGGAACCCTTTTTAAAAATTGGCGTTACATTGGCGATCCTCCAATCTTCAGGTATTACAGATGATTTTAATGATAGTTCACAGATTACTAATAGCAGGTCTGAAATCTCATATTTCAGTTCTTTCAACACCCTTGGATGTATATCATCCGGTCCAGGTGATTTGCTTCAGTTTATCTAATAGTTGTAATACATCTTCCCGATGTATCGATATTTCCTTCAATTCTTCCGCACCTTTAAATACCACTTCAGTCATGGGTAACATCCCTACATCTTCCTCAGTAAAGACCGAAGCAAAGGATTCATTCAGTCTCTCCGCTATCGCCTTGTCGCCTCTTAGTGCTCCTTTAACCCCTCTATCATCTAATGGACCAACTGACTCTCACAGGTTTTTTTGTTATGAATGCACTTGAAAAAGTCTTTATTACGCGTTTTTGCTTCCGCAGCAAGCTTCTTCTCAAATTCTCCCTTTGCCTGCCTTATCAGTAGTATGCTCTAATTGTATGTGAGACATTGAATGAAGCATTAATATCCCCCTGAAGAAGCAGTAGGCAAAACGCTGAGCTGGATGTCTTGGAGGGTGGTGGCTGTGGGGCATGAGAGCTGCTAAATGTTACATGGATGGTAACAAAATTATGCCATGGAAGTTAAGTAATGCTATTGTGGTTCATGAATGGTGATTCAAGAGGTGTAACTGTGAATTCCAAGAGTATGCTGTGAAGAGAATTTTGTAACCATACTTTTTGATAAATACAAGTTTATTTTTGATAAAATGTTGGGATGTTAGTGAAAAGAAGGAGTTCTTTGGGTCATTGATGTGCTGGGGATGAATTGTGGCCCGAGTTTGTTTACCTATGTCCACATTCTAGCTCCAATGGTTCTGAGACCCATTTTCTCCTTGCCTCATCACGATTTTTAAGATTTTGAATGTTGAATTTTGAGATTAATGAAGTGTTATTTATGAGTTGCTGAGTAGCCAGAAACGGATCCTTATTGACCCCAGTGGGAGCCAGACTAAAATTCAATTTATCCTCGGCAGCTGCTTTACTAATCGCAAAATTTCTTGAGCTAGGATTTTTCGCTGGCTGTCCACAAACAAAAACCCCTCCCCTCTTAATATGGCTTTAGCTGCATCCCAAAATATTATGGGATCATCCACATGTCTGTTCTACTACTACTACTACAATACTATTACTAATCATTTGAATAGCGCTACAAGGCATGCACAATACTGCACATACAGATGTAAGATACAATCCCTGCTCATCAGATCTTACAATCTAATCAAGATGAAAAAACATTGCACAACTGAGGACTAGAGTATGGTAAGATACACACAAGTGGATCCTAAAGCAACCTCAAAGTGGTGGGGTTCTAGCCTGGATTTGAATAGGGCTAGAGAAGAGCCCAATGAACTAAGTCAGGTAGTTTGTTACAGGCATATGGAGCAAGCAAAATGGAATGAATGATGTCCAGAGTTGGCAGTGGCAGAGAAGGGCATAGATAAAAGGGATCTGCCAGAGGAGTGGAGATCCCAAGGAGAGGGGTGTAAAGTGAGATAAGAGAGGAAAAGTAGTTAGGAGCTGCAGAATGTAGGTCAGTAGGAGAAATTTGAATTGGATGTGGAAACGGATAGGCAGTCAGTGAAGTGACTTGAGAAGAGGGGTTATATGATCATAGAGAAGAGAGTGGATAAAAGTCGTATGGTTTATGGTTTATTAAAATTTGATATACCGCCTTTTAATATACCGGGGCAGTTCACAATAAAATACAAATCATAAATTAAGAAAAACAGAAAAGAACGCCATTAAAATCAAGAAAAGTATAGATAGCAGATAAAGGGAGGCATTTAGATAGCTGGGTGGCTGGTGGACATGAGGATCACCTGGTAACATGCCTGCCTGGTGCGAAAGTAGCAGACCTCACGTGCCACCTACACAAGGTCTTAGATAGTGCTGGGGAGGAGTCTGCTGTCTTGGTACATGTCAGTACCAATGACATACGAATGTGTGGTAGGGAGTTTCTGGTGGCTAAATTTAGGCTTTTATGTAGGAAGTTGAAATCCAGAACTTCCAGGGTAGCATTCTCCGAAATGCTTCCCGTTCCATGCGCAGGACCCAAAAGGCAGGCAGAGCTCTGGGGTCTCAATGCATGGATGAGACGATAATGAAAAAGATGAGCATTTTGGATTTGTTAGGGACTGGGGAACATTCAAGGGAAAGGAGGGGCTCTTCCAAAGAGATGGGCTCCATCTTAACTGGGACAGAACCAGGCTGCTGGCATTAACCTTTAAAAAGGAGATAGAGCAGCTTTTAAACTAGATAATAGGGGAAAGCCGACAATCGCCCAAGAGCACATGGTTCAGACAATGTATCCTTGAAGGATACTATCAAAAAACTGAAGTTATGGCATATCAGAAAAAAGGTTCCAATAAAGACAAAAGTAGCCCAAATGCCCTTGAGTACAAAGCAGAAAGAGCTTAAAGATTCCAAATTCCCCCTGCCTACCGATAGCCAGATTAATATGAATAAAATACAGCCTCTAAAATGCTTGTATGCAAATGCTAGAAGTCTAAAAAATAAGATGGGAGAGTTAGAATATATAGCACTAAATAAGAGGTTAGATATGATTGGTATCTCAGAGATATGGTGGAAGGAGGACAACCTGTGGGATACTGTGATACCTGGGTACAAACCTGGGATACCTGTGAAACCTGGGATACTGTGATACTTGGGTATATCGTAATGATAAAGCAGATCAAATTGGAGGAGGGTTGCACTCTATGTTAGAGAGGGCATTGAGACACAAAGGATTAAAATTTTGCAGGAAACAAAATTCACTGTAGAATCTCTATGGATTGAAATTCCATGTAAAAAGAGGAAGGGGAAGGCGAAGGCAATGGGGGTGTACTATTGACCGCCTGGCCAGAATGAACAAATGGATGATGAAATGCTCAAAGAAATCAGGGAAGCTAACAAAAGTTACAGTACAGTAATAATAGTGGATGATTTCAATTACCCTGGTATCGACTGGGTCAGTGTCATGGCAGGACATTCTAGGGAGATAAAGTTTCTAGATGAAATAAATGACTGCTTCTTGGAGCTAGTTCATGAACAGACCAGAGGGAAAGCCATTTTGGACCTAGTCCTTAGTGGTAGACAAGATCTACTGCAAGAGATAAGGGTGTTGGGGCCACTTGGCAATAGTGATCATAGCATGATCGCGTTTGATTTAATAAATGGAGGAGGGAGGGTAAGGAAATCTACAGTACTACCTTTTAACTTTCAAAAGGGAGACTATGATAAACTGAGGGAAATTGTTAACTAAAAACTAAAAGGAGTAGTTGCAAAGGTTAAAGATTTAGTTCAAGCTTAGTTGTTATTTAAAAATACTATCTTGGTGGCCTTGACCAGCTATATTCCACACTTTAAGAAAAGTGGAAGAAAGTCCAAAAAACTGCCAGCATGGTTTAAAGGTGAGGTCAGAGAGACTGTAGATAGTCATAGCTTAATGGGAGACAGCCAACATGGCATTAGCCAAGGAAGGTCTTGTGTTATTAATCTGTTATGTTTTTTTGAAGGTGTGAATAAACAGGTAGACAAAGGTGAGTCAGTTGATATAGTGTATCTGGACTATCAGAAAGCCTTTGAGAGACTTTTGGCAAAATTAAAAAATCATAGGATAGGAGGCAGTGTACTATTGTAGATCAAAAACTGGTTAAAAGATAGAAAGCAAAGGTAGGGCTAAACGGCAAATTTTCCCAATGGAGAAAGGTGAATAGTGGAGTACCTCAGGGATCTGTGCTGGGTCAGTTGCTTTTTAACATATTCTTAAATGACCTGGAAATGGGAATAACGAGTGAGGTTATCAAATCTGCAGATGACACCAAACTATTCAAAGTTGTTAAAACCCATGAGGACTGTGGAAAATTGCAAGAGGATTTTGATAAATTGGAAGACTCGGCATCAAAATGGCAGATGAAATTTAATTTGGACAAGTGCAAAGTTATACACCTAGGAAAGAACAACCCAAACTATGGTTACACGTTACAAGGTTTCACATTAGGAACCACCACCCAGGAAAAAGATTTAGGCGTCATCGTGGATAACATGTTAAAACCCTCCGCCCAGTGTGCAGCGGCAGCCAAGAGAGCAAACAGAATGCTAGGTATCATAAGGAAAGGAACGAAAAATAAAACAAAGGATATTTAAATGCCTCTGTATTGTTCCATGGTGCTACAGCACCTTGAATATTGTGTGCAATACTGTTCGCCATATCTTAAAAAGGATATAGTGTTATTAGAAAAGGTACAGAGAAGAGCCACCAAAAATGGTTAAGGGGATGGAAGGATTCTCCTATGAAGAGAGGCTAAAACTTTTAGGACTCTTCAACCTGGAAAAGAGACGGCTGAGGAGATATATGATAGAGGTCTATAAATTAATGAGTGGAGTGGAACGGGTAAACGTTGAACGAGACTAGGGGGCGTGCAATGAAGCTACAGGGTAACCTATTTAAGACTAATAAGAGAAAATATTTTTTCACTCAACGTGTAATCAAACTCTGAAATTTGCTACCGGAGGATGTAGTGAAGGCTGTTAGAATAGTTGGGTTTAAAAAAGGTTTGGACAATTTCCCGGAGGAAAGGTCCATAAACCATTATTAAAGTGGACCCTGAATATCCACTGCTTGACCCAATACAAGCATTGTGGAACCTGTGTCTTTTGTGGAAACTGCGAGGTGCTTGTGACCTAGATTGGCCACTGTTGGAAGCAGGATACTGGGCTTGATGGACTTTGGTCTGAGCCAGTATGGCATATCTTATGTTCTTATTAGTAAACAGAACCACAATCAGTCACTATTAAGACAAGACACTAGTCTGACAGCTGAAATGATAATTGAAACAGATGTGACTTCAAGGCATTTTTAAACCTGGGATGGGATAATTACAGACGAATATTGGCTGGTAGCGAATTCCACAGTTGATGTGCCAGAAAATAAAAAGCAGAATGTCTGGTGATTTCCAGACTTGCTTGGGACAGAGATGGGAGATGAAAACATAGACCACGAATGTTACGTAACAGTCTGGGAGTGCAAGCAAATTAAGAGAAGAAGATAGATATTCTGGAATCCCAGAGTGAAGAATTACATGTGTGAGAATGAGAAGTTTGTACTGAAAGTGATAAGCAACAGGCGACCAGTGAGAATATATGTAAAGAGGGGAC
This sequence comes from Ichthyophis bannanicus, assembly GCA_033557465.1. Classification (NCBI taxonomy): domain Eukaryota; kingdom Metazoa; phylum Chordata; class Amphibia; order Gymnophiona; family Ichthyophiidae; genus Ichthyophis; species Ichthyophis bannanicus. The sequence goes on from CM066039.1 coordinate 103,819,104, forward strand.
ACATGATCAAACTTGGTAGCATGACAGAGCAGACGGATAGCTGTATTCTGTATAGACTGTAGACGTTTAAGTTGAACTTGAGATATGTAAATGACATTGCAGTAATCAATTTTAGAGATCACCAGTGTGAGATGTAAAGTAAGTAAAGAAGAATCAGAAAGATAAGAGTGGATAGAATGAATTTGGTGGATAGTGTAAAGACACCTTTTCACCACCATACTAATGTGATCATGAAAAGAGAGATGAGTGTCGAGGATGACTCCGAGATAATGAAATGATTGAGAAGAGGAACAGAGTAACTGTCGATGACAGGTGATACAGTGGGGGGATCTAAATAACCAGCCAATCAAAGTGCGGAAGTTTTTGATGGATTTAGTTTTAAACAGTTATTATGTAACCAAGTAGCCACTAATGAAAGGCAGTCATTCAATCTTGTCAAGTCTGAAACATTAGAGTGTGTATGAAACAGCAGCAGGATGTCATCCGTGTAACAATTTGTAGAGACACCCTGCTGCTGTATGAGGGTAGCAAGAGGGGCCAAAAAGATATTAAATAAGAGGGGAGCCAAAACAGATGCCTGCCGGACACCACAAGAAAGAGGAAGTGCATTGGAAATAGAACCTTGAAAAGACACCTGATAAGACCTGCCAGAGAGGAATGAATGAAACCACTGTATTACTTTACTTCCTAAACCTGCCAAATAAAGCCATGTTAGAAGAAGTGAATGATTCACCAAATCAAACACCCAAGACAGATCTAAGGAGACCAGCAGAGAGACATCTCCTCTATCAAGGGATTGTTGAACTTCATTAAGCACGGATAAGAAAATGGTTTCCATATTAAATCCTGACTGATGCCGGTGTAAATAATTGGTCTGTTCAAGATGATTCAGTAGCTGTTGGAAAACTGGTTTTCCAGAATCTTAGAGCGATAAGGCAAGTTGGAAACTGGACGGTAGTGCATAGGGGAAGAGGAATCAAGATTAGGATTTTTGAACAGTGACCATATCACAGCTGTTTTCCAGCAGGAGGGAAAAATCCCAAAGAACAAATTGTTAGAGAAAAGGGCAAGTACATAGGGGAGGAGGGCAAGGGGCGGCTCAGAAATCCAGGAGGGAAGAGCAGAGTTAAGGATGCTAAAGGTTTTTATTGAATTAGCAATGAGCTTGTTAAGGTCCTCTGACATAACAGATTTGAATGTTGACCATGTGTGGAAGTAGGAAACACTGGGGAAGGAGAGAGGGTTATCCTCAGACAATGTGAAGACATCCTGATTTGGAAATAGAGAAGCAATCTGAGCAATTTTGGACTGAAAGAAATTTGCCAGTTGATGTGATGATGACTGATTCTGAATTGGTCGAATAACTGCCTGAAAAAGGTGAGAAACTACTGAGAATAGCTTCTTAGAATGATTGGAGGCAGTGGTAATGAGTTTATCAAAATAATTGTTTTTTTAGCAGAGGGGACAGATGATTTGTAATAGGAATTAAGTTATTGGAAAGCAGTTAATATTGATTGAGATGGACCTCGATACCAATGGCATGCTGCTCTTCAAAGTTGTCGGCGAAGAAGTCAGAGACCAAAGTATACCATGGATTACTTCGAGAAAAAGGCTGATCATTAAGATGGCATAATGGTGCAAGTGTATCCAAGATTGTCCAAAGGGTAGAATCCCAAATGGATGCCTGCTCTTTAACAGATAGGGATGCAAAGGAGGCGGGTAGGAGCAAATCAGCAGATGGGAAACAGGAAAGAGTCTTAGGGGTAACTGATCTGTGAAAAATGGAGGCATGCGCTAAATCAGAAGACAAAACTCCTATGGATGGATGCTTGAATGGACACAACAATTGAAAGGGAACAAGAAAGTGATCAGTCCAGGGAAGGATATTGGAGAAAGAGGTGTCACTGTAGCAGCAATGGAGGATGAGCTCATGATTAGATCAAGCATATGTCCGCTAAGTGTGTTGGAAAATGAACATTCTGGTGCAATGACAAAACTGAGATAAGAAAGAGAAAGTGATGATCTCGAGTCCTATTAGGATGAGGTACATGAAAATTGAAATCACCCAAAATAAGAAGAGAAGGATATGTTTTAGAGACCTCAGTCAGTGTGGCTACCAATGAATCCCAGAGAGAGGAAGATAGAGAAGGAGGGACATAGTGACATAGTATATGACAGCAGATAAAGACCAGTATGGTCCATCTAGTCTGCCTAGCAAGGCGGCAAGAGCAGATGCACCTGCCGCTCCGTGCCGGTCACCGCTCCGCATGCCTTTGTTTAGGGATTACCAACCGGTCCATGTAGGTCACTCCTATTTGATGAAATATAAGGGTTGGTTATGTTTATTTTAGTTTTGTCCTATTGCTATAAAGGGGGGACCTTTACCAATAGTGCTTCGGGATAATGCAATACAGAAGAGGGCGATTCGAGAATCCCAAGACTATGATGGTAGAGGAGGGCCATGCCACCTCCCGCTCTGGATAAATGGGAAACAGATAATAAATTAAATCCAGGTGGCAGGCAGCAGTATAAAAAGGCCTCCTCTCCCTCCTGAGTCCATGTTTCAGTTAAAAATAACAGATCAAGAGAATGATCCTGAATCAAATCATGGACTAGTGCTGATTTAGACTGGATTGAACTGCAATTTAGTAAAGCACATGACAAAGTTAATGTAGTGACACCAATGGACTGTGTGATAGAAGAAGATACATGTGAACGAGAACAGCAGGGAATGAACTCGAGAGTACAAACCAAGTTTATACCAAGGAGGAGGGCAATTGCTCCAAATTACTGGAATAAAGGAAGACATCAGGAGGAGAAAAGCAATGAATAAGAATCACGACCTATTCCCTGGTGAGCTTCGCTTAACAAAGGACCTTTGGAATGTGTGCCTCTGAATACCAAGTAGAAGGGCCCAAACCCCGGTGTCATTGGAGTTGCCCCAAGGAGCTCTCCCAAGGAGCGAGACCTGCTCCTTAGGCGCGTGACTCCATGGCACAGAGTGTGGCTATGATGGTAGTTAACAGCGTGCCAGCAGTCATCTTGGTCACGTGACCTGATGCAGCATGCCAAGCCCTAACTGTGGAGATGGATGACAGTACCCAGTGCTTGATCGGGTCCTGTGGACAAAAAGATATAAGTTATAGAGGGGGCAGCAATTAGCAGAAGTATTTGTAGAAAGGAAGGGATGAATTTTGCTGATGTTATAGAGAAAGAAGTGACAGGCCTTACCTATCTGTTGGATGTGTGCAGAGAGTAGAGTCAAAGATGACCCCAAGGTTGTGAGCTGAGGAAACAGGGAGGAGTGTAGTCTCATCTACAGAAATAGGGAAGGGAAGAAGGGGTGGAAGTGGGTTTAGGGAGAAAGATAAGGAGCTCGGTTTTGACCATTTTCAGTTTAAGATGGTGATGAGACATCCAGGCAGCAATGCCAGATATTATCGGCAGGCAGAGATCTGGGTCTGGATTCCTGGAGAGATTTCAGGTGCAGAGAGGTAGATCTGAGAGTCATCAGCGTAAAGATGTTATTGAAAACCACGGGAGGAAATAAGTACATCAAAGGACTGAATGTAGAGAGAGAAAACGAAAGGTCCCAAGAGAGAGTTCTGAGGTACACTAACTGAAAGCAGGATGGCAGTAGAGGAGGATCCACCAGAACATACATTAAAAGTGTGATGGGAAAGGTAAGAATAAAACCAGGACAGAACATAGCCCCTAAGTCCAAGCGAAGATGGAGTATCGAGGAGAAGGTAGTGATCAACAGTGTCAAAACCAGCAGAAAGGTCAAAAAGGATGAGGATCGAGTAAAGGCCCTCAATTTGGCAAGGGACAAGTCGCTGGAGACTTTGGAATGTATAGGATGAAAGCCAGATAGCAGTAGATCCAGAAGGGCTTGAGAGGAAAGAAAATCAAGGCAGTAGTGGTGAACCACTCATTCCCCTAGATATATCCTAGTCCCCAGTTATGTTGTCTGTCTTTATTTATTTATTTATTTATTTACATTCTCTTATATACCGCGCTATTCTGCATCAGTGTGGTTTACATTGAACAGTCTTGACTAGACTGTAAGCTCTGAGGAGCAAGGTCTGTCTCTTACATGTCTCTGTACAGCACTGTGTATGCCTCGTAGTAGTGATAAGTAGTAGTCATTCAAGTAGTTTTGAAGCAAAGAGGAGGAGAGAGATGGGCCAATAACTGAAAGGACTGATAGGGAGGCTTTCTGAAAAGAGGTGTAACCAGAGCATGTTTCAAGGTCACAGGAACAGCTGCAGTGGAAAACAATAGGTTAAGGATATGAGAGATTGAAGGAATGACAGTGAAAGTGATAGATCTTAGTAGACGAGTGGGAATGGGATCAGAGGAGCAGCTAGTCAGTTTGGAGGAGGAGAGAAGATTTGCAGTTCCTCTTCAGTAATCTTAGTAAAGGAAGAAAAGGTGACAGAAGTTGAGGGAAGGATTTGGGATTGAAGAGGGGGAAGGTGAGTTGGAAGTGACCTTGAGGAGAATTCGAGGCTAATCTCACCCATCACAAGAGGTATACTGTATATGCTCTGCATTATGTTGGCAGTAATCTGCCTACTTCCCATCCAGGAAAGCTTTAAAATTAGCATCTGTATATAAAAATATCTAGAAAACAACCATCTCTTCCAAGCAGTTCCCTCTCCTCAGATATCCAGGTCCAACAGTACCAGATTATGATTGGAAATTTCCAGAGGGCTGATATTTACCCACTTAACAGCAGTAAACAAGCCCTGTGAGATCAACATATAATCAATACAGGACAGAGAAATATGAGTTTGTGAAACATGAGTATAATCTCTCTTTAGGGGATGCAAAACCTGCCAGGGATCTAACAAATCTAACATCTTACATAGCCATGGTAGCCCTCTAACCTGTGTTATATGTTCTCCTGGCCATATCATACAGCGATCCAAAAGTGGATCCATGCTTAAATTAAAGTCACCAGCTAATGACAGGTAAATCTGGTGTAGAAACACACTGATTAACTAGACTCACAAAAAACTCATGATTATACATGCTGGATTAGTGAAAATTTTCTAATAGCATCTAGCATACTGCAACCACAAGCATAATAAAAAATCTACCACCACCATTTTTGACTACCTGGTGAACCTGGTAGGAAAGAGATTTGCTAACCAAGAGAACAGCCCCGGCCTGACATGTATCTTTGGAGGTAAAGAATGCTTCCTTTACCCATCCATGCACCAATGTTTGGTGCTCCAACTTGGTATCTTGTAAAGAAACAATATGAAATCTGTGCTGCTGCAGAATCTACAACACTTTATAATGGTGTTTCACCAGAGAGCCTATTCCTGAGACATTCTAGGCAGCTATCTGTATCAAATTCACAAGCATGGGAGCTGATAACCATTAGGGTCCTTTCCCACATGCATCACAATGAATGCCTCCCACTGGACACACAGACTCGCCTAGTCGAGCCTACATAGAGGATCATAGTGACCCAATGATGAGTTCAACAACAGTGGCGCCTGTGATAAGCACCTAACCTCCTTTGCTAATTCCCAACCCTCCCATCCTCCCTCACCCTCCCTCTCACAAGTCTCACCCCCAGGTTTATAGACTCACCCTGATGGTGAGCCAGGCTTGCAATGATTGTGACCTCCTCCCCTCCCAGTGGACTAAAGACCAAGGAAGCCAGGGTTGAAACCCACTGCTGTGTTTTGAGATCTTGGGCTAGCCAGTTAACGCTCCATTGCCTCAGGTATCAAATTAGATTGTAAGCCCCTCTGGGGACAGGAAAATACCTTCTGTACCTGAATGTAACTTGCCTTGAACTTCTGAGAAAGGTGTGAGTTAAATCCACATCATTCAGACAACCCGGCTCTTTCCTTATTGGACAGATACAAATTGAAACATTCCACAGAGCCAGGCCAAAGCCATCCACCATATGCAGATGGCTGATAAAGCCTTCTCTGTTGCAATATAGCCCCTCCCAACATCACTTCAGTTATACCATGTGGATACAGCAACCGCCTCAACATGCAAAGATCACCCACAAATGGGTCCCCTGAAATATTCCCCAACCGAACCAAGCAAATTACACACACTGATACGATCAAGCCCTAGCATGCCTCCTTCCTAAACATCCCCAACCCCATTCCCAACACTCTCACCCCCCTCCCACTATTCCCATACACTTTGACACTCAGCATACCACAGAGTCTCACTGCACACCAAATAACCAACAATATGAACAAAAAAGGGACGCGTGAAAGGTTCCGTGCTATTTATACATATGAGTTCCTATTTTCAAGGACTTACATGAGTGGAGGAGTAACATAACCCAGAGACCAGATTCCCACTAGCACTCCTTGTGGCCTTGGGCAAGTCATTTAACCCTCCACTGCCTCGGAAGAAAGGCCTGGCAATCTATTTCTGGTCACATTGCCAAGAAAACCCAGGAGCTGCTGGGTTACCAGGAGTCAGCACTGACTTGAAGGCACACATTACATTTTTTATATGCACGAATAGGAACTTGCACACATGCTTTGGGCAGTTGCTATTCTGTAAGCACCCATATAAGTCCCATCATGCTTACTTCCTTTTAAGATGTGCACAGGGGCAAAGCATAGGCATAGCCTCAATTTATGCACGTAAGTTGTAGAATACTATGGCTTATGTGCGTGTTCTGCAACTCTAAGCACAGGCACCTACAGCGAATAAGTTAAGGTGTGTCAGTACACCCTAGTTGTATAGAGTAAAGTTCATGCTTGCTTCGCCTTATTAAATAGGCCCCAAATACATGTGAGGTAATGCATATTGACTGCGTGGAAGTTTACAAAATTATCCTCAACATGTGCAATTGGGACATGTCAATTAAAAATGAAGAGTCCGGGAGTGCCTTGGGCCAAAGGAAAGGCCTCTAGGCAGTAACCAGCAAGATCGCTACTGCTGTTGTCTTGGGTCCAAATTAAACACTCAAAAGCGCCGGGTATTGACAAGTATGGAGTTCAAAACTAGGTCCACCAGTAATCAAAAGCAAGCACAAAAAATACCCCAGCCCCTCAGAGTTTCCCCACAGCAAATAATATTTTCCAAGCAGTTTCTCTCATCAGTTTGGAAGAGCGGAAAGTCACTGGGTAGTGGCAGCGAGAGTATTGAACAGTTTAGTAGCTCTAGCATAGTGTACCCAGAGCTGCACTAAGTATTGCAGCATCAACTTAAGTTGTCTCTCCATCAACTGGATACAGACCTGTGAATATTCCCGACATTGCGCTCCCATGTGAGGGAAGTAGTCTTGAAATATCAGGACCTGATTGTTCTGGTAAATAAGTGCTTTCATCTTCCTATAGGCCTGTAGAACCACTGTTTCATAGTTTGGCGGTCTCAGCATGCTAAGGCCCAGGCGATGGGCTCAAAGAAACCCACCAGTTTTGATTTCTGCAGAGATTCAGGAAGGCCCACGAGTCTAATATTGCTCTGGCAAGGGCAATTTTCTAAATCCTCTAACTTCTCCTGGTGGGCTGGAACACTATATTCTACAAGGCACTCAATTGCTCCTCCGCTGCACGTGTCTTGTCTTCCTCACTAGAGACACATTATTCCATTACCATAATATGAGTGGTGAACTCTTCTAGCAGGTATGTAATCACTGACTGTTGATTAGATATTGTATCAAATCGGCCACTGAGAGCATGGCTCCCCACTGCCATAAGCTTGGCTGTCAAGGCATCACTATGCAGAACATTGGCAAAGGCTTTGCTGAAATCTGAATATACCACATCTAGCAATCTTCCTCGATACGACTCTCTGTCGCCCAGTCAAAGAAATTAATCAGATTTGTTTGACAAGACCTACCTCTAGTAAAATCATGCTGGCTCTTCTCTGTACCTTTTTCAATTCCGCTCTATACTTTTTAAAATATGGCGACCGGAATTTCACACAATATGCAAGTTGTGGTCGTACCATGGAAAGATGCAAAGGCATTATAATATCCTTTGTCTTATTGTCCATTCCTTTTCTTATTATTCCTAGCATTCTATTTGCCTTCTTGGCTGCCGCTGCACACTGGGTGGAGGGTTTCATTGTATTATCCATAATAATGCCTAAGTCCTTTTCCTGGTTTTGTGGTTCCTAATGTGAAACCTTGCATCATGTAACCATAGTTTGGGTTGTTCTTTCCTAAGTGCATAACTTTGCACTTGTCCACATTAAATTTCATCTGCCATTTGAACGTCCAGTCTTTCAATTTTTCAAGGTGCTCTTGTAATTGTTACAGTCCTCCTGCTGTCACAGAACCATGTCACAGATCTCCTGTGGCTACAGCGGCTTCAGTCCTGTTGATCCATGGCTGTCTCTGCCACAGCTGATCTTCCTGCCACGGTGCTGACTGCACCCATGACTACCACCACCACTGCTGCCCCAGGAAGGAAGGAAATGCAGTCACTGGCTACATACAGATGGAGCCAACTGGGGTTGGGACTAGCTTAGCCTGGCAGTATTTTCAGGCCAACAGACTGAATCAGCTGTTGAGAGAGAGAGAGGAAGCAAGGGTGAGAAGCAAGCCTAGCAGGGATGCACAAGCTGAGCAGTAGGACCCATCTGGCGCCTGCCTCTGCTTACTACTCTTTCCAGTCTGCGTCCACACTGTGAGGATATTCATAATAGGCAGTCAGCACTTCCTGTACGTTGATTTTGTGTTTTGCAAGATCAGCATACAGAAGGTGCTGCCCATAAGTTCTGACTATCTTTGTGATGCCAGCACAAGCAGAGCGTTGTAGTCAGCAGTGGAAACTGCCGACAGCCTTCACTATTCCTGAAGCTCTCTTAGGTCCTATGCAACATGAGATGCTGTGTACGCAGGTACATAAGAACATAAGATATGCCATACTGGGTCAGACCAAGGTCCATCAAGCCCAGTATCTTGTTTCCAACAGTGGCCAATCTAGGTCATACGTACCTAGCAGTTTCCCCAAAAGAAACAGGTTCCGCAATGCTTGTACTGGGTCAAGCATTGATATCCTGGGTCCCTTCTTAATAATGGTTTATGGACCTTTCCTCCAGGAACTTGTCCAAACCTTTTTTAAACCCAGCTACATTAACAGCCTTTACTACATCCTCCGGTAACAAATTCCAGAGTTTGATTACACGTTGAGTGAAAAAATATTTTCTTTTATTAGTCTTAAATAGTTTACCCTGTAGCTTCATTGTATGTCCCCTAGTCTTACACATGCACGCATCTTAAAGGGAACACTGCTTTCTACTTGTTCACTCTTTTAGAAGTGCCGTAGAGTCTAGTACTAATAGCAGATTTAAAATAAATTTAAAAAGTATGTTTTCAGAAAACGTACAACTAAATTATGTAATTTGTTGCCAAAAAATGTGATTCAGGCTACTAGCATACCTAAATTTAAAAAAGATTTGGGAAAATTTCCCAGAGACACATCCATTAATCATTTTTAGCCAGAAAGACTTGGGTGTATCCATTCTCCATCTCTTAATTGTGGGGGCAAGGATAATGGAATGGATTTTCCTGTTAGAATCTGCCAGGCAACCCTAGTGACCCAGACTAGTCATTGACTGAGAAAAGATGATGGTCTTGATGGAACAATGGCCTGAATTAGCATGGTACCTATTATGCTGTTAAGGCAGATTCAGACCGCAGAGCCTACAGACAAGTATAGTTTTCGGAATATATATATATATATATATATATATATATATATAGATAGATAGATATAGATATAGATATATCCACAAGATATAGTGATATATCTTTTTGACTTCTGAAGCAGCTTAATTTGCATGTTTTGATTACCCTGAAAGATTATTCTCTGTTTCAATCCACTAAGCATACACAGGGCTTAAACTACTCATAAATCAAGTATTCCTTGATGAATTTATTCAGGATCCTTACTTGGCTTGACATTTCTTTTGCACGTATGTGTTTGGAAAGCCCTTCCCTAACTCTTTATGCAGTGGTTAAATCATGGGAGAGTGTGAGGTACCCAGTAAGCTGGTTTTCAGGCAATCCAGAATGAATACATATTTTAGAGATTTGCATGCACCGATCCTATTGTGAATGACCGCAGAACCTGACACACAGTGAGGTTCAAGAACCAGAACGAGCCAAAAGCTGATTTTTTGGTGACACCTAGGGATTAGACAAAATGAATAGTTTCTCTTAAAGGAGCTGCAGTCTATTTGTGATTCGGTTGTATTATGTGTGAGGAATGTGCCCATGCTGTGCCTATTCTGTCAGGGGTAGTGCATGAGGTTGCCGCCTATGCTGTGTCTGTTCAGAGGTAACTTTGTAGCAGGACACTTAGGTTAATAAATAAAAATAAATAAATAATAGGGCAGGAAGGTATTTATTTTTAACTCGTTTTAGAAGGCACATAGGGGGCTTTGTGTATTTAAAAAATATTACCACAATTCTTGCAGAATTGGTGCTGTAGACTGAAGGACCTTAAGGGCAGATGTACAGTTTAGTGCACATCTTGCGCATTGACACATATATTCTATCAACAGCATGCGTAAACCATGACTATGCCCACGTTCCTTCCCTGAGCATGTCTACCATGCAAGTATGCATTAGCTTGTACTGCACTTGTGACTTAATTTGATCAAAGCACTTTTACATGCTTAAAACTAAGTTTTAGGCATAAATAGGTTGATAAAATGACCCTCATTACATATACTTTGATAAGGAAGGGCTTTCAGCTATTGCCCATCCTGCTGGATTAAACTCCTTTGCTCTTATCTGCCTGGGCTTTTAGGTGTTCTGTGCCCTATGAAAATTCTCCCTTGGTTCCCATGGTTACCGTACTGTTCCGAAGACATCTCCACATTTCCTTACTGTGGCGTCTTTGCATGTGGGCAGAGAGGGAGGGTCACGTGCCCAACTGCTGTACTGTAGGGAAGAGAGGTGAGTGAGACAGCACTATCAGATCAAAAAAACATACATTTGGGAGTCAGAAATGGATGCAAGGAGAGAGGAGGTGTCTCATGCGTCTATGAATCCAGAAAAAAAGAGGCACTGGGAAAGAGCAGGCAGGAGGGAAAGAGATCAGATAGAACATCCTGACTGACTGACCGCACCTACTCTACTTCTTTCAGAACTAAATTTAACAACTGGATCCAGATCGTGAAGACGTGGCTAATCCTGTCTTGGTTTAACGTATTATATGTATGAACTTGTAGCTCTGATTTTCACACTAAGTTTCTTTATAAAACAAAACAAAAAAAATTTCCCAAGACCACATATGCACCAAGGCTAGATTCATCTGTTCTTTATGATTTAGGGTATGGAGGAGTAGCCTAGTGGTTAGTGCACTGGCTTGGTAAGCAAGAGACCAGTGTTTGATTCTCACAGGCACTCCTTGTGGCCTAGGGCACATCATTTAAATCTCTGTTTCTTTGGAAGAAAGGCCTGGCAATCTACTTCCAATCACACTGGCAAGAAAACCCAGGAACTGCTGGGTTACCAGGAGTCAGTATTGACTTGAAGGAACACATTGCATTTATGACTTGGTGCTACCGCTTCCATGTCAGTCCAATGATGTAGATCCAGTCCAGGTTTTGCTCCATAGATGCAGAATAGTAGTTCCAGTATCTCTAAAAAAAAGCAGAAACAATCAGGTCGAGATTCAAAACCAAATAAGCTGATCTAAAGTTATTTGGGGATTTATTTTATTCACAGCACTTCCCCCTACAAGCAGCAGCGCGGGTGGAGGACCCCCATGCAGCTACATGGGAACTTTGCTGCTCACATTTTCAGCACCAGCCCCCCTTCCCCCTCCACCACCATCCGGATAGCATTCCTGAATATATTTATATCTGGGCATTTGATATACCACTTTCCAAATTTTAGCAAAATAGTTTACAATTTAAAATAAGTAAAAGTATAAAAATAGAGTAAAATATGTGATCTCAGAAGATAGTCACAACAAGGACAACCATCCACAGGGCTGCCAGGAGCCGACATCAACAACAGTGCTTAACAATAACAACATTATTCAAATTCCGCAGGTGTCTTTTAAAATATGTGTTGATGCTGGAATTTAAATATCAACCTGTATATTTTTGGGCATCCAGTGGGACAAAATCAGGACTGGATGAGCCAGTTCAGGCTGACCTGAGTGAGGTGGTAGCTCTACTTAAATCACCCATGAATTCTCTTGATGGGAAATCCCTGCCCGGAAGTTGCTATTTATCGCCCCAAATACTGAAGAAAACCACAAATTGCCAACCATTTTAAAGGTATATGGTGTGTAGGAGCAATAATTCCCTGCAGAATAGGTAAAGAGATATCAATGGACTGTGGTAAAGTTTGCCTTCTCTTCAAGTAGGTTATCAACTTGCTCGAGATATGTACAACAGGTTGGATCCAGTCCTTGATTTACCACATTGCATGCAGGGACTTATAGTCTTGTTTCTCTTATGGAGTGTAATAGAGAAAGCAGAACTACAAGTCCCTGCATGGAGCGGGACAAACTCAGAACTAGATCCAACCAATTGACAATCCTATCTTCAAGTTATTGGTAAAGCAAATGGAGAGCTCTTTGTCGTCAGGAACAATCTTTGCCTGTCCTGGTTTCACCACCAGCAAATTTATGCACTTGCCATCGATGCCCTTCTTAGAGACACCAGAACTACAAGTTCAAAGATACAATGGGAGCACTATCAGAACTGGCTCAGACTGTGCTTGAGAAACTGAACTCAGTTAGTGACCCCAGGCCTTAGTTTTTTATTGTATCATGAAGTCAGAGTTGTCAAGTTACCCAGTTCCAGGAGTGAGAATCTTTTGGTTGGTTCTAGCTTTAAATTTGCATTGCAATGCAGTATGCAGACCTTGATTTTACCCATTGAAATCATTGCAGAAGGTCCCATAATGCATCAGGATGAGATTGCCAGAAATCCAGGACTGGCTTAAAATCTCACTCCTGTCAATTGGCAACTTTTGCATGCAGCTATAAATGAAGTCTCTTCTTTACTGGAAATACAATGAAAGGAAAGGCTCCCAGGATGGAGAAAATTGAAAAACTGGCCTCTTTCTTCATCTAATGAGAGGTATCTTCCTTCTCAATGACAGGGCAGGAAATTCTTTTCTAAACTGATTTTGCACTACATTGCATACTTCCCAGCACCTCCTCAGGAGAAGCTGACACGTGGTTTAATGGATTTCCGAGAGGACTAAGATTGAAGTTGCTCTTTCCCTTTCTCAGCTATTTGCTCCTGCAGTAAAGGAAGGGCTCCCAACAGAAATCCTGGAGCTGTGACTCTCCCCTCCCCCAACTCTGACAGATAAGTTCCTCCCACTAGACTTGAAAGCAACAATCAGATTTATAAGTAGCCATCCTGAGCTCTGACTGCAGCCTAACTAACCCAGGTAAAGAGAAACAGGAGAGGGGAGAGGAAATGAGAAGGAGGGGTGTCATACCTATCCAGGCTATTCCATTCAAATATTTAGTTCTTGATGTATATACAGTACATGCCTATCTTGAAATTGAATACGAGATCATGTTTGTGCTGGGGGTAGAGTAGAGATACCACAGAAAATACATCTCCCCACCACTAGTAATGAAATATGCCAAGGGACAGCAGAGAAAATCTCAGATGGATCCCTGATCAGAGCCAGATGAGGAATAGGGTGGCCAACTGCCCAGTTTTTGACTGGACAGTCCGGTTTTTAAGCTTCTTGTACAGGTTCCGGTTACCCTAGGCAACCAGCACATAAGCGGTAAAGAGGAAGCCCATGTTCAGGAGAGCTTGTGATGTGTGCTTTTCTGTGCACCGTTTTGTTCTGGTACCACCCAGTGTGCAAGCACGCACCTGATCTCCTGCTGCCTGCCAGCCTGTCACATGATCACCCTGTGATGCCTGCCTGCCTGTCTCTTTGGCAGCGGCTTGATCAATTTGGAAGGAGACAGGTTTTAGAGCCACACATGCTGTGTGAGCACTTGTAGCAGGCTGCTGCAAGCCTTAATTTGAGGGAGGCACCTGCATCAGCCCTGCCTTGCCCAGCAGCCCAGCCAGCCTACCATGTACAGTCGCCTCTGGCCCCATCCCCGGCCGCCCAGTGGCCAGCTAGCTGTACTGCCGTGACCATCACCCTCTCTCCTGAGTTAGACTGCCTGCTGCAACATGTACAGTTGTTTTCCTGGCTCCAAGTCCAGAGTCGGCAGCCACCAACTCCAAGACATTGCATCGTAAATTCTGAGTGTTGACTACAGTAAAAAAATGGAGTGGCACAGATTACTTAGCTAGTTTAAAAGTTAGTCCATTCAGTCTGACACTCCTAAAGTTATTCATAGAGATATACTGAAATATTCCTAGAAACAATGTGAATTATTGTGTTATTAAAATATATATATATTTTCCCTCAAAGAACAGCATTTGTGGTTCCGTTGATAAAATGAAAGATATTTTGTTACTTTAGGTAGCGTGGATAAGACCACTTCACTTGGCAATTGAATCAATGTATACACATTAAGAAAAAGAAGAACTGCGATTTTGCATCTGAATTAATTTAAATAACGTACAGATGATTCTAAGACAGTGTTTAACATACACTAAATATTAAACGGTGAAAAAGAGCCCGATTCTAAATTTAATTTTACAGCATTCAAAGTATTTGAATACAGTGTCAATCTAGAATAGAAGGCGTGCATACAACGTAGAGGTATACTCTATATCACATGCTTTTACTTTTACTTTTACTTCTAACAAAGTGATTTTGGAAGGGACTAATGCAATGAGTAGCATTACTATTACTTTCTGTTTTTAAATCTTTATTTCAATAGATATAATATAGTTATAGCACTGTTGGCCTTGTGGATAAATGCTGCATGATGATATTTCCATTCAGTAAAGAAACGTTATAGAATTATTAGTGGATCTAATTATTAGGCTTGATAGCGTGGTGTTTTAAAGTGGTGCAGTTATAAAAGTCTTCTTTATTTATTTATAAATAAATAAATAAATAAATAAATAAATATATATATATATATATATATATATATATATATATACACACAAATACAGACTTTGAAAAGACCCCATGATTACTGGATACTAGATAAAACTTTTAAAATTTTTATTTCTTTAGATGTAGACCTAAGTATCATGCGATAGGTCAGTAATGCAGTGATGCAAAGGTAAGAAGTTTTCTGTAAATTATATACCCCTATTTTTTTTATAAAAGATCATTCATTTCTTATGAATTATAGCCATTATATTAAAGATGTGTTTTTATTATAAGGGAGGCAATGTTAGCCATACAAATTACATTATTAATTGTGTGCAAATGGATCTCCTAAGATTATTTAAGGATAATATATAATGTTTTTAATATATTTTGAATATTTATGCTTTGGGGCATGTTTACTAAACGGCGCACCTGTGCGGGGCGCACCTGAGCGCCCTAAAATGATGCATTTAAGTGCTCTTAAACGCCCCGTACACGTGCGGGTCACATTAACGGGCCCCGCACACGTGCGCCGAAAACGCGCACGTTTGCGGGGCGGTAATGTGCGAAAGAGGCGTGCCAAGGCGAAATGAGGGCGGAGGAAGGCCCCCTAGGGGCGGAGAGACGGGGTCAGTGGGCGGAATGTGGGAGGGGAGAGACTCGCCGCACAGGAGCGTGCCCGAATCTGCAAAGAACTTTACCGCCAGTGAAACACTCGCGTTAGAGGTGCTGTGCAGGGAAAAGAAACCGTTTCCGTCAGCAATGTGCAGCACAATAGTGGAAGCCCAAAAACCGTGAGCAGTGTGATCTATGTGCACAGATCAAACGCCGTAATGTCACAGGGCACTAACCACAC
The DNA here is from genome assembly GCA_033557465.1 of Ichthyophis bannanicus. Classification (NCBI taxonomy): domain Eukaryota; kingdom Metazoa; phylum Chordata; class Amphibia; order Gymnophiona; family Ichthyophiidae; genus Ichthyophis; species Ichthyophis bannanicus. The sequence continues at coordinate 103,834,910 of CM066039.1, forward strand.
GGGCGCCGCGCACCTTAGCGCATCTGTCAATCACAGCTTCTGTTCTTCACGACGGAACGCCCACTCCTTATACGGCACCCGCTCGGTACCGCGGACCGCACAACACCGGCCTTTAGTAAACAGACCCCTTTGTAATTATGATCTTATCTTTCTGTTGAGATTTTGTGATTTAAGTTTGGACAAGTTGATAATGTATTATCCATTTTTATTTTTCAGTTTTGCTATTTTGCACGATTGAACATCAGTGTTTTAGTATTTGATGCCAACTTCAATAGTGTTTGTTTATTGAAGTTTGGTATGCTTATTTTAATTTTAGTTTCTGTTTTGCATTTTTATAATTATATGTATATGTTGTTGTTGTAGGTGCTATTGAATCAATGCTAACTCCGAGCTACCCAGACCCTGGGTTTTCTTGGCAAGGTGTGACCGAAAGTAGATGCTAGGCCTTTCTTCTGTGCAGTAAACTAAAGGTAGCAAAGATTTGTGATAAGCCAATGGTGAAAGCCAGAAAAATGTTAAGATGCATAAGGACACGTATTTAAAAGTGGAAGTGATAAAAATATTGTCCAGGTTGCTGCTGAGATCTCATCTGGGATGCTGTGGCCAGTTATGGTGGCCTTATTTTTCAAAGTACAGTATATAGACTAGACAGAGGTAGTTCAGGAAGGAGCTACCAAAACGGTGCAGAGCCTTTATTAGCTAAATATATACTATGTTTTATTACATTACGCTTGTATATTGCCTCTCTCAAAGAGAACTTTGAACCAGAGTGGTTCAAAACAAAATACAATAGCCACAATTTAGCAACCAACGAATAATGAAATACACAATAGAACATGGTAATAAATATAATTCTAAAGTATATCTTTATTTCACAAATTCACTGGTAAATCAAATTCATATGTTTTTGTATGTTGTAGGTGCTGCTGACCTATGACTCTGAACATCTGACCTGTATTCCAACTGTGCTCATAATCATGTGACAGTAATCATGTGATCACTTCCACGTGATGCCAAAACTGGAATCCCTTAAAATAAAGCTGAAGGTGGGATTTTAAATGACCATTTTTTCATCTTTATGTTGATACATATACTGTATATATATTATTTTTAGTTATTATTTTTTGACCCCTGACAAAGGCATTTAATGTTGAAAGTTGGCCAGCCAGATGTGTTTTCAATAAATTAATTTTGAGACAATCAAGGACACTGTCAATCAATCCATAGTCTTTCTCCAATCTGTGTGTATTTGACTATTTCTATGGAGTTTATATATTTCTCTATTTCTGTGACTGTTACGCCCATATCAGCCAGTCAGTTTTCAGAATCACTTGGGAGTCTGGGACCCTCCACCTGGCTAGGGGACAGGGTCAGTATCCATTATTCAGCAGTTGATAGCTGCCCAACTTTCACCATTGCTGTGTGCTCAGCCAGTCTCCATCCTCTGACTCAACTCCTGTTGGCCCCACCCCCACAGCTAAACTGGAGAGAATCAGAGGCAAAGAGCTACAGCCGTCCCAGCTGAGTAGAACAAGTAAGTGCTGTGTTTATAGTTGAAAGTGTCGGGGCAGCTGGGGGAGGGAAGGGGAATAGTGGGGTGCTCTGAGATGCCTCCAGCAACCCCTCCCCTTCCTGCCATACAGTTTCTCCCGCAAGTACCACTTCCAGCCCAGCCAGCCACACTAATGCATAGGACAACCTAGCAGTCAAGAGCTCTCTTTAGCACTTTCCATGCTTATCTCTTTCTTACTACCATTATCTATTGACAACAGCTTGAGAGACCTCATGACTGAGAGGTTGTTCTAACCTTGCTATTCAAAGAGTGGTTTGAAGCTAATACCATGTACGTCTGGTCTAGTGTATTGTAATATCTTATGTTAAACTACACCTCCCTCCCCCCTCTCCCACCATTCACCAATGGATGTCCAGTCAAGGATTGTGGAAAAATTGGCAACCCTAGCTTCTACTCTCAGCCAGATCAGAAGCCCAGGGAAGGTGATATGGAGAAAACAAGGGTCAGATAAAGGCACACTGCAGGTCACAATGTTAACCTTCTTGGTACCAGCAGAAAATAGGTTGGGGTGGCTCCAGCTGGTTGATAGTGATTGGGTCTCTGTTCTGCAAGGCCAGGGTGACCTAAGCAGTTCAAGCCAAGTCTTGCTAGCTTTTGAGCCACAGCCTCACTAGTTTTGTTAGCTAATTAGATTATTGCAAAGATTGGTGGTAAAACATGGGGGTGGAGGCACAGGGGTACTATGTGTTGGATTAAGCATGGGATCTTATAAGCTCATCTACCCAGAATGGTAATGAACCAAAGAGAATGACAATAAAAGTTGGCTTGGACAAGGAGCAATATCTGACAAGTGCTGAAATGACTATGGCTGCTGGCTAGAATATGGCTTTATATTGTGGTCAGGAATAACTGGGTAGAATGGGTGATCTTTATCTGCCAACATCTACATGTTTAGAAGGAGCAAGGAGATGATGTCTACCTGAAGAGAATAGATGAGCAGGCATAAGGAGAGAAGCCATGTATGATGGTTCCATGATGAGAGACAAATGGAAAGGAGTAAGGACAGAGGACATATTTTACCAAGAATTAATATTCCCTCACTTAGGGCCCGATTCTGTGAGACGAATAACAGGGCTGTATGTTCCAAAAGATGTGCAGCCCCGCTATCTGTCTCAGCCATATTCTGCAACACATTCTCCCTGCACACCCAGAGCCACAGTGTGAGGAGAATGGGAGAGAGGCAGGAGTGTGAGCCGAGGCAACAGGACTTACAGGGCTGATTCAGATTACGTTCTGCAGGTGGGGGTCAGACATGCTGCTTATTTCACCATGGAGGTGGAATAAGCAGCAGCAAAGTCACTGATCTAGCCCAGAAACCCCCTTCAAGGCTAGGAGCAGGGTCAGGCAGCGGGTAAACAGGGGTCAGTATTGCTGCAAGCTGGCTATGGAGCCGGGAGGATTCAGTGCCCGATCCTGCTATCGCGGGGGTGTCTAGCTTTCACTGTGCAGAATCAGGTACAAAAGAGCCCATCCTACTCACGGACATCTGGATGGCCCAGATGTGCCCCTTCCTGGATCAAGCTCCATGACTGGTGTAATATGATTCTCCAAGGCCTACCCAAATATCTTCTACTTCCTCTACAAGTGGCACTGCACACTGCAGCCAGGATCCTTGAAGGAGCATTCAGGATGACCATATAACCGCTATCCTAAAAAATCTACACTGGATCCCCCTCCTCTGCCACATAAAATGCAAGGCAAAACTAGTGAGGAGGTGGCGAGGCTGAGCAGCATTCAAGACAGTGAGAAGTACATTGATGAGATGCTTCTTGCAGCAACCAAGCTCTCTAGCAGAGGAGGTGCCAACAGAATGACGAAGGTTGGACACAAGTCACCAGGGCCTGCATAACCACCAATCCAACTTCTCCAGCCCTTGAATTGAAGAACCATTATGCAGCCCTGCAAATGGAAGAACCAGAGCTCAAGTACCCCAAAGTTGCAGAATCAGTGACCACAAGCAAGCGTAGGGTAGTGGTGGTTGGTGACTCTCTTCTGAGGGTTACTGAGGTGTCCATCTGCCGACCAGACTTGATGTCCAGAGAGGTATGCTGTCTGCATGGTGCCAAAATCCAAGATGTTATGGAGAGTTTGCCGAATCTCATCAAGCCCACTGACTATTACCCGATGTTGCTAATCCATGTCGGAACAAATGATTCTGCCAGGTATCCCTCTGAGCGTATCAAAAGTGACTTCATGGCTCTGGGACAGAGGGTGAAGCAGTTAGGTGTGCAGGTGGTGTTCTCTTCAATCCTCCCTGTTGAGGGTAAAGGCCAAGGCAGAGAGGCTCTTATCCTGGAGATGAATGCATGGCTGCGTGGATGGTGTCATCGAGAGCGTTTTGGTTTCCCAGACCATGGGATGCTGTTCCAAGGGTTGCAGAGCAGAGATGGCATCCATCTGTCCAAGAAAGGTCGATGTGTCTTCAGTAGTAGACTGGCTAATCTACTGAAGAGGGCTTTAAACTAGATTCGTTGGGGATGGATGAAGAAAGCCCCCAGGTAAGTGATACATTAAATACCTTTATGGAAATGGGTAACAGGGGTAACATATGGAAAGCAGTATGTACAAATGCCCGTAGCATGGGAAATAAGATCCCTGATGTTGAAGCTTTGGTGGGAGTGGCCGACTTGGATTTAGTGGCCGTTACAGAAACATGGTTCACAGAAAACCATGACTGGGATGTAACTATACCAGGCTATATTTTATTCAGAAAGGACAGGGTAGGAAGAAGGGGAGGAGGAGTGGCACTATGGCAATATGTAAAAAATACTATTAAAGCTTTGGAATTACAGAGCTTAAAAGGGAGAGAGGAGGCACTGTGGTTTAAACTAGAAAGAGGGAAAGAAAAATCTATTTGCATTGGCATGATATACAGACCTCCCTCACAAGAGGAAGAGGTGGACAGAGAGTTAATTGAAAACATACGCAGCATAACTAGAAAAGGGGAAGTGCTACTGATAGGGGATTTCAATATGCCAGATGCTGATTGGCACATTCCTGCTGCAGTATCATCTAGAAGTAAAGCGATCATGGATTCTATCCAGGGAGAACTATTCAGGCAATTGGTAACAGACCCTACACGTGAAAGGGCCATACTGGACTTGGTGCTTACCAATTGTGAAAGTGTTTCTGATGTTATAGTGGGAGATCATTTTGCATCCAGTGATCACCAGATGGTGCGGTTCAGTATTAGGACTAGGGATGTTAGAATCCATTCAAAGGTGAGGGTCTTAGACTTTAGGAAGACTAATTTTGCCAAGATGGGCCAATATCTCAGGAAGTCATTAGTGGGATGGGAACAGCTGGGGGATGTAGAGAAACAGTAGGCAAAACTGAAAGGGGATATTTTAAGGGCAACCAATCTTTTTGTTAAAATGGTAAATAAAGGTAAAAGGAAAAAAGAGACTGTTATGGCTTTCGAAAGAAGTAGCTGAAAAGGTGAAGAAAAAGAGTGAGGCCTTCATGAAATACAAGAGATCACAGATTTAGAGAAGCTAGCAAAGTAGTCAGGAAAGCAAAGATTCAAAAAGAGGAGGAAATAGCCAATGCAATAAAATGGGGAGATAAGACATTTTTCAGATATGTTAGTGAGAAGAGGAAGGGCAAAAGTGGTATTGTCAGACTCAAGGGTGAAGGGGAGGAATATGTAGAAACTGATGAGGATAAAGCGGAATTGCTTAACAAATATTTCTGTTCTGTATTCACAGATGAAAAACCAGGAGCAGGACCTCAAAAAACACCCACAAACAGGAACAGAAGTGAGGGACATCTTGAGCAATTTTCAGAAGACTGTGTTCATGATAAACTAGCTCAACTTAAAGTAGACAAAGAAATGGGACCGGATAAGAACATAAGAACATAAGATATGCCATACTTAGACCAAGGTCCATCAAGCCCAGTATCCTGTTTCCAACAGTGGCCAATCTAGGTCATACGTACCTAGCAGTTTCCCCAAAAGACACAGGTTACACAATGCTTGTACTGGGTCAAGCATTGATATCCTGGTTCCCTTCTTAACAATGGTTTATGGACCTTTCCTCCAGGAACTTGTCCAAACTTTTTTAAACCCAGCAACACTAACAACCTTTACCACATCCTCCGGTAACAAATTCCAGAGTTTGATTACACGTTGAGTGAAAAAATATTTTCTTTTATTAGTCTTAAATAGTTTACCCTGTAGCTTCATTGCATGTCCCCTAGTCTTTCTATATTCTGATAACGTAAACAATTGATCTACGTTTACCCGTTCCACTCTGTTCATTAATTTATAGACTTCTATTATATCTCCCCTCAGCCGTCTCTTTTTCAGGTTAAAGAGCCCTAACCTTTTTAGCCTTTCTTCATAGGAGTATCCTTCCATCCCCTTTACCATTTTGGTGGCTCTTCTCTGAACTTTTTCTAATAACGCTATATCTTTTTTAAGACACGGCGACCAGAATTGCACACAATATTCAAGGTGCGGTCTCACCATGGAACGATATAGAGGCATTATAATATCTTTTGTTTTATCTTCCATTCCTTTCCTTATGATACCTAACATTCTATTTACTCTCTTGGCTGCTGCTGCACATTGGGCCGAGAGTTTTAATATGTTATCCACAATGACGCCTAAATCTTTTTCCTGGGTGGTGGTTCCTAATGCGGAACCATGCATCGTGTAACCATAGTTTGGGTTGTTCTTCCCTAGGTGCATAACTTTGCACTTGTCCACATTAAATTTCATCTGCCATTTTGATGCCCAGTCTTCCAATTTATCAAGATCCTCTTGCAATTTTCCACAATCCTCTTGGGTTTTAACAACTTTAAATAGTTTTGTGTCATCTGCAGATTTGATAACCTCACTCGTTATTCCACTTTCCAGGTCATTTATGAATATGTCAAAAAGCAACGGACCCAGCACAGATCCCTGGGGTACACCACTATTCACCTTTCTCCATTGGAAAAATTGGCCATTTAGCCCTACCCTCTGCTTTCTATCTTTTAACCAGTTCCTGATCCACAAAAGTACACTGTCTCCTATCCCATGACTCTTTAGTTTTGCCAAAAGTCTCTGATGAGGGGCCTTGTCAAAGGCTGTCTGATGCACCCTAGAATACTGAGGGAACTTGGGAACGTTCTAGCAGCTCCACCAACTGACTTTTTCAATGCCTCGTTGGAGTTGGGAGTGGTGCCAAAGGACTGGAGAGAGGCTCATGTGGTGCCTTTACACAAAAGTGGAAGGAAGGATGTGGTTGAAAACTACAGGCTGGTTAATTTAATTTCGATGGTGAGTAAATTATTGGAAACGCTGCTGAAAGAGAAAATAGTGAGGTTTCTGGAGTCCAGCGGATTACAGGATCCGAGGCAGCATGGATTCACCAGAGGCAGTTCTTGTCAGACCAATCTGATTGATTTCTTTGACTGGGTGATGAGTTGGACCGAGGGAGAGACCTAGATGTGGTGTATTTAGATTTCAGTAAAGCCTTTGACACTGTTCCTCACAGGCGACTTATAAACAAACTGAGCACCCTAGGGATGGACCCTAAAGTTACTGCTTGGGTTAGAAATTGGTTGGTGGGAGGCAACAATGAGTACAGGTAAATGGGGCTCCCTCTGAGGAGAAGGATGTTACCAGTGGTGTGCCCCAGGGATCTGTCCTTGGCCCAATTCTTTTTAACATCTTTGTTAGTGATATAGTGGAAGGGCTATCGGGTAAGGTTTGCATCTTTGTGGATGATACCAAAATCTGCAATGGAATAGACACCCAGGAAGGTGTAGATAACATGAGGAGGGATCTAGCTAAGCTTGAAGAATGGTCTAGAATTTGGCAGCTGGGATTTAATGTTAAAAAATGTAAGGTCATGCATTTGGGCTGCAGCAATCCAAGGGAGCAATACAATATAGGAGGTGAAGTACTTTTGTCCACTAAAGAAGAGCGGGACCTAGGCGTGGTTGTGTCTGATGATCTTAAAGTAGCTAAACAGGTAGAAAAGGCGACGGCAAAAGCTAGAAGGATGCTTGGGTGCATACGGAGAGGAATGGCTAGCAGAAAAAAGGAGGTGATAATACCTCTGTATAAGTCTTTGGTGCGACCTCATTTGGAGTATGGTGTGCAATTCTGGAGACCGCACCTTCAAAAGGATGTGAACAGGATGGAGTCGGTGCAGAGGGTTGCTACTAAAATGATTAATGGGCTTCATTATAAAGCATATGAGGACAGACTTAAGGATCTTAATATGTACACCTTAGAGGAAAGGCGGGATAGAGGTGATATGATTGAGATGTTTAAATACCTCCGTGGCATAAATGTTCAGGGAGAGAGCCTCTTTCAATTGAAAGCAAGTTCTGCTACGAGGGGACATGGGATGAGGGTGAAGGGAGATAGATTCAGGAGTGATATGCGGAAATATTTCTTTACAGAAAGAGTAGTGGATCCGTGGAATAGTCTCCCAGTGGAGGTGGTAGAGATGAGGACAGTAACTGAATTCAAAAAAGCATGGGACCAACACAGAGGATCTCTAAAGGTAGAAAGTGGACTGTTGTAGTTGTTGTTATGGAAGGACAGACTAGATGGGCCTTGTGGTCTTTTTCTGTCATCATGTTTCTATGTTTCTATGTTTCTATGTAAGATGAGCAGCACTGATCTACACGATCTCCTCATGTTATCTACTCCTTCCTGGGTGTCGACTCTATTGCATATTTTGGTATACCACTGCTGCAAGATCCATGGTTTACATTTCACCACCACTTGAGTTAAGATATAAACATTTAGCCCCTACTTAAAAGTATCAGTTGTGTTTTTTTTTTTAAAGAACTTTCACAAAAAATGCAACAACTATTGAACTTAACATGGTCATCTAGTTGGGTCCCATCTTTCCTTCCAGCACAGATTATGTATTTCAGGAATATTTTTCACATGCCACTAGTAGCATAAATACTTCCCAAGCCGCCCTGTGGGGCAGGCAGGGTTGACCCAACCATTATGGAAACTAGGTAGTCACCTAGCAGAGTAGCTTGGATGTCCGCATGCCCATTTTTGACTGTCCAAATCGCAAGTAGCGCTTCTAAATTTCCCCTCTATGTTTCTTAATAAAATACTATTATAAATAGCTGAAATTGTTCCTTGAATGCAGTTGCGGACATTTACACCTCTCTGAGAGCAAGTGTAAATGTTCATGCAGAAAATTCACTAGCACAGGCATAGATTAAGGTATTTCATAATTATGCACCTTAATCTAACCACATACTCCAACTCTGCTGTGCCCAGACCACGTTTCTAGCTATGCTCACCAGCAAAGTACACACCTTCATGACAAGAGACATACAATCCAAGGGAGCAATATAGTATAGGGGGTGAAGTACTTTTGTCCACCTAGGCGTGGTTGTGTCTGATGATCTTAAAGTAGCTAGAAAAGGCAACGGCAAAAGCTAGAAGGATGCTTGGGTGCATACAGAGAGGAATGGCTAGCAGTAAAAAGGAGGTGATAGTGCCTCTGTATAAGTCTTTGGTGCGATCTCATTTGAAGTATAGTGTGCAAATCTGGAGACCGCACCTTCAAAAGGATATAAACAGGATGGAGTCAGTACAGAGGGTGGCTACTAAAATGGTTAGTAGTCCTCATTATAATGCATATGAGGACAGACTTAAGGATCTTAATATGTACACCTTAGAGGAAAGGCGGGTTAGATGTGATATGATTGAGATGTTTAAATACCTCCATGGCATAAATGTACAGGGGGAGAGCCTCTTTCAATTGAAAGCAAGTTCTGCTACAAGGGGACATGGGATGAGGGTGAAGGGGGATAGATTCAGGAGTGATAAGCGGAAATATTTCTTTACAGAAAGACTGGTGAAACCGTGGAATGGTCTACCAGTGGAGATGGTAGAAATGAGGACAGTATCTGAATTCAAAAGAGCATGGGACAAACATAGAGGATCTCTAAAGGAAAAAGGGGGACTGTTGTAGTTGTTGATACGGAAGAACAGACTAGATAGGCTATGTGGTCTTTTTCTGTCATCATATTTCTGTGTTTCTATGTTTCTATTATGACTATTTTTAAAATTCTACACGACATGTCTGCAACTCATCTACAAAACATGCTGAAAGATCCCCAGAAAATAGAACCAGGAGAACATGCTCAATAAATACTACAATAGTACCCACAGAAAAATTGAAATGTAACCAAACAACTTGTGCAAGGGCCTTCTCATTATATGCACCTGGAGTATGGAACAACCTGCCTTCTAAATTCAGAAACATAGATGACATCTACCAGTTCAGTGAGGAACTGAAAACTCTGTTATTCGAAGAGTATTTCAAGGATAAATTATAATTCTGCTTCAACCACGATTTCGCTACATCTTACACCCACACAATCCACCAACACTCAGAAGCGAACCTCGGGATCACACACTCACGTTGATCATCCACGTGCAGGACCCAAAAGGCAGGCAGAGTTCTGAAGTCTCAATGCGTGGATGAGATGATGGTGCAAGGAGGAGGGTTTTGTATTTGTTAGGAACTGGGCCACATTCTGGAGAAAGAAGGGGCTTTTCCAAATGGATGGGCTCCATCTTAACTGGGATGGAACCAGGCATAAGAACATAAGATATGCCATACTGGGTCAGACCAATGTTCATCAAGCCCAGTATCCTGTTTCCGACAGTGGCCAATCTAGGTCATAAGTACCTAGCAGTTTCCCCAAAAGACACAGGTTCCACAATACTTGTATTGGGTCAAGCATTGATATCTTGGGTCCCTTTTAATAATGGTTTATGGACCTTTCCTTCAGGAACATTTCCAAACCTTTTTTAAACCCAGCTACACTAACAGCCTTTACTACATCCTCCGGTAACAAATTCCAGAGTTTGATTAGACCTTGAGTGAATTTTTTTCTCTTATTAGTCTTAAATAGGTTACCCTGTAGCTTCATTGTATGTCCCCTAGTCTTTCTATATACTGATGATGTAAACAATTAATCTACGTTTATCCGTTCCACTCCATTCATTAATTTATAGACCTCTATCTTATCTCCCCTCAGCGTCTCTTTTCCAGGTTGAAGAGCCCTAGCCTTTTTAGCCTCTCTTCATAAGGGTTATCCTTCCATCCCCTTTACCATTTTGGTGGCTCTTCTCTGTACCTTTTCTAATAATGCTATATCCTTTTTAAGATAGGGCGACCAGAATTGCACACAATATTCAAGGTGCAGTCACACCATGGAACGATACAGAGGCATTATAATATCCTTTGTTTTATTTTCCATTCCTTTCCTTATGATACCATTCCTTTCCTTTCCTTTCCTTATGATACCATTTATTTGCTCTCTTGGTGGCTGCTGCACACTCGGCGGAGGATTTTAACATGTTATCCATGATGATGCCTGAATTTCTTTCCTCGGTGTTGGTTCCTAATGTGGAACTTTGCATCGTGTAACCATAGTTTGGGTTATTATTTCCTACGTGCAGAACTTTGCACTTGTCCCAATAAATTTCATCTGCCATTTGGATGCCCAGTCTTCCAATTTATCAAGATCCTCTTGCAATTTTACACATTCCTCATGAGTTTGAACATCTTTAAATAGTTTTGTGTCATCTGCAAATTTGATAACCTCACTCGTTATTCCCATTTCCAGGGCATTTATGAATATATTAAAAAGCAGCAGACCCAGCACAGATCCCTAGAGTACTCCACTATTCAGCTTTCTCCATTGGGAAAATTGGCCATTTAGCCCTACCCTCTGCTTTCTATCTTTTAACCAGTTCCTGATCCACAATACCTCACCTGATCCATCTCCCATCACCTTGATTCTATTAACTTCCTTCACCCTCGTCAGTCCGGGTTTCGCCAAGGGCACAACGTCAAAACTGTTCTATTGGCTTTCACAAATGCTTTACACGTGACTCATGACCGTGGTGACATCTTGGTGGCGGTTGCTCTGGATCTCTCTGCTGCTTTTGATTTGGTTGATCACTCTCTTCTTCTCCAACGTCTATGGGATGCGGGTCTCTGCAGCACAGTTCACCGTTGGTTCCACTCCTTTCTTTCCTCTAGGTCCTGTGCGGTTCTTGCTTCCTCTTCCTCTATCCCCCCCCTCTGATCCTCACCATCTTCCCTGCGGGGTCCCTCAGGGCTCCGTTCTTGCCCCGCTCCTCTTCAATCTTTTCCTGGCCCCTCTCGCTTCCTTAATACAGCAGTTTGGCCTATCCGTTTTTCTTTACGCCGATGATATTCTCTTACTCCATCACACCTCACCCTCCTGCCCTGATCTCACAGTCCTTGATTCCTGTCTCTCAGCCGTGGCAAACTGGTTAACACTCAATTGCCTTCACCTAAACCTCACTAAGACTATCGCTATCTGGTTCTCTCACAACTGTCCCTCCCCTTTAATAGCCCCTTCTTTCTCTGGCGCTCCTGTACCTTTGGTCTCTACTTTTCGGTATCTCGGTGTGCACTTTGACTCTGACCTATCCTTTCACACTCACATTTCACACGTCACCAAAACATCCTTTTTCTTTCTTCGTCAAATTCGCTCCGTTCGCCCCTTCCTCTCCCCCTCAGCCCTCACTACCCTGGTGTTATCTTTAGTTATGTCCCGTGTAGATTTTTCCAATTCATTATTCATCGGTCTTCCCAAATATCAATTAACTCATCTTCAACGGATCCAAAACACTGCAGCACGCCTTATCACACACATCTCCCTTCGTGATCATATAACCCCTCAACTATTTCATCTTCACTGGTTGCCTGTTCCCTTCCATGCCACCTTTAAACTTTTAATTCTGGTACATAAAGCCTTTCACACCAGCACACCTCAGTACTTATCAGATCTCCTCAACTTCCACACTCCCAGACACACCCCTCGCTCCTTTCATCTCAACCGTCTCACCTTACCCTCCCCTTCCCACGCTCACTTGCAGTCCACCCGTTCCTCTGCTTTTTTTTTTGCTGGTCCTGCCATTTGGAATGCCCTCCCTTCTTCCCTCCGTTAGAACCACAACATACCACATTCAAACGCAATCTAAAGACCCACTTGTTTTCCCTAGCATTCAATGTTCCCTCACCTTTCGTGTGACTTCCCCCTCTCTCATCCCCTCCCCTTCTTGATGTTTCCCCTATATGTGTCTTGTCCTGTCTTCCTCCTTCTTTCTTACTGTCCTTTTAAGAGATTGTATATTTCCTTTCCTTTCCATTGGCCTCTGGCCTCCTTTTATTGATTTGTTTTAATTGTACACCACCTTGGTTATTTTAGAAAGGCGGTTTTTATCATATGAAATAAAACATAAAACATAAAACATAAAACAATAGTACACTACCTCCTATCCCATGACTCTTTAGTTTTGCCAAAAGTCTCTGATGAGGGACCTTGTTAAAGGCTTTCTGAAAGTCCAGATACACTGTATCAACCGACTCACCTTTGTCTACCTGTTTATTCACACCTTCAAAAAAACATAACAGATTAGTAAGACAAGATCTTCCTTGTCTAAAGCCATGTTGGCTGCCTTCCATTAAGCTATGACTATCTACATGTTCAGTAATTTTGTTCTTTATGATGGTTTCTACCATTTATCCCGGTACTTACGTCAGGCTCGCCGGTCTGTAGTTTCCCGGATCACCCCTGGAACCCTTTTTAAAAATTGGCGTCACATTGGCCATCCTCCAATCTTCAGGTATTAGAGATGATTTTAATGATAGTTCACAGATTACCAATAGCAGATCTGCAATCTCATATTTCAGTTCTTTCAACACCCTTGGATGTAATGCTGCTGGTATTAACTTTTAAAAAGGAGATAGAGCAGCTTTTAAAATAGATAATAGGGGAAAACCAACTGTCGTCCAACAGTGCATGGTTCGGAAAGATGTACTGTATCCTTGAAGGATACTAGCAGAAAACTGAAGTTAGGGCATATCAACAGAGAGATAACCCAAATGCTCTTAAGTATAGAGCAGACAGAGCTTAAAGATTCCAAATTACCCCTGCCAACTGATCACCAGATTAATATGACTAAAATGCAACTTCTAAAATGCTTGTATACAAATGCTTGAAGTCTAAAAAATAAGATGGGAGAGTTAGAATATATAGCACTAAAAGACGAGATACAGTAGATATGATTGGTATCTCAAAGACAACTGGGACACTGTGATATGTGGGTACAAATTATATCGTAATGATAGAGCAGATCAAATTGGTGGAGGGGTTGCACTCTATATTAGAGAGGGCAATGAGTCACATAGGATTCATTTTGCAGGAAACAAAATACACTGTAGAATCTCTAAGGATTGAAATTCCATATTAAATGGGGAATGCAAAGGCAGTGGAGGTGTACTACTGACCGCCTGGCCAGCATGAACAAATGGATGATGAAATGCTCAAAGAAATCAGGGAAACTAGCAAAAGTTACAAGACAGTAATAATAATGATTTCAATTACCCCTGTGTCGACTGGGTAAGTATCATGGCAGGACACGCTAGAGAGATAAAGGGGCATGTTTACTAAAATCCGCAAAATAGCGCGCCGCAAAATAGCGCACGGCAACGCGGCACTGAAACGCGCAGAAACGCGTTTAAACGCCCCGCACATGTGCGTGTCACCCCCGCACAGGTACACGGCTCACTAACGGGCCCCGTACAAGTGCGGGCCCGCAAATGTCCGATAGAGGCGTGGAACGGCGAAAGGAGGGCGGAGGAAGGCTCCGGAGGGGCGGAGGGACGGGGTCAATGGGTGGAGAGTGGGAGGGGAGAGGCTCCCCGCACAGTATCGGGCCCGAATTTGCATGTAAAAACTACCATTTAAAGCATTTAAAGGGAAGAGAAACCATTTCCGTCAGCAATGTACAGGAAAACCGGGGAAACCAGCAAAACGTGAGCAGTGTGATATATGTGCACAGCACAAAAGTGAAAATAACAATAGAAAATGACCACAACAGAACTATTAAAAATAGTAATTCAGCTGGGGAACAGTTATAGTGATGGGCAAATACAGAAATCACACCCAGCAAAGCTCCAGAAAAAAGAAATGAAATTTGGAAGGGTCTACTGAGAGGAGACTCTTCCAAAAAACATTTCCACGTTTTGAAGCTTTCCTGGGAGTGTTTGCTATGGTTGCCCATTAATATCACTGTTGCCCAGCGTGGTGATATTTTGTCCCACATTTCCCGTGGTCATTTCCGGGGTTTATGTGCACGTTTGTCACCAGACAGGGTGCATATGCCCACAGTAGAATTGCGTAGAGCAGGGTTTGTGACTCCATCCTGCCAGGCTTACTGCCTCCAGGGGCTGCACTGTCTCTGTGGCCAAAGTGTGGTACAGCGGACAGAGTCATTACCTCTAGGACCAGAGGGCAGAGGTTCAAAACCCAGCTGGGGCACCTGCCAGCCCAGTCCCTATATTTTACCCACCACTAAATAAAGATAGCGCAGACACCCCTGTATGCATGGGGAAAACACCCATATTTTACCCAACACCGCACACACACCACAACAATGGGCATTACCTACAGCCAAGTCCCCCAAATGCAGTCCCATACTGCCACATTGCAATCAGGTCAACTGCTTTTTCTGAGAGAAGTTCATGCCAGCATGTTGGCGGACAAGTACATGTGGTGCAGGGGGCAGTGGCTGCTAACCACAGAAGACAGAGGCCTAGCCATGTGAAGGCTGGCACAGTCCACTGCAACAGACAGGTCCTGCCGGATCCACAGTCATGGACAGTCCAGGGAATTCAACCAATCTGTCGCTACACAGTGGTGCAGTGCACACAGACAGTGCATACAAGAACAGAAGGTCACAGGTTCAAAGCCCAGCTGGGGCTACTGCCAATCCTGCCCACATATTTTTCCCACAACTAAACAGTGATAGTAAGGACACACCTTTCATGGCGGGGACATATGCAATGGTAAGACATCTATCTTTTACCCCACTGAGCACAGACACCATGAACAGGGGCAGTACCTAGAGCAGAATCACCCAAATGCAGTCCTGGTGGGCCACACACCAGTCAGGTTCCATGCTGACACTCATACAAATGCCTGTGCTGTATATCTATGCACCACCCCCATGGCATGTAGATGTAGCCCATGCATATTCATGAGGGATAGCAGGAAAACCCGAACAGTGTGATGCAAACCTGGACTGGAGTTGGGAATCTGTGCCGTAAAGCAGCAGCCATCAAGGGCAGACACACCCACACCCACAGGCCCCATTGGCCAATGTCTCCTGGAAAGGCAGAACATTGGACCGTGCATGCAGCACCCAAAACGAGCACTTGCATAACTTACCAATGTCACCCTACACCTGAGGTATACGGTACACAGCTCGGAGACGTTTGCTAGGAGCACAGGCAGGCAGTTATCCATACGTTACGTACATACTGCTAGTTGACCCCATCCAAACAATCTGTTAGGTGTTTGCGGGGCATGCTCCAGGCCTGGCCTCTGACGGTGCTTACCACCCTGGGGAGTGACCACCAGCTGTAATGCGTACCATATCCATGCCTTGCCGTGCTCAGGACCGGTTTGGTGGGCAAGGCTACTTACCCCCTCAATCGTAGCACCATGATGGCAGAGGTGTGGAAGTGTGTGTCTGTCTATACAGTGGGTGTTGGCTGCAAGCCCCTTCAACAGCCCGCACTGCCAGCACTGTTGCCAGTATTGGCCAGTCAATGTGCATAATGAGGTGCAAGGTACCATGGGTATAGCCAGGGCAGGGTGGCGTGGCCAGGATGCATCTGCACTGGGCATAGGGCCCTGGCAGGGACATTGGCTGGGATATTGTAGTGTCCGGCCACCACCTACACAGACAGGGTGGCCAAAGCATGTCCTTCTGGGGGATCACGCTCACCCTGACTGTGCAGTGACCACAGCATGGCTAGGCCCCCCCATAGTGCTGTATAGTAGTTCTCTCATGTGATAGATATGGGTTTCTCTTTGGGCCCAGTCACTGATCTATCTGCTTGCTGTGTATGCAGACAGCCCAGTTCTGGGTGCATGCATCTCCATTGGGAACATGCACTATGGACTAACCAGCAGACTGTTTGTAGCTGGTAAATGTCTTGCTATAATGGCTTGCTGCAGGGGAATATCTGGTGGTGGAGTGCAGCTTACCATACCCTGGGCTTATGTCTGTCTGCTATTGTGTTATGGCTGTGTATGGAGCTGCCTGCCTGGGGGGGGGGGTGGTGGTGTTCCTCAGCAGGACTGGGGTTGATGTTGCCCTTTACTGCCACCTTTGCAGGGAGGTAGAGTGTGGATGCCTTGATGGGGACCATGTTTGCCAATGGGGGGGGGGGGGTGCCTGATGGCGGCAGACAGGGATATCCATGGTGTTTGTGCAGAAACTAGCTATCTTACACATTAACACTGCTTTGGAACGCCCGCTTGGCCTCCATCAGCTATGGCAGGTGTTGTTGACCTGGTCCTGGCCACCTCATTGCACACTCAGGGTGAGCACAGTACCCGCACGATGTAACGGTGTGTGGCTACTCTGTGCCAGTAAAACACCCGGTCAGTGCCCCCTACTAGGCCAAGGTGCTGTGTGGGTGCACCCGGTCACTTCCCCCAACAGGGCCGAGGTGCTGTGGGGGTGCATTCCCCATCTTGTGTCCATCTGCGGACAGCTAATTTGCATGTGCAGTGCATCATGGGTACGGGTGGCCTAACCCTATCCTGTTGACACCAGCAGACTGTCTGTGAGGTGACGTGTAGGCTATCTGCAGCCAGCCAGGGGCTTGCTTACAGCTATGGAGCTGTAGCGCAATGGTTACATCACTGCCTGTGCAGCCAGAGGTCATGGGTTCAAACCCACAGTGGGGCCCTTTGGTAGGGCTGTCCACAGCTTTATTTTTATTTACTGTACATATGTCTATGCCGGCAAGACCACCCTCAGCTTACTATACCCATTAGGTGCCTCTGAGGGTGCTTCATAGGGCGCCCTGTAGGCCACCTTATGGTTGCCATCCCTATAGGGTGCACTATACATTATCCTGTGTCGCAACATACATGCTGCCCTATAGGGGTCATTCAAGGGTGCCTTGGCGAACAGTGCACTGTAACATGTGCCTTATGGGCCGCCGTATGTTAACATGCTGGGAGAGTGCGTTTGCTAGTAGTGATAACAAAATAAAATTATACAGCCTCCTACAGCACTCCACAACATAATACATACTGCCTCAGCAGGCATTTTTCACTGGGCATTGTGAGGAGTTGAACCCCTGATCCCTGCACCATTGGTCAGTGTTTTAACCATTGTGCTGTGGCTCTGTTCCTGTGCTTGTGCATCAGCGCGCCGCCTTGTGCCTATCAGCGCGCCGCCTTCTGCCGCCCAAGGGGACCAGTGCGCCGCCTTCTGCTGCCCAAAAATCACTGTGCGCCGCCTTCTGCCGCCCAAAAATAACTGTGCGCCGCCATATGCCGTTCCAAATTAATTTGCCTCCTAAAACAATGTTAATCATTACAGTTACTGCCTCAGCTGACCTTTGTCATTGCGCACACTGGGGGATTGAACCCATGGCCCCTGCACCATTGGTCAGTGTCTTCTCCGTTGTACCACGGCTCTGTTGTTTTGTGTATTCAGCAGCGCGCCACTTTGCCTTTCCACGCGCTAATGTCGACCCCCGCACATTAGCGCGACGCACACACGTCCGGTTGCTTACTACCGTTTTTTTTCTATTTTCTGCCTGAACCGCCCACTCCTTATATGGCACAGGCACACTAGCACGGCCCCGCACGTTAGGAATGTTTAGTAAACATGCCCCAAAGTTTCTAAATGAAATAAATGACTGCTTCTTGGAGCAGCTGGTTCATGAACCAACCAGAGGGGAATCCATTTTGGACCTAGTCCTTAGTGGAACACCAGATCTGGTGCTTCTATTTCCTTGCATGCGTCATTGTAGTACTTTTCCTTGTCCTGTCTTGCTGAACGTTCGAAATCTCTGTTGAGTTCTGTGATTGTCTTTCTTTCTCTGGCTTTAGCTTCTCTGCGTTTCTGAGCAATTTTCAGAGTTTCTTCCATCATCCATTTTGGCTGTTTTTGCTTTTTCACCTTTTGTAGAGACTTCTTGCTTTCTTCCAACACAACCTTCTTGATGTCATTCCATAACACTTCTGGAGATCTGTCATTTGTATCTAAAGCAGCAAATCGATTTTGCAGGCAGTCTTTAAATTCCAGTGGTATATTCTCAAGGTCATATTTTGCTGCATTCATGAGTGGTTTGCTCTTTTTCAACTTTAGCTTGAGTTTGCATACTAATAGTTGATGATCTGTACCACAGTCAGCTCCCGGTTTTGTCTTTGTTGATGATGTTACAGAGCTTTTCCATCGTTGACTTCCACAGATGTAGTCAATTAGATTTTTATACAATCCATTGGGTGAAGTCCATGTATACAGTCGCCGCATGTGTTGCTGGAAGAAGGTGTTTGAGATGAATAGATCGTTGGTCTTGCAGAATTCTATTAGTCTTTCTCCAGCTTCATTTCTGTTGCCAAGTCCATATTTTCCAACTACTTTGCCTTCTTTGTTGCCAACTTTTGCGTTCCAGTCACCCATGACTATCAGGATATCCTGTTTGCATGTTCTGTCAATTTCAGCTTGTACTTGTTCATAAAACTCTTCAATTTCATTCTCTTCTGCAGCTGTTGTTGGGGCATATACTTGAATTATAGTTGTGTTGATAGGCATTCCTCGTAGACGAATAGAGATTAAGCGTTCACTGACTGCATTGTATTTCATTACAGTTCTTGCAAGTTTCCTCTTTATTGTAAATGCAACACCATTTCTTCTTTGTCTTTCATTTCCAGCATAGTAGACCATGTGATCATCTGATGCAAAGTGCCCGATGCCAGTCCATTTCAGTTCACTGACACCCAAAAGATCAAGTTGTACATTTTCCATTTCATTCTTGACCACCTCCAACTTCCCTTGGTTCATGCTTTGTACGTTCCATGTTCCAATGTGTAAGACATCTTTACAGCTTCTGACTCTAATTTCATGTGCAGCTACATCAGCAGTCAGATGCCCCGAGGGCTTTGATCCAACCACATCATAAATGCTGGCTTTACTCTGAAAAGTCTTCAGCTCTTCCCCAGTAGCTAGAATCTTGATTTTCCCTGATGTTGCTAAGGCACCTCAACAGTAACGAAAGGCATTTCTCTTACTGAAAGCAAGAGTTTTGGCCTTAGGGGTGAGCTTTTTTTAAAAGTTTCCCTGCAAATGCCTAGTAACTTAACAGGGGACTCAATAAGTTTTTCTAGATTCTGTACAGTTGGAGACCTTCCTTGCAGATAAGGTGCCTGAGGCCATTTGTCTTGTTTCTTTTTTATATACCTGTGTAACAGAGTAAATTTCGGTTTTAATCACTGTTTAGAGTTTTACTCCGACATTGCAAAACAATAAACACATGATGACGTCATTTAATGACGTCGCATACTGCACGTATTAAACAAATAAGTAACTTCAAATTAATTCACATCTGCATTTCATGCTAAACGCAGTTGTCGTGATAATGCATCAATTGACACACTTTGGGGCTTCTAGTGTTAAAGGTGAAGTCAGAGCACTGTAGAAGCCAAAAAAACCATCTTTAAGGAAATGGAAAAAGGAGCCAAATGATAAAAACTGGGAACAACATAAGCACTGGCAAGTTAGATGCAGGGCACTGATAGGGCAGGCAAAGACAGAATTTGAGAAGAAGCTTGCTGTGGAAGCAAAAACACATAATAAAGGCTTTTTCGAGTACATTCGTAGCAAAAAAATCTGTGAGAGGGTCAGTTACACCATTAAATGATAGAAGGGTAAAAGGGGCACTAAGACGGGACAAGGCCATAGCAGAGAGACTGAATGAATTCTTTGCGTAGTCTTTACTGAAGAAAATGTAGCGAAGTTACATTACCTTTAAATACCATTTCAGTCATGGGTATCGGAAGAATTGAAAGAAATATTGATAAACCGATTAGATATATTACAACTATTTGATAATCTAAAAAGTAGCAAATCACCTGGACAGGATGGTATACATCCGAAAGTGTTGAAAGAACTGAAATATGAAATTGCAGACCTACTATTAATAATCAGTGAACTATCATTAAAATCATCTGTAATACCTGAGGTTTGGCAAATGGCCAATGTATTGCCAATTTTTAAAAAGAGTTCCAGGGTTTGGCTGGGAAACTACAGACCAGTGAGGCTGATATCAGTACTGGGCAAAATGGTAGAAACTATTATAAAGAACAAAATTTCTGAACATACAGATAGTCATGGTTTATGGGAGAAAGCCAACATGGCTTTAGCCAGGGAAGGTCTTGTCTTACTACTCTGTTATATTTTTAGAAGGTGTAAATAAACAGGTAGACAAAGGTGAGCCAGTTGAAATAGTGTATCTGGATTTTCAGAAAGCCTTTGACAAGGTCCTTCATGAGCGACTCTTGCCAAAATTAAAAAGTCATGAGATGGGAGGCAGTGTACTATTGTGTATCAGAAAGTGGTTAAAAGATCGAAAATAGAGGGTAGGGCTGAATGGCCAATTTCCCCAATAGAGAAAGGTGAATAGTGGAGTACCCCAGGTGTCTGTGCTGGGCCTGCTGTTTTTTAACATATTTGTAAATGACCTGGAAATGGGAATAATGAGTGAGGTAGTCAAATTTTCAGATGACACAAAATTATTCAAAGTTATTAAAACCCAAGAGGATTGTGAAAAATTGCAAGAGGACCTTGATAAATTGGAGGGCTGGACTTTCAAATGGCAGATGAAATTTAATGTGGACAAGTGCAAATTTATGTACTTAGGAAAGAACAATCCAAACTATGGTTACAGGATGCAAGGTTCCACATTAGGAACCACCACCCAGGAAAAGATTTAGGCGTCATCGTGGATAACACATTGAAACCCTCTGACCAGTGTGCAGTGGTGGCCAAGAAAGCAAATAGAATGCTAGGAATCATAAGGAAAAGAATGGAGGCTAAAACAAAGGATATTATAATGCCTCTGTATTGTTCCATGGTACAACCGCACTATGAATATTGTGTGCAATTCTGGTCACTGTATCTTAAAAAGGATATAAATGAATTAGAAAAGGTACAGAGAAGAGCCACCAAAATGGTAAAGAGGATGGAAGGATACCCCTATGAAGAGAGGCTAAAAAGGTTAGGGCTCTTCAACCTGGAAAAGAGACAGCTGAGGAGAGATATGATAGAGGATTATAAATTAATGAGTGGAGTGGAACATCTAAACGTAGATCGATTGTTTACGCCATCAAAAAGTAGAAAGACTAGGGGACATGCAATGAAGTTACAGTTTTAGCCATTTAAGACTCATAAGAGAAAATATTTTTTCACTCAGGGCATAATCAATATCTGGAATTCATTACCGCAGGATGCAGTAAAAATTGTTAGTGTAGCTGCGTTTAAAACGGTTTGGACAAGTTCCTGGAGGAAAGGTCCATAAACCATTATTAAAAAGGACCCAGGGAAGGCAGTCCTGAGCTTACCAGCGGGCAGAACGTCCCCAAGGTTGTTTTGCTGCAGGAGAGGCTTAGTGTGTTTATTGTGTGGAGGAGAGCACCGGAGGTGAGACCGTCCCCTTCCTGATGTCATCTGGGAGTGCCCTTGGGGACTGGATTTAAGCAGTGTTGTTCCCCTGTGGCCGCAGCCATGGGTCCGCGGTCCTTTGGAGTCTGTTTGGTGCAACTTTGGCACAGTTTGAAAGACTCTGGAGAGTTTTGTTCAATGGAAAGGTGTTATCTGTGTGATGTTGAGTAATGCCAAGGGGTAAGCAGAAGAACAAGGGAAGTGGCTCCAAAATGGAGGGGCCAGGAAAGATCCAGGGTCCTATGAAAAGACACTTTACTTCTAGTAAGACTCAGCCCTATCCAGTGGAGGGTAGTGGCTGCTCTCATCACTGCTCTCTGAGCTTCTTTACACTCCATACCAGTCACCACCACCCCAACCTAATCCACAGTCCATGCCAGTATCGGAGTCCATTCTGGACTCTGCCAGTCATACTGGAGAGTGGAGAAGTTGGTTTGGCCCATAGTAGGGAGGAAGGGGTACCTCTCACCCTGCTAGTTTTTCCTAAACCCATTGTTTTCTCACAGCCAGAGGTCTTAGGCACAGTGTCTGTGGATGCTGTCACTCTTGTAGATATTTGGAAAATGGTCACACAGACTTATTGAGGGGCACTAGGGAACCGATTTCTGCTTTTTCACAGGATACAGTAGAGGCGTTATCTGCTCAGCAACTGCACCTGTGAAGGGTTCATTCTTATGTGGATAAGTTGTCTGCTCAAGTTGTAACTTTACAAACTGTGTCTACTTCTTATATTAGAGATTTTACTATTGTACACCAGCAGTTAGAGCTTTTGGAAAATAGCGCTCATTCTCACAACTTGCAATTTTTACATTTTCCAAGGACTCACTATCTGTCTGCAGTCAAGCTCCTCAAAAAGTATTTTAAGGAAATACTGGGTATTTCCAATCTGGAACAAATTTTGATCACAAATTGTTATTATGTTTCCCTCTGACTGGAGGAGAGCCCGCCTGAGGTTGCCCAGGGTGTAGGGGAGGTCATGGGATCTTTGAATCTATCAGAATTTCTTGAAACGTCCAAAGACTTTATCCCCTCCTGGGCTACTTTGATGGTCTTTTTTTCTGCTAAGGTTGATAAATGTACTATTTTAATATTGGGAAGAAAAATGGGGCTAGAATCTTGATTTTCCCTGATGTTGCTAAGGCAACTCAACAGTAACGAAAGGCATTTCTCTTACTGAAAGCAAGAGTTTTGGCCTTAGGGGCGAGCTTTTTTTAAAAGTTTCCCTGCAAATGCCTAATAACTTAACAGGGGACTCAATAAGTTTTTCTAGATTCTGTGCAGTTGGAGACCTTCCTTGCAGATAAGGTGCCTTCTTGAGGCCATTTGTCTTGTTTCTTTTTTTATATTTTGGTCTTTAATTTGACTCAAGTTTCCTTAGTGTAATTTGGTGTGATGGTAACCTCTGGATTATTGTAATTATTAATTCTGACTCCTGGTTGGGTCATAGCTGCCTTCCGTAATGTGGCTTTAGTTAGCATTACTTTATTTGTATTGTGTTATGGTGTTTTTCATTATGACTGAATTGCTAGGATTTCTTTTGCTTGTTTGTAAGCATTTTGTAAATTTCAATAAATATTAAAGAGGACCCAGGAAATCCACTGCTTGCTGCAATACAAGCATTGTGGAACCTGTGTGTCTTTTTGGGAAACTGCTAGGTACTTGTGACCTGGATTGGCCACTGTTGGAAACAGGCTACTGGGCTTGATGGACCTTGGTCTGACCCAGTATGGCATATTTTATGTTCTTATGTTCTTCTCAATCAATGCACACCCCCCCCACTCATCTTTGCCTAATCAACATTTAGAAACACTCACTCATTTATGTAACACACAAGAGCCAACACTTATCACTCATATTGTTCAAAGTTCCTTATCACATTTTATTTAGTTATCAAACATTTTCTTTGATCGTTAAATGTTATGGCATGTTGACTTTCCATGCTCTATGTAAATACATTTTTCTTCAATTGTTAAATATTATTGCATGTTTATTTTCCCATTTCTATGTAAAATTAATTTAAATTGTTCCTTGTAAACCATGTTGACCTTCGGAAATATGGTATATAAAACTTGCTAAATAAAGAAATAAATATTTGGAAAACAGATAGGAAATAAACAATAATGCCAATATTAATTCTGTTACTGTAACAGTGTGGCAGGAAGGTTGTGTGACATAGGGATAACTACATATTGACATAGAAATTTATTTGAATATTACATACTGAGATAAGTTGAATGAAGACAAGACCATTATTGGATCCAACCCTTCCTATCTCAGAGCTCTACATATCTTTTCTACCTATTTCAAAGCTCCCTGGACAGGGTAATCCAGGGATAGGTGAAAAAAAATCTCTCTGCATCATTGCATCTGTAATCAAGTCATCTATGTCCCTTCGACCTCCAACCATGCCCACAGGATTAATTCCCTGGGCTAATTTGAGTACAGTTTTGCTGGCCACAGGAATCACCTGAGAACTGGAGTGGTATCTGAAAGGGACCCTCACTACCTTGGGGGACTGCAGGTCTAGATCCAGAGAGAACCAAAACCAAGGTAAGAATCATGCCGATGTCTCCTCTCATTCCCTCATGAGGCATAAATATTCAGAGACCACTTACCCTTTGACCTTTGAGCTGCAATACAGTTTATGATTTACATTTATTTGTTATACCACCTTTCATATTTACACAAAGGGAGTCATTCTGCACGATTAGTGGGATGTACTTCATACACTGACATACACCCCTTCCTGATGAGGGGGAGATCAGATTGTCCCATGCTATCCTGGAATATCAAATGCCTGTTTAAACAGATACATTTTTATATCAGTTTTAAATCCTTTGTATGTATCTCGAAGATGGAGCTGAGGGAGAAGACCATTCCATAACATGGGAGCCAAGAAAAAGAACGCAGACTGTCTAGTAGATTCATAATGAGCCCTAGATAGTGATGGTAAATACAAAGAGGCACATTCCAAATGGGACGTCCAAGTGCAATCTGGGATGCCAAAGCCAGAACATCTGAAAAGAAAGGCAGGTACATGCAAGTTCAGGCCCAATTCCAAAAACGTGGACGTGC
The DNA here is from genome assembly GCA_033557465.1 of Ichthyophis bannanicus. Lineage (NCBI taxonomy): Eukaryota > Metazoa > Chordata > Amphibia > Gymnophiona > Ichthyophiidae > Ichthyophis > Ichthyophis bannanicus. The sequence goes on from CM066039.1 coordinate 103,860,112, forward strand.
TCGGTGTGTATGTGTATCAAATGTCTATATAGACGTCTCCAGGAGAGCATAATGGTTGGAGTAGTGACTTAAGAGCTGGATGGCCAGGCTTCAAATTCCAGTGCCATACTGGGTCAGACAAAGGCCCATCAAGCCCACTATCCTGTTTCCAACAGTGGCCAATCCAGGTCACAAGTACCTAGCAGTTTCCCAAAAAAACACACACTAACATTTCTTTGTCTCTGCTTTTAATCTCCCAGCCGCAGCCAGCTGACCTGGTTTATACATGTTTGCCTGTGTCTCCCCCTCTGTTTCGACCTTCCTATGTATTCTCTTTTTCTTTCCTCTTTCCTGTCCAGTTATGTATTTCTTTTCTTGCAATGAGGGCTTGTGCCCACCACTGTAATATTTTGTAAACTGCTCTGGTGTAATGAAGAGCGGTATATCAAGTTAAATAAACATAAACAGGTTCCATAATGCTTGTACTGGGACAAGCAGTGGATTACCTGAGTCCTCTTTAATGATGGTTTATGGACCTTTCTCCAGGAACTTGTCCAAACCTTTTTTAAACCCAGCTACACTAACAGTTTTTACTACATTCTCCATCTTCTCTATACTTTCTGGATGTTTTAAGATGAAAACAAACACTTTCCTGATACCTATTCATGCCTGGAGCAGGAATAAACATGCACATGCCCGCAGATGACACCAGTGCTTCTGGGATCAAACAGGGACATGTAAGTCCATTTCCCCTCCCCAGACATGCCTCCCCCACACCCTGTGCCTACTTGAACGCCCCAGTACTGGAGATGTCTGCAAACAGCCTTTGTGGAATGATGATGGGGACATGTTTGTGATTTCGACATCCACGTGCATGTTTACAGACGTTCAAACCATGACTAAACCTTTTAGAGTAACCCTCAAACAGTTTTCATGTAAAGAGTATTGGGAACTGGCTGGACAATATGGGATAATTAATGATGAAAGGTGATCTATGGCATATTGATGAAGAGCCCTATAGGTCCAGGTTGCAATTTTATAATGTATACACACTCTGACTAGGAGTCAATGGTGATGAATTAGAAAAGGAGTCACATGGTTGTATTTTTTGGCATGAGAGAGAATACGGACGGCAGTATTCTGGATGGATTGTAGATGTTTTAGTTCAAAACTGGGCAAACCAGCGTAAACAACGTTACAGTAATCAATACGGCATATAACCAAGCTGAGGATGACGGTAACCTGAACTGGCACATCGTGAAAAGAATGGATTGTGCAAAAGCGTCTCTTGCCATTGTAGGAAGATTTAACCACAGAACTATTTTGTTTAGAGAAGGAAAGATCAGAGTCTAGAAATATATCCAAGCATTTGAAAGATGGAGTTAATGCATTAGGGCTACCATGAAGAATGCTAGAGGATGATGACCCTCCAGTTAACCAAGTGGCTGTGGACTTTTTGGGATTAAGTTGCAGACAGTTATTATAAAGCCAGTCTCAAACCATGGAAAGACAATGATTAATAGATGAATGATTTGGACTGACAATGTCAGTGTAGGATACAAGAAGAATGTCATCCACATACACGTACGTCGAGATCCCAGTGCTTTGAATTAAGGTACCACAGAGAGCTTCATTGGGCTATCTGTCTTTTGAGTGTCTCTGTCTCAGATGGGTTGTATCTCTTTGTGACTTGCCTGTAGCTCTGTAGCTACAGGCAAGAGGCTTGATGCTGTCTATGTTCAGAGAGGCAGTACCACAATGGACAAGAGATAAAGTAGGTTGGCATATGTGTGTACTGCGCAGGGATTCTGAGAGTACACTAATTATTGAATCCTTACAGGAACAACAATCCCACAAGTGGCAAAACTAAATCCTGCATACCTCGTATAGGAGAGCTCACTCAAAATAATTATTTTTTGTCGGGCTATTTCATTCAAAGCTGCTATTTATCCGCTGCACCTAGCAGCACATTAGTCTTTTTATTCTTTTATATGATCAAAGTGAGTTTAAAAAGCAGGGGGAAAAACCCATTCAGTATATGCTTCAATTCAATGGAATATCCTTAAAGCCGACCACGACTGTCACGTTTGAACAGTCTTAACTTCAGGGTATGTTTACTAATCAGCGGTAGTAGCTTCCGTGCGATATCGGAGCCATGGCCCCATTGAATTCAATGCCGATATCATGACAGATCTGTCTAACCAACAAATTGAGTGGAATACATTGTTATAAGCACTTCAGTTAAGTTAGCCAATTAAGCCTTTTGTGGGCGGAGTTTTGAGGATTTAAAAAGGACGCCACAGCCATTTTTGTTAAGCCATGAAGCTCATTGCAGATGTGAAGATCGAGTTGTTGGGAGAAAAAATTCACTATAAGATAAATGTTTGAATATACAGTATATATGGAATTATCTGTGCCCCCATGCAGAACTAAGTTAATACTATTCGAAACACGCTGTCGTATTTGGCTTTAAGAATATTCCGTTGAATTGAAGTATATACAAAATGGGTTTCTCTTCCTGTTTTTTAAATTCACTTTGATCACATAAAAGAATTTATTTTAAAAGGTTCTTTTTATACAGCTTTACATTTCAGTCAAAGCGGTTTACATTGTAACTTAAACTTGATAATTAAACAGGGACATTAATAAGTTGGATTTTTCCTGAGGCAATGGAGGGTTAAGTGGCTTGCTCAAGGCCACAAGGAGTGCTAGTGGGAATCAAATACTGGTCTTTTGGTTCCTAAGACAGTGCTCTAACCATTAGTATACTCCTCTACCCCAGAATAAAGGGACTAATGTGCTAGGTGCAGCTGATAAATAGCAGCTTTGAATGAAATAGTCAGACAAAAAATAATTATTTTGAGTGAGTTCTCCTATATGCAGGATTTAGTTTTGTCACTCGTGGGATTCTGATAGTGGCAAGGTTAATACCCAATGGTTGATAAATAAAAATTAAACAAAAAAGAAAATAAGGCAACCTCCTTTTTATTGAACTAACAATACATTTTGGACTAGTTTTTCAAACCTGAAACTTTCTTCCTCAGGTCAGGACAGGGTTAATACCAGCAGAGAAAAGGTTAAAAAAGGCTTGCATATATATTGGTAGCTATGTATCTGCGGGCTCTGATCCTTCTGTTTCTAGTCTTAGCTGTCTCTTTCAGCAGTGCTTGGGGACACTGGCAATGCCAGGGTTAACCCGGTTATAGGAGGTCTGTCCCTGTGTGTATGCCTGTGCGTGCGTGTGTGTGTGTGTGTGTGTGACTGTGCATGTGGTATGATCTGAACCTCCTTTCCTTAGTCTTAGCTGCCTCTCTCAGCCCTTCTCAGGGACGTTGAATGCCTGCTGGGGTTTTTATCCTGAGAATCAGAGCTCTATAAGCTGCCTACCCTATCGCCTGAAGATCTAGTATGAGTGCTGGACTGGGCACACTACAGCAGCATCTTGGCATGAAGATGGTAAGTCTTTCACTTTCTTTTCCATCCTGCTTTGTCCTATGGGTGGCTGTCAGAAATATCTGTCTGCCACATCTATTTCCTGACCTTGTTGCTGTTTCAAAGCTGGCTTTCATCACTGATGGCTTCTTTCGGTTAACTTTTCTGGGACCGGAAAGCTCTAAAGGACCAGAACTGGAAAGGGTAGGAAAGGAATTTAATTAGCATTAAAGGCTCGGTACTGAGAGGAGGAGAATTAATCTTAGTTTGCTTCTCTGTTCTGGGCATTGCCTAGCTCCTGAGGGGCAGAGAGGTGGCTTTTGTGCAAAGCAGGAATAGGAAATGCTAGTGGTTACAGCCAACAGGAATGTCACACTCCTGCCAGGAATATGTTGTCTTCTGTGACATTCCCCACCAAAGCAGGGGTTATCTTTTAGCAGTGAGATAGTGTGTGGGAGACAGACGATAAGAGAGAGAGAGAGGATAGAGACAGTATGAGACAGTAAGAGAACACTGGGAAGAGATGTGAAGAATTCAATAACTGCATCTAATCATTGTGCTGGAAACCTCAGGTTTGAAGAAACTTAACATTCGGTATTGCATTCTTTCTGACCAATATTTCTTCCTCTAAAGAGAGGGGTTAATTTAATAAGAGGTACTCTCCTTTGACTTTAATACCTGTTCCCTTCAATGTACGGGTGTGGCTAATGAAAGATTCTCCGAACCACAGCACAGGTAAACACACAAACATACACACAGGGTGAACACTATTGGCTTGTTTTCATAAAATTAGTTTTTTTCCTTGATTCTCATTGATGTTTTTTTGGTTTGTTCCACATATTCCTGTTAATAAAAATGTTTTAACCCACATTAGAACTTTTTAAACTGAATGGGCGCTAATGAACGCACATCTCTACTATCAGCTTACTCATTTCTTAGGTCTATTGCTCTCTCTCTTATTTCTATTCCTAGTTCTCCGTTCTTTTTGTCCTACTACATAACTTTTCATATTTTTGTTGGAAAAAAGCTGTATACCTGTTTGAAGAAATTTCATTCCCCAAGTCTACTCTTCGGTTGAATCCATGCCCTACATTTCCTTTCATTTAGTTTTATTTATTGGCTGCTTTTAAAGAGGCTGTATATTTATACGTATATATATATATATATATACACGTGTGATGCCAGCATGGAGTTTTGATAAAGATCTGCCCTTCAGATGTCTGTGCTGTATTCATGTTTTCTATGTAGCAGTGATGCTTGCATGGGGTTATGAGGAATATTCACTCTTCCACTGTTCATGTTGCCTTCATGGAGAAGTAGCAAGCTATGAACCAGGGAAATCAGAGTTCAGATTCTGCTTTTTTTTCCCCCACTGAAGCGCCTTGTGACCTTGGGCAAATCACTTCACCCTCCATTGCTTCAGGTACACACCTATGGGTCAGTGATCAGCTACAGCTAACATGAATCTAGATATTTAGTGCCGATATCCAATTAGGCAGACAGCAATCCAAATAGTGGTACTGAATATTGCCACTATCTGGATAATTTGCTGCTCCTCTCATGGACTGCCCTAGCACTATCCAGAAAGTGCTCAGGTAGTCTTTGAAGATAGTCAATGTTGCTATCCAGATAGTGCTTCTGAATATTGAGCCCTTGGATTATAAGACCTCTAGGAACACAGAAATATCTTCTGTACCCACAGCCAGTGCTACCATTAGGCAAACTAGGTAGTTGCCTAGAGTGACAATGGTCCAAGGGTGACCCATTGCTGCCGTCCCTCTTGGGGATCTGCAGCAGTGGCTATTACTTCAAACAGCCCTGTAGCACTTATGCAAACCTTTGGTGCTGCAGGGCAGTTTGTGCTTCCGCCCATTCCTATTTGTTATGTTTATGTTTATTTCATTTGCTTGACCGCCCTTCAGTGGTAGTCAGAGCGGTTTACAATACATAAATTAACAAAGTAGGGCACGAAGCTGGAAAATTGAAAAGAAATTTACAATTCTTGATAGGATAGAGAAAAAAGAGCTAGTAAAGACCAGAGGCACAGGGGAGGAGGCTACGGAAAGGGGGTGGGAAGGTTGAAGGCTAGGGAGAAGAGGTGGGTCTTTAAGTCACGTCTAAAAGTGGGGTGATGGGGTTCTAGACAGAGGGAAGTGGGAAGAGAGTTCCAAAGTTTGCGCCAGGAATGAGGTTGACCTAGGGCATCTCGTATCCTGTCTGTACCTGAATGTAAGGCACAAAAAGAGCAGCAGCTCTTGCAGGTCCAAACAGGAAACACAAGGAGCAAGAGTGGTGATGACACAATGGCTTTATTGGTATTCCCCAATACTGTCCATGCTGTCCACACTTGGCGTCCACACGTTCTTCGGCTTTCTATTTTCTGGGTCCTAGGCTTTGGAATTCACTTCCCCCCCCCCCTCCGCGCAGAGCAATCATATCATGCCTTCAAACAGCAACTCAAAACCCATTTGTTTAGTCTGGCGTTTGATCTCCCTCCCCCGTCTTTGTCTCCCTCTTCCTCCTTTTGTTGGTTTTTCTATTTTGCTATGTTTTCTATCCTCTGCCTCTTTTCTGTCGCTTTAATATTTTAATTGGCGTTCTTTTTAACTTTTCTAACAGCCTGTAATGTAATTCTTCTTTTAGTTTTGTAAACCGCCCAGACGCCACTGGTATGGGGCGGTATAGAAAGTATTTTAATAAACATAATAAACATAAACATTACATTCATGGTGTGACAGATATATATCTGATAAAGATCTGTTCTTCATCTTTTTGTGCGGTATTCATGTTTCATGTATATCAGTGCATCACCTTAGTGAAGGTCTTCTCTTCAGCTAAAATAAGGAAGTGCCACTTAACCCTCAAATCCAGTTACTGGCTGAAGGTTCTGAATGGTGCTGATTCTTCCCAGGATCTGCCTCCATCATCCTGCCATCTGAAAGTATTTTGCTCTCAAAACTTATCAGATTTCTGTTGAAGTTAGTTAGCATTATAACCATGTCTTCTGTTGTTGGCAAAATGTTTCCTAATTTTCAAATTTTTAACTAGTTATTTGCCTTACAGTAACTAAGTAATGCACAGAAGACAGATTGCATGAACCATCATCTCGAGTAATGACATATGGAATTTTAGCATACAGAAGCCCTGTGCCCCTTTCATAACACTGAATTAGTCCCTTTTGAAGGACAGGTGCTCAAAACAGCACTTCATTGTCCAGTGATGTCTTGTTAAGTGCTTTGTACTCAACCCTCAGTTTCACCCCTTCTTCCTTCTTACTTGCTCCTCCATTAATTTGCTCAGATGTATCTTCTTTTGATATTTCTAATAGTTGAGGCGACAAGTTTTGGGTGTTTGGTTTGAAGTAGTGTGTTTTGTGGAATCCATGGAAGGGTGCGAGATGGATTTAGTCAATTTGGTCCCCCTTTTGCAGATCACCACCTCAAAGCACTACCTGACAGGTCTGTAGCAGTCTCGTATGCTGCTATCCAGAAGACCTGGGTGTGATTCCTCACCGAGGTGCTCCCTCTTTGGGGCGGCTGGAGAGCTGGGTGGTAGGAGAGAAGAGTACATTGCCATACATTCTTGTTGGGCAGCCTGAGAGATTTTTGTATGTAATCAAAGTGTTAGTTTGCCTAATGGATTGTTCATGGAACAAGACCCAGGGAAGCCAGGATTCAACTCCCACTCCTGCTGCTTGTGATCTTGGGCAAATCACTTAACCCTCCATTGCGTCAGGTACAAATTTAGAGGTCATTTGTCAAAGGAAGTTATAGATTTACCAGCAGCTGGTAAACCTATAACTTCCTTATCTATAGATATTTTTAAAAAATGAGCCAATAGTGTGTACGTACAATGTCAAGTCAATGCTAACTACTGGCAACCCGTCCCCTGGGTTTTCTTGGCTAGGTACAATGAGAAGTAGATCGCCAGGCCTTTCTTCCACAAAGTCTATAACACCTGGTATTCCAAGGTGGTCTCGCATCTAAGTACTAGCCAGGCCCAACCCTGCTTAGCTTCTGTGATCAGCCAAAACCAGACTCATTCAGGATGGTGAAGCCATGCCAGGGTGACAATACATCTAACTGCCCCATCATTATCCATGTAGAGAATTGGCAGAGGGAGGGTGGCACCCATAAGTTATCTATATGGTGGTAATATTGGGCTGCTACAGTATCTGGATAATTAATATATTTAGTGTAGACCTGCCTATACTACACAGGTAACCTTGTCAAAAGCTCCCAAAAAACAGAAAGTACGTTGGAAGCAGTGATGGATGTCAGCTGTCACTAGGTATGTTCAGCGAAATTGGCTAAATATATAGTGGCGCTGGATATTATCCCCTAAGACTGTAAGGTGGGGACAGGAAAATACCAACTTAAACGTAACTCGCCTTGAGCTACAAATGAAAAGATGTGAGCAAATCTAAATAAAATAAAGATAAAAAATCCTTTTACTGTTTCCTCTCCGATTCACTCCCCAAAGGGACAGCTGTGTCCTGGAATGGTAAAGAAACCTTTGAAATGCAAAATTAGACTCTGCCCACATCTTAGCCGCCTCCTCGTGTTGATGGATTTTAAACTATTTGTTTAGGGCATCAATAAAGAGAAGCCAAGCCAGAAAATAAACAGCAAAGAGCTGAAAACTGAAGTTAACACAGAAAGAGGAAGTGGCCAAGTAGCTTCAGGAAGTCAATGTCTTTCAGCTGGAAACCAGAGAGGAAGCTAAAATCCACCCTGTTGTGCTTCAAGTGCTTATCAGTGTGCGTTTTTTGCACTTTCTGAGCATGTTTTGGCTCCTTTTTCATGACCTCCACCAGATTGTCACTGATTTTAGAGCTGTGTCCCTGACCTGTTTGGCAGCCTCCTGTCCCCAATTCCAGCAATGGGGACAGAGGGGATAAAAAAAATTATTCTCAGTTTAGTGATTTAAATATGTCCATTTTTAGAATTTATATTCATTATCTTTATATGCTGCACGGTAGCGGGAAATCAGAGTTGCCAAGTTACCCAGTTCCAGGAGTGAGATTTTAATCCAGTCCTGGATTTCTGACAATCTCATTCTGATGCATTATGAGACTTGCAGCACCGATTCCAATGAGTAAAAATCAGGGACTACAAATACCATACTGCATTGCAATGCAAATTTAAAACCAGAACTGGCTTAAAATCTCAATCCTGGAACTGGGTAACTTGGCAGCTCTGGGGAAATGCATTCCTGTTTCTATTTCTCAGTCAATTTGTCTTCTTGGGAGTGATATTGTTACTGTCCTAGGATGGATTGAAGGAGGCAAAGTAATGACTTTTCTTCTTTCCTCCACGTCTTGTCGCTCAGGCCTGGAACTAAGGTTCCCCTTCCTCTCCTCTCTCCCCTCCTCCACACACACACTTTATATACTTGACCCAGATTTGCCTACAAAAAGTCTGGTAACCTTATCTTTGGTGCTAGGCCAGTTCGCTGCTCTCTAGTGAACACCTTGACTTTGGGAAGGTTTTGCTTTCTTCTCTGGGGCCTCCAGGAGACCCTAGGGAGATCCAGAAGAAGGATCTGAGTGGCTTTACCAACAGGCTCCAGGTTTTCAAGGACAGATTAAGCCAGTCCTAGTTTTACCCCTATTGCATGTAGGGATTTGCAGTCCATATCTCTGTGGCGTCATTGCTTTAGTTATTATAAAGTGGCTATCCATTGCCACTGAATACTAACCGCGGATAATCAATACCGGCACCATATTTGGCCATCAGCACTGAATATCCGAGTCACCACAGAAGCAGGAACCTAACCGGCCACCAGTGATTTTGAGCTGCTGCCTAATTAGCTTCCGTGGGTAAAGATAGATCGGTCTTTGCTGTGACTTACTTTACAGGCATCACTCACTGGGAAGCAGCTCAATATCACCACCGCCCAGTTGGTGGTGGATGCTGCCTTGGTGCCACCCTGGATTGCCCACGACAAGCCCTGATTGCTAACTACATAGTTTCGGGGCATATAGTGGCGGCACCCACGGATATCCAGTGGGTTTGGTGGTATTTACAGTTTGCCTTTGAATATCCCCCCATTATTACCAGCAGAGGCAGCAGAACACCTTTTCGGCTGGAGGTGCTAAGCTATTCCAGCTCCAGGCTCGCCCCCACTGTTTGGCAAATTATTGGCCAAGCCATGGCCCTGTGGCCCACCCCATTCTGCTGCCTATAATTGTAGCTATAAGTGGTAATCAATTTGGATATTCTGTCTACAACCAAAGTTCTAAACAAGATTAAATATAATAATAATTACTACTAGTGCTGTCATTTGTATAATGCTATAAGCCAAGGCATATGCAGCGCTGTATACATACATGTGACAGACAGACAAATCTGTGCAAGACAGACAAATACAACAAACAGGGGACTAGAGTAGCACTAAGAGGAAATGGTTATAAGGCACTTAGGTAGCAAAACAGGATCCAAAAACAGCCTCAAAGAGGCTATATATAGCTAAGATAGCGTAGCCACAATAGAAACAAAATAAATCAATATATGATCTAATTAAATGAACAAACACATCTAAAACATCTGTTTTGAAGAACAGGCTTTAAGAACTTTATAAAACTTTAAATAAGAAGGGCCCAATGTTCTGCTCGGGATGGTCAGTGTTTTTAAAGCATCTGGTTACCATAGGCAAAACTGAGACCAGCCTCTGAATGGACCCCGGCAAGAGATGCTTCTGGTTTCTGGCTTTTCCCTGATGCAGATGAGTATTTTTACAATTGAAAAACAATATTGTGCAGGTTGGTTGTTAATAGTATATTTCTAAAAATGGTTTGAGCTGTAACTTGCCGTGTGTTTGCATTAAGGTTTATATAGCATTTGCTGTGAATTTATGTATTTTGGTTCTAAATGGACTTCTGTATGTATTGTTGTTACAATTCCTACTCCTCTGCACCGATGATGATTTAATACCAAGCTTTACTGATAACCTATAAATTTCTTTGGGCTTGATTGCCAGACAATCTTGATTTGAAGTCCTTAGGGATTTGAATAAAAGGTTTCTGCTATTTAAGTTGGAGGAGTTCTTCTCTTTTTTTGTTGCTAAAATAATTTGGAGCAGCCTGATAAAGACCTTTTATAGATCAGAGTAATAACTTTAAATTTTACTCTCTGTGCTACTGGAAGCCAACACCAGTTTCTATTATTTTTGCAGCTCTATTTAGTAATAATTGAAGGGGTATAACTTTATGTTAGAAAATCCTTGGTAAAATGAATCACAATAATCGATTAAGTCAACACCGAGTAGTGAGTGATCACCAAAAGATCTTTCAGCTTCAAATTATAAACAGCTGACAAAGTTGACGAAGAACAGTAAGGGCCCGATTCAAAGCGATTAATGTGGTTAGGGGATATTCAACAGCGCTAACACTGAATATGCATGCTTCCCACTGCTGTATGGCCCAGTGCTAACCGGATAGCATCGGGAAGTTCTACAAGCAGCACCCGGGGATAACTGGACAGCGATGATATTGAGCCGTTGCCTGGTTATCCCGGCCAACCCAAATATTCAGTGCCAGTGGCTGTATATGGCCCCGGAATTGAAAATCAGGGTCTAAGGTTCAGCACCAGTGGCTAGTCGCTGTATGAGGGCTAGCCACCGCTGCTGATTATTGGGCTCGAAATGTTTATTTAGTGACATGAGCTATCTGATTATCCATACTTAGCTGGCTGTGGTTGGAAGTGTAAGCTCATGCCTGCAGTGGGGCAGGGGAGAGAGGGACTTAAAATCAGCACTACCCAAAAATATCAGCCTACACTAGCAAGGCCGAAACGCCCCAGGGACCCCGCGCCCCTTATTGCCCGTCTCATGGCACGCTCAGGGAAGTGAGGCCGCACCCCACCCACCCACCCCCTTCACTTCCAAACCACCCCAGACTTTACAAACAGACAACCCAAACCAACCACTGGTGTAGCTCTGTTGGGGTTGCGGGGAGCATCTATTTTTCCCACCCTACTCAGCTCTTTTGGATTGCTTGCCAGCATCTTTTCTTCCCTTTTTTTCCATTTAGTACTCTGTAGTCCTTTCTGCATTGTATTGTGTACTAATTTACAATTAGATGTTGGTAATGCTGTTTGTTGTTTGGTGCCGCCTGTATTGTTACTTTCTGTTTGGACCTGCTGAAAAATTTGAATAAAATAGATTTGAACATAAAATCAGCACTGCCTCAGCCCATCTTTGATGATATAGACTCCATTGGCAACTCTAGGCCTGAGTATGGGAAGAGGGGGAAAGGCAATGAGATACGTCTAATGTGATGTCAGGACCATACCAAGCTAGAAATGTGCCTTGTGTGACTCACAAACCTGGCGCCCAACTCCCCAGTTGCACAGAAGAACTTGCGTTTATCGGGCTTCCTGTGTAGCCGCACCATTCGCGCAGCCTTTGGTATGGTGCATTTTGGCATCATAGCACAATGTCAGCATGAAATAAAATAATCTTCCTGAGAACAATCTTCAAATCTAAGAATTCATATCACAACACTTGTGAACCTCACCCTTCTTCTTTATCACTGGGCCAAGAGTACACAATCTGTTTCAACAGGCATTTAAATACTACCTGAGCACCATCTGCATGCACCATATCCCAACTAATAAGATGCTTGTTCGCTCCAGTGCTGTCTAGACTTTTAATAACTCAGCGGGAGAGAGGGGATAGGGTGCATGGGATAGCAAGAAAGCACATACAAACCACATTGTTCTTTTTTAACTGTTGTTCTGCTCTCGGTTACTTAACAAAACCTAAACCTGCCACACATCTTAAAATACTTTAATGCCTTGTCGAGCCCTGATACAGAGGAGCAGTCAGTGATCCAGGGAAGAAATAGAGGGGAGATTGTTATCAGGTCTGGACATGCTCTGAGAAACTCAGATGAAGTGTCCTGGGTGGTTAATTGCTGTTTTTCTCCTGGTTCTGCTCTTGGTGCTGCTGGATTTAGCTATTGCAGCAGAAAGGTGGAATTTGCATGGACCACGTGAGAGAGATCAGAACTCATATGAACTCATAACTATATGCTGCACTCTTCCCCCCCCCCCTCATTACAAGAACACCAACCTCCTAGTCGTAGAAACATCGTAAATGGCAGCAGATAAAGATCAAAATGGTCCATCCAGTCTGCCCAGCAATGATTTGTCCATGTTTAGATAGATTTGCATGCAATTTCCTATAAACTGTAGACACCAACATCCAGAGTCCTCGTCTCCCTGTCCCTACACTTCCTTTTAGGTTTGCAACTACCACTCCGTGCAGATTACCCTAGTGCTTTCTCATACATCCAATTCTTTAAGAGTTGTTATTGTTCCATATCATTCACCTCCTTAGACTTCCATGAAATCATCCTCTTACATATCCAAATTACACTGTTTGTGAGAATAGAATAACAAAATTACTTTCCTCGAAATTCTGAGACTCTTTTCAATATAGCACGTATCAAAGAAGCAATGGGCCTGACATACAAAAAAACTGTGCTCCTAAATTTGTGTCCTATTGTCATTCACACTTAGGTGCCTACATTTTCAGCCAAAAATGCAGCCTAATTTAGGAGCTTAAAATTTATGCCCCTAAATTGAGGCTTGCCATTCATTTGCCTAGATTTATGAGCCTAATTTAAGTATCTGGTGCTGAAAATCAATGCTAAGCTCCTAACTGTTTTCCCCTGCCCTAAATCCACCTTTGTTGCTGCCCACGTTTTATGTTCCTAAATTTAGGAGTTTAGTGAAATTTTAAGAAAAAATTTAGGAACTCATCCCTAGTAACTTTTCAAAGAGGTCAATTTAGGAGCATAACTCTCAAAGTTAGGAGCATAAATCCTTTGAATATGGGGCCCAGCATGACTACACCACCTCCTATAGGAAGAGGCTGAGGATACAGGAACTGCGAGTTTTGCCCCTCCCCCCAGAGCCAGTACTCCAGAACCATAGCCTTTAGCACCTCCTGTTGGGCGAGACTGTGACTAGATGAGTTCTGAGTTCCCCCACTGCCACTACTTCTGCACCATTCCCTAGAATGTCTCATACTGCGAGACACTGGGAATTCAGGAGCCTTGCAATTCCCCCACAGCCCCTATTCCAGCACCATGGCATTGGCCTTGATTATAAATTTGAGAATACTCTGCTGGCAGAGGTGATGACTACAGAAATTGTGGCCTCCCCCTCTCCCCCTTTTTCCCCAGTCAGGACTTCAGCATTATTCCTGAGAACATGGACTGCAAGAGTTATGGTGCCCCCCACGGTCAGCACTCCTGTGCCATTCCAAATTTAGGAAACTGAGACTACAGGAACTATGAGCTCTCCTATACTTAGAACTCCTGCACTATTTCCTTTTCCCTTCTCCTACATAGTGATGAAATGTAGGCAGAAATCAATGACTCTGTCTCAGGACATACTGAAGAGTAGGAGTTTGCAGTTAATCATGCTGATTTGGTCAATTATGTCACAGCATTTAGGTGGGTTTGGCGGCCTCAGAAAGCAGTGAGTGAAGCTGAAAGAGCCAAGTCTGAGGTTTAAAATGAGCTATGGGCTGATGGGAATACTAAGATTTTAGTAAAAAAAAAAACGGGTAATCATTCGCATATACACCTGCTCCTGAGCAAGAATCCTATTTTGCTGACTTGCTTGTTGTCTCTGTGAGATTTCCTTTACTATTTTTTATGAAGTTTAAAAGTCTCCTTGTTTCTTTACCTCTAGCCAACACGAATCTTATTAAATTGTGAAGGAAAGCAATTGTCCCGATCAATCCCAGACAGGCAATACACTGAAACATGTAAAGCATGAATACAGCATGGACAGCTGAAAAGCGGATCTTCATCAGAGCTCCATTCATGCATCGCACTGATAAACATAAACAATGACTACAATCGGGACAGCTGACGGGTGGCTCTTCATCAGAGCACCATGCAGGCATCACAATGAGAATATCCAAAGCATTAATACAGCAGCAGAACTGATGAAGAGACTCAGGGTAGAAAACGTTTAAAAACAATGTGTAGGGTCCTAAGAAAACCTCCACACATGTATATGTGTTGTTTTGAATATTTCACCAGAAAAACAACTAAAATGATAGATTTCTTTTCTTTTTTAGAAGGATAAGGACATTTGGTCTGCCTTGTAGTCTATGGGGCTTGTTTCAATGGGGCCGCGGCTCCGATAACGATCGGAAACCTCTACCGCGGCTTTGTAAACAAGCCCCTATGAGTATGTAGTCAACAAAGAAGTATCCCTGTTTACTTCCAGTCCGTTTTTTTCAAGTCCTTGTGGTGCTTGACAGGATTAAAATGTTCCAAGTGCAAATTGTGCACAGTTTTTCCGAGCTTGCATTTCATTTGAACTCCCACAGTGAAAATCCAAATTGAAAGTTTAAATCTATAAGCACACCAAGTAATTCTCTAGATTTTCTGTCCCTTGGTCAGACCACAAGTCATCCAGCCCAATATCTTGTTTCCAACAGTGGACAATCCATGTCATAGGTACCTGTCAGGTTCCCAGAAAGTAGACAGATTCCATGCTGTTTTTTTTCAGGGGTAAGCAGGGATTTCCTCAGTCCACTTTAATAATGGTTTATGGACTTTTCCTCCAGGAAGCTGTCCAAACATTTTTAAAATCCAGCTACACTAACTGTTTTTGCTACATCCTTCAGCAACGAATTCCAGAGTTTGATTATGCGTTGAATCTTAAATGTGCTATATTGTAGCTTCATTGCATGTCTCCTAATCTTTCTACTACGAAAGAGTAAACAACTGATCTGTGTTTACCTGTTCCACTCCACTCGTTATTTTATAGGCATCTATCATATCTTCCCTCAGTCATCTCTTTTTCAAGCTGAAGAGCCCTAATCTTTTAAGCCTTTCCTCATACTAAAAAATAAAACACTCAACAAGGAAGACCCAGCATCTTATCGCCCAATATCCAGCATAGCCCTGCTAGCAAAAATAATTGAAAAAGCTGTTCTACAACAATTACAAGACCACCTGGACAACAACAGAACACTGGACGAGCACCAATACGGCTTCAGGCCACACCATGGGGTCGAGACCCTGCTTATTGCACTACTGGACAACCTACTCAAAGGGATTGAAAACAAAAAGAAAATGTTCATCCTCATATTCATTGACATCTCAGCAGCTTTCGATACAGTTCACCATCAAACACTACTAAACAGGATAGAAGCTATAGGAATAACGGGAACCCCACTAAAATGGTTCTCATCGTATATCACCAACAGAATGCAACAAGTACAGTTTAACAACGAAAAAGCAGAAGCTTTCCCGCAAACACAGGGCATACCGCAAGGCTCAGCACTATCTGTGCTTCTATTCAACGTGTACATGAAACCAATCTGCAAAATATTCAAAAAGCATAGTATCCACTATCACATATACGCTGATGATATTATGCTATACACTCAACTCGACGCAGACAATCCAAACTACTCCCAGCTAGAAGAATGCCTAAAAGAGATGCAAACATGGCTCCAATGAAACAACATGGCCATAAACCATAAAAAAACCGAAGTCATGTACATCTCAAGAAAACCAGAATTCAAACCACCAGCTACAATCTCCCTATGTGAAAATACTTATCACACAAAGAATGAAATAAAATACCTCGGAGTAACACTTGATAGCGAACTAAAGATGGCAAAACACCTCCGCTTAGTAAACAGGGCCATTTTCCACAAGCTCAGGGTCATACAACCACTAAGGAACATCATTGAGGCTACCGGTTTTAGGACAGTAGCACAAGCCCTCATCATACCTCATTTCGATTACTGTAATGCAATTCTACAAGGCCTTCCAAAAAAAAACCTAAGCATTCTCCAGTTAGCACAGAACGTCGCAGCCAGAATCATCACTAAAACAGGTGTGGCAGAGCACATCACACCTGTGCTAATTGAACTTCACTGGCTCCCCATCATAGCTCGCATAAAATACAAAACCCTAGTGACCACATTTAAAATCATCCACAACCTGGCACCAACTTTCCTCTCTAACCTAATCAACTTACAACCTGCTAACAGAAATAGGAGAACCACCACCATAAACAACCTGCAGGTACCAATAAGTATAAGATCAGTTAAAATAGCCACAAGCAACAGGGCATACTCCTACACTGCCCCTTCACTTTGGAACCAACTCCCGACTGAGTCGCGCTCAACCAATGACCTTATGGTCTTCAGAAAAGAACTGAAGACATACTTATTTCAACAAGCCTACAATGTGTCTTGAACATCAATACATTCTAACATCAGCTGCATCACCAAAATGTAGCCAATGCTAAAATGTATTTATACCCCAAAAATGAAACAAGTGTAAAATTTGTACATATGTAAATCTCTCTCTCTCCCCCCCCCCCTAACTGTGTGTTGTGCTTATCCTATGAATCAAACTGTATACATTATTGAAAATGACTGGCTTTGTACTGATAACCATCATATAACCTTGTAAATCACACTGTAATTTCTTGAAATTTGTCATTGATCAGACACTCCTTTTTACTTAAACTGCTCCTGATCGCTGGAAGTAGCGGTATACAAATATATGCTAAATAAATAAATAAATAAATAGAGCTATTCTTCAATCCCCTTTATCATGTTGGTCACTCTTCTCTGTATTTTCTTTTAATTCCGCTATATCCCTTTTAAGATATGGAGATAAGAAACACACACAGCATTTGAGGTGTAGTCACACCATGGAGCGATACAGAGGCATTATAATATTCTTGGTTTTATTCTCCATTCCTTTCCTTAGAACTCCTAGCATTCTATTTGCTTTCTTGGCCATCACTGCACATTAGGCAGAGGGTTTCAACATATTGTCCACACTGAAGCTCAGATCCTTTTCCTGGGTGGTGATTCCTAATGAAAATATTATGTAATGCAGGACTGGCACATGATTTTGACTGCTCTAGATGCCCCCTCTCCCCCATAATGGTTGATTCCTTCCAATGGGCCTCGACTTCTGTTAACGCACCTACTCAGATCCTTGTATATTGTATGCCCTGGGCATCCCACCAGTATCTCAACACAGGGACTTAAATTGCCATGTGTTCCCAGTTCCTGTGGCAATATAGTCACAAGCATAGCAGTGAGAGGAAGTGGGGAAGCGGCATCGCAGAGACTGTGATCATGCCTTGGGCCTACTGCATGATACATGGCTGCCCAACACAATAGTGAGGAATAGAGAAGAGCAACAGTGAGGAGCTAGAGGATGCTGCACATGGGGGGGGGGCAGCACAGGGAGGTTTTGCTGCCCCTTGTACTGGCCCTGAGAAGAAGCTCAAGAACAGGGGACAGGGGAGAGGATCAGGGGAGGGAAGCAAAAGTTACAGCATTACCGAGCGTAGAGCTAATATGAGTAAAACATCACCACTGTCAAGTATTAAGCATTACTTGAGCACAGATATTCAGCGGCACTAATAATGTTAGTGCCGCTGAATATCACAGCTAGGGGGATTAACACCATTAGCAGGTCTGCTAACCGTGTCAATCCCTTTGAGCATCGGGCCCAATGTTTGCTAAGTGCAAAGTGTCCCTAAGTTCTAATGTTTCTCTCTTGAATAATATAGGTTGCAATCCAATAAGGCTTTATAAATCATTGAAAAGCCCTTACAAGAAACCCTCAGCACAGATAGCCAGTGAAGGCTTTGCAAAGTTGAGCTCACATGATCATACAATCCCAACCCTATGTAACCTATTAAGTTCTTTTTTTATGTAGGCCTTGGAATAAAACATTACAGTAACCCAAACATCTTAAAATCAAAGCTTAGATCTTTGTAGACAAATTCTCCTCAGACAGATAAAGATGGTGATTACAAATCTATAGCTGCTAAAAAAGAATGTCTCACCATATTGTTAATACAGGATTATAAACTGAAACTATTGTCCAAAATCAGCCCCTGAATTGTTACTTCAGACTGAGAATTTAAAAAATATATAAAGTAATATAAAAACTATTACAAAGTCACATAATCAGATATTTCAATTGGAAAAAAGCATTTACATTTTAAAGAGCTTTTTGATAACCGAGGACACCTGGCTTTTGTTTGCTCTGTGCTCCTTTGAATAAGGGACACTTGCATGGTCAACCACTAGGCATGTGTGGACCCAAGATTTTTGTTCTTTTAATCGCAAATGAAGCAAAATGTTTTGGTTTTGTCATAATTGCATACCTATGGTGCGCATAAATTGCTTGTGCAACATATACCTCAAAATTTACATACAGGCACACAAGCAATTTGTATGCACACTTAATTGTTAGGTGCACAAACGGATGCCCAAATAAGCCTGTAATACGCAGTATGGGGTAAAGTTCCACATCATCCCTGCAGAGATGGGATGAAACAATGAGGCCTTGATAAAAGCCTCCTGAAATAGCTTTTCACCAGAATAAAGATAAAGTGACCTAGAACTGGCCATACTCAAATTTACACCTAAAGGCGCGTACCCAAAAATGCCTGTCAGAGTTCCATTTGCCTTCTAGAGCTCTACTCCCACTTCCATTTTGCTACCTGCTTACCTTTATGAGTGGAGGAACCTATAGAGGTGGTCCATGTAGGGTTTAAACTGTCTTCTGCAAAGAAAGATCATAGAACTAGGCAGGACTTAAATCATTATTGTGCAGGACAAAGATATTCTGCCATGACATAACCCCACAAGACTAAGTCAGGCTCTTAAGCAGGGATATCCTCAGCCCAATGCATTTTGGACCCAGTCCTGCAGTGTTGACCCTCTGATCATTTGAAGACTTTAGCCTTAATCAATTTGGAGGTTGCTGGAAATTCTATTGGCTGTGATTTTCTCTGCTCACATCACATACCACTGAAGTTGAAACCCTTGTTGGTCCCCCTCATGGCAACTGACAGCAAGCTCCTAAGCCAGGGAGATCAAACCAAAGGCTGCATGAGTCACACAGGAAATTGGTAAACTTTTACCTTAGAAGCAAGCCAACTTTTAATATGCCTTTTGCTGTGGAAGCAAAAATGCACAATAAAAACGTTTTCAAGTACTTTTGTAGCAAAAAACCTGTGAGAGTTGGACCATTAGATGATAGAAAGGTATATTTATTTAGCTGTATTTATATCCTGCTTTTCACTGGGTCAAAGTGGTCAATTGGGAGATACATTTAACATGAGGGGATATGACACACATATGCTAATACTTACAGGGAACATGGGCAATGGAGGGTTAAGTGGCTTGCCCAAGACCACAAGGAGTGCCTATAGGACTAGAAATCCCAGTCCCTCTGGCCTGAGATTGCTGTCCCCAGGGGGGATTTGAACCCCCGGCCCTCCGGCCTGAAGTACCTTGTCCTAACCACTAGGCCACTCCTCCCTTAAAAGGTAAAAGGGGCACTGAGAGGGGACAAGGCCATAGTGGAGAGTCTGAATGAATTCTTTGCTTTCATCTTTACTGAAGAAGATGTAGGGAAGTTGCCCATGACTGGAATGCTATTTAAAGCTGATGCAGCAGAAAAATTGAAAGAAATATCAATAAACCGGGAAGATATATTACAACTATTTGATAAAATGAGGAGTAGCAAATCACCTGGACTAGATGGTATACATCCAAGGGTGTTGAAAGAATTGAAATATAAGATTGCAGACCTACTATTACAAATCTGTGAACTATCATTAAAATCATCAGTAATACCTGAAGGTTGGAGGATGGCCGATGCAATGCCAATTTTTAAAAAGGGTTCCAGGGGGTGATACAGGAAACTACAGACCAGTGAACCTGACGGCAGTACTGGGAAAAATGGTAGAAACCATTATTAAGAACATTTCTAAACATGTAGATAGTCATGGTTTAATGGGAGACAGTCAACATGGCTTTAGCCAGGGAAGGTCTTGTCTAACTAATCTGTTATATTTTTTTGAAGGTGTAAATAAACAAATGCACAAATAAATAGACAAAGGTGGGTTGGTCGATGTAGAATATCTGAATTTTTAGAAAGCCTTTGACAAGGTCCCTCATGAGAGACTATTGGCGAAATTAAAAAGACACGGGATAGGAGGCAGTGTACAATTGTGGATCAGGAACTGGTTAAACGATAGAAAGCTGAGGATAGGGCTTAATGGCCAATTTTCCCAATGGAGAAAGGTGAATAGTAGAGTACCCCAGGGATCTGTGCTGAGTCTGCAACATCTTAACATATTTGTGAACGACCTGGAAATTGGAATAACAAGTGAGTTAATCAAATTTGCAGATGACACAAAATTATTCAAAGCTGTTAAAACCCAAGAGGATTGTGAAAAATTGCAAGAGGACCTTGAAATATTGGATGTTCAAATGGTAGATGAAATTAAATGTGGACAAGTTAAAGTTAAAGTGAAAAGAACAGCCCAAACAATGGTTTCACGATGCAAGGTTCCACATTAGGAACCACCACCCAGGAAAAAGATTTAGGCATCATCGTGGATAACATGTTGAAACCCTCTGCCCAGTGTGCAGCGCCAGCTAAGAAAGCAAATAGAATGCTAGGAATCATAAAGAAAGGATTGGAGAATAAAACAAAGGATATTATAATGCCTCTGTATCATTCCATGATGCGACTGCACCTTGAATATTGTGTTCAATTCTGGTCTCTGCATCTTAAAAGGGATATAGCAGAAATACAAAAGGTACCGAGAAGAGCCACCAAAATGGTAAAGGAGATGGAAGGATACCCTTCTGAGGAGAGGCTAAAAAGGTTAGGGCTTTTCAAACTGGAAAAGAGACGGCTGAGGGGAGATATGATAGAGGTTTATAAATTAATGAATGGAGTTGAACAGGTAAACGTAGATCGATTGTTTACGTCATCAGAATATAGAAAGACTAAGGGGCATGCAATAAAGCTACAGGGTAACCTATTTAAGACTAATAAGAGAAAATATTTTTTCACCTAACATGTAATCAAACTCTGGATTTCGTTACCGGAGGATGCAGTAAAAGCTGTTAGTGTAGCTGGGTTTAAAAAAGGTTTGGACAAGTTCCTGGAGGAAAGGTCCATAAACCATTATTGAAGGGGACTCAGGGAATCCACTGCTTGTCCCATACAAACATTGTTGAACCTGTGTCTTCTGGGGAAACTGCTACCGTAGGTACTTGTGACCTAGATTGGCCACTGTTGGAAAAAGGATACTGGGCTTGATGGACCTTGGTCTTACCCAGTATGGCATATCTTAAGTTCTTATGTTCTTAAGTTACTATGGATCTTAACCTAACGGTGTCTATCTGACACTTGAACATTATTTCATTATGGGTCATCGACAAACTGTCCTGCACTGCCTTGTTGGTGTTACCTTGGTCTCAGGAGCATAATCTCTGTATTGAATAGCAACATGTGTCCATAACCCCTGGATCCTGCCCTCATAGCCTCTGCCCTGGAAGTGCTTTCAGGCCTTTGGGCAGAATATCACTCATTTGCTGCTGATTTTAGCAAAAAGCAAGCTGAGACTCTTCTAAAGAATTATTAATATGAATGCTCCATCAAACTACTGTCTGGGACGATGTCACCTCATGGTCTCACATATTGGTTATCAGAGTCGGAAACTAAGGCCATGTCGGACTATATATGGGAAAATCTAGTGTGGAGCTTTATTGGCTCTTTTAAATCTCCAACTGGGGCTGGGTTCTTTTTTTTTTTTTGTACAAAAGAACAACAGGTCCCTCAGGTCCTGCATCAATTACAAAGATCTAAATATAAATTACTATTAAGGACAGGTATCCCCTGTCATTGATTTCAGAACTGTTTGATAGACTCCAGTGCAAGACATTCTGTAAGTTGGCCCTTCATGGAGCTTACAACTTCATCTGGATCAGACAGAACGATGAGTGAAATATTGCCTTTAACACTAGGGATGAATAAGAAAAATGTATACTAAAAGCCTTTTTGTGAATTACCCTATACATATAAGTATGTACTACACAAGTTGATGTATACTTGCATGTGACTTGGATGTAAGCATGTTCAGGGAGAAGTTAAAACAGAGCATCAGTGGAGTCAGGAAGTATATGCATTGGTTATAAAATACATATCTAGGTGTGTGCTTCAATTGTGTACATTTATACTTGATCCAAAGTTGGTATAAATGTATGTGGCTGCATTGTATCCTGATTTTGGCAAATTTTGTGCTTGTATTTTATAAAAACACATAGTTGCATATGGGGGTTATTTTAGGAGCTCTATTCGTGCTTTGGATGTCTGAAAACGGGCATGGAGAACCTCCAGAGGCATTTTAGAAGATGAGTTTGTAGACATCTGGACATCACTTCCTCATCTCAGAAATGTCCAGGACATTTGGAGTCACACCTAAGGTTATACCTATTGGTTTTGACCATAAAAAATCCAGAGGGTGAAGAGAAGATGGCTCTCCACCATCCTCAATATACTGCATAATCACAGTGATAGCAGTAGTGGGTCTTGAACTCTGGCTTCCTCTGTTCTACCTCACTACTCTAACCATTAGGCTATTCCTAGAAATTTACAGTCTAGAATACTATTACGGGGATGTCTATGTATATGCCCCAGCAGGCATCTATATCGAGTATGTCCACATTTGTGAAATCCTGCCTGAGCTACGTGCCTCTTTTTTTTTCAGATGTTCTGGCTTGGACACCCCAGATTACACTTGGATGTCATTTGTAAAATGCCATTTCACACTGTTTTCTAAAATAACCACGAACTAGGCACCTACTTAGCTTCCCTACCTAGGCAACCTGTTATAAAGTTACCCTGCGCGAGTATACCATCATGGCATTTGGCCTCTGTAATGTTCTGGTCATCTTCCAAGCTTTTATCAATAATATGTTTTGGATCTTCCTGATCTTCTCTCCAGAGTTGACCCCTCACAGGCAATATGTTCAGGCGACCTTTCCTGCCTATGTCACGATTCTGACCGAACGCAAGAATTTGCTGTGCATCAAGGTTGCCAATAATAGGGTGCATGAATTTCTGAGAGGGGACCAGCTGAAGAGGGGGCATTTAAAAAGGGGACGTTCAGTGGAGTTTGGGGGAAGGGGGAGTTGAAATAGAGGATTGGCTGGGAGGGTGCAGTTTGAGAATAAAGATATGCTAGAAAGACGGTTTAAGGAACCAGAGAATGGATTGGTCATGAGAGACAGTGTGAGAGAATCTGGGAGATGTAAGAGAGACTCTGATATGGGCAGGGGAGAAGGGTGGGGGGAGCAAGAAAGAGTCCAAGCAGCCACATTCCTAAATTTTCTCCTGCTAAACTACTATAAATTCCGGTTAGCATCATTGAATATTCACGAGTTCCGTCGCTACACGTCCCAATACTAACCGTGTAGCATCGGAGTTTGTCGTGGGCATTCCGGGGCAGAGTGGAGGTGGCACCCATCGCTAACTGGGCAGCGGCAATATTACACCACTGTCCAATTAGCGACCCATGAGTAAAGATAAGCACAACTAACTGGGCAGCAGTGCAATATCACCGCTGCCCAGTTAGCTGCTGCGGCATCTGCAACAATGTGGCGACCCTGGATATTCAATGTCAGGGCCACATATGACCCCAGCATTGAATATCCACATTTAATGTTTATCACCGGCTGCTAGCTGCTGTAATCACGCTAGCCAACAGCGCTGAATATTGGGCCCTACATGTGCTCCATCCAAACTCCCTCCATGTGCATTCCCACCAACAATGTGCATACGTTTTCACTGATCATATTTTATGAGATCATTAATATGGTGCGTCAGGGATGTAGCAAGGGCTGTGTGAGCAGTGTGGATGCACAGGGCGCAAGCGCGGAAGGGAACGCTAATATCATTACTGGGCTTCCAGTAAGCTCAAAAAGAGTGAGTTACTGAATGTGGCTGGGTGGAGGGCAGCACCAAGTTAGTTAGTTGCACAGGGCACATTTTTAATTTGTTTACAGTTCTGTGGTGTATGGCCCCATATACGTGTTAATCTCTAAGATAACTCCCATTTAGGCCCTTACTTGGCACCTAAAAGTATACATCCCCTTACAAAACTTATCCCAATAAACTAGAAAGTTCTTTGATTTCTTGTAAATCTCTTGCATGGAGATGAGATTCCAGCAAAACAGAGTGAAGGGACTGAAACTATTGGAGGAAAATGCAGGCTGAAAATACTAGAAAAGACTCCAGCAGCCTGCAAGGAATACAAGGCTCTGAAAATACCAGAAGAGATCCCGGCAACATTCAGAAAGCACAACACTAGGGCCTCAAAATGCTGGAGGAGATTCCAACCATATACTGAAAGTACAGGGGATGAAAACACCTTTTCTTTTTAATAAAACTTCCTATAGGATTGTCAAGTGGTTCCAAATTTTCACCAGACAATGGTGATCCATTTTTGGATTTACCCATTTGCCTGCAGAGACTTGTAGGGGGTCTTTTCCTAAAGGATGTTAGCTGAAAATAAGAACATAAGAAAAGCCATACTGGGTCAGACTAAGGTCCATCAAGCCTAGTATGCTGTTTCCAATAGTAGCCAATCCAGGTCACAAGTACCAGGCAGGTTCCCAAAAAAAGCACACAGGTTCCACAATGCTTGTCTCCTAGTCTTTTTACTTTTTGATTACGTAAACAACTAATCTATGTTTACACATTCCATTCATTAATTTATAGACCTTTATTGTATTTCCCCTCAGCCATATCTTTTCCAAGTTAAAAAGCCCTAACCTTTTAAGCCTTTCCTCATAGGAGTATCCTTCCATCCCCTTTATCATTTTGGTGGCTTGTCTCTGTACCTTTTCTAATTCCGCTATATCCTTTTTAAGATATGGCGACCAGGATTGCGCATAATATTCAAGGTGTAGTAGAACCATGAAGTAATACATGTGAGGCATTATAATATCCATGGTTTTATTCTCCATTCCTTTCCTTATGATGTCTAGCTTTTATTTGCTTTCTTGGCTGCTGCTGCACTTAAATATTTTTCCTATGTGGTAATTCCTAATGTGGAACCTTGCATCATGTAACTGTAGTTTGGGTTGTTTTTCCCTAGGTGCATAACTTTGCATTTGTCCACATTAAATGTCATTTGTCATATAGACGTCCATTTATCAAGGTCCTCTTTCAATTTTTTACAATCCTCTTGTGTTTTAAGAACTTTGAATAATTTTGTGTCATCTGTAAATTTGGTCACCTCACTCGTTATTCCCCTTTCCAGGTCATTTATGAAGATGTTAAAAAGCAGCAGGCCCAACACAGATCCCTGGGGTACTCCACTATTCACCTTTTTTCCATTGAGAAAATTGGCCATTTAGCCCTACTCTCTGCTTTATATCTTTTAACCATTTCCTGATCCACAATACAGGAAATGGTTAAACAGCCCCAACACCCTTATCTCTTGCACCAGATCCTGTGTTCCACTAAGGACTAGGCACTGAGCCAGTCGATATCGTGGGTCATTGAAATCACCAATTATGACTGTGTTGTAACCTTTGTTAGTTTCCCTGAGTTCTCTTAGCATTTCATCATCCATCTGTTCATTCTGACCAGACAGTCAATAGTACAACTCCACTGCCATCGTTTTCCCCTTTTCACATTGGATTTTTATCCATAGAGATTCTACAGTGTATTTTGTTTCATGCAAAACTTTAGTCCTGTGTGACTCAATGCTCTCTCTAACATAGAATGCAACCCCTCCACCAGTTTGATCTACCCTATCATTGCAATATAGTTTGTACCTATGAATCACAGTGTCCCTTCTGTTCTCCTTCCACCAGGTCTGTGAGATGCCAGTTATATCTAACCTTTCATTTAGTGCTTTATGTTCTAGCTCACCCATCTTATTTTTTAGACTTCTAGCATTTGCAGGCAAGCATTTTAGAGGTTGTATTTTATTCATATTAATCTGGTTATCAGTTGATAGGGGTAATTATGTAATCTTTCAGCTCTGTACTTAACCCTTTGAAGGCCTACTTTAAATTTTTAATCCACATTCTGCAGCCTGGTTAATTTTTGCATATTTCAGGAAAATTGTACCCGTCTTATTCAATATGTTCTAATAGTGATTTTCCTTCTGCTATGGTCGTGTAATATATACCATTTGATAGGAATATTTAGTCAGAATTTTGGATCCCGAGAGTTTTGGGCTCGGCCTGGAAAGGGCAACTGGGTTATTTTTATCTTTATTGGAACCTCTCTGTTGGGACTCCCTAACTTCCCTCTTCTGCTAGTATTCTTCAAGGATACATCCTTCTGAACCATGCATTCTTGGACGACTGTTGGCTTTCCCCTATTATCTAGTTTAAATGCTGCTCTATCTCCTTTTTAAAGATTAATGCCAGCAGCCTCGTTCAATCCCAGTTAAGGTGGAGCCCATCCCTTCAGAAAAGCCCCCCCCCCTCCTTCCCCAGAATGTTGCCAAGTTCCTAACAAATCCAAAACCCTCTTCTTTGCACCATCAACTCATTCGCACATTGAGATTCTGGAGCTCTGCCTGCCTTTTGGGTTCTGTGCGTGGAATAGGAAGAATTTCAGTGAATACCATCCTACCTAAAAAACTTTATTTGGCCTCCAGAACCTCCCTACCACACTTTCCTATGTCATTGGTATCAACATGTACAAAGACAGTAGACTCCTCTCCAGCACTAACTAAAACATTGTCTAGGTGGTGCATCAGATCCGCCTCCTTCACACCAGTCAGGCATGTTACCAGGCGATCCTCACGTCCACCAGCTATCTACATGCCTAATGATCAAATTGCCAACTATAACGGCCATCCTAACCCTTCCCTCGTGGGCACATGGCCCTGGAGAAACCTCCTTGGTGAGAGAGGGTTTTACATCACCTGGAGGACGGGTCCTAGCTTCAGGATCACTTCGTGCCACACCAAAGCGATGCTCTCCTTTCACGCGACCTCTGTCTTCCATAGCAATTGAGAAGCTGCCAGACTGGAGGTGGGACTTCAGTACTACGTCCCTATAGGTCTTGTCTATTTAGTTCTCTGTCTTCCTTATGTCCTCCAAGTCTAACAATGCATGTTCTGGCGTTCACTGATTGCATGTTGGGACACACATTGACAGCTAATGCAAGGTCATGACAGCGTGGGACGATTCCTGCACTAACTGTGTAACTCGTGTGAGGGTAATGAGTGTGTGGGGTAAGGGAGAAGAGTGGCATGGTGTGCTTTGTGCCTTTAGCTCCGGGTTCACACTGTGTGCTAGCTGCATTAGCATAGGATCACCTAAAGCCATCTTAATGGGCGGAGTTAAGTGCATCCCCATTAATGTGGCATGCACTGACAAGGCTCTGCGTTGACTGCCAGGGAAATGCTTACCATGCCTCTGACAGTTAACTCAATTGTGCAGCATCTAATGTGCCATAGTTTCCATACTGTTGATGTGTTCAGTGTAACACCCCAGCACCCTTTGATAAAAGGGCCCCGTAGTCTTAATTTTCTTAGGTAATATAATTTGGAAATCCGAACTACAAATCCCTGCCTGCAATGGGATAAATGCAGGACTGGATCAAGCCCGATGCCAAATCTTGAGTCAGTTGGCCACCCTAAGCTTTCAAGTGTCCTGCCCGACATTTGTGAATTAGTAATAGGGTATAAAAAGGTCAAAAGCAGTAATAAGGTGGAATTAGGAGGGTCACACTTCTTCCTTCAGTGTTAATTTTTCTTTTACAAGCAAGAATTAAAACAGTAAACAGCCAGACAATAGGCAGATGCCCAGTCTACATCATTTCACCTTTGCCCTTCCCTTAAAATGCTTCTCTTGTACATGTTCACACCCCCCTCCCATATAAACCACACATTAGCTGCTCCCTCTCCACTCCAAGAGTGCCAGGAAACATCTGGATCATGGAAGTCATTAGCTAGAAAAAAAATCCTTCAGTCTGCTGGTTTCTGAATACACTCTTAACCCATTTTGGACCAGCGTATGTTTTACATGCATAAGGTTTCCATACTTACTACTCAACTGTTTACTAATTAATGGTTATAAATTCAATGGAACTATGTTTAGCTATTATCATTATGTCAAAAAGCGTTATATACAGATTTTTTATCTGAGATCTAGTTAGTTTAATAGGTATTCGAAGTTTGCTGATTTTGACGGTACTGGTGGCTCAACATAAAAAGATCACAAAAAATAGTAAGTAGCTTATAATGCTCTAATAGCTACTATTTTGCAAATAAAAGTATTTGTAGACTTTAGAAAATAGGTTTAGGTAACTGTAAGTTACTTAGGGGCATGATTACTAAACTGTCTTAACGTGCGCGCTGTGATGTGATCGTGCGATAAGGTACCTTATTGCGCGATAATGGCGCTTTATCAGGCACGCAGGTACCTTAGCGCGCGATAACGCGCGCAGCGGCGCAAACGAGCGCTGAAGGCAGGGAAAGGCTCCCGGAGGGCGGAGGAAGGCTCCCTAGGGGCGGAGAGAAGGGGTCAATGGGTGGAGAGTGGGAGGGGAGAGGCTCCCCGCACACTAACGATGTGAAATCTGAGGCTGAAAACTAACGCCAGTGAAACTCTGGCGTTAGAGCTGATTTAAAGGGAAGAGAAACCATTTCTGTCAGCAATGTACAGCAAAACCAGGGAAACCCTACAAAAAAGTGATAAGTGTGATACATGTGCACGGAACAAAAGGGCAAATAAACATTGAAAATGACCCCAACAAAATATAAAAAAAACATAACCAAGCTGGGCAATAGTGATATTAATGGGAAACATCAAAAAACACTCCCAAGAAAGCTCCAAAAAAAAGAAATGAATTTTGGAAGGGTCTACGCTCCGTCCCCATACAAGGTGAATGATCCCACAGTGAAATTGCGCTGATCAGGGTTTCCCTCTCCATTGGACAGGTTTCCTATGGCGTGCACATGTTCCACAACATCAAGGCAGGCATGTCGGAATGGGCAACTGGACAGATGCTGGGAAGGGACACAGAGGGCTGCAGACGGCACATGCTGTACTGCAGCTGGGCCACAGTGCGGACTAGGGTGATGCCTAGGTGGCCCATAGGAATGCTGAAACAGTAGAGCAGCCAGACAGCAAATGATGAGCACGACTGTGCTTTCCACAGTGTCACAGGGGTTAGTACCCAGCAGGTACCCCCAAGAGCACAGAACATTGGCAGGCGGTGCTGGGGGGAAGCGTGGACATCTATGCAGGCACCCCTACCCCAGAACCTGCACCATAGGCAGCCGCCTACCCGCACACTTGATGGCCTGAGACTGCGCTCCACCAGCACCACCAGCAGAAGGGCATGTCAGCAGGGTGGCAGAGGGGTACTGGTGGTGGAGGGGGCAGTGGAAGCTGCCCAGAGCAGACCGTGGCCTAGCCCTGTGTAGGTGGGTGCCATGCACTGCAACACAGGCCCTGTCTGACGAACAGTCATGGTATCCCCAGGGAATGCACTGTCTCTGTGGCAACACGGTGGTGCAGTGCACACAGCCAGTGTGTTCAGGAGTGGAAGGTCACAGGTTCAAGTCCCAGCTGTGGTTCCTGCTAACCCAGCCCCCATATTTTACCCACTGCTAATACAGACAGAACCTTTATTGCAGATGACGTAAACATGCCCAAAACACCTACATTTTACCCTACAGAGCACAGACATCATAAACAGGCACATTACCTAGAGCAGAGTCTCCCAAATGCAGTCCTGGAGGGCCAAACACCATTCAGGTTCCATGCTGCCTCTAATAAAGATACCTGTGGTGCATTTCTATGCGCCGCCCCCATGGTATGCAGATGTATCTCATGCATATTCATGAGGGACAGCATGAAAACCCGAACAGTGTTTGGCACACCAGGACTGGAGTTGGGAACCTCTGCCA
This sequence comes from Ichthyophis bannanicus, assembly GCA_033557465.1. Taxonomy (NCBI): domain Eukaryota; kingdom Metazoa; phylum Chordata; class Amphibia; order Gymnophiona; family Ichthyophiidae; genus Ichthyophis; species Ichthyophis bannanicus. The sequence continues at coordinate 103,890,297 of CM066039.1, forward strand.
TAAAGCAGCAGCCAACAGGGGCTGACACACCCGCACCCACAGGCTCCATAATCCCAAGCCTCCTGGAGAGGCAAGATGTTGGGCCCTGCGTGCATCTCCCCATACTAGCACTTGCATACCTTAGCAATGCCACCCTACACATGGGAAAACTGTACACAGCTATCAAAAGGTTGCTATGATAACTGGCAGATAGCAATTCCTACGTTAAGCACAATTGGTTGATTGAGCTGCATCATAGCAACCTTTCTGATGTCTGTGGAGTGTGCCTCAGGTCTGGTGTCTGACAGAGTGACCCCAACAGTATTGCGTACCATAGCCATGCCTGCACTGTGCCCAGGACTGGTATGGTGGCCAGGGCTGCCAAACACCTCTATAGTTGCACAGTGCTGGCATAGGTGTGTGGAGTGTGTGTCTGTCTATCCAGTGTGAGGTGTCTGCCAACACCCTCCACACAGCCCACACTGCTAGCACTCTTGCCAGTACTGGCCTGCCAATGTGCATAATGAGGAGCAAGGTACTGTGGGAATAGCCTGGATAGGGTGGCCTGGCCTGGCTGCATCTGCACAGGGCATAGGGCAATGGCTCGGATATTGTAGTGCCCGGCCACCACCTGCACGGACAGCATGGCCACAGCATGTCCTGCTGGGAGGTCACTCTCACCCTGACTGAGCAGTGACCACGGCATGACTAGGTTCCCCCATAGTGCTATATAGTAGTTCTCTTATGTGATATTTATGGGTCCCTTTTGGGGCCCAATCACTGACTTATCTGCTTGGCGTGTATGCTGACATTCCAGTTCTGGGTACACGCATCTCCTCCAGGACCATGCACTATGGACTAGCTAGCAGACTGTCTGCAGCTAGTATGTGTCTTGCTGGAACACCTTGCAGGGTGCAGCGGCTGGAGGCTTGCTGCTGGAGAATGTCAGATAGTGGTGGGGGGCAGCTGAGCATTTCCAGGCCTACTGTCTGTCTGCTATTGCTTTATGGATGTGTACAGCTCTGCATTGCCTGCCCTGTAGGGTGTCTGTTCCCCAGCACAACTGGGGTTGATGGTCCACTCTACTGCCACCAGTGCAGGGAGGTAGAATGTGGATCTGTTGGTGGGAGACCCTGTTTCCCACTCTCAGCCCCAGAGGGTGGGTTGGGGGGTGGTACAGGATCTGCCTATGGATCCATAAGGGCTAAACCTGACTGGTAAATACGGATGGACACAGGTGTATCTGCAAGGACTAGCTATCACACACTGGCACTGATAGGGACCTGCAGCATAGCCTGTCTCAGCTAAGCCAGGTGCTGTGGACATGGTGCTGGGGGCCCCACCTCACCCTCAGGGTGAGCACAGTACCCGCACAGTGTGACGGTCTGTAGCTACTCTGTGCCAGTAACACACACGGTCAGTTCCCCCTACCAGGCCGAGGTGCTGTGGGGGTGCATACCCCATCTTGTGATCATCTGTAGACTGCTGATCTGCATGTGCAGTGCATCATGGGTACGGGTGGGTTAACCCTATCCTGGTGATCACAGCAGACTGTTTGTGTGGTGACGTGCAGTCCTTCTGCAGCCCGCCAGGGGTTTGTTAGCAGCTGTAGCCCACTGGTTACCTCACTGCCTGTGGAGCAGAGGTCATGGTTTCAAACCCACAGTGGGGTTATTTGATAGGGCTGTCCAAAGCATTGTCTTTTTTTAGTGTACATTAGTGCTGCCAGCAAAAACACCCTCAGAGTACTGTAACCATAAGATACCTCAGAAGGCGCTTTATAGGGCGCCCTATAAAGCGCCTTCTGAGGCACCTTATGGTTACAGTCCATATAAGGTGCCTTATAAGGTGTCCTATGGAGCGCCTTATAGGATGCCCTATAGGGGACATTTTAGGGTGCCGTGGCGGACAGTGCACTTTATAATGTGCCCTATGGAGTGCCTTATGCGGCACCTTAGGTTACGGCACATGAGGGTGTGTTTGCTGGCAGCAATAATTAAAATACAAATAAAATGCCTCAAGAAACAATGCTTACATGTCACAGCTGATGCCTCAGCCAGCCTTATGCATTAGGCACACTGGGGGATCAAACTCATGACCCCTGTATCATCAGTCAGTGTATTAACCATTGTGCTACACCTCTGTTTCTATGTTTGCATGTCTGGGCGCCTACTTAGGATTACCGCGTGTTAACGCGCTTAGCGGCGCTTCGCCCGATTATGTGCGCAGCAGCGCGCGTTATCACGCGATAATCCCGTTTTGCTGCTTTAAGACTGACACGCCACTCCTTTTATGGCAGTCTGCACATTAACGCCGGGCGCACGTTAAGACAGTTTAGTAAACATGCCCCTTAGTGTCAGAGTTATTGGTGCGTATATCGGCCTTGTATGTTTTTCATATGCTGGACTAATATGTTGTCGAAACTAATTGCTGTCAAGCATTCTGTTCTAGGTGTTTCAATGGTGCAGTATCGACGCACTGCATCAGAAGTGTTTTCACGTGTATCATATTCCGCCATCAGAATGGACTGTTGACAAACTATATTATGTCATAATAAAGTGTTTTAAATGAAAACTGCAGTTTCAATAGTATCATACAGTATGTTTATGTCAATGAATATTGGAACTGAATCTTATCTTTTCTGAAGACGTACTATATTGGACCAGTGTATGAAAAACATACACTATGTGAAACTTCCATTTTCCGCAAAGTTTGAATATTTTTTATTATTGCCGGTATTTCATAGTTGTTTGAGTGTAACAAATCTAATAAATCATCCATAACAGAGAAAGAATATGCGAGTTGTCCAAAACGGGTTAATTACTGACTTATCTATTTATCAGAGTCTCCCCCTTCCCCAACCAGAAAACAAAGGAAAACAATTCCAGTAGAGCAGAGAGGGATTGCTGGCTGCCAGATCTTCTTCCCTCATATAGGTGAAGAAGATTTTGAGGTCACCTTGTCTATACTGCAATCTCCAGCTCTGCTACTGACTGTCTGTGACTTTGGGGTGAGTCACTATCTCTCTGTGGCTTCAATTTACCCAAGTGTAAATGGCATATAATATTAAATGGCATATAATATTAAAAAAATAAAATCCATGTCCAACTGCAGAACCTGAAAATGCCACAGACTCATTTTTCAAAGGATTTTTTTTCCAGCTACTCTTTTTTTCCAGAGAGTTCACACTTGATGTTACATCAAAATCATATAGTTTTTCATAGTCACAGTTCATCAGATCATGGTGGGAAGAAAAACCAGCTGGATCAGGAAATAAAAAAGCATAACAGTCAAATGCAATATCATGGCTATCATATTTTTGTTTTTTGTTAACACAAAGCAGATAATAACTCATGAGAATTGCCTGGGGTCAAACCAACAACACTCTCAGTTTTTGATAAGCAGCCAAAAAACTTTGAAACTAGGACTAGCAGATGCGTTCCTGAGGAGCTGAAGCTATTTTGGAAGATCTTGACAGCAGATACTAAAGAATTAACCACTGGGCCCAGGCACATTGGTTTCATCATTCTTTCCTTTGGCAGCTAGTTCTGGGCCGCTTCAGGTCAAATGAAGCCTATTCTCGCATTTGGTAGGCTGATTAATTATCTTTTTAGTTTACATTTAAAATAGTACTTGTATTCCACTTCTTCATACAAAGTTCAGCGCAGGTTGCTAAAGAGAAACTTGCCTTCCCAGCCTTTGGGATGCCCGCAAAAATTACAGTGAGTGATTCCCTCCCTCAACCCCATCCTCATCCCTTATATACAACTCTCATTTCTCATCCAGAGATTTGCTTTAAAAAAAAATCATCTTCAGCTTTCTATGAATCCTAAAATAATTAATGGCTCAATATTTAAATTCTGCAGCCTGTGCTTTCTTTAAATTCTGGTCAAAATGTTTAGATATTTTGCGCATATTCAGTGCCTCTATCTGTTGAAGCAGTGGCGCTAAATATTCGCATACTATCAGAGTAGTCTGTAAGAATTTCCAGTAGTACTAACCAAATAGTGCTGATGAAACTTTACAAATAGGAGGTTTATACAGATAGCGGAAGGATGTGTAAAGGCACATTTTAGAAAGACTGTTTGGGTGAAATCTCAGATGCCCATGTCAAAACGTCTGAAATGCTCTGGGACAGGCAGTAGTGAAGGTGGACGCATGTGAGTGCTTTGTAAAATAGACACTTCTCCACCGTCACAACAGAAAGAGGACTGGGATGCGCAGAATTAGGGCCCAGACATGTGCAGAAAATTGGTCAGTTTTGGAAACATGGACTTGTGAGTTCTGGATGTGCGTGGTATTGGACACATACATATGTCAGCACAGGTATTCTGGAACATGCACGTGTATATGAGCCAATACGCACGCCTTGTAAGAACATAAGAAATGCCATACTGGGTCAGACCAAGGTCCATCAAGCCGATTATCCTGTTTCCAACAGTGGCCAATCCAGGTCACAAGTACCTAGCAGTTTCCCAAAAAGACACACAGGTTCCACAATGCTTGAATTGGGGCAAGCAGTGGATTTCCAGGGTCCTCTTTAATAATGGTTTATGGACTTTTCCTCCAGGTACTTGTCCAAACCTTTTTTAAACCCAGCTACACTAACAGCTTTTACTACATCTTCTGGTAACGAATTCCAGAGTTTCATTACGCGTTGAGTGAAAACATATTTTCTCTTATTAGTCTTAAACGGGTTATACTGTAGCTTCATTGCATGTCCCTTATCTTTCTACTTTTTGATGGCATAAAGAATCAATCTACGTTTACCCGTTCCATTCTATTCATTAATTTATAGACCTCTATTAAATCTCTCTTCAGCTGTCTTTTTTACAGGCTGAAGAGCCCTAACCTTTTAAGCCTTTCATCCCCTTTACCATGTTGGTGGCTCTTCTCTGTACTTTTTCTAATTCCTCTATATCCTTTTTAAGATACAGCAACCAGAATTGCACACAATATTCAAGGTGCGGTCGAATTTGTGCTAGTATACGTTTCGACCTGCCTTTTTGGAAATGGACCAATATCAGGAACACCAATGAGCATCATCAAGGGTAAACCAAACTTTTCCCTTTGGTACAATAGAGTCCAAAAATTATGTTTTTTGTCAGACATTTTTTCAGAAGCTAGTTCAAACTCTATCCATTTGGACCATTTTACTTTATTTTATATACTTAATAATTCTTATCCCAATTCTTTTTTTATTAATTTTAAAACCATTCTCAACATTTACTCCTCCGGAATTCTGCAGATCCCATAGCCACACAACGACTTGTTTCAAATTTCTAATTTTTCAAACAGTTCTGCATCGGGGTATCAGCAAACTATTTACTTATCTGACCTAATGGCGCTATAATCCTTTGTAGATCTTCCTTCTATGTGTATCACATTCCATATGTTGACAACTGGACTGTAGAATCTCCCCTCTTCTCTCTCCCTTACCCCCTGCTAGGAACAGTGTAGCATCTTTTCCCTCCTCCCTCTCAAACAGCACAATATCTGTTTTATCCCTTCTCCTCCAACATACAGCATCTGCCGTCTCCCCTCCCCCCCCCCACCCCTGTCAATAGTACAGAATATGTCCTCTCCCCTTTCCCCACCACCCCTAATAGTACAACCTTAGTCCTTTCCCTTTCCCCGCGACTCCAACCGTGCAGCATCTGCCTCATATGGTAGACTCAGGTTTGCTACTGGAATAAAGTAAATAAAGTAAACTCACAATTGTTGGATCCTGCCTTTTGTTATTCAATTTCCATCCTATAAAAATCCATGTCAGGCCTCCCTTTGCATTCTATCTCCATGGGATCAGGTAATTTTGGTAGCTGGCCAGGCCAGGCCAGGAGATGAGCAGGCTCCAAGGTGAAATGCCTCTCTCTCCCCTCAGCTCCATAACATTGACTGTACTCCCAGACAGGCACATCAGCCACACTTTTGCCCCAGTTATACTGGGAACTGCTGTCATTGGCCATTGATCTACCAACTGCTTTTGCCCTAGGGATCATCCCTTATTTCCCATCTAGGACCGCAGTGTATCCTTCTTCCAGAGGCCTGTCTTGAATTCCCTTCCCCAAGGAATAATACTCGTAGCTGTCAGGGACTAATCTCACACCCCCTCTCCTTCCCAAGAAAGTAATGTTCTCTACTCCAGGAAGCTTTAGGCTGTTTTGTACTGGGGATTTCCTTTTCTTACTGGGCTAGGGGGAGCTGTACTTGTCACAGTGTACACACACAGGCCACTATTCCATTGCTGTGGTCAGCATTTTTTCAATGCCAGCCATCGCATTCAAATTATTCATATATATTCATCGCCCCACTATATGGATAACAAGTGGTGCTGCTCTACTGATAGTGGCAATATTCAATCCACTATCAATATAACATAATTAAACAACATAACTACACGGATAGTAGCTGAATATCACTGACTATCCTAGAGTTAGGAGACTGCGGGGGCGGTTTGTAAGAATAGTCAGTGGCATTATCTGTATAGTTCGGCTGAAAATTCACGGATAAGGACTTACTGGTATGGAAGTAGCTGCCATATGGATAAGTATACACATGTACATCACAACTCCACCCCAGCTCTGAACCCCTGGGAATGCCTACACACAGACCATGAAAACATTAGCACACGTTTTCATTGTGCTTATATTTATATGTGTATATCCCTGAGCAATTTGATAAGAGGCATTTTCCACAAGCACAATATTCTTTACATGTGGAAAAAGCTTTATAATTCACTAGGGCATTTTAGTGATCTGAGTCACACTCTCTCCTCGCCACAAAAAAATGGAAATCGGAAAATCCATTTTTGATATATTTTCTGCTTTCTAGGGAAGCATAAGCCACATTCATAGGGAAGACCAGATCCCATAAATTGACACTCTGGACTGTTAACACAAAATAGAGCATATAGATCAATAGAAACACAAGGCTCAGCCATTTTTAAACTTTGTCAAATATAGTTATGGTAATTACCGAGGTAACTTGATTTGATTTATTGAATTTCAGGGTTGACCACATCCCAAGAATATTCAGCAGTTGCCTTAATAATCAATTGCACATTGGGTAACCGGTTGTACATTATTTATGCCAATACAAACAGTAGAAGAGGAGACAAAAGCAGATGCTATCTAGTGGCTAAAGAGGAAACTGATTGTGTAATTATAAAAACAAAAAATCTGAATTAACTATTCCACTTCATAATTCACTAAATGTTGGGATCACTACATTGGAACTGTTTAACTCAGGAGTCCCCAGACTAAGGCCAATGAGCCCAGTGTGGTCCTTGGAACAAATGTTGCTGGTTTTCTATGATTTTCCTGTCTCCAGGTTATATCTGACTCCCAGACTGAGTGCATCCTGCATTCTTCCTGCAGCTGGGAGATTTCAGCCGGCAGATTGTGAGCAGCCCGGTCTCAGTGGTCCTTCTCCCCCTGCAGAGCTTTCCTACTGCTCAGATTCTTCCACACCTTCCCTCAGCCAGAAAAGGGACCATAGCCCCAGGAGTTAGATGAGAGAGCAATAGGGCCAGAAAAAGCCACTTCCTGGCTCTGTTACTGGAACTTGAGACTATGAAACCTTCCAAAACTAAATCACTCTGACTTGGGCTGGTTATGACTGTCTTTAGCCACAGCAAAAATGTTCCCCTCTTTTGGTGATGCCAGATTGTTTGTCTCCCTGTTTCAGAGCTGCAGCACTAGGAGTGTGTGTGTGTGCTTTTGGCTCTGTGGCTCTGTCCACTAGGCAGGTTAGGCAGCTACCTAGGGAAGTAGATCTCTGTGGACGGCATGGCATGGCACACAGGTACTTTGGCACACATTGCCTGTTACTTGAGACCCTACTCCAACAGGGGGCAGCAGCGTGGCTCAGCGCAGGGGGGAGGGTGGTGCGCCTCAGCTCAGCATGGTGGGGGACTGGCAGTACGGCGTGAGGGGCGCGACACGACCAAGGCTTCTACCTTGGGTTGCAGAAACCCTTGGGCCAGTCCTGTGTGCAGATGTGCCCTACTTTGTGACCGTGTGTTGGTGCTCTCTTCTCTCAGTGATGCAGTACTTTGTGTATGCCCACTTCCGAGAACATAGGACCAGATGAAATGAATGGGGGTGATATAGAAAAGGGGAAAGAGGATGAGATAGAGGGTTGCATTGAGTGAAGAGAGTGACATATATATACACCCTCTATCTCACTAGCCACCCACCTTCCTCTTTTCAAGGGATAGATGCTAAGGAAAGGGGGAAGGAAACAGGGTTATCTGTCTCACTCCTGGGAAACCTGCCTTGTCTCCCTCCTTCACAGCATTTACATAGAAACATAGAAAAATGACAACAGAAAAAGACCACATGGCCTATCTAGTCTGTCCTTCCATATCAACAACTACAACAGTCCCCTTTTTTTCTTGAGAGATTCTATGTGTTTGTCCCATGCTTTTTTGAATTCAGATAATTAAACGTCTCAATCATATCACCTCTATCCTGCCTTTCCTCTAAGGGGTACATATTAAGATCCTTAAGTCTATCCTCATATGCTTTATGAAGACCACTAACCATTTTAGTAGCTTCCCTCTGTACTGACTCCACCCTGTTTATATCCTTTTGAAGGTGCGGTCTCCAGAATTGCACACAATACTCCAAATGAGGTCGCACCAAAGACATACAGAGGCACTATCACCTCCTTTTTTCTGCTAGCCATTCCTCTCCGTATGTACCCAAGCTGTCGCCTTTTCTACCTATTTAGCTACGTTAAGATCATCAGACACAACCACGCCTAGGTCCCGCTCTTCTTTAGTGGACAAAAGCACTTCACCCCCTATACTATATCACTCCCTTGGATTGCTGCAGCCCAATCACTGGAAAAGTCAGATATGATCCCCCACCTTCCTCCCATTCCTCCATTCAACTAGGGTGTACCCCATTCCTGACTATCTCTCTCTATGATCTTAAATGCCCTTTATGGCCCTTCATGTAAAAGGTTTTGGGACCCCTGATTTAATTATTGCTTCTTTTTAGCATAATAATTAAAAAATTACATAGAGACAGCATCATTAAACACTCCAACCATTATATCGCTTAAACCTATAAAATAAGTCTCAGAGACCTCCGTGCCTATAATGCATGTGAATCCATCATGCAGATGCAGTCAGCTGTCTGAAACTCTCTGTCCTTCGATAACCTACAAGAAAGCCCAGGACAGTCAGACACAAAGTAGACAACACGGAGAGAAATGTCAGGATCAGTCTTTGACATAAATCTTCTTGCTGTACCACTCATTGTGGGGTTTTTACACTGCATTCCATAGGTGTTGGAATGGGGTGGGCCACATGGGTCCTGATCCTAGCAAACGTTTGCCCGCCATCCATGATCACAGCCAGGGCCGGTGCTAGATGCCCCCTGCAACTTATAGATCAGCGCACCCTTCCTCATTATTATTAATGCTGGCTACACTCCACCCTCCTATTTCCCAAAACTCCTTTGTGAACTCTTTTAATGTGATGCTAATATTTCTCCTTCAAATCCAACGTAGGGTTGCCAACTGACTCCAGATGCTCCAGCCGCACCTGAAAGTGAATATGAGCATCTCTTTCCTTTTAATAGGTTTAAGAGCCTATAAAGCTAAGATTATCCCTGGGGTGGGTCCACCACTTACTCATGCTCCCTCAAACTACGCCTATGGGAAGGTGACAAATAAAAAATATAATGCTTAACATAGTAACATAGTAAATGACGGCAGATAAAGACCAGTATGGTCCATCTAGTCTGCCCAGTAAGATGGCAAGAGTAGGTGCACCTGTCACTCTCAGCAGGTCACACCTCCCCATGTCTTTGTTTAGGGGTGAACCCACCGCCCCATGTAGGACACCCCTGTTTGTTGAGAAATTAGATAGTTAAGTTTATTTTGATTTTATCCTGTTGCTGTAAAGGGATCCACTGTGTCTGTCCCATGCCATTTTGAATTCTGTCACTGTATGTTTTTGTTTAGTGCTGACTGAAGAAGGGGGTTGGAAAAGCATAACAGTTAGCAGGACAAGGTAATAGTCAATATCATTCACATCCAGGGCATGTGTGAATGTGAACTACTGTTGTGTATATATCTGTTGTAAGTTGAGGTAGGGGTGGGGGTGGGGGTGTAATGGGGTATATAGATTGTTGCCAATCCCAGTCCAAAGGGATTATCAAAAGTCCCCTTTAAGAGAGTTTGTAGCCCAGAGTTCAGGGCTGGGAGGGTAACATAAGAACATAAGAACATAAGATATGCCATACTGGGTCAGACCATGGTCCATCAAGCCCAGTATTCTGTTTCCAACAGTGGCCAATCTAGGTCATATGTACCTAGCAGTATCCCCAAGAGACACAAGTTCCACTTGTGTATGACTCAGAGGAAGGGGTTAAGAACCTAGCAGGCTGCAGGAGGGAAAGAGGCCCGTGGAGCCAGAAGTTCTTCCAAGGCAAGTCATGCAAAGGAGTACTGAGCTAGAAACTGTAACTGGGGCTGGAGGAAGGGCTGAGAGAACCAGCTTGTGGAGGATTAACAAGCTGGGACAGAAGTAAAGCTGCTTTTGTTTTTCCCTGAACTGCTGTCTGTTCTGGATTTTGCTTTGTGGAGGTTTAACAACTGGCACAGAAGTAAAGCTGCTTTTGCTTTTTGCCTGAATGCTCTCTGTTCTGGGTTTTGCTTTGTGGAGGTTTAACAAGCTGGGACAGAATAAAAACTGCTTTTGTTTTCTCTGAACTGTTGTCTGACCTGTATTGTAAAGAAAACTCCTTCCCACCACATATCACACTTCCACGTATGGTGGCAGTGGTGGGATTTCCTCTAACCATGTGACTGAGGGCAAATCCATGTACCTCCAGGGTTGGGCTTCTACAGCAAGTTAGGATTTTTTTGTTTGTTTGTCTGGGATAAGAGGGTTAGCCTCACCCTAATTAGGGAATTTGAAGAAGGTTTAGTCAGTGCCAGACAGCCAGGCTTTGTTTTGGCCACTAGAGGCCGCTAAATGTTATTGGAGCTGGAATACTGCAGGGTTAACTCAGCTGCAGAAAAGAAAGCTAGGGTGGTGTTGCAAGAAAATAGTGACAAGCCAGGATGGAGCAGATCCTCCAGATTCTGGCTGAAGGGCTGCAGCAACAACAACAGTTTCAGGAGCGACAACAACAGTTTCAATGTGCCCTGTGGAATGGCAGCAACAATAGCAGCAGTAGTTGATTCAGGCCCTACAGAAACCGCAACTCCACCCACCAGCTCAAGCACTTTTTAAAATGACAGCAGAAGATGAACTGGACTACTTTATGGTGAACTTTGAATGAACCGTCTGCATGGCCGGGTGACCAGAGGAGACATGGACTACTTATCTGGAGAATCTGCTGACAGGCAGCAGTCAGGCTGCATTCCAGGACACCAACCCAGATAGGTGAGCTACATATATAGCTGTCAAGGCTGTCATACTGGAATGGGCCGGCTGTACCCCAGAGGCCTACTGCCAGTGTTTCATAAAGCAGGGGTCTTCAGATAAAGGAGAGCCCAGAACTCTCAGAGGTTCCTCTCAGTTGAAGGATCTCACATGGAAGCTGCAACTGAAGGGAAAGACTGGGCCTGAAATAGCCAAGATTGTGCTATTTGAATGGTTTTTGGAGGGCTTGACCACCCCAATGAAACAATGGGTATGTCAGCACCCCAAGTTTACACTGCACTGGAAATAGCCGAGGGGTATCATGAAGCCCAGCTGGTTACTGAAGCTTACAGTGAGAAGGGGAAGAAGTCACCTGTTAGCCCAGCAGGATGGAAGGGGAAGCCGGAATGGATGTTGGCTCCCCTGTTCTGACCCCCACAATCACCTCCTAGGCAAGGGCATGGCCCCAGCCATGACCTCTTCACCAGTTTTAGGTGTGGAGCTCAGGGACACTTTGCTCGGGAAAGCCCCCTGGGTACCGAGGAACCCATGAATGTCAGCCTAACCAATTCTCACACCTGCACTTTTGTGGATACTCCCATCCAGAGTCCCAGAACTTTGTGATTCCAGTGGAGCTTGAGGGGATCTGTCTCCAGGCTTTGATAGACTCTGGGAGGTGTGGACCCTCATTCACTGGGAAAACCATAACCCGATTTCAAACTGACTATGCAAAGACAGTAACACTGTCCTGTGTGCATGGAGACCAGAGGCAGTATCCACCAGAACAGTTTCACTTAAGATTCCAGCAGGGGCAAGCCATGTTTGAGGTTATGGTGCTGATCTGGCTACTGTATCCTGTAGTAATTGGCCGAGACTACTCAAACCTCTGAGTGATATGGGCCCGGCTAACTGAGAGCTTTACTAAGTCAAACCAGGAAGATTTCCCAGAGATCATCCCCTGGAAGACCCAGATCTATATTTATTTATTTTATTTCTTTTTTTTATACCGCGCTATTTAGAATCAGTGCGGTTTACATGTATACTAACAGGTACTTTTTATTCCCTGTCCCTGAAGGGCTCACAATCTAAGTGTACCTGAGGCAATGGAGGGTTAAGTGGCTTGCCCAAAGCCACAAGGAGTGGCCATGGCACTAGAGACCCCAGTCCCTCCGGCCTGAAGTTGCTTGTCCCCATGCGGGAATTGAACCCCCAGCCTTCTGGCCTGAGGTAACCTGTCCCAACCACTGAGCCACTCCTCCCTCCAAAACCTGCTTGGGCATGGCATATGTCAAGACTCCCAAGCCTGCTAAGTCCCAGAGTCGGCATCGCCAGGAAAAGCTACACTACCAACAGAATCTGGGGGCAGCCATAGGGGAGGGATCTGGGAAGGGGGAACCTAGGGAGGAAAACCCCTGGGGATAACTCAGGGCTTAGCAGTAGTAAGCCCAAATACAATTGTTCCCTTCTCAGAGTGGGGCTGGGGGAAGATCCTGGGAGCTTCAGGAGGGCCAGCAAGAGGATGAGTCCCTTAAGCATGCCCGATCAGGTTTTGGAGGTGGATGGTGTTCCAGTAGGTAACAGAAAATCCCCTGCAAAAGCCTTTCCCTATTTTGTGCTAAAAGGAGATTTATTATACAGAGTGGCCGAGGGGGTCCTAGAGGGAGAACAGGTAGAACAACTGATAGTTCCCTGTCCCTCTCGGTGTCAGGTGTTATCATTGGCCCTTAGCCATTTATTAGGAGGACACCTGGGAGTGAAGAAAACACTAGAGTGTGTTTTAGCCCAATTTTTCTGGCCTGGGGTCCATAAAAAAGTGAAATAATATTGTCAGTCATGCCCCAACTGCAAACCTCACAGCCCCGTTGGAGTCTGACCTGCCCTGCTAGTGCCTATGCCTATCATTGAAACCCCATTTGAAAGAGTGACCATGGACCTGGTAAGGCAACAAGTATATTGTAGTCATACTACACTACGCTACCCGATACCCAGAGGCCATTGCTGTAAGGAATATGAAGACTACTACAATCGCGAATGCCCCCTGGGAAGTATTCTCATGGGTGGGAATACCCAATGAGATCCTCACAGATCAAGGAACACCCTTAGTATCCAAGGTGATGAAGCAAGTGTGTGCCTCGGTGAAGGTCAAATTGTTGTAAACATCAGAATATCCCACAGATGGCTTTGTCGAGCGATTCAATAAAACTCTGACACAGATGTTAAAAATGTTTGTGCAGGACAACAGGAAGAATTGGGACATTCTCCTATCCTAACTGACGTTTGCCATTTGCGAGGTACCTCAGAGTTCCACAAGGTTTTCGCCTTTTGAGTTATTCTTCGGAAGATGGCCAAGAGGCATATTAGACGTTGTAAGGGAAAACTGGTAAGAAGATCCCTGTGCCAGGAATAATTTGGTGGAGTACATTATTCAAATGCAAGACCGGCTGAGGAAAGACAGATTGGTGGCCAAAATCAGTCTGGACAAAGCCCATGCAAAGCAGGCCAGGGGCTACAATCTGGCAGCTATGCACCGCACCTTCAAACCGGGAGACAGAGTTTTAGTTTTTGTGCCCTTATCTGAGAGCAAGTTACTCTGTAAATGACAGGAGCCCCATATGGTGGAAGAAAAAGTGGGGCTCTTAACTACAAGATTGTCCAGCCAGATAAATGGAAGAAAGACAAACTTTCCACATTAACCTATTAAACAGGTACACAAAGGTAAACCGGTTGATATAGTGCCACCTGGATTTTCAGAAAGCCTTTTACAAGGTCCCTCATAAGAGACTCTTGTTGAGATTAAAAAGTCATGGGATTGGAGGTCATGTAGGATCTGTGCTAGGCCAGCTGTTTTTAACATACTCAGAAATGACCTGGAAATAGGAATAATGAGTGGGGTGATCAAATTTGCAGATGACACAAAATTATTCAAAGTTGTTAAAACACAAGAGGATTGTGAAGAATTGTAAGTGGACCTTGATAAATTGGAAGACTGGATGTTCAAATGGCAGATGAAATTTAATGTGGACAAGTGCAAAGATATGAATCTAGGAAATTTAATTTGGACAAGTGCAAAATTATGCACCTAGGAAAGAACAACTCAAACTATCATTACACAATGCACCTAGGAAAACAGCACCCCAGAAAACAGCACCCACGAAAAAGATTTAGGCATGAGGAAAATAGTTAAGAAAAAGCTAAAAGGAGCAGCTGCAAAGGTTAAAGATTTACATCAAGCATGGGTGCTGTTTAAAAATACTCTCTTGGAAGCCCAGACCAGCTATATTCCATGTTTTAAGAAAGGTGGAAGGAAGTCCAAAAAATTGCCAGCATGCTTTAAAGGTGAGGTCAGAGAGGCTGTTATAAAAAAAAAAGCATCTTTCAGGAAATGGAAAAAGGAGCCAAATGCTGAAAACTGGAAATAGCATAAGTATTGAAGAAGATGTAGGGAAATTACCCATGACTGAAATGGTATTTAAAGGTGATGCTTCGGAAGAATTGAAAGATGTATTAGAACTATTTGATAAACTAAAGAGTAGCAAATCACCTATACCAGATGGTATACACCCGAGGGTGCTGAAAGAACTGAAATATGAGATTGCAAGCCTACTATTAGTAATCTGTGAGCTATCATTAAAATCATCTGTAGTACCATAAGATTGGAGAATGGCCAATGTAATACCAATTTTTTTAAAAGGGTTCCAGTGGTGATCTGGGAAACTGATGTCAGTACCAGGAAAAATGATAGAAACCATTATAATGAACAAAATTACTGAACATGTAGATAGTCATGGTTTAATGGGAGAAAGCCAACATAGCTCTAGTCAAGGAAGGTCTTATCTTACTAATCTGTTATATTTTTTGAAGGTGTAAATAAACAAGTAGACAAGAGTGAGCCAGTCAATATGGTGTATCTGGATTTTCAAAAAGCCTTTGACAAGGTCCCTCATGAGAGACTCTTGGCGAAGTTAAAAAGTCATAGGATAGTGGGCAGTGTAGTATTATGGATCAGGAGCTGGTTACAAGAGAGAAAGCAGAGGGTAAGGCTGAATGGCCAATTTTCCCAATGGAAAAAGGTAAATGGAGGAGTACCTCAAGGATCGGTACTGGTTCGCTGCCTTTAAACATATTTGTAAATGACCTAGAAATGGGAATAATGAGTGAGGTAAATTTGCAAATGACACAAAATTAATCAAAGTTGTTAAAACCCAAGAGGATTGGGGGGCAGAGCCTGGTTTCTGGTCAAGATGGACATGTAAGAGCTGTGCTCTGGAGGGAAATGGACAAGAATCCTGACTTTGGCAGTCTTTAATCAAATAGTTCCTACCTACGTTGATACCATTCGATACTGGATATGTCTGGTTCCAAACAGACGTGCTGCTAGCGCAAAGAGAACCAAGACGTAACCTCTCTCACCTCACAAGATGGCGGTCATCCAAGATTGTCCTGAGACCTTGCAGGAGATCTTGGCTGAGATCTGGGTGGTCAAGGACTTGGTCAAAGCTAATGGAGAATCACTATGTGCAATGCAGGAAGAAATCAATGCTTTGCGATCCTCTTTGGAGTCAAATACGGCTCGTTTGGAGAAGGTGGAGAACGTGGTGGCTTCGCATGGAGAAAGGCTTGAGGCCATTGAGAAGCAGGCCAAGTTGATACATTCATCACAAAGAGAGGTGGAAGACGGTGATAATCGCTCTCGGTGGAATAACATAAGAATATTAGGAGTTCCTGAGGGAGCAGAGGGTCTTGACTTGGTGTCCTTTTTGCAGGCAATGATTCCAAGTGTGTTAAAGTTGCAGTTTGCTATGCCGTTTGAGATCGAGCACACCCATAGAGTGCCTACTCAGTCTGTGGTCATGGGCAAGCGTCCATGCCCAATCATCTTGAAAGTTTGACGTTTTCAGCAAGTTTTGCAATTAATGGGAGCAGCCAAAGCACTTTCAACTTTGGAATATCAGGGACATAAACTCCTGTCCTTCCCAGACTTCGTGAAGGCAACCGTGGAGCGGAGGAAAAGATTTCTGGCGCTGCGTCCACGCTTGGAGCAACTGCAGGCCCGTTTTGGACTGCTATATCTGGCTCGCATGAGAGTCACGCTGCATAACCAGACCGAGACTTTTGATAATCCCAGGGAGTTATATGCATTTCTGGAAGCTAAGGAGTTGATGGCGATGCGGTAAAAGTCATTCTGCAACTTTTATTAGTCACAGTTTTATGGTGCTTGTTATCATGGGCATTTGACTGGTCTGAGGTCGTGTAAAGGTGACTTATCCACACAGGAACGACATTTCATTATGTAACATTGTTATATACTGGGACATCCATTCTGTATTGTGTGAAGGAGCTCCAGTGTACTATCCTGGCTGAAATGTTTCTTTTGTTTTCTTTCTTTCTTTTACAGAGCGCGATATTTTGAGTGACATAGAAGTGTGAAAGTATTAGGTCTTTTGCTCTCCTTGTCCATCTTGTCCTGGTGGGCTCACCCGCTAAGTTTTGTGTGTTATATAGCCCCCCTGGGTTTAGATGGTTTTGGGAAAATGTTTTTCCAGTTTTAGGTGTTCTTATTAGGACTGATCATATGACGGGGCTGGGATTAAAATGTGCATTTGTTTTTGTTGGGTTTTCTTCTCTGGGCTATAGGGGCAGCTAACACTTTAAGGGCGCTTAAGAAGTTGTTCTAAAATGTAAACTAAATGCTACAATTTGGTATGTTTCTGCAACATTTGATTGTTAATCGTCACTATATAGTCAGTATGTTTGCCTTTAAGATCATTTAACTGAATGTTGGGGCATTAATAATCCCACTAAGAGGAAAAGCTTTTTGCGGTATGGTCAGAAAGAAAGTGCTGACATCTTACTGTTGTAGGAGACACGCTTAAATGGAGAGGAGTCGTTGAGGCTAAATAGAAAGACATACTCTTTAGGGCAGTGGTTCTCAACCTTTTTTGTACCTCAACCCCTTTTACCATTGGTCAACTTGTGATGACCCCCAATGATAAAATCAAATGCGTCTCTCTTCCTTTACCGTTAACGCATTGTCGCTGTAATCATTTGTTGAATTATTAATATATTATAGGCCTTTGCAATATGTTTTTATTTATAAAATGTACTTATTTAAACCACAATAATTAATCACAATAACAAGTAACAATATTTGATTTCAAAATTATGATGATTTTGTAGTCAAATCACTAATATGAAATAAAATTATTTTTTCTACCTTTGTTGTCTGACCAATTTATTCTCCGATCATGCTGGTCCCGATCTGAGGCTTCTGCTTTCCTTTCTTCTCTTAGCTCTCTTTCTGTGGTCTATGGTCCATCTGCCATTTCTTATCTCTTCTTCTGTTCTCTTCACTTCTTTCCATCAGCCTATTTCCAGTCCCCTTCGAGTCCAAATACCATGGCAGCCCCTCTCAGCATCCACTCCCTTCCATTCCCATTCTCCCATCCCCTCGCATCAGCCCATTTATAGCCCTAGGCCCCCAGTTTTCTTCCAAGGCCAGCAGCTCTATCTCCCCTCTCCACCATCAGCCCATTTCCAGTTGAAGCTCACTTCCAGTGCTAGTCCCCCCCCCCACCCCATTACCAGTGCTAGGCTCCCCTAATCAGCCCATTACTAGTCCTACCCCCCCATCAGTCCATTTCCAGCCCTAACCTCTCCGGTCAGCTCATTTCCAATGCTAGCCCCCCCATCAGTCCATTACCAGTCCTATCTATTTAACATTTATAAAGTGCTTCAAACGTACGAAGCGCTGTACATACATGAAGAAAAGACAGCCCCTGCTCAACAGAGCTCACAATCTAGTCAAAAAGATCACAAAATACAAATACAATCAAGTAAGACAAAATATACCCCCCATCAGCCCATTACCAGTCCCAACCCCCCATTGATTAGTCCATTCCCAGTCTCAGCCTTCCCTAATCAACCCATTACCAGTCCTAGCCCCCGATCTGCCCATTACCAGTGCTAGCCCCCCATCAGCCCGTTATAATCCTAACCCGCACTGTCTCTCCCCTCTGTCCAGCATTTATCCCCTGTCTGTCCAGTATGTCCCTCTGTCTCTCCCCTTTGTCCATGTCATCCCCCTCCCTCTCTCCCTCCATGTCAGCCCCTCCTCTGTCCATGTCAGCCCTCCCTCCCTCCATATCAGCCCTCTCCCTCCCCCATGTCAGCCCCGTTGCAGGTTCCCTGCCCCCTCCTCCCCTCTCCCTATGTCTGCCTGCTACTGCCCTGTTCTTCTGCAGCTGTGGTTCCCTGTCTCTTAGGGAACCACGGCTGTGCCTGTGAAGCCGTTGCGGAACCTATCTCTCGACGGGCTCCATGCAGCATTGTCCCACCTCCAAAGGAAGTTGTTTACCACTTCCTTTGGAGGCGGGACAATGCTGCACGGAACCTGTCGAGAGGCGGGAAGGCTCTGCAACGTTTTCACAGGCACAGCCGCGGTTCCCTAAGAGGCAGGGAGCCGCGGCTGCAGAAGATTGGAGGCGGTGAGTTTGCTGCTGTCGAAAAGCGGACTCGGCAGGGGCAGCAACTTGTGCGATTTTTTATTTTTTATTTTTTTTTTAACGGCGGAGTGAGGCGACCCCTGCTAGATCCTGTGGCGACCCCCGTGGGGGTCGCGACCCACAGGTTGTGAACCACTGCTTTAGGGATTTCTCAGCTGCCTATCATAAGAACAATGGGGTAGCCATCTTAATGAGGAAAGTTCTATATGGATTTTCAATTATCACATACTGTTTTTTCCTAGTTTCCAAGGGACTTTGTTATAGAACTAGTGAGTCTATTATTCCTGAGGCTCACTTTTCTGCTCATTTTGCAATCTCATTTACCCTATTTGACTCAATGAGCTTTCAGCAGTATAATAGCAAAGTGGTCGCTGGTCTGTTTTATTGGTGGGGTCATCTTAAAGCTATAAATATGACTATCACTCCTAAAGTGAATTGTATAGTTGAAATATTATTAGTTCTCCTTACAGGGAGAGTATATCGTCAAACTGAAAGGATTCTAGCTCAGTTTCTATGGGAAAATAGCTGCCCAGAATTGCTTTCAGGAAGCTTAAATCTTAAAAAGAGGAAGGGGGGGAGGTGATTTTCTCTGATTTTCAGGCCTAGTACTGTGAGTTTTTACTAAAACAAGGTTCGCGATGGGTGGAGGGGGCCGTATGTTTGCGCTCAATATGGCTTGAACTAGAAGAGAGGTTAAGTAATCCCTTCCTCTAGAACCTTCTTCTTGGCCTGGTGTCTGTTGGGAGGTTGAAGTCTCATAGCGTATATCGGATACTCAGAAGGCCTTTCAAAAGTAAATGCAACTCATAGGGAGGATTGCCTGTTGAAGGGTAGCTAAATGGGTTCAGACAGCTGGGAATGAGTGTTAGTCTCATCGAGGAGATGTCGGCACTTTGAGACAAGTGGTGTGTGATTGTCCTAACATTCAGTCTTATTGGGTTTCAATATGGAACCGTATTAAAAAGGTACTGGGATTTTGGGCCAATCTGCCCTGGTCTGGGGTTGTTATTTAAGCAATAATTGGCATCTCGCTGTAACAGCGGGATTGTCAGTTTTAATTAACTTCATATTGGAAGTGGCCCTATTTTTCGTTATTTCTAAATGGAAAACATGCGGCAGAGCTGGGTTGACGTGACGGGTGGAACACTTGTGCTTATGATATATATATATGTGCAAACATAATGGTGTAATTGTTCCCTTGCATCCTTCTTTTCTTAAGTGAAAACTCTTCCTTTGTAGTGGAGTGGTTGCTCTTATATTGCCCTTGTAGGCCTAGTAAGCTCACAGATGTTTTGTGTTTCTTATATAGCCCCTGATGATCGCATGATGATGGGAGGGACAGGGTGGGGTGGGCTATGTTTAACCTTTTCTTTTCTCATGTTAAAATGTGTATTTTGATTTACTGCAATTTGGTTTTCTCTTTTGTTAGTATTTTGTTGGAAAATATAAATAAAGAAACTAAAAAAACAAACAAACCCCAAGAGGACTGTGAAAAATTGCAAGAGGACCTTGATAAATTGGAAGACTGGGCATTCAAATGGCAAATGAAATTTAATGTGGACAAGTGCAAAGTTATGCACCTAGGAAAGAACAACCCAAACTATGATTACACAATGCAAGGTTCCACATTGTGAACCACAACCTAGGAAAAAGATTTAAGTGCCATCATGGATAACACATTGAAACCCTCCACCCAGTGTGCAGCGGTGGCCAAGAAGGCAAATAGAATACTAGGAATCATAAGGAAAGGATTGGAGAATAAAACCAAGGATAGTATAATGCCCCTGTATCGTTCTATGGTGCGACCGCATCTTGAATATTGTGTGCAATTCTGGTTGCCGTATCTTAAAAAGGATATAGCGTTATTAGAAAAGGTTCAGAGAAGAGCCACCAAAATGGTAAAGGGGATGGAAAGATAACCCTATGAAGAAAGGCTAAAAAGGTTAGGGCTCTTCAACCTGGAAAAGAGACAGCTGAGGGGAGATATAAATCAATGAATAGAATGGAACGGGTAAATGTAGATCAATTCTTTATGCCATCAAAAAGTAGAAAGACTAGGGGACATGCAATGAAGCTACAGTGTAACCTATTTAAGACTAATAAGAGAAAATATTTTTTTACTCAGTGCGGAATCAAACTTGAAATTCTTTACCGGAGGATGTAGTAAAAGCTGTTAGTGTAGCTGGGTTTAAAAAAGGTTTGGACAAGTTCCTGGAGGAAAGGTCCATAAACCATTATTAAAGAGGACCCAGGTAATCCACTGCTTGCCCCAATACAAACATTATGGAACCTGTGTGTCTTTTGGGGAGACTGCTAGGTATTCGTGAATTGGATTGGCCACTGTTGGAAACAGGTCCTTATCTTCTTTTGTGCACAAAAGTACTTCACCACCTATACTGTGCCACTCCCTTGAGATTTTTCAGCCCAAATGCATGACCATTTCTCATGTTTCACTAGTTAGCTCTTCATGTTATTTATACCTTCCAGAGTATCATCTGCAAAGAGGCACATCTATTACAACTTTCTGGGACCTGCAACAGCTGTAATGGACTCCAAACCATGATGCAACACTTAACTGCACATGCTGGTGCTGAATCAGTTTCTTTTACTTAGTATCTTCTGCTTCTGCCCTCCCCCCCCCCCCCACCCCATACCATGGACTTCAAACATGCCTAGGACAAGGGTGACTGGAGAGCAAGTAGGTAGGGCTACTGATACTTTTACAACCCTAAACAAAGGCACAGGGCAGCAACTATAAGCACTGGGCAAACTAAATAGGTTATTTCCGTCTATCTGCGGTGTTACAATGTTATTAGAAAAGGTACAGAGAAGAGCCACCCAAATGGTAAAGGGGATGGAAGGATAAGAACATAAGAACATAAGATATGCCATACTGGGTCAGACCAAGGTCCATCAAGCCCAGCATCCTGTTTCCAACAGTGGCCAATCTAGGTCATACGTACCTAGCAGTTTCCCCAAAAGACACAGGTTCTGCAATGCTTGTACTAGGTCAAGCATTGATATCCTGAGTCCCTTCTTAATAATGGTTTATGGACCTTTCCTCCAGGTACTTGTCCAAACCTTTTTTAAACCCAGCTACACTAACAGCCTTTACTACATCCTCCGGTAACAAATTCCAGAGTTTGATTACACGTTGAGTGAAAAAATATTTTCTTCTATTAGTCTTAAATAGTTTACCCTGTAGCTTCATTGCATGTCCCCTAGTCTTCCTATATTCTGATAACGTAAACAGTCGATCTACGTTTACCCGTTCCACTCCGTTCATTAATTTATAGATTTCTATCATATCTCCCCTCAGCCGTCTCTTTTGCAGGTTAAAGAGCCCTAACCTTTTTAGCCTTTCTTCCTAGGAGTATCCTTCCATCCCCTTTACCATTTTGGTGGCTCTTCTCTGAACCTTTTCTAATAACGCTATATCCTTTTTAAGATAGGGCAACCAGAATTGCACACAATATTCAAGGTGCGGTCTCACCATGTAACGGTATAGAGGCATTATAATATCTTTTGTTTTATTTTCCATTCCTTTCCTTATGATACCTAGCATTCTATTTTCTCTCTTGGCTGCCGCTGCTCACTGGGCCGAGGGTTTTAACATGTTATCCACAATGACGCCTAAATCTTTTTCCTGGGTGGTGGTTCCTAATGTGGAACTTTGCATTGTGTAGCCATAGTTTGGGTTGTTCTTCCCTAGGTGCATAACTTTGCACTTGTCCACATTAAAATTCATCTGCCATTTTGATGCCCAGTCTTCCAATTTATCAAGATCCTCTTGCAATTTTCCACAATCCTCTTGGGTTTTAACAACTTTAAATAGTTTTGTGTCATCTGCAAATTTGATAACCTCACTCGTTATTCCACTTTCCAGGTCATTTATGAATATGTCAAAAAGCAGCGGACCCAGCACAGACCCCTGGGGTACACCACTATTCACCTTTCTCCATTGGGAAAATTGGCCATTTAGCCCAACCCTCTGCTTTCTATCTTTTAACCAGTTCCTGATCCACAGTAGTACACTGCCTCCTATCCCATGACTCTTTAGTTTTGCCAAAAGTCTCTGATGAGGGACCTTGTCAAAGGCTTTCTGAAAGTCCAGATACACTATATCAACCAACTCACCTTTGTCCACCTGTTTATTCACACTTTCAAAAAAACATAACAGATTAGTAAGACAAGATCTTCCTTGTCTAAAGCCATGTTGGCTGTCTCACATTAGGCCATGACTATCTACATGCTGAGTAATTTTATTCTTTATGATGGCTTCTACCATTTTTCCCGGTACTGACGTGAGGCTCACCGGTCTATAGTTTCCCGGATCATGCCTGGAACCCTTTTTAAAAATTGGTGTTACATTGGCGATCCTCCAATCTTCAGGTATTAGAGATGATTTTAATGATAGTTCACAGATTACTAATAGCAGGTCTGCAATCTCATATTTCAGTTCTTTCAACACCATTGGATGTATACCATCCAGCCCAGGTGATTTGCGACTCTTCAGTTTAATAGTTGTAATACATCTTCCCGATATATCAATATTTCCTTCAATTCTTCCGCACCTTTAAATACCACTTCAGTCATGGGTAACATCCCTACATCTTCCTCAGTAAAGACCGAAGCAAAGAATTCATTCAGACTCTCCGCTATCGCCTTGTCGCCTCTTAGTGCCCCTTTAACTCCTCTATCATCTAATGGTCCAACTGACTCTCTCACAGGTTTTTTGCTACGAATGTACTTGAAAAAATCTTTATTTCGTGTTTTTGCTTCCGCAGCAAGCTTCTTCTCAAATTTTCTCTTTGCCTTCTTTATCAATGCCTTGCATTTGACCTGCCAGTGCTTGTGCTGTTTCCAGGTTTCATCGTTTGGCTCTTTTTTCCATTTCCTGAAAGATGCTTTCTTGGCAACAACAGCCTCTCTGACCTCACCTTTAAACCATGCTGGCAGTTTTTTGGATTTTCTTCCACTTTTCTTAAAGCATGGAATACAGCTGGTCTGGGCTTCCAAGCTCTGGAATTTATTACCGGAGGATGTAGTAAAAGCTGTTAGTGTAGCTGGGTTTAAAAAAGGTTTGGACAAGTTCCTGGAGGAAAGGTCCATAAACCATTATTAAAAGGGACCCAGGATATCACTGCTTGACCCAATACAAGCATTGTGGAACCTGTGTCTTTTGGGGAGACTGCTAGGTACTTATGATCTAGATTGGCCACTGTTGGAAACAGGATACTGGGCTTGATGGACCTTGGTCTGACCCAGTATGGCATATCTTATGTTCTTATGTCCTGGTAATCACACAGATACTCAAGTTTTCAGAAAATTCATAATAAATATGCATGAATGCATTTGCATACACTGTATCTCCAAGGCAAGCAAATTTAGGGCCCAATATTCAGCAGCAGCAACTAGGTTCCCAAAATGTATACAGATTTTCAATACTGCTTCTCCCATGGATTAACAGTGGATTTCCCCTGTCCTCTTTAATAATGGTTTATGGATTTTTCTTCCAGGAACTCATCCAAACCTCTTTTAAATCCAGCTAAACCAACAGTTTTTATTACATTCTCTGGTAACAAATTCCAGAGTTTGATTACACATTGAGTGAAAAAATATTTTCTCTGATTAGTCCTAAATATTTTCTCTGATTAGTCCTAGCTGTAGATAGTTCCCCCAGTTGAAACCCAAGTTGTATCACCCTGTTTTATTGTAAGTGCACAACAGTGAGCCTGTTATGCACAAAAACTGTTGTCTGTAAAACGCACTGATTTTAAAGAGCATGGTATATAAATGCAATAAAATAAAATAAATAAATAAATGTACTACATTCTAGCTTTATTGTGTGTCCCCTAATCTTTCTACATTTTGAAGGAGTAAACCACTGATCTAACTTTACCTGTTCCACTCCATTCATTATTTTATACACTTCTATCATATTTCCCCTAAGCCATCTTTTTTCCAAGTTGAAAAACCCTAACCTTCCAAACCTTTTCTTGTAGAGGTAGCCTTCCATCCCCTTTACCATATTTTGTTGCTCTTCTCTGTACCTTTTCTAATTCTGCTATATCCTTTTTAAGTTATGGTGACCAGAACTGCACACAATATTCATGGTGTGGTTTCACCATGGAGTGATACAGCAGCATTATAATATTCTTTGTTTTATTCTCCAATCCTTTCTTTATGATTTCTAGCATTTTATTTGCTTTCTTGGCCATGGCTGCACATTGGATAGAGGGTTTCAATGTATTATCCGCGATGATGCCCAGATCCTTTACCTGGTGGTGATTGCTAATATGGAAACTTGCATTGTGTAACTGTAGTTTGGGTTGTTCTTCCCTAAGTGCATAACTTTGCACTCATCCACATCTGACATTTGGATGCCCAATCTACCACTTTTTCAAGGTCGTCTTACAATTTTTCACAATCTTCTTGTATTTTAACAACTTTGAATAATTTTGTGACATCTGCACACCTCACTCGTTATTCCCATTTCCACGTCATTTATAAATATGTTAAAAAGCAGCGGGCCCAGCATGGATCCCTAGAGCACTCCGCTTTTCTCCTTTCTCCATTGGAAAAATTGTCCATTTAGCCCTACTCTCCGTTTTCTATCTTTTAACTAGTTCAGCGGGAAAGCTAACAAGGCAGTGACGATATTCAGTTGCTGCCTAGATAGTTTTGGTGGCAAAAGTTACTCGAGCCTTTAATGTGCCTCTTTCGCTGCCAAGGGCTAACCGGGCAGTGGCTTAATATTGCTGCTGCTTGGTTATCCCAGGGTGAACCCCCCACTTTGTCTCTGGAACACCCCGATGCTAGCCACCTAGCATCGGGGCACCTAGCAACAGCAGCAACCTCAGATATTCATTGGCACTAACTGTATTTGTACTATCCTGGTTACCACAATTAACACAGTTGGCTGGTCTGCCAACCACGTTAATCATGTTGAATATTGGGCTCGCAAGTCTTTGATACAATAATAGCTACATTCTTAATGCAGATTGTGACATCAGAGAAGATGAGACTAACAAAGCTGACTTGTATCACTGCAATAGAAAATGGATTTGGGCGTATTGAGTGACAACATGGAGCTGTGCTGTATATAGTTGTGTTTTAGGAATCTGAAGGAACATTGCCTTGTTTTCATTGGCTAGATTATTTCTGAAGTTTTTTTTTAAAACAGCAAGGATCTTGTTGTAATTCTATTTCAGGCAGAGACTGGTGAGAACAAAAGATTTGGGGATGTATATTTTAAGGCATGGGTGCCTCCTGATACAGTGAATTCCCTTTCTCTGCTATACTGGTTCAATGCAGCAGGCCACCAGTATATTCAATATCAGTCAGTGTGAAAATTTACGGTCTCTCTAGTTAAATATTGATCCTGGTTTTATTTGTCTGGACATTTGTTTCGGGACTCAATAGTTCCTAATCTCACCTTTGACAAAATCTATTATCTACTTATGATTTAATGACTTCTGAAACACTTTCCAACTCACCATTCAAATATCTTTTCTCAAATCTCTCTCTCCTTTTCACTGTGCCTCTAACGCCTCTCCACTTTTTGTTTCTTTTCCACCTCTAGCCCTCCTGCTTCTTTGACTCTGTTTCTTGAGATTCTGTTCTGCCTCAGTTTTCTCTCCTGCCTCAATTTATAGAGTGATTAGCAAACATTCCCAAACCTATACAATTTACAATGCAGAATTAACTTGACTGACATTTTTTATTTTAGCGTAGGCACTGAGTAGGAGAAGACATGTTCTGAATAGGACCCTTATGTTCTATATGTGGAAAGCAGTCATTATCCTTTCATGGGACTATGTAATTCCTGTTCTTTAAAAATATACAAAATCCAAGCCTGAACTTCTGACATCTTACCTAGTTTCCATTTCTGCAGTCCATCTCAGATCAGTCAATGCAGGCACATGAGGATAAGCAGTTTCCCAATCCATCTCTTCCCCAAGTGCTCATAATATTAGAATCCCATTTGCTATATATTCACCTAAAATATGGGCACCAAAACATTCTCATATAAATAGCTTCTACTCATCAACCTCTCAATAATTTCCATTGTGGTACTTAAAAGGACAGCTGTATATCTAAAAACTAAAGAGAAAGGAACACCATTTTAAATATTAGTGCACAATTTAGAAACATAGAAACATGATGGCAGAAAAAAACCATGACCTATTTAGTCTGCCCTTTCATATCAACTACAGTGCTCCCTTTTTTTCTTCTGTATAAATTGTATATATGGGGACCCTCCCAACTTAGTGTAATCAAATGTATACCCAGATCTGTGTGCTACAATCAAATGTATATTCCATCCAACTGATTATCCCGTGTTACGTAAATCATTGACTAATCAAAATGTAAATCTGAAAAATCTCAATGTACTGTACAATGCATTATGATTCTGTAAAGTAAACCGCTGCTGATCGTAGGAAGCAGCGGTATACAAATGTTTACTAAATAAAAAATAAATAAAATCAAGAAATCAAGAAATCTTCTGTGCTTGTCCCGTGCTTTTTTGAATTCAGATACTGTCCTCATTTCTACTACCTCCACTGGGAGACCATTCCACCCATCTACCACTCTTTCCGAAACAAAATTTCTCCATGGACTGCAGGATTGCGTCAGCCACACCTGGTGACGTCCTCCGGGCGACGCCAAGGTCGGAAGTGCTCTCCAGAGCTCAGATTTCTGAGCGTGCTCAGGTAGCCCACCTCCCTGGACCGCCCCTAGCCTGGCAAGTTTTGTTTCCTTCTGCCTTGCCAGCAAGACGGACCCTGCTCTCCACTCCAGAAAGAAACATCCACTTCATTAAGAACATCAGATACCCCAGAAAGAAACATCGTTACTCACCGCGATGCCCAAACCGGGGTTCAAGAAATGCCCCTGTGGCAAGAAGATGAGCAGCACAGATCTACACGATCTCCTCATGTTATCTACTCCTTCCTGGGTGTCGACTCTATTGCATATTTTGGTATACCACTGCTGCAAGATCCATGGTTTACATTTCACCACCACTTGAGTTAAGATATAAACATTTAGCCCCTACTTAAAAGTATCAGTTGTGTTTTTTTTTTTAAAGAACTTTTACAAAAAACGCAACGACTATTGAACTTAACATGGTCATCTAGTTGGGTCCCATCTTTCCTTCCAGCACAGATTATGTATTTCAGGGATATTTTTCACATGCCACTAGTAGCATAAATACTTCCCAAGCCGCCCCTGTGGGGCAGGCAGGGTTGACCCAACCATTATGGAAACTAGGTAGTCACCTAGCAGAGTAGCTTGGATGTCCGCATGCCCATTTGTGACTGTCCAAATCGCAAGTAGCGCTTCTAAATTTCCCCTCTATGTTTCTTAATAAAATACTATTATAAATAGCTGAAATTGTTCCTTGAATGCAGTTGTGGACATTTACACCTTTCTGAGAGCAAGTGTAAATGTTCATGCAGAAAATTCACTAGCACAGGCATAGATTAAGGTATTTCATAATTATGCACCTTAATCTAACCACATACTCCAACTCTGCTGTGCCCAGACCGCGTTTCTAGCTATGCTCACCAGCAAAGTACACACCTTCATGACAAGAGACATACATTTAGGCCAGTTGGTATTCTATAAGAAGCCTTTTACATGGGCATATGGCTATATAAGTGCAAAAAAGATTATAAAATGTCCCACATGATTCCTGTGATATGGTGGGCCAGAAGGCATATACTCCAAATTCATAAATGACATTGTGGACCTACTTTTAGTAATATCATTAAAATTGTCAGGGGTGATCCAGGAGCTACAGACTAATGAGCCCAATGTCAGTGCTGAGCAAAATGATAGAAATGTAGAAACCCCTAAGATCTTCTATAATAATTCTGCTAGGACCTCTATTGGCTCTGCTAGAGACCGTTTCTGATCCTTCTGCAAGCCCTCCCTGTTTCTAGAATGGGAGGGGGAAGAACATTCTTACTAGTGAGGTAATGTTGGGAGGATTCTGGCTGGGTGATGGAAGCAGCGAGGAGGAGTTAAATTATTGGTGGGAATGTTTTAAGAATAAAAACCTCAAGTTCCAGCTTAAATCTTGGTCTTTGGCTCCACAGCCACTGAACCACAAAGTGGTGCCTCTGGCCTCTCTCACCTGGGCTAAGTTCCTGGAGGAAAGGAGGAGGACTGAATACATCTTAGACCGTGTCCCTGGATTACTGGAGGGAGGTGACTTTGGTTGCTTCAGCTGTGGCACCAATGGGGGACTTTTCAGTAGACTCTGGGTGGTATAATTGCTTCAGTGCTTTATAGGAGAGAAGAGCTGCAAAGAAATACTATATTCAAGGAGATGAGCTGGAGCAGGGCCTGAACACCCATTCCACAGGCAGAAGATGTGGAATACTTCCTACAAGGAGAGGAGGATTTACAAGTTGTCCTCACCATAGTGAACGTCAGAGACCTCCACTGTGGAGGGAGATGAGAGTAAGTGGATGGAGCTCCTCTTTTGTGATTGTTGCTTTGTGTGACTTGTGACTGTACAGTTTATTGAAGTAGCTGTCAATACACCTTTTGTTTTGGTTCAGAACAAACTCCTAGGCTGACTGGACTTCACCCTGGCATAGACAGAGGAGTAATTTAGTCTGAATGCGATAGGCCGTTCAGAATTTTCCCGGTCATGCCTCAAGTACCCTTCAACAAAACCCAAGAATCAGACCTAGCAAAGGGGGAGGAAGGATCTGACCCTTGATATCTGTGCTTCCAGGTTGTCCTACAGTCAATCCAGAGGCTGTAGGTAACTACCAGTCTAGCTAAGGTTACAGAAGCTATTATAAAAAAAACAAAAATTAGTGAATGCATAGATAGTCATGGTTTAATGGGACAATGTCAGCATGGATTTAGCCAAGAAGAGTCTTGCCTCATCACTCTGCTACATATTTTTGAAGCATGAATATTCACAAGGGTAAAGGTGAGCCAGCTAATGGGAAGGCACATGGATACCACATGGAGAATGGAATTGAGACGTTGAGGTCTGGACATTCACGATTCAGGTGATATTGAAGAAAAGGCTCGGCCGAACATGGAGCCTTTTCTAAAATACATATGAGTATATGCAGGAGGGCATGTGCATTTGCCAGCAGATAGAACTGGAGAAGCCGTTTTACAAATCTACACATGGGAAAAATCAAAGGAGGCAACTCGGCAGTTTACATGTCGAGTTGGTATTTTGCAATGCTATACATATAAATGCTGTCAATTAACAACAGAGGCTGATATCTTTAATTATTTCAGTTTGGGGGGGGGGGGTGAATAAAAAATGGGAGATTAAGAAGGATAATCCTCTTAATCCCTCCTGTAAAGGGCTGGCCAAAACATGCACTTTTTAAAAACCTATT
This sequence comes from Ichthyophis bannanicus, assembly GCA_033557465.1. NCBI lineage: Eukaryota > Metazoa > Chordata > Amphibia > Gymnophiona > Ichthyophiidae > Ichthyophis > Ichthyophis bannanicus. The sequence continues at coordinate 103,920,545 of CM066039.1, forward strand.
CATGCCAGTGAGCAGCTGTAAATCCGGACATCGTGGACAATTTTGATCGCACACATGCATTCCTTATATGAAATGGAGAATACACAGGTAGACTTTTGACCTGACCATGCCCCCAACATGCCTTTGCAATTTCTATGTATTATAGACATACATGTGTACATTTATCCCTTTCTAAAATTGCCATTTACATGCGGATGCCATTTACACAGGGAAATTTTGAATAAGGCTTCTAAAATAACCCTCATGGTGTATTTAGATTTTCAGAAAGTGTTTGACAAAGCCCCTCTTGAGAGACTGTTGAAGAAATAAAAAGCCATGCAATAGGATGCAATGGAAACCAATTAAAAATAGAAACAGAGAGTAGGGCTAAATGGTCAATTTTCTCAAAGGAAAAAAGTGAATAGTGGAATGCCCCAGGGAACTGGACTGGGTGCTTTTTTTAAATTTGACAATTTTTATTAAACCCTATAACAAATTTTACAACATAAGAGTCTGCTGTCTTTTTCTTTGCAATACTCCTACTTCTCCCTTCATCTCTCCCCACCCCCTTGTTAACCCCCTCCTTCTCCATCTACCCACAAAGCTCATTGTTCATGGTAAACCGCGCTGATTCCGAATAGTGCGGTATAGAAAAACTAATAATAAATAAATAATAAATAAATAAATAAAGCTAAGAAATAAAAAATCAGCATCTAAGAACAATGATTAAGAAGAGCAATATTCAAAAACAGCAAAATTCAAGGGAAAACAAGGAACATTACAGAGTCTTCAGATTACCAAAAAGGGAGGTCACTGTTCTTTCCTATAGGGTCACTAAGATGAAATTTGGATATGAAAAGCTTCCAAATCTTTTTAAATGCCTACAACTTATCTCGTCGGAGGGCTGTTAAGTGTTCCAAACCTTTTATCTCATGCATATATGCATACCAACTGAAGGTCGTGGCAATCTTCGCAATCACACACCTTGGCCACCACCACAAATAATCTCACCAATGCCCCCATCTTCCCCTCCCACTGCAGGCCCAAGAGAGCATTCTCCTTATTCCAGGCCACCTCTTTCCCCATTAAGCCTGCCACTTCATCATATATCCCATCTAAAAAGGGACGTAATTTGGAGCAGTCCCACCACATGTGGCAGTAATCCCCCATCTCCAGACACCCTCTCCAACATGGAGCTGAAAAGCTACTCCATTTTTTATGCAAGTGAAGTGGGGTAATGCACCAATGGTACAGCAGTTTATAATTATGCTCTACATGCTGTGTTGCCACATGTCCCTTTGTTAAGCCCTTAAATACCTCTTCCAAAGTGCCTTTCTCAAGGGATCTCCCTATATCTCGATTCCATTGGCCCTGATACTATAATTTACCAGACTCTTGTGCCTTCAGTATCAAGTGATATATTTTTGAGAGAGCCCGGTGGCGTGTATGTGGGTGCCAGCTTCTCAAAATATGTCAGACCTTGGGAGATCCTCTTATTCCAGCCATTTCCTGCCAGCTAGTGACACACCTGGAGATAGCCATAAAAATCATTCTGGGCCAACCCAAATTTCTCCCGAAGGTCTATAAAAGAGAGCATATGTCCACCTGCATTCAACTGACTTACCGTATGCAGACCCAGGGTTTCCCATTTCCTAAAAAGGGGGTCCTGCAACCCTGGTGGAAACTCAGAATTGTAGCAAATAGGCTGCAGCAAGGACTTTCCCACCTGTAGTGACCTACCTACCTTATGGTTCTCCACTATATACCAATCACATGACTTATGAAAGCATTTGTTGAGAATACCCTAGGTTTATCTAGTCATGTGTGCACCACAAAGGTAGTTTTCTTGCAATAGCATGTGCTAGCCTAACCCACTTCTTTGGAGACCCTCCTGCCAACTAAGAATATTAGGCAGTTGGGTCGCATAGTAGTACCAAACCAAATTAGGGACAGTCAAACCTCCCATCAAATGCCTTTTTGGCGGATTTGAAGAGGTAAACCTTTACAATGGATTTGAAGAGGGGGAGAGAAGAGACTTGACATAAAGAAACAGGAAGTTTGATCCAAGCATAAGGAGCAGCAAGATGGAAAGATTGAAGCCTGGAGTTGGCAGTAGAAGAAAAGGGCATCGAGAGAAGAAGGCCGGCCCAGGAGTGGAGTTCACGAGGGCGGGAGTAGGGAGAAATAAGAGAGGAAAGGTAATGAGGGGCAGTGGAGTGAATGCATTTATGAGTTAGAAAAAGAAGCTTGAACTAGATACAGAAGTGGAAGGGGAGCCAGTGAAGAGATTTTAAAAGAGGAGTAATATGAGTGTATCAGGGAAGGCAGAAAATTAGCCATGCAGCAGAGTACTGAATGGATAGAAGAGGAGAAAGATAACGCCGAGGGAGACCAGAAAGGAGGAGGTCCAGAACAGACCCTTGGGGTACACCATCTGAGAGAGGGATGGCAGTAGAGGAGGAACCACCAGAACAGGCACTGAAAGAGCGATTGGAGAGATATGAAGAGAATCAAGACAGCACAGAGTTCCTAAAACCAAGAGAGGAGAGGGTGTCAAGGAGGAGGAGGTAGTCAACAGTATCAAAAGCAGCAGAAAGGTCTAGAATACTGAGAAGTGAGTACGGGCCTTTGGACTTGGCGAGAAATAAGTCACTGGAGGCTTTGGCAAGAGCTGTTTCAGTAGAATGAAAGGGTCAAAAACCAGACAGAAGTGGATTGAGGAGGGCATGACAGGAGAGAAATTCGAGACAGTAGTGAAGAACTGAACATTCAAAAAGTTTGGAGATGAATGAGAGAAGGGAGATGGGTCGATAGAAAAACAAGAAGGGTCAAGTGAGGCTTTTTTAGGAGAGGAGTGATTACAGCATGTTTGAAGGTTATGGGGAAGGTTGCAGTGGAGAGCAAAAGGTTAAGAATATGTGAGATGGAAGGGATGATAGAGGAGGAGATGGAGTTGAGGAGGTGAGTGGGGGATGGGATTGGAAGAGTAGGTAGCAGGTTTGGAGGAGAAAAGGAGCATTGCTGAATGGGAGTGGTGAAAAAATAGGGCAGGGGATGAGAAACTGAAGAGGAGGTGTGCTGGAATAATGTTATGCGCATGTGCTACAATGCTATCTGGCATATTAACATCAGTATTATTCTGTGCAGAATAATATTGCTTTTTATGCACCAAACAGCATCCCAGTACATGTGCACAAATAGCTTTTTTTTTGTGGGCAAGATATACATAGGTGCAGCTAGTGCTGACCCATGTATGTATGCATCTGGCTTGCTCTCTTTGTTTAGCGCAGACCTTTTGCACTAAACCTATTTACATGCTATTTGGTTACAACATAAGAGAGCAAAACTTTTGTGCTAAGCTTGCTTTAGGAACTGTGCACTGAGCTTTAGCTCATAGCTCTAATGTAAGGTTTCTGCATCGGCTCGAGAGTCTTTGAGTATTGCTCCATTCAAACCACCCTTCCACTCTCCCTATTAGGTGAGAGATACACACAGATATACATTCATACACACAGAAGCAACATAAATACAAGCACATGCACATGCAGAGATGATGAAAAGAATTTCATGAACTATTACAACAAAATAATTACTATATTGGGTCAAACCAAAGGTCCGTCATGCCCAGTATCTGTTTCCAACAGTGGCCAATCCAGATTGCAAGTAATAAGATTCCATGGCTTGCCCCCACAACGACCTTAATTATGATTCTTCTAGGAGTCTATCAAACCCTTTTTTAAACTCAGCTATGCTAATTGCTTTGACTTTATTGTTCCAATACTGCTTTTTTCCAGTACTCCATAGTTAACTAGATCAGTTCAACATCCAAGGAGAAGACTCCATCTCTTCAACTATTTATTACGAGTAAGTGGAACAAGGAATTTACTGTGATAGTTGAAACCAAGAGTGTAGCACTGCTATTGGTTCAATGCGCAGGATGAGTCTGTCTTAATAAACTGCTTTAGTTGGACAACTGCTGACAGGGTGGAATATTCAGAACATCCCCCTGTTGATCCCCAATCCTCGGGAGCTACGGATTTCTTGGCCCTTGGTAGGCAACACACCTTTAGAAGAGGTGAAATTAACTCTGAAGAAACATCCAAAGTTTCTGTCAAGTATGCCTTGCCGAAAGAGTGGAGACTCGAGGGAAGTTAATCAATCTCAAATTACTGAACCTGGACAAGTTTTCCAAATTCTCCAACTTAACCTGTAATAAGGCAAAGTTTTTACTGTAGACTTCGGATTGCTCTTCCAATGCAACAGGTCTAGTCTGTACCTCCGCGGTTTGTACTTGAGCCATTGCCATCTTCTTTTCCAGTTGTTCAACTGCAACCAAAGTATTACAGTTCAATACTTCTTTTCCAATCACCTGGACACAAACAGAGTCAATACAGTTCAATATTCAATGTCAATGATGAAACCTGGAGTAACATTACCTCCTCCAAGGAGACAATAGCATGCCATATAGATTCAAGCATGAAATTTGCTGGTCGTTCTAAAGAAACAGCCACTGTATCACTGGATTGAGTCGGGACAGCTTCCATTCTTGCTGGCATCCCACCTCCTCTCACACTGGCAAATGCTATCGCCACCGGGCTTCCACTCGTTGATGCCATGAGTTCAGCTGGATAATGTTGTTCGGGGACAGGAAGACCCATGGCCCACTCAGCCCTCAATCCTGACCTTCACAGCTCCAGCAAATCCCCCTACACTAGGGAGGATTCCAGATTCAGGCAACTCTCAGGGGAATGTTGTTAGTGGAACACCTTTGGCACCAGCCTTAAATCAGGGAAGAGAGGTGATGACGAAGCAGCCATCAAGCTGTCCAACTCCGGCCAAACTGCAGCCTGGCTTGCCTCCCCCAAATCTGCCGGATCTTGAGGTGCACAAGTTAAATAGTAATTCAAAAGGTCCCATGACTTCTGAAGAGACTGGCGTAAAGGTAAGAGGGGAATGGGAAGGCAACAAACCCTCTCTACCCTTGTGCTTCTTCCCCATTGAGAAAATACACACTTCAGAGGAGCCAAGTCATCACCATCTTAACTCCTCATCTCATGACTTTTTAATTTCCTCTCGAGTCTCTCAGGAGGGGTTGTCAAATGCAGTCTGAAAATCCAGATACAGTATTCTGTATTTGCTGGTTGACCTTTATCCATATGTTTATCATGCCTTCAAAAAAATGTAGACCTCCCTTGGCTAAATCCATGTTGGCTTTGTCCTGTAAAACCATGACTATCTATGCGTTAAGTAATTTTGCTCTTTGTAATAGTTTCTACCATTTTGTCTGTCACTGATATCTGGCTCACCAGTCTATAGTATTCTGGATCATCCCTATATTTCTAGGCAGATAACATATCAGCAGGAGGCTTCCCTCCAACAGGAAAAAAAATAATCTTCTAAGTCTGATTAGACAGAAATGATACAGAATCTGGGGAGGAAATGTATTAAATCGTGTTGCTTTAGTTACTATTAACATGGAAGAGGAGAGATCAGAGCAGTGAATTTTTTGGTCAGGAAGAGCAGGCAGGAGCGCTTATCCTTGCTTAGCCTAGCTCTGTCCTAACTCTCTGTGTGTGACCCCAGAGTAACTTTATTTCCTAGTCAGTGTCTTCACTTCTTATTTTCTTATTTTTTTATTTTTTCCATTCAATGGATGTTGGAAAGAAACTATACGGAAGGATCAAGAATGTCTGGGGGAAAACAACTCTCCAAAAATGTAATTGAATGAGACCAAATTTAGCATGGAGGAAAAAAGTGGTAAAAAAGACATATTGAGCTTGAAAATGTACTAGATTGGACTGAGAGTTACAGAAAAATAAAGCCCCCACCGAAACTAATGCCCCAGTGTCTTTCTATAGAAGCGGTTCCAGCTTCTACAACACACTTTGATACACTGAAACATACCAGTTAGGGAATTAATTAGTACAAATTGACTCTCTCCTCTTTTCCAATCCCCTGGGCACACACAGAGTCAACACAGTATAAACACACATTCATGCCTCCCCGCAGCCACAGACACACATACAAATAAACACACACACACACACACACATATACACCCATGACATACAAATACACACACATGACTGATCACTACTCACCACTTGCTGAATGTTCAGAACCTACAATGTTGGCTGTTTACCCCTTTTGTCCTGAGCCCCTGATGAAGGCCTAGTGCTGAAACGTGTTGGGACAGACCTCATAGGCACTTTAATAAGACAGTTTGGCTGAAATTCGACGGTGTCCTGTATTACCTGCTCCTCCTCGGTTCTATGTATCTTCGGGTTGCTGTGCTTTTTGTGGTTCCCCCTAATTTCAGTGGCATCAGAGGTAAAGGGCATTGCTTCTGTTGTGGTCTTCTCAATCCTAGTAGAAGAAGATGTAAAATTAAATTCTTTTATGAAAAAATAGGTGGAATTTTAGAGCTATATAAAATATTTATCTATATGTATTAAATAAAGGGCTGCTAGTGTGTGTTTTAAATTTTTAAATTACTGAATGCTACCTAGACTGGTCAGTTCAAAATATATGGGGAAAAGATGCCTGAAGAGGGAGGACCCTTCTCCGCCCAGTCCAGGTGCCCCAGTTATGCGCTTCAAAATCTGGAAACCCTAGGCCAGAATAGGATTGCCAAGAAAATCCATATAATAATCATCAGTAGTCCGGCAAGTAGTGGCAGAAGTTCAGGTTATGAGCCTCCAAGCAAGAATTTTGAAAGGGCCTCCAGAATAGGGGAAGTTCACTTTAGCAGAAACAGCTGCAAGTGGGCCCCTTTCTTGCTGTGCCTCAGGGTAGAATTTACGCCTCTGCCAGCAACTGCTTGCATCCCTAGCAGTAGACATGGCTTCAGTCCCTTCCAGGCCTTATGAATCCTCATCTTCCCTCACTGTCTGTGTGCTTCCTCTCCTTCCCTCTACCTCCACTCATCTTTTCAAAGAAGCCTCATGGTTTGGTCCGGTTTTGAGTAGGGCAGTGGGTTGTTAGGGTGTACAGAGCCTAAGTTTACATCATAGCTCTCCCTTTGCCTGTGGTATAAACAGAAGGTGGGGCCTATATGAATTTGGATTTACTTTTCAAATCTGGTGAGCTACTAGATATTCAGGCACAGTTGTAAGGGTTTATAATCTAAAGGATAGTTTTTCTAACTTGTTTTAATGCATTAACAAATGTTATTACTGTTAATGCACATTATTAGTAAATAGGTATCACTGATAATAACGGGGCCTGTGTTAAATAGCCTTAATGTGTGTTAATGCATTAATGCAGGTTAGTAAAGCTAGCCCTCTGTTTGTACCTGAGGTAATGGAGCGTGAAAATAACTTGCCCAAGGCCACAAGAGTGTCAATGGGAACAGCAGAATTTGAGTTTCAGTTTCCCAAGCTATTGCTCTAACCACTAGGCTAGTCTTCCATTTCACGCCACTTCAGAAGAGGTGAAGTGTGGGAGCAATTTAGGGTTGCCAACTGGCTCCAGATGCGCCCGACGGGCTTGATCCAGTCCTGGGTTTACCCCATTGCATGCAGTGACTTGTAGTTTTCCTTTTCTTATAGAGTGCAATGGAGAAATCAGAACTACATATCCCTGCATGCAATGAGGTAAATCCAGAACTGGATCGAACCTGTCGGGCGCATCTGGCTCCAGTTGGCAACCCTAGAGCAATTTGCAGCCTGGGGAGAAAAGGCATGAATAGAGCTCCTTGGTGATAGTCGTAGTAGAAGTAGTAGTAGTAGGAGGAGCTCTTGGGGGTTGGGCTGGAGTAAGAGTGATTGTGACATTGCAATGGAGGAGAAAATGGAGTGAATGGATGCCCATAGAAGTGCACAATGTGCTTGCTTTGGGCCTACTGGTGTCTCAATTCTAATCCTCAGTTTCTTCACTGCTTCTCTGTATGAACATGACCTTTCTAAATTAATATTTAGCTATGAGGTTCCCAATTAATTTTTAACTAAGAAAATAGCCAGCAAAGCGCTCATTGTCCTTCTGCCTGCCTCCATCATACCCGTGGCTAGAAACTGTACTAATGTAGTTGCCAACTGCTTTAATCCAATATTAAAGTACCACCCCTGAACAGAGGTAAAAAATATGTTGAGCAAACTGCAATAGAAAACTACTGACTGTCTCTTTAGCCTCAGATAACAGGAAATGGTGCAAAATTACTTTATCCTTTTCCTCAGTCGGTGTTGGGTTTGGCTGGTAGTTTATTTTACTAGCCCACCTGAGAGTCAACTGAGACCATCTAAAGAAAAAACAAGCCAGGCAAATTATGTCAGAAAGATGACGGGAGCAAGCATTTAGTGGGATTTACTGCTCTCCTCCCCTGAGTCCACTGTTTGTTTTCTTTGACCTGGCTGTTTCCTCCTGCCCAGGGCTGGAGTCTTGTGTCCTGAGCCTTCATTCACAGCTAACCAGGGATTTTTCTTTAGATCGCTTTCCCATTGGCTTTAATCCAGTCATTGCAGTGATTGTTCTCAGCTGATGACCATGGGTCCTAAAGATAGCCAAAGGTGACACTGATTTCTGGTACTCTTCCTCACCAGGGGACTGTGAATGTTACCTCCACAGCATCCCCATCCCTAAATGGCTGAGGGACTGAAAGATACAAACTGAGAATGGAACCCCGGCTCTCCATATGCAGCATATGGCAATGCCACTGAGCCACCAGGCCAGCCCCTCAGTAAATGTATTCATGCTTTACGTCTACCAGTGCCCTGCCTGTATGGGGTTCTGATGATGAGCAGTACAGCAGCATCCTGCAGCTCCAGTTTACTTAAAATCCATAAAGATGAAGAAAGGAGGAAACTTGAGAAGTTTGTAATCATTAATATATCTTTGGGAATGAAATAAAAATTGGAACTCAAAAGGCAGGGCCACAATGATTCTATTTGTTTTAGCTGCCAGCTGTGTTATGTAAAATAATTTATTAGTACTGGTGTTTAAAACCTGCCTTAATGGAGGAAAAAAAATGACTGCTTAGAAGAGTTAAATCTTAACGTCTTTATTTAATAGAAGCTTAGTCAGGTTGTACATAGTGCCTGTTGCCGTGGGAACAGAGCCTGGCTTTAATCAGGCTGAGTCGCCCATGGTTAATTGTGTCATTTGTTCACCTCTGCTACATGCTGACAGCAAATTCTGGTGTCCAAAACAGCTGAGCACTTAACATATTACTTCAAAAAGCAAACCAAACAAAGCTGGATACATGGAACCTAGGCTGTGGGAATGCAGTTCACGGCAAATGCACCTCACTCCTGCTCTGCAGCACCCCGAGAGCGATTCCAGTACTGAGGTACCCTGAACCAATGTACCTCATTTCTTCAGCACTCCCTCTTATTCCAGACCTGCAAACCCATACCCAGCTCTCTCAGTGCCAATATATATATACAGAAGTAATTTTCTGTTTAGCAGGTCCTACATGCTGAGTGAGAATAACTGGTTCCAGAAATCGTTGACATGCTACTGGGATCTGTTTTACCTATTGCCTATAGTTTTCTTAAAGACACAGTTGCTGCCTCCAGTGGGCTACCCCCTATGTATCACAGAAACCTCTGCAGCCCGTGATTAGGAGGCACAGAGTCTCAGGTTGTGTGTTGATAAATGACTTGTCTATTAAGGACACTAAAATCAGCAGAAAGGCAAGATGTGACCTCATTGGCAGCGCTTTCCATGATGAATGCATCTGTGTTATTGCTTTGACATTAGACTGTGCACAAATATTTCTTCCATAAATGTATTGTGCATTTTAGAGATTACTGTCTTCTAGTGGGAAGGCTGGTTCCCATGTTAGTGTCTTGATATTGATTAATTTTCCAGGGAATTAACTAAATATCCTTGGGCTACTTTACTTTTGCCAAAAATGGTAACATATAGAGTTTACTTTTCCCTTCCCCCAGCCCCACCCTCAAAATATAACATTCCTAACTGTTCTCTTTATTTTGCCTGGTATTTCTTAGATTTGTATGCTTTCTGCAACCACCAGACATCCTCTCCCTTTTCTAACACTCAAAAAATATAGAAAATGACAGCATATCTTTATATCGGCCTATCCAGTGTGCTTATCAATGGCAACTACTAAGCTCTGCAATCCCTTCCTTATCCTCAAAAATCTTTTGTGTTTGTACCAAGTTTTCATGAATTCAAATACAGTCCTTGTCTCTGCCACCTCCACTAGAAGGCTGTTTCATGCATCCAACACCTTTTCCATAAAATACTATTTCCTTAGAAAACCCCCCTTGGGGCTTTGAATAATAAGGGGTATGTCTACTAAAGGGCGTTAGCTGCTACGGCGGGGCTAACAGAATTAACAACCAGTGGTAACAGCTAACCCGTGAAAAAATCAGATTGGGTTCTGGGGATGGGATCTGAGTGGATCGGGATGGGGAGTGGAGGTGGCAAACATTTTTGCATGGCGACTGACAAAATCAGACCCGATCACGGTGGCAGTGCAGCCGTGGCAGATCAGCAGCAGTCGTCTGCCCAGGAGGTGATCGGGTCTCCAACAGCCATGATCAGGCTTCCCCCATTCCACAATATTGTCAGTGGCACAGTGCTGCAATCTGTGGCACTGGCAATATTAAATAAAGAAGTGATGGCCCCCTTGCAGCACCGATCCCCCTTCGACAGCTCCTGATCCCCATTGGCTAGAGAGCAGCACCTCATAATGGTGGCCATTTTGGATTGGCCACATGATGGGGCAGGAGTGGAGAGGATCACTCCTGCCCTGTTGGACCACTAGATTACCAGATTGCCCTAAGGCATGTGTATGGAAGTGTGCGGAAGGGGTTTGGGGGCCATGGGGTACCGCCTTTGCCAACTGGCTAGCTGGGAGTTTTTTTCCATGGGAAAGTGGGAGGGAGAAGGATGGAGGGTCCAGGGGATGAGGAAGGGAGGGAGAGGGGCTTCACCTGACTGGCTAGCCGAGATCAGGTTTACCTCAGGGAGGGGTGCACCTATCCCTCCTGGGCAGCTCCAGTGCTGCGAGGGGGGGGGGGAGCCCATCATGTCTTTATTTAATATTGTCAGTGCTGTGGATCATAGCACCACGGCATCTACAATATTGTGGATGGGGGAGTCTTGTTTGCGGCTTTCGGGGGGGACATGTTAGCAATCTGGTGTACAGAGCTCTCAGTGCACCTGATTGCTACCATCTCTCCCCATGGATTTACTACAGGGATCCATGGTACCTGCTTTGGCAGGCATTGTGGGACTTTTCTTGTGAAATCTGCCAAGGTAGGTAACGTGGGGTCTCTGCGGGAAATCCATTTCCCTGTGGTATCTGCAGGGGCTGCCCCGAGAACACCTCCTGAAGATACCACAGAGGTTTTCTCCTTACCACATGGTTTTGGCTGCTAACACAATGCCTTAGCTGCCAACACCTAGTGTGGCTTTGTAGACATGCCCCTATGTGAGGCTCTAGGGCCTGCCAAGCTTGCTGGAAAGTGGAGCAGGTAGGAGGTGCCCAGGAGATAACTCCTCCTGGAGGAGGGAGGAGAATGTGGAGAAATGTGGGAGGCTGGGTATGATTCCGAGCTGTATTCAAATAAGGGTCTTTGACACAGAGTTACTGAACCATGGAATAAGAGAAAAGAAGAGGGGGCTAACCCAGTAAAGGACTAGCTACCAAAAGGCAGCCTCATCATCTTGCCTCATCTGAATAGAGGGCATTAAAGGGGAGGATTGTTCAGAGCGAATACTCAGGTGAAGGAGAAACTGGGAAAAGGTGATCCTCCCAGGAGCAAGTACAAGGTACCAACGACATGAAACAAGAAAGGGAAGGATCACTGCAGACAATAAGTTAATGCAGCTGTTCACATTTGCGTGAGTTAAAAGAAGTAGAGGATTGGACTAAGGAATCTGACCAAATGACTGGAAGAGGCTATCCAACAGTAAACAAGTTCTGCTCCTCCACCCCCAGCACTTTCAAGGGACTGAGGATAAGTGGTTCTTGATGCCTGAGGCTGTAAATGGACTGGTACCTCCAGAGGCAGAGAGCAGGTGAACTGGCTGTAGGACTTAAGAGCTTGGAGCCTGTCTCACTGTAAATATATTTGAAACCTTCCAACTTATAGGATTGATCCAGGACACTGATAGTGCCAGCAGCTCCTCAGCTCCACTGATAACTGTGTTGTTAAGAAAGGACTGCTTTCAAATTCAAGATGTGAAAAGATATCACTTTTGAGTTAGCTTGTTAATTGCTTGAAGAAGGAACCAGTAAAGTAAATGGGGTTTTAGAAGCCAGCCTTGCCTCAGAGGCTGTTCTGCTCAGTTGGATAGGCATTCCGGGAGTATTCCCAGTCCTGCTCCAAGAACCCAGTAAAATCTATCGTGACTTATAAATTTATTTTATGTGAACCCTGGTCTAGCTAGCCAGGTCAAGGGGGTAACACTTAGATCTGAGTATATCCCCTTTCACTTTTATGCTATGATCCGTCATTCCAGAGCTTCCTTTCAACTGAAAGAGGCTCGTCTCCTGTGCATTTATATCACAAATGTATTTAAATCTCTCTCTTATATCTCCTGTCTCCCTTCCAAAGTATACATATTGGGCCCGATTCCAGTCCTGATATACATCTCCTTTGTACGTTCGGGCTGACCCGGTCGTACATATGAGGTCGCGATTCTGATCCCTCGGGGCACCTCTAGCCCCACGGGATCAGAATCGCGAACAAGCTTGCATGTGCAGTCTGGGACTGCAATTCAGTCCCAGCCTGCATGTACAGGCACTGCCCGGCTAACGCAGCCAGGGCTTTTAAATGGAGCCACGGTGCCATGGCGTCATGTTCCGTGGCTCCATTTAAAAGCTGCGATGCTGGCCGCCTGCTACAAAAGTTAATTCCCCACAGCCCGACCCTCCAATCCGGCCTCCTAAGGTCAGGGTCAGGCTATGGGGAATTAACTTTACCCACCCCCAGCCCCTTCTACACCCCGATTCAGGCCAAAAGAAAAATACAGGGAAGTTATTCCACTCAGGGGTGGAATAACTTCCCCGAACATTTTGCTATGAGGACATATAGAGTCGACATCAGAATCGGTGATCGCCCACTGCCAGCCCACTCTCTGCCCCGTGCTGCCCCTTCCCCGCCCCCCATATAACTTCACCTCACAACCAGCAGGGAAGTTATACAGGGGCAGGCGCTGGCACAAATAGTGGGGATGGATGTCCCATCTCTGCTATTCATGCCTCAGAGTGACCCCCATTGAGATCTTTAAGTCAATACCCATATGCTTTATGACAAAGACCACTGATCATTTTAGTAGCTGTCCTGTGCACCAGTTCCATCTTGTTTATACCTTTTGAAGGTGCGTTCTCCAGAATTGTCAATGAATGAAGTGAGCGTGCTGTCAAGTCAATGGAGACTCCTGGCAATCCAGGCCCTGGCAAGGTACGACTAGATGTAGATTGCCAGGCCTTTCTTCCACACAGTATGTCTACAAGGTAGTCTTCCTTCCAAGTACTAGCCAGGCTTGACCCTGCTTAGCTTCTGAAATCAACCAAAGTCAGGCTCATTCAGGGCAGTGAAACCATAGTAACAGTTCTCTCAATGATGTCTTAACAAAGACTTATACCAAGGCACTATCACCTTTTTTCTGTTGGCCAGTCTTCTCCCTGTCTACTCAAGCATCCTTCACCAGGAAGCAAACAGCGCACTGCCACACAAGATAGCAGAGAAAACAGTCCAAAGAAGTGGGCAGTAGGTAAAACTCACAAACTTTATTGATCCTTATTTGATAGAGGAGGCCCAAACCCAACATAGGCCGTGTTTCGTATGATACTTCTTCAGGGGTGGGGCACACTAAAAACTGTTTTCTCTACTCAAGCATCCTTCTCCTTTTCACCTTTCCTATGGGTTTGGCTACCTTAAGATTAGCAGATATGATCATTCTCAGGTCCTGCTCTTCTTTCCTGCACAAAAGTACTTCACCCCCTATACTGTACAGTTCTCTTGGGTTTTTGCTGCCGAAATGCATAACCCTGCATTTTTTAGCATTACTTTAGCTGTGAAATTCTAGACCATTCTTCAAGCTTTGTTAGATCCCTCCTCATATTATCTACACCTTCCAAGGTGTCTACCCTATTGCAGATTGTGGTATCATTCACAAAGAGGCAAATCTTACCTGACAGCGGGCCCGATATTTAAAGCGATTAATGCAATTAGCAAACATGTAACTGCAATTAGTGCTGCTGAATATATGTGAGTGCTGCCGCTGAGCACCCTGATGCTAGGCAGCTAGCATGGGGGCATTTTGGGGACAGAGCATTGGCAGTACCCAGGGATAACAGCCCATTATCCCTCGGTGGTGAAAGTTAAGCACAGTAAAGACTGTTCTAACTTTCACCACCGAAGCTAACTGGGCAGCGACTAAATATTGCCACTGCCCGGTCAGCTTCTGTGCTATCTGTCTGACCCAGATATTCAGTGCCAGTGGCCGGATATCTATACAATAACCAAAAAGTGGATTAGCAAACTAAATTAACAATAAAGATAAATCTAATCCCAACAAAAGCAAAGGGAGAAAAAAACACACACAAAAATAACAAAAATAGGATCATATGTTGGAGAGTTCGTTATGCAAGGGGGAAAGGAAAACCCCTCCGAAAAACGAACTGTTCTGTTTTAATCTTTAAATTGCGTTAAAGTGAGAAAGTGCCAACTTTCAAAAAGGCATCCAAAAGCCATAAATGCTAAGACACAGTATAATGCAAAGTCTTATACTTATCCGGCAGCTGGAAACCAAGCAAATCAATGAGAGCCGTTGAGAAGACAGGATTAGCCAAACTGGAGACAGAGAGCAAACCAGAGCAGCCTTTAGGTCATGAAAAGCATCCCATGAGAGCAGTCTACGACACAACATCGTGTATCGGGTCAACAAAGACCCTTTCTCAAGTAGTGTGTAAAATTAGCTCCCTGGTATGTGGTGGAATCTCAAAAGTAAATCATTGGTAAGTGCTCCATATATTCAGAGATCCATAAGATCGAACTTCAAAATCCTCACAATCCCTCAAGGGAGGATAGCGTCTGACATCACAGGAAAAGATGTTTGCAATATATACCCAAAAAGACACAGCTATGGAGGAGCTGAAGGGCCAAAAAAAATCAGGGTCCCAAAGTGCTCCACCAATCCAAGTTCTGAATTCAAACTGTTCGGAATAACAGTATTTAAAGTGAAAATCCAGCATTGCTCCAATATTTGTAAACAATGCTCCCGATCCCCACCTCTAGATCTAAAGGAACGTGATCAATGACACACCATGTAAAATCTGAAAAAACGTGCTGTAATTGAATGCAATGAGGGACCAAGGGGGCAGTTAAAGTTTTGGTATGAATCCGAGATTTGTGGTCCGATAAACATTTCTTGACAGGGCGAATGGTACGTCCTATATATTGAAGTCCACAGGGGCATGTTAAGAAATAGACTACAAAAGATGAGGTATAAGAGGTATGCCATTTGATAGTGAATAGCCGGCCCATCAAGGAGTGCTTCCAATGGGAGCCAACTTGAGATTGTGGGCAAAAAATGCATTTAAAGTGGCCGGATATGGCCCTGGCATTGAATATCCAGTTCTAAGTTTCAGCGGTGACAGCTAGCCACTCTGGAGAGACTAACCACCACTGCTGAATATCAGGCCCAGCATTTCTGCAATGGTGCTTACAAAAATGTTAAAAGAAATGGAGCAAGGATCAATCCCTGTGGCACACCACTGGCAACCCCCTTATCCTTAGTGGTAAACACCATTTATCATTACCTGTTGTTGCTTCCCAGTCAACTCATTTCCAGCTCTGTCCCAGTCAGTCATTTTAGGGCCTATGCAGGACCATGTCAAAGGCATTGCTGAAATCTACACCCATCACACTTACAGGCATGTTTAATAAGCTGCACTATCTGTTAACGTGGTTGATAGTGCTTCCTATTGGCCTACATTAACAGATAGCAGCAACAACATGCAGATAGAGCAGAAATTTTCTGTGCTGTCTGTATTTTCCATGGTAACTGCAGGAGTGTGCCGGATGTGGCGAGAGAGTAGGCATGTCTTCAGTGCATAATTATCACAGGCATCAACAGCACACAATAACTGTCAGAACTGCAGACAACGTGGGTGCATCTACCGCCACCTTAATGGGTGGTGCTACCTATATCAAGGCTGCTGCTGGGCTGTGGCGCTTGTTTTTTTAGTGCGGTATCTGATGGGGAAATGCTGTTCATGCCCCTAATAGATTCCTCACTGTTTTTGCAGCTAAAACAGTGCTCTGAGGTATTTCCAATAAAATGTCCTGTTAGCTGCAAAAACCTAATGCGGCTTAGTAAACATAACCCCTAGTGTTCTCTCTCGAGCCAACACTCTGGTTACCCAGTCAAAGAAATTAATTAATCAGATCTGTCTGTCAAAACTTACCCAGGGCCGGCCACTCCATTAGGCGAACTAGGCAGTCACTTAGAGCACCAATGTTTCAAGGGTAGCGCAGCGATGGCAGCTTTGACCTTAAAGCAGCAACTTGGCGCTTACTCAAAGCCTCCAGCTCTGCGTGCTGTTGGTGCTTCCACTCCCTCCGATGCAGACTTACTGTTGGCATGGGGCAGAAGTGACTGGTTTGACTGTTCTGCTCTCATGCAAACAGGAAGTCTGTGTCAGTGGAAGCACCAACAGCACGCAGCTTTAAGTATGCATTGTGTTGCTGTTTTATTGTTATTACTGCTGCTGCAGGCCCCAGAGAGGGATGTGGCGGGAGCATAGAAACATAGAAACATGACTGCAGAAAAAGACCAGCAGAGGGTGCAAGGGTGGGAGCAGGAGGTGGCAGGAATGAGGATTCATCTAAGGAGCCTCATATCCTTGCACCAGCTCTGGACCTACCTCTAGTAAAGCCATACTGTCTTGGGTTTCTGCAATCCAGTGGATTCCAGAAACTGCAAGTGGGTTTGCGACAGAGGGTTCCTATATAGAAAGAGGAACATTCCTGCTCAAAGCAAAACTATATTGACTCTCACACTTCAAAAAAGTGTAATGTTAGCTGTCACAAAGTGGCAGTTACAACCCAACGTAAAAAGCATAAAGTGGAGGGAGGAAGGAGAGTAACCTTCACGGAGCAGCAGATACAACCCTATGTGAAAAGCATAAAGCAGGGGCAATCTGCATGGAGTGGCAATTACAACTCTAAACACCTTGCTAAGCAGACTAGATGGGCCAAGCTGTTCTTTATCTGCCATTATTTACTATGGGAGTCATTCTATCCTGTGAATAGCGGGAACGGACGTCTTAACGGGACGTCCATCCTTGCTATTCATCCCCCTGCCGGTCCTGGCAAAAGCCTCCCATTATGAACAGTGGTTTGTATGGGGGAAGTCTAAACAGGGGCAAGAGGAGGCATTCTGGAGGTGCAGTAAGAGCGGGTCATGGGCGAGCCACGACCCCAGATATACAGGGCCGATTCAGAGGTCGGCTCTGTATGTCCAAGGCCTCAGATCTAGACAGGAGACTTATTCCACCTTGAAGGTGGAATAAGTCCTCCTGGACGTCATGGGATCCCTGAGCTGGTCTGTTGGAAGCAGATGCGGGGGTGGAGGGGGTTCTCCACAGCCTGACCCTAGACATGGAAGGCCAGATTGGGGGGTCGGGCTGTGGGGAAAGAGGTTTATTCTCCACAGCAGGGGATTGTGGCTCCTGTCGCCATGGCACCACAGCTTCATTCAGGAGCCCAGTTGAGTTAGCTGGGTAGTCGCCGGGATGTACAGCCACGCAGAATCGGGACCTGGCCTGCACGTCTAGGTGCTAGACCCGATTCTGATTCTGATTGTATATAGTTTCATATCAATATTACAATCTGTAGATAGTTACCCCCTAAGGTCTTGTTTGCATAGTTTCATGCCACTGTTACAATGTATCTGCACCTTGACCCAGAGAAAGGCGTTATATAAATAAAGCTAAATAAATAAATAAACCTTGCACGGCCCGATTCTGGCCGGCCATACAGGGGCTGCACAGTCTGAATGGAATAGGCCTCCACGTTTCTATGTTACTCATTGCTCATTACTATATTCCCAACCTCCTCCTTTCAGATGCTTTTTTATTTATTTAAAATATTTTTATACTACCTAATCACAAAGTTCAAGGCAGAGAGGCTTTGAGGATAGAGACTACATCTGTCCTTCCTGAGTCTTTCGAGACCATTCTTGACTCTAAAGAAGCATTTAAAAGGTCGGACAGCAGAGCTGACAGAACTTCCCTAAGTTCCTTCAATACTCTCAGATGTATCCCATCTGGCCCCATTGTTTTGTCTACCTTTAGTTTAGCTAGCTCCTCACGAAAATCTTTAGAAAATTGTTCAAGATCTACCCACTTACATTCCTATTTGTGTGTTTTCTGAGGTCCCATTCCCGACCCTTCATCTATGAACACAGAACAGAAATATTTGTTAAGCAGCTCCACTTTATCCTCATCAGTTTCTACATCTATGGCTCCCAAATTATGGATTGGGACTCCTGTTTGTGTCATATCATCAGCAGATAGGGTCACAGAAACAGAGCTATTCCTCCTCCCTCTGGACTTCCACTATGATCTGTGTTTAATGGTGGCAATCGGCATGGGGCCTTTGATCCTGCCTGGTATGCTTCCTGTTAGACTGGAAACCCATGCAGAATACATATAGCACCACCCCTTCTTTATCCTTCCTAAATAAATTATAGTCTGGGTTACCTATATCCCAGTTATGGTTCTCCATGAACCACATCTCTGTGACTGATACTAAATCCAAAGCAGCCTCTTCCATTAGAGTCTCTAGATCTAGAATCTTATTTTCCATACTACAGGCATTAGTATACACAGCTTTCCTGATGTTGCTCTTCTTTTCCCATTTCTATACAGATATTTAATGTTTTACTTACCTGAGGACTTTTACATACCTAGGGCTTTGTTCCCCACCCCCAACAAAACTAGTTTAAAACCCTCCTCAGTAGCTTAGTCTGCTACAGAAGACTCTTCACCCCTTCTTTGATAGATGGACACCATTTCTGCTCAGCAACCCTTGGAAAATCATTCCATAGTCCAGGAAGCCAAAATGCTCTCAATGACACCATCCACACAGCCATGAATTCATATCCAGGAGGCGGGTTTCTCTGCTTGGGTCCTTACCCTTGAAAGGGAGAATTGAGATTCCCACCTGTGTACCTATGTGCTTCACCCTCTCTTCCAGAGCCATTAAGTCACTTTTTGATTCATTCAGTGGGATACCAAGCAATGTCATTTGTGCCAACATGGATGAACAGCATCCAATAATATTTAATAGGCTTGATGACTTTCAGCAAACTCTCCATAATGTCTCAGATTCTGGCATTTGCCAGACAAAACACCTCTCTGGACATCATGTCTGGTTAGCAGATGGATGCTTCTGAATCCTTCAAAAAGGAATCATCAACCACCACTACTCTTGCTTCTTAGCAATTGTTAGTGGAGGGTGGAATAGCCTAGTGGTTGGGAAAAGTTGCCTTAGGCCAGAGGTCCAAGGGTTCAAGTCCTGCTGGAGGATAGTAACCTCAGGCTGGAGGGACTGGGGTTTCTAGTCCCACAGGTGCTCCTTGTGGCCTTGGGCTAGCCACTTAACCCTCCATTGCTTCAGGTACAAAAAAACTTAGGTTGTGAGCCCTTTGGGGACAAGGGAAATATATACTGTACCTGAATGGACAGGGTGGCCCAAAAAAAGTAAGAACATCTCATAAATTAACAGCTTAATTAGTTTACTTATTTACCATTTTTAGCTATATAACATCTTTATTTCAACAATTTCCGGTCACCATCTTTTTTTTTAAATTTTTCAATCGTTTATATCTGTCTTTTTGAATTTTTAGATAACTTATATGCTACAAGATGTTCTCACTTTTTTTGGGCCATCCTGTATACTGCTTTGACTCGGTGAAAAGCAGTATATCTTTATCTTACCTGATATACCACTGACGTCAAGACATTATATAAGCATTGCTAAATAAATAAACTAATACAACAACTTTTGGATAGTTGAGCTCCTGTTCCTTCTGTTCTTGGGATGTTCTCGCTTCTTCCACTTCCAGGGCTGCATATCGATTCTTCAGTTCAAGGGAAAGTGAAGTCGGGATATTGATTCTGCAGGGTCTGATGACATGTATCCAACCAGGGCCGGCCCAAGGGTTTCTGCTTCCCTAGGCAGAAACCTGGCTGTGCCATCCCCCCACCCCAGCTACCGCCACCCCTCCTAGCTGCTGCTGATTCTGTCTTGGGAGGGAGAGGTGGGTAGTGACAGCCGCAGTATTTCTAAAAGAGATGGGAGCCACAGGGAAGAAAGCGGCAACAAAAAGCAGCCGCTTTTGGAAATACTGCCGCTGCCCACCTTCCCCTCCCAAGACACAATCAGCGGCAGCTGGGGAGTGGCATCAGAAGCAGCAGGTGGGGGGGGGGGGGGCGTGGCTGGTCATGTGTGCCACTGCTGCCCCCACACAAACCAGCCACTTTAGGTGGTCGCCTAGCTCGCCTAGTGGATGGGATGGCCCTGTGTCCAACTATCCTCTTTTAGTACTATGTCATTTTCCCTATTGCTGGAGAACTTTGATTCTTCATGCCTTGTTATCTCATCCACTTGTTTTCTAAGGGATTCAAGACGCAAGCTTCTTTCACACAGAATGAAGTCCTTTGCCTGGGATCAAGCAGTCTATATGAATGGAGAGAGAAGCTTGTAATGTGGGCAAAGCATTGTTTCCCAGCTGTACTTTAGTTGTAGGAGCATTGGTACCTGTTGAAAGAAATGAGAAAAAGACCTATCAAAGTCCCTAACCTCTCCTCAGCTGCCCTATAAGTCAAAAAAGCAGTTCCCTTTTTATGTGAGATCTAACACCTCTATTCTGATTCTCTGTGTTACTGGAATATGCAGCAGTTTATTGTATCCCTTCGAAGTACAAAAATGTGTTTTATGGATCTGAGGTTTATAGTCTAATGTGTTACTTTTGTAGAATTACCCAATCAAAGGCCCCTGAAATACAACTAATTGTTCACTTTTAACAGATAACCAAAATTTGATCTATTTATTTCTTGGCTTTCCCTTCCAACCAGCACCAAACACTTCTATCTAATTCTAGCTAATTGGTAAGTGGTTCTAAGATTTGGAAGATGGGATGGGTAAGAGTCGGGGCGTTGCTACGAGTTCAGCTTTATGAGCTATATCTATGTTTTAAATGTATTGTTTGTCACGTGTATAGTGCTTCAATGAAGATTTGTTTGGCTTCTGTCCATGATGTATATAGGTTTTATGTATGCCAGTGTGATGCCTACATGGGGGATCAGTGCTTTAATAATCAGATTTTTATGTGAGGACTTGTGTGAGCCCTGTTTTTTTTTTTTAAGTATCTAGAAATTTCATTGCCCACCATTCATAAATGACATCTATTGTGCCAACTTTTTCCTATCTTCCTGGTTTCATCTTTGGATCCTGTGACTTAATCCTAGTTTCCAGCAGGAGAGTAGAACTACTGGTCTGATAGGTAGACACTTCTGTAACCTGTTCTTCCTGCTGCCAAGGCCTCTACCATCTCGTTCAAAGCTGTTTGAATCACACTTGGAACTACTGTACATAGAATGCCGTAGAAATCTATGCTACACTGTGCATGCCAAATAAGTGAGCTGTGAACTGTCTCTTATGTGTATGTGTAGAGCGATGCATATATCTAGTAGTGCTATAGAAATGAAAAGAAGTACTAGTCCTAGTAAAAGTAGTAGTATCATACATATGTAGAGATCACTAAAGTTCTAATGTACTGTAATTGGATGGCAGAGACCTCTAGTGGCTTTATTAAAATATTGCATTGCAACCTTTTATGCCATTCAGTGTGTTTCCAGAACTTGGGGAGGGGGGGGGGGGTTTGAAGGGGAAGGGGGAGGGGCTCTTCTGAACAGTGAGATAATGGTGTGAGGAAACCTCAGTATATAAACTAAGTCCAAAGGCAGTTTCCTGTCTTTGGCTGGTCAAGTCACTTTACAGTAGCAGCAGGTGTCTTTGGCTCCTTAACCCTTCATTTGATCTCAGTGGGGGTAGCCCTTTATAAGGTTTGTCAGTGGGCATATTATTACAGAGTAGTTCTGAATAAACCTCCTGCAATAGCTACAAAATTCCAAAAATGTTCTTAATGTCTTCAGATCAGTAGGCTTGTCCCAAGTGACAACTGCAGCTATCTTCTCTGGATGCTTTCTCTGATACAGGATTGGCATGTATCCAGGGGCGGCTCAAGTCTATCCAATATCTTCATCAGCCTGAAATCATGCTTCTCTAATGTCCTTCCAAAAACAATTAGGTCATCCAAATATACCAACGCTTCAAGGCGTTTAATTTTTCCTACAGTCTTTTGCATGAGCCCTTGGAAAGTACTAGAAGATCTTACAATCCTTTGGGGCATTCTTTCAAACTGGGAGAATGCCAGTGCGCTGATGAAAATAGTCTTCTTGTCACATAAGAATCAAGAAAAGAAGTTGAGTTACAACACCAAAAAAGAAGAAAAATGCTTAATCAAGAAAATATTAACAGAATTCCAAAAGCCTATTACAAGGGGGAGACAGACTATAAACAAACCAATGTGGATTAAAGAAATTTTCCACATCTTTGAAGTAATATTCCCGCCACGCAACTTTCAATAATCCATTAACCTAATCAAACTACCATAAATTAAAGTTATATCAATTACACAGATTCCTTAATAAGAAGAAATGATTCTAAATGTAGTGAATCAAAAAACATATAGCAATGACCCTGATACCTCAAAAGGCATTTATAGGGGAGCCTCAAATAAAAGGATGCCCCAATAACATCCAGCTGTTCTTATAATGGAGCAAAGCCTTCCTCCTTTCCTATGTGGCCCTTGCCACATCAGGGAACATGTTCACGTTTTGTCCACAAAAGGAAATCTCTTTAAACTTTAAATAACACAGTTTTATCCTCAACTGAACCCAAAACATGCCCCACTTGACCCATACCAGCACGAGTTCAGGCCCAGCCACAGTGTAGGAACCCTGCTTACATCCCTTTTCGACAGCATTCATAGAGGAATAGAAAACATAAATAGGGGCTTTCTGCTCATTTTCTTGGACATATCATCAGCATTTGACACTGTATCACATAACTTACTTCTTCAGAGACCACAGAACATTGGCCTTCACAACCTCACAATTAGATGGTTCCAATCATATCTGTCTGACAGACAATACGTAGCAAGTCAAAAACAAGGTGGACAAATCGAGACCATTCCAAGTACACCAAAGGATATCACAAAGCTCAGCTTTGTCTTCACTGTTCTCTACATACAGTCTGAATGTAACATCATCAAAAAGCACAATATTAAATACAGGCTCTACACGGATGATATTATAATATTCACTCCAATCAATACCGACAAACCAGTTACCACAAAAATAATAAATTGCCTTGAAGACATGATAATTTGGCTTAGCAACCACAATCTCATCTTAATCTACAAAAAATTAATTAAGGAATTAATTAAGGAATCTATTTCAGTTTCTCAGATATATTATATATCCCCTAACCTTAAGAGAGTTAATCCGGTTGAGGGGGAGTTTGATGTTATTGAACCTTCTATTGCCAATCTCACAGCCTTCCTCGAGGACTCTCAGGACATAATTAATTCTCGTTCTACTTTGTTGGTGACTTTTTTGACTAAGGATACTAAGCAGTGTGTGCTGCGTGCCTTTTTTAAACACAAGACTGTAAAGTTTTGTGGACATCTCGTAAATGTTTTTCCTGATGTTGCACGCAGCACCCAGCTTAGACGTAGACAGTTCCTGGCTTTAAAGCTGCAGGTTTTGTCTTTAGGTGAAGCCTCCTTCTTTCTTCGTTTTCCTTGTAAGTGTGTAATTACCTGGAAGGAGGTTTCATATATCTTCACTGAAGTCACCCAATTGGAAAGTTTCCTGCTTGAGAAGCGGAAGGCACTTAGTGAGGTACAGAGCGCCCAAGAATGAGTCGTTGCCTCCCTATGTGGGCCTTGTGTCTGATTTTCCTGAGTATGACCTTATTCTAATGCTCAGTTGAGTTCCTTGATGTGGGCTATATCAATGTGTTGGTCTATTTGCTTGATGTTTATACATCTGTTTTGGTTGAATTTATTCTCGATTTTCTTTGATTGTATTATGTGAATGCAATTTTGAAACTAATAAAAAACAAACAAACAAAAAAAAACCCCCATAGGCATTCAATTCTCCATGCTCGATAGAACTGGTAAGCTAAAACCATTGCTTACCCAGGAAAACATCCGTACAGTAATCCAAGCAGTAGTAACGCCAATACTGCATCCCAAAACAGACCATCCATCCACTTCAGATGACACAAAACACTGCAACTTGAATTATCACTGGCACAGCAAAATATGACCACATCATCCCAATACTGGAGCAATTACGCTAGCTGCCTATATACTATCGCATAAGATTTAAGACAACAATCAACATTTTCAAAATACTAAACAACTCGGCAGGAACTCATCACTAGAGACCTTAATAACCATCCAAAAAGGAACAATAACAGGAGCATGATACTAACACCCAGCATCTACACTAAGTCCAAGGATGTCACAACCAGAAGAGCATTCTCACTTGCAACCCCGATGCTATGGAACATACTATCGGAGGATGTAAAATCCACGCAGTACATAAAGGACTTCAGAAAAAAGTTGAAAACACACCTATTTAAAGAGCACTTTGGAAATGTCACTTAGTACCGTCAGCATCTGGCACAAGATCCGACCGCATAATGTTAAGACACTTAACACATGAGCAACCTTCTTGTAAAGAAGTTCTACCATAAGTTATGTCATATTGTTATAGTGTTAAAATGGAAATTAATTAATATTTATTTTATTTATTTATTTATTTATTTATTTAGCTGCATTTATATCCCGCTTTTCACCGGGTCAAAGCGGTTATACTGTTATACTATAGAAATGTTGAGTTGAAATGTAAACCGCTTAGATTTAAGGATGAGGCAGTTTATATAACCCGTTAAATAAATAAATAAATAAAGTGGGCCTATTTGGAATTTTATCCATGGATGAATCCAAAAAGGCTGAGAAATCTAAGCTATCAATGAAACTAAAGAGTCCATAGCCTTCTTCATTCTCCTGCTTCCTGCCCCTCAGTAGATAGTGTATTTGTGAGACCAAAAGCTCTAAGGATTGTGATATCTTCAAAACGTTTCTCAGATATGTATTTTAAAGTTCTTTCGAAGACAGCAATCTTGTCTTTGGAAAATTCAGAAATCTGATATTTTTAGAGTACTGCACATTTTCCATAGCTTCCAGCTTTAAATACAGTGGCAAATTGTCCTTAATAAAGGCTCCTGAAGCTTTTTGAGCAGCAGCAATTTGAATCTCCATATTTCCCAGTTTCTGCCCCAAATCAGAAACCTTGCCTTCAATATCTTCTAATTTGGACACCACTTCTGAAGAGAATTTAAAGATCTGTAACATAATTATTTAACTGGGCTTCAATCCTCAACAGAGTCATCCAAGGCAGCTTTCTTACCAGGAGAGAGACTTGCCACCCCAGTACTCACTCCAGGGAGAGGCTTCAGGAGAGGGACTAAATCTGCTTTAAAGGAAAAGATTGTTTGAACCACAAACCAGCCGCTGTCACAGTCACAAACCTTGAAAGATCTTCTCTGGAATGCTTTGACCGCATTCCTGCACCTGTTAGTATATACATACATGTAAACCGCTCTGATGCGCAAGTAAAGGGCGGTATATCAAGTGCCTAAACCATAAACAATAAACCACCTGAAACCAGCAGAGTTCCACTTGCATCTGCACTCACAATAATCTCCTCTGTTGATTGCTCTGGAGTGGCAATATCCATGTCTGTGGAGAGCTAGCTAAACCAGGCGGTAGGGCTGCCAGAGCTCAGGGAAATCCTCAGCTTGTCAGAAGAGAGCTCTACCTCTCTTAGTGCCGCGGCAATAGTGGTTGTGCTGGGGAAACATGCTGGTCTGTTGGTCCCTAGACTGGTTTCTTTTCTTATACACAAGCATTTTTGCCTTCAACTTAGGGCTCATTTTGGAAAAAGAGAAGGAAATACACAGAAGAAAATGACAACAGGTAAGAGCAAACACTCAGATGCCCTAACGCTGTGCCATCTTGGCTCCCTTGTCACTTTTTTCATGGGAATCTGGTAGTATCCACTCCTCATGAACCACTTACTCCCTGTCAGACAGTCCAATATGCCATCTCTCAGAGTGTACTGATCAGGGATAATCCTCTTGATCAATTGCACCAGCTGTCCAGGGTATATAGCCACCCCTCCTGCCGCACACAAAGTGCCTCACGTTTTTCATTTAAAGCAGCCCTTCTTTCCAGCCCTATTGGAAGGTGATCAGGGGTAGCATCTTGACCTTATAGTTAGGGGGTCTGTAGACCTTATGTTCCCAAGGCAGGAGAGGAACCAGAGAAACATAGAAAATGGCGGCAGATAAAGACCATACAGCCTATCCAGTCTGCCTATCCATAAGAACTAGGGATAGGCATTCATTAGAATCGAAATGGGAAATGTCAATCAAATATCGTTTTGAATCATTTTTGAATGAAAACCCCAAAGTTTCATCACTTCTCATCTGTCATTAATAATGTGCACGCTGTGGGAAAACAGTGCATACTACTGAGTCATAGTGAGCATGAATAGTGCTGATTCTGGCTTGATAATGCTCACTATTGCCCCCAGCATGCACCATTGATTTATAGCACACACTTAAGCAACAGTGTGCACTATTAACGACAGATGGGAAGTAATGAAATTAAAGCAGAATAAATCAAAACAAAATAAAAATTTCCACAAACAACACGGGAAAAAATGAAATGAAAATTTTTTTCTCTACTCCCTAATAATAAGTATAAAGTTCTACAATCTCATCTTCTCCCCCATGATATTTTGAATTCACATACAGTTCTCGTCTCCACCATCTTCACTGGGAGGGTCCACACAACCACCACCCTTTCCGTATAGAAATATTTCCTTTCACAGGAAAAGAGACAGAGGGGAATCTCTGTGTCCCCATGGCAAAGGAAATGGATAGGAATGGAGAAGCCTCTGAGTGCTGAAGAGGAGAGGAATCAATAAGGAAGTCCAAAGAACAAAGATAAAAAACCCAAGAAATTACTGGACAAAAGAAGTCCTGTATTTTGTCTGGATAAACAGTCTAAGAATGGTTTGTTCTTTCAAGATCCGCCCAATAAAGAGGGTTTTTTTTTTCATCCTCACCAACTTCCTGGACTGAATCATTGTCTTGGAAGAGCAGGTGGGAAGATTGTGAGTGCTTGGAAAAGAATATTTCAAAGAGGTAGTGAATTATTCACTTATCAAACATGGCCCTTGAGGAAGGGAAAGTTTGCCCCTGCCCCTCTCCATAAGGCTAGAGTGCAAATCCTAGCCCAGGTGTTACACTAGTGATGTGTTTGAGTGTGCCAGACAGGAGAAAGTAAAGCATGTGTGTTTATCTGTCTGTTTAGACAATAGCAGCTGACTCCTACAATTTAACAGGTGTAACTGTATGTCTCTCCAGTCACACACATGCTATACTCAGTCTAGCCCATCTCATGTGTTCAGAGTCTCCGGGAGAACGCCAGAGAAAGTCCAGGCTAGCAGTGAGACCATCATCAGTCCCAAGAGGGGCAAAACATGCTGTGACTAATCCTGAACCGTGTAAGCCCTCATACACAGTTCTATTGCTGTTCAAACTCCTGGTCAGAGTTTCATGGCTGCAGCCCAAGGAATTATTAACAGTTGACAAAATACCGTATTAAGCATCGTTTGATCGCTTGGGAGGTTACAGAGCAGAGAACAGCAGAAGGGAGACATAAATTTGGCAAGATTTCGTTAGTAATTTGGCAGCCGCAGCCAAGTTGCTTTTCATCTCCTCAGCTGACTGGCTAATCAACCTGAGATAGGGACAGAATAGGAAAGGCTACATGGGGTAAACATTAACATGGCTGGTCACGTTTCTTTCTCATTGTCACGTCAGTAAATTCCTTTGAATTCTAAAACATATGCTAAATCAGCATGATATTTTTTGACCCAGAAGGTTTTTCCTGCTTCTTTAGGCCTTCGGGCTCAATTGGAACCAGCTTTCTTTTCTCTATGTCCCATGATCTTTCTGATTTGCTTTTTCTTGCAGACTCCCTGCCAGCTTGTTCAGGCCAGTTGTTACAGTGAAAGTCCTCTTCCAGGGAATAAGCTTACACCATTTTTGCGAGTAGCTTTTTCCTGTCCCTTGGGGGGCTTACAATCTAAGCTTGTGCCTGAGCAATTGAGGGTTAATTGACTTGTCCAAGATTACAGGGCGTGGCAGTGGGATTTGCAGCCCTCTTTGAAGCCTCTGCTACAGGGTCAGCAGCTTTGCTGGTTTCCAATCCAATGCCCAATGGGTGACCCAGGGTCCTCCCATACCCATTCTCTTATTACTGTGGTTTTCAAAATGAAAACAGAGAGCAGAGTGGAAATGTCAGTGGCTGGTGCTCAAACCTTTCCTGAGCCCAACTTTATAGTAGCACTGGGCTAGTCTGTGGGAAGGGCAATACTAAGGTTTTCAACTCAGAGTACCCCAAAAAGAAGACTCTCATCTCCAAAGAAGGATAAAGATTTGCATTGAATATGCATATGCAAACAATTTACATAGATACATTACAAATTATTATTATAATTTATATAGAAATACCACGCACTGTATTCTAGAAGACCCTGACCTAGTAACATTCCTCTATTTGTCAACTCCCCCTCCATCAGATCCAGAAGCATTTCCTACTACCTCTCCACCTTCCTCTCATCTTGCACCAAAAGAGAACAGTGGGCCAAAAGCTGATTTGCAGATGGCAAACTTGCACTACATATGGAGGCAGCTCCTCACCTCCTGGGCCACCCTGCCACTTCTTGCCTTTCTGACCATGCCCTTCAACAAGGAGAAGAGTTTCCTGCTGCCCATGCAGCCCATCACTATGAATCTCAAGGACATGAACATGTTGGTGGCCAGGAGTGAGGAAGCAATGCAGCTCATACAAAGCATTTTCCTGCTTCAAAGCTTGCTGCCTCTACCTGGTTATGGTTATGGTTATAGTTATGGCTAACCTTTATTTGATATACCTCAAGACTTTATTACAAACTATGCAGTTTACATAATAAACATAAGAACATAAGATATGTCAGACCAAGGTCCATCAAGACCAGTATCCTGTTTCCAACAGTGGCCAATCTAGGTCATACGTACCTAGCAGTTTCTCCAAAAGACACAGGTTCCACAATGCTTGTATTGGGGCAAGCAGTGCATATTCTGGGTCCCCTTTAATGATGGTTTATGGACCTTTCCTCCAGGAACATGTCCAAACCTTTTTTAAATCCGGCTACACTAATAGCTTTTACTACATCCTCCGGTCGCAAATTCCAGAGTTTGATTACATGTTGAGTGAAAAAATATTTTCTCTTATTAGTCTTAAATAGGTTACCCTGTAGCTTCACTGCATGCCCCCTTGTCTTTCTATATTTTTATGGCTTAAACAATCAATCTACGCTTACCCATCCACTCCATTCATTAATTTATAGACCACTATCATATCTCCCCTCAGCCGTCTCTTTTCCAGATTGAAGAGTCCTAACCTTTTTAGCCTTTCTTCATAGGGGTATCCTTCCATCCCCTTTACCATTTTGGTGGATCTTCTCTGTACCTTTTCTAATAACTCTATATCCTTTTTAAGATACGGCAACCAGAATTGCATATAAAAGAAAGGAACTCTATTTTTAATTAAAGAAAAGAAAAGAGGGAGGGGTAAGAAATACATAAATCACCATTGTCACAAGGTAGACTCAATGGAGCCGGAAGAAATGGAGATTAGCAGAGAAGATCAGGCAGAACCTGATGATATAAACAAAAAACTGTCAAATAGTTGCTATAAGCAACCACGGCACACGTGGGAGAAGGGTAAAAAGACACAACCAGCCAGCATGGGAATGGAGTTTGAATTACCCGATAGGGATCAGCTGAGAGGGGGTGGAACCCGGGGACAGATACATAAGGCACACTCACAAGTAGTGAGGGAGAGTGAGCAAGGACAGAGGTGGAAGCAACAACCTCAGACGTGGGAACGAAAGGAAAGAGAAAGAGATATAGTGAGCCAATCTCAGCTCCAGGACCAGAGTTGGTGGAAGGAGGGAAGTGAAAGAGTGAGTCAGCCATATATACAACAGGACAGCGTGAATGAGTCTGAGGACTTTGTGAATACACGTGGAGGTCAGCTGCTGAATACAGAGTGTGTGTGTGGAAGCCAGAAGAAATGGGGGAGGAATCATACTGCAGGTAACAAAGCATTCAAAGCTGAACAGGGCTGTTTTACACCTGAATGGGCTAAATTCAGGGTTAACAGGAGAAGCCAGCCAAGAGCAGACATAAGGGGAAAAGGAAACAACTTCTTTCCTTGTGCTAACAGCTACAAGAGAAAGGAAGATTTCTTACCTTTTGAAGCACCTAATTCTGCTAGCAACTTTAAACTCCCAGATTTCTCCCGAGTGCCGTTGCCAGCACTGCAATCTCCTACAGCTGAGCCAGAAGAATTAACCCTTAGCCGGTTCAGGGCAGGACACAAGCTGTCTAATACTGAGGCCAGTGTGTATGGGCAGTTACCTCAGGGAAAGTGCTCTTATAAACCACTTTCAAGAATATATGGTAATTCCCAGCAGAGCTTTTTCTCAGAACCAGGAAGTAATCACATACCTGACGTGACCGGCCAGTTTGGGGCCAGCAGAACAACTGACACAGAGAACGTAGGTACAAATGATTATCATTTAATGCAATGTGATATTCCTAATGTGCAAGGAAGTCCTGAGCCAATGGAATGCTCTTTAATGGTAACTGAAGAAGAAGAATTCTCACTCAGATAAGGGAAATATATGCAACAGGAGGTTTAAGCAGTAAACATGTTAATTGGCAGAAGTTCCCTTGGTTAAAAGTAAAACCAGGTTGCTTGGAGGCAGCAAAAGAAAAGGTTAAGGGGGGGCGGAGCCTAGAGGTGAGAGGAATGGACGCATAGAGCGTTAGCTCCGGAGGGACCCCGTTGTAACCCGGTGTTGGCGCCAGCACAGACATTTTAATCTCCCCCAAAAGCAACGGTGTGGGAGCAGAGATGACGACCCCTAAGCCAGTTCGTTTGGATTTCACGCCCGGGACTGCTACGGGGAACAAGCGGTCAAAAACGGAGCCACCCTCGCCGCAGAAAATGGCGGCGGGGCGAGATCACCCGGATGCGATGCAGGAACTTTTACAAGAAATTCGCGCGGTGAAAGACATCGTGACCGCTACTAGCTCCTCGCTCCAGAATGTACAAGATGACATTGTGCAGCTTAAAGAGCAGTTTGGGAGCCTTATGGGACGGCAAGATCTCCTGGAAAACAGGTTGGTGGTGCAGGAGGAGAGGCTGAAAATCACAGAGAAACATTCGCGGCAAATAGACCTGCTGCAAAGGGAGCTGGAAGACATGAATAATAGGGCGCGGAGGAACAACGTGCGTGTGGTGGGAGTCCCTGAAGGGGCTGAAGGAAAGGACATGTTTGTCTTTATCCGCGAGCTTATGGCCTCCACATTGAATCTTTCCTTTGATGTGCCACTGGAGATCGAGAGGGCTCATCGTGTTCCCGCACAGGCCTCGCTTACCAACAAAAGGCCGCGCCCCATTATCTTTAAGACGCTGAGGCACCAGCATGCCGTGAAGATTTTTGACGCTGCGCGAGCTCGCTTCCCAGTGACCTTTGAGGGGCACAAGTTGATGTTTTTCCCTGACTTTGCCAAGAACACTGTTACTAGGAGGAAGCGTTTTTTGGAACTGCGGCCGCGCTTGAATCATCTGCAGGCGCGCTTTGGCCTGCTCCAACCCGCAAGGATGAGGGTCACTCTACACAATGTCACAAAAACTTTTGATGACCCGCAGGCCCTGGGCTTGTTTATTGAAGAGAAAGAGGCTGAGTTGATGAATAGCTGACTTGTGCTACGGGCCTGGTGGCTTAGATGGTCGGGATGTTGTCACGGAGTGGCTGAGCAGATGCTTGGGGTTTGTTTGTGGGGGTTAGTCTCCCCTCTGTGAGTGTCATGTTGGGAGCGTGTGCGGGGATGCGTGAAGTGTGAAGAGTGGACTGGCTGGCGCCAACAGCTTTCTTTGTTCCTTCAGTTTTCCCTCTGTGTGTTCTCTCCCCCCTAGTCTGGGTTTACCCGAGAAGGGAGTTGAGTCTCTCCCCCCCCCCGAGGGCCTCCTGGGTGCTGCTAGCAATGGTAATGCTAAGGCTATACAGTTACACTATGTCTAGCGCTGTCAGAGTAGTGATGATGTTTATATACTCCAAGGTTAAATATATGTTTGAATGGGGAGTCATGTCTCAGGTGGGGCGAGTGGCCATTAAGGATATGTCATTATGTTTGTTACACCTGAATAGATGGCCTCACTGAGAATATATTCTTTGAATGTCAAAGGGGTAAATAATCCCATTAAGAGAAAGAAAATTATCTTATATGCCAAGCAGGTTAACAGTGATATCCTGTTCTTACAAGAGACACATCTGTCTGAGCGCGAGTCCCTGAAATTGAATATCAGCCCCTTTATGGTATTGGCGTTCTCACCTGCGAAGGGTAAACACAATGGGGTGGCTATTCTAGCCCGGAAATCTCTTCAGTTGCAGGTGACTCACTCTCAATCAGATGAGGAGGGAAGATGGGTTAAGGTCTCTGTACGCCTGGGGGCCTTGGATCTGGCTCTTATTAATGTGTATGCCCCTAACGGGGATTGCCCAGGCTTCTTTCAAGCACTGGCTGACTTGGTTTGCGCAGCGTCTCCCACCTCCATAATTCTTGGGGGGGATTTTAACTTGGCCTTGGATATGCTATTGGACAGGAAACCTCCCAGGACCCATGGGGGTGGTAGGGCTCTGGATATCCTACAGTCCACGTTACGGGAGTCAGGGTTAGTAGATGCGTGGAGATTATTGCACCCAGACACGCAGGAATTCACCTTTTACTCCTTCCCTCATAAATCCTTGTCTCGAATTGACTACTTCCTGATCTCCCGATCCCTTGCCCCACATATTGCAAATGCAGATATTCATAGTTCAAATATCTCGGACCATGCTGCTGTGTCTCTTTTTCTGGATGATATCCGACCGGTAGTGTACTCGGGAAGATGGGGGTTCGATAGGAACTGGTTGGGAGATGTTGATTTCCAGTTGCAACTGAAAACGGCCATAAAGGACTATTTTGAGCTTAACCCCCCTCATTTGTCTTCTGGATGGGCAAGATGGGAAGGCTTTAAAGCCTCCATGCGAGCAGTTATTACTAGCGTCAGTATTGGACGGGCTAAAATCCATAGACAGCGTTTGCATGTGTTGGATCTGCAAATCAAGGCAGGAGAGCGGATTCTAGCTAGGGGAGAGGACCCTTGTGTGTTGCTCCGCCTACAGCGTTTACGCTTTCAATATAACCAAATTCTTACCTCAGAGGCGGTTAAACATATCCGGGCGCAGGAGGGTATGTATTACTGGGAGGGGGAAAAGGCCGGTAAGCTCTTAGCTAACCGCTTAAAGGCCCGGAAAGACATGGGGCGAGTTGCCGCCCTTCGGGATACTGATAGAGATGTAGTAGAGGTTAAGGACACGGCCATCCTTGAGCTGTTTAAAGTTTTCTATGAGCAGTTATACTCCTCTGAGACGGCCTGTTCTCCTGAGGCCTTTCAGCGGCTCCTGTCTAAGGTCCAGAGGCCGGAGTTGAGTCCTGAGCTGCTGCCCTTATTGGGTCTACCCATCTCTTTGAAGGAAATTGGCGAAGCAGTCGTCTCCCTAGACACTGGCAAAGCAGCGGGCCCTGATGGCCTACCGGCTGAGTTTTATAAAGTGTTCCTCCAAGAGCTAGGACCTGCTATGCTGCTCTATTATCATGCTCTATTAGAGGAGTGCCCTCGAACGGGTTCCTTTGCGGCTGCGAATATTGTTGTAATAGAGAAACCGGGTAGGGACCCGTTAGAAGTGGGGAATTATCGTCCCATCTCCTTGCTAAATGCGGATTATAAGATTTATGCCACCATTTTAGCGAACCGCCTTTCTTCGGTACTCCCATTGTTGATCCACCCGGATCAATGTGGTTTTTTGGCTGGTCGATCGACCGCGGATAATGCTCGGCTTTTGTGCCATGTCTTAGTTGCGTCTGAGTCCCAAGAGGAACCCGGGGTGGGTTTGTCCCTTGACGCCGAGAAGGCTTTCGATCGCTTGGAATGGTCATTCCTTTTCCATGCTTTACGATGGTTTGGGATTGAGGATAGATTTATTGGCCTCTTGAAAGTGATGTATACTAGCCCCACTGCCCGAATATGTGTTAATAATTCCTGCTCGCAGGTATTTCAGTTGGGTCGAGGAACGAGGCAGGGATGCCCTCTCTCGCCTCTGTTGTTCAATTTGGCCCTGGAACCTTTAATTCTTTTAATTCGTCAGAATTCATTGATTCAGGGCGCTCGGATCGCTGATATGGAGATCAAATTGTCAGCTTATGCTGATGACTTGCTGCTGTTTACCCATCCGACTTCGGTCCCACATATCCTCACCCAGATTGGAGATTATGCAGCTCTGTCGGGTTATAAGATTAACTGGTCGAAGTCTGTCGCCTTCCCTTTGAACTCCCGGGTCTTTCAATCTCATATGGCCTCATACCCGTTCGTCTGGGAATCCGGAGCGGTCAAATATTTAGGGGTTCATTATTGTTTTCCCTTCGAGGAAACGGTCCGTTTAAATGCAGAGAAGATTGTGGCTATGGTGAAGCATTTGACTACCAAATGGTCTCCATTGTTGTTGTCGTGGTGGGGCCGTTTAGAGACAATTAAAATGACTATCACCCCCAAAATTAATTACATTTTGGAAATGTTGCCGATGCTATTTTCTAATCAGGTATATAAGCAGATTGAAAGGCTACTTGTGGGTTTCTTGTGGAACAGCAAACCCCCTCGCATTGCGCTTTCCAAACTCAAGAGACCCAAGGGAGAAGGGGGCGTGAGTTTTCCCGATTTCAAGAGATATCATTGTGCTTTTCTGATTAAACAAGGGGGTCGGTGGATGGAGGAGGTATCTTCTCTCAGTCCTGTTTGGTTGTCTTTGGAGAGGAACATGGTGTCCCCTTTTCCCTTGTCTCTGGCCCCTAATATGCTATTTCCTCCTGCTAGTCGGGGATCCTTGCTCCTTGTGGCAGTGCAAAAAGCTTTTCAGGAGGTATTCGCCCAAGGAAGTCTATCGGACCGATTCTCTCTTGATCTCCCACTTTGGTTTAATCCCCTCTTTAAGATTGCCGCTAAGCCCTTTGCTTGGGCCCAATGGTACAACAGAGGGGTATGGACGCTAGGCCAAATTGTCAGTAATGGGCGGTGGAAGGCCTTCTCTGATCTGCAACTGGAGTTCAACATCCCAGGACAGCTAGCCTTTCAATGGCTGCAACTGAAGCATTGTATAGGGGAAGCTCTGGGAGTGGTTGGGCTTTCTGGGGAGCCGGGGGAGGCATGGCTGCAAATTAACCATGCATGGGCGGGCAGGGGTATTGCCTCGGCGTTGTATAAACAGTTTGGACGCACACTG
This sequence comes from Ichthyophis bannanicus, assembly GCA_033557465.1. NCBI lineage: Eukaryota > Metazoa > Chordata > Amphibia > Gymnophiona > Ichthyophiidae > Ichthyophis > Ichthyophis bannanicus. Next base: position 103,956,156 of record CM066039.1, read on the forward strand.
CCCACATGTGTCCGGAGGACGCAGGAGAAATGGGAGAGTGACTCCAGTGTTGTTTTGTCTCCACGGAACTGGGAGGTTTTCTGGGCCAAACTAACGCGCATATCCAAGTCAGCCGCAGTCACACAGACTTTATTTTTCTTTGCCCACAGAGCCTTTATTACGCCGGAGAAAATTAGTAAGTGGGATAATTCAACTAATCGAAATTGTTGGTTTTGCCAGGTCGCAGTGGGAACTTTCCGACATACTGTGTTGGAGTGTTTCCATCTCCGTAGCTACTGGTCCCAGGTTTGGGCTCGAATTCAAGAAATTTTAGATTTTCGAGCCCCTTTGTCTTGGGATACCCTGGTCTTTCGCTCTGTCTCTGGGGCCCCTTTGCGGGATCGACATGACTCCTTCCTTTTCGATTTTCTTTTAGGGATTGCCATTTTCTGCCGTTTGCGTAACTGGAAAGTGTTATCGAATCTCCAGTGGCAGGTTTGGTGGAACTGTGTATGTTTGTATAGTAAATATGAACGGATGCCACGGAAAGGTGTGCGATCCCTGATTAGCGATGGAAGAAAGTGGCAATCCCTTTTGTACTTTTGTAATGCAGCTCGCTGTTCTGCGGGGGACTGATTCTCCTGTACCCTGTGAATGCTTGCATTGTAGGGTTATTAGATTATACCTTTGTATTGCTTTGTATAATGGCTTGGAGTACGAGATGTTGTAGCCTTGGGAGGCGGGTGTGGGGGGGACGGGTGGTGGGGGGGGGTAGGGGGGTTGTTGAGGGTTGATTGTGGTTTACTTTGTTGTGTCTTTTGGTTTTGGAAAATTTAAATAAATCTAATAAAAAAAAAAAAAAAGAAAAGGTTAAGTGCTCACAAGGAAAACTGTTTAAGTACTTTTCTTTTGATGAAGTTTAAGCTGAAGAAAGCAGTTTTTGTTCTACATTTGTTTTCTGTTGTTTGCCAGAGTGGCTTTGTTATTTTGTTTACCAAGAAAAGAATACCCTCATTGGACGGGGAATAAAGCCCTTGATTTGAAGTTTGAACTGTGTGCTTGAATTGATTATAAAAGGACGGTACAACTACCACCCACAAAGGGCCAGGCAAGGCTATCTGCCGTATAAGCAGAGCCAGGAGAAGGTATTAACCTGTAGTACCAGTCTCCATCGGAGGGGCCCGATGAGGGTGTGACATAAAAATGGCGTAGGAGTGAGGATATTTTTTTTTTGGGGAGGCAAAATAATTTTTGGAACAGAAAAAAAAAAAAAAAGAGACATCGCCCAAAGAAAAGAAGAATATTGGCACCACAGGACAAGTACAGTGGAATATTCGCTGGCAGGTCGGCCAGAGGACTGGAAAAGACCCGTTTCTCACATGCTGAAGTCTGCCAGGAGACTAAGGTAATAGTAGCCTGAGTGGACGGGGATAGGATATCCTGTGAGGAAAGAGGGGGCGCTCTAAGTTAAAGTAAAGTCCTGTATAAAAGATACCGCACTTGGTGGGCCTTTTTCTTTTCTTTCATTTACAGGAGCAACGTCTAGAAAAGATGGAACCACGGGACGTCATGTCGTGGATAACTGAACAATGGGACAAGCAAGCCCGAATGGTGCAACATTTACAGGAGCAATACATGGCATCCGCGAAGGAGCAGCAACGACCGCTATTAGAAGCTGTGGACGCTCTGCTTAAAAGAAGTGGTGAAGGAGTAGCACGTACTACACCAGTACCGCAAGTAGAGATGAACACTAATTTTGCTTTATCTTTGGGACAGTTAAAACAGGAGGACAATCCAGATGATTTTATAGAGGCATTTGAGCGAATTGCTAGTAATCTCCAATGGCCTTCAGAGCAATGGGCAATGCGGTTCGCAATGACCCTAAGCGGTGAAGCTCTGTCAGCCTTTAAGGCTATGCCGGCCAGCCTTGCTAATAATTATGTAGAAATTAAAAGAGCTGTAAAAGACAGGCTTGGCCTTACATCTAGGTATTATAGGCGATTGTTTAGGGAGGCACAAATGCATATAACTGAAACCCCGAAAGCATTGTATCAAAGGCTTAGGAACCTTGCATATAAGTGGTTAGATCCGGAGGGAAAACCACTAGAATCAATTCTAGACGAAATTATTCTAGAACAGTTCTTGTTGGCAGTAACCCCAGAGATGAAAACGTTTCTCACGTTACAGAACTGCTCCAATACGGAGGAAGCAACTAGAATGGCCGAGGTATTCAGGGAGGCTAAGAGAACTGATACATCCAGGATAAACCTTTTAAAAGTAGCAGGTATGGAAGAAGCGAATGAGTGGAGGAGGTATGAAAGAATCAAGGCACCTAGTGGTAATATGGCCAAAGAGGCTTTCCCCACACACATTAAGAAATGTTACAAATGTGGAAAGCCTAGACACCTTCAGAGAGAATGTAAGGTTAAGACGGCCCTTGTAACAGGAAAAGAGGAACTAATACATGAGGGATTTGTTCAAATGGTCCGGGTGGAGGGATTACTGATCTTAGCTCTACTTGATTCGGGGGCTGATCAGAGCATGATCTCGCAAGATTGTTGGGATATCATAGAGAAACATCGGTCATTCCCCTCGAATCAAGTAAAGGGTCAAGTACGCATACGATGCGTTCACGGAGAAGCATCCCACTATCCGCTATATGAGGTAGGCATACAGGGTTTGGGGCCATCCATCAAATGCTGGTAGCAGTGGTACCCAACCTACCATATGCGGTTGTCCTTGGGCGGGACTGGCTCCCCTTCTGCCGAGAAATGGAGAAGGATTTACAAGAGATATTGGTCCCTGCACCAACACCATGTCCCACAGCAGCCAATGAAGTCCAGGCAGAAGCCATAATAGCTAGTATTCCCAGCCCACTTTTTGGGAAACCACTAAAAAGGGAGTCACAGGCCCAGGAGTCACCATCGCCGGTAAAGCCAAAATTTACCCTACAATTTTGTAAAATTACTGACCACGCTAAGGGCCCAAAAAAGAGCATCCGCGGTAGCTGTGGGATACGATCTCTTTAGTGCAGAGAACGCGGTAGTGGTTAAAGGTGGGAAGGCACTAATAGACACCGGCATCCAGGTTAAAGTCCCGGAGGGGTGTTACGGCCGCATAGCTCCGAGATCGGGTCTAGCAGTGCAGTACTCAATAGATGTGGGCGCGGGAGTTATTGACCCGGATTATCGGGGCCCAGTAAAGGTCCTGTTATTTAATTTTGGGGACAAAGATTTCAAAATACGTATGGGTGATAGAGTGGCACAGTTAATTTGTGAACGCGTAGGGTTTCCAATTGTTGAGGAAGTATCCTCCTTATCATCCACGGAAAGAGGGAAGAATGGATTTGGCTCCACGGGGATGCAGGAGGTAAAGAGCTTAACAGCCCTAGGGGAGGAAAGGCTTGAAGAAGATTTAGGACCCCAAATAGAGGATTGGGCTAAAAGACCCTCTCCTAAGATGGGTGCAGACTTAACCCCGCAACAACAAAATGAGTTAATACGATTACTAGTAAAATTCTCTGACGTATTAACTACCCTACCCGGTGAAACGCATCTTGTGGCCCATGAGATCATCACGACGCCCGGGCGGGTTATAAGACAACGACCATATAGGATGCCCGAGTCTAGAACACAAGAAGTAATTGCCCAAGTAAAGGAAATGCTTGCCACGGGCATAATAGAGGAATCTAGGAGCCCATGGTCCAGTCCAATAGTACTGGTACCCAAGCCCAATGGAACCTTAAGGTTTTGCATAGATTTTCGCCAGCTCAATGACATCTCGCAGTTTGATGCGTATCCCATGCCCCGTATTGACGACCTATTAGATCGTTTAGGGCAGGCGAAATACTTGACCACATTGGACATGAGTAAAGGGTACTGGCAAATCCCATTAACCAAGGATTCAAAACCCAAAACGGCATTTTCTACGCCAATTGGATTGTACCAATTTCGGCGAATGCCGTTTGGTTTGCATGGAGCCGCGGCTACGTGCCAACGGCTGGTAGACCAGGTTTTACGACCTCACCAGGAATACGCTCTTGCGTACATGGACGACGTAGTAATATATAGCACAACCTGGTCACAACACCTTACTAGGGTTGAGGCGGTTCTCAGAGCTTTCAGAAAGGCAGGCCTCACACTTAACCCGGAAAAATGTATGTTCGCTACAGAGGAGGCTAAATATTTAGGCCACATGATCGGGAGGGGCTTGGTAAAGCCATTGGCCAGTAAAATTAAAAGCGTTCAGGAATTCCCTAGGCCTATTACAAAAAAACAAGTGAGAAGTTTCCTAGGATTGTTAGGCTATTATCGCCGTTTCATACCCCGCTTTGCGGAAGAAAGCCTTCTCTTTACAGAGATGTTAAAGAAAAATGCGCCAAATAAGGTTAGGTGGACTCCCGAGGCAGAGATAGCATTTAGGACCCTTAAAGAAAAATTGTGTAACGCCCCGATCTTACGAGGCATTGATTTTAACCTGCCCTTTATACTACAAACTGACGCGTCATACAGGGTTGGGGGCGGTGATGTCCCAGATATTCGAGGGTAGCGAGCATCCTGTGGCCTACCTCAGTAGGAAGCTCTCTCCCGCGGAAAGGAACTATGCCACAATAGAGAGAGAATGCCTGGCTATTAAGTGGGCTATTGAAGCTTTTCGTTTTTATCTCACTGGGAGGCAGTTTGTATTAATAACTGATCATGCCCCATTAAAATGGCTGCATCAAATGAAAAATAACAACGCCCGACTAACCAGGTGGCATTTGGCTCTTCAAGCTTTTCATTTTAAGGTTCAACATCGAGCAGGGAAACTGCACGGTAACGCGGATGCGCTCTCCCGAATTACATGCTGGCCACCTAAAATGGCGGCAGCAAGTAATGTTTTAAGGGGGGGAATATTTCACAAGGTAGACTCAATGGAGCCGGAAGAAATGGAGATTAGCAGAGAAGATCAGGCAGAACCTGATGATATAAACAAAAAACTGTCAAATAGTTGCTATAAGCAACCACGGCACAAGTGGGAGAAGGGTAAAAAGACACAACCAGCCAGCATGGGAATGGAGTTTGAATTACCCGATAGGGATCAGCTGAGAGGGGGTGGAACCCGGGGACAGATACATAAGGCACACTCACAAGTAGTGAGGGAGAGTGAGCAAGGACAGAGGTGGAAGCAACAACCTCAGACGTGGGAACGAAAGGAAAGAGAAAGAGATATAGTGAGCCAATCTCAGCTCCAGGACCAGAGTTGGTGGAAGGAGGGAAGTGAAAGAGTGAGTCAGCCATATATACAACAGGACAGCGTGAATGAGTCTGAGGACTTTGTGAATACACGTGGAGGTCAGCTGCTGAATACAGAGTGTGTGTGGAAGCCAGAAGAAATGGGGGAGGAATCATACTGCAGGTAACAAAGCATTCAAAGCTGAACAGGGCTGTTTTACACCTGAATGGGCTAAATTCAGGGTTAACAGGAGAAGCCAGCCAAGAGCAGACATAAGGGGAAAAGGAAACAACTTCTTTCCTTGTGCTAACAGCTACAAGAGAAAGGAAGATTTCTTACCTTTTGAAGCACCTAATTCTGCTAGCAACTTTAAACTCCCAGATTTCTCCCGAGTGCCGTTGCCAGCACTGCAATCTCCTACAGCTGAGCCAGAAGAATTAACCCTTAGCCGGTTCAGGGCAGGACACAAGCTGTCTAATACTGAGGCCAGTGTGTATGGGCAGTTACCTCAGGGAAAGTGCTCTTATAAACCACTTTCAAGAATATATGGTAATTCTCAGCAGAGCTTTTTCTCAGAACCAGGAAGTAATCACATACCTGACGTGACCGGCCAGTTTGGGGCCAGCAGAACAACTGACACAGAGAACGTAGGTACAAATGATTATCATTTAATGCAATGTGATATTCCTAATGTGCAAGGAAGTCCTGAGCCAATGGAATGCTCTTTAATGGTAACTGAAGAAGAAGAATTCTCACTCAGATAAGGGAAATATATGCAACAGGAGGTTTAAGCAGTAAACATGTTAATTGGCAGAAGTTCCCTTGGTTAAAAGTAAAACCAGGTTGCTTGGAGGCAGCAAAAGAAAAGGTTAAGTGCTCACAAGGAAAACTGTTTAAGTACTTTTCTTTTGATGAAGTTTAAGCTGAAGAAAGCAGTTTTTGTTCTACATTTGTTTTCTGTTGTTTGCCAGAGTGGCTTTGTTATTTTGTTTACCAAGAAAAGAATACCCTCATTGGACGGGGAATAAAGCCCTTGATTTGAAGTTTGAACTGTGTGCTTGAATTGATTATAAAAGGACGGTACAACTACCACCCACAAAGGGCCAGGCAAGGCTATCTGCCGTATAAGCAGAGCCAGGAGAAGGTATTAACCTGTAGTACCAGTCTCCATCGGAGGGGCCCGATGAGGGTGTGACACCATGCATGGAAAAATGGGAGAGAGAAAACTGGGTAACAGAACCAAAGAGGGTAACAGCGGGAGGAAAAACTCAATCATCCTCTATCAACAAGATTCAGACACCTTTCAGATACCATGTCTCCCATTACATAATGTATTAAAAGCTTCTTTGAAGAAATACATTTTTAGGGCTTTTTAAAAAATTCTTATAGTTGTGTTCCATACAGATAGAATCCGGTAGGCTATTCCAGAGGGGAGGGGTGCTGCAAAGAATGCCAAATTCCAGATATTGTCGTATGTGACCAGCACAGGAGATGGAAAGAGTAGTCGAAAATCATTGACAGAACATAACATTCTTGTCAGAGTATATAAGGTAACCAATCCAGATGGATAATCGGGGGCCATTTTGTGTACTGTCTTATGAACTAACGTAAATGCTTTAAACAGAATGTGCGAAGTAATGGGCAACCAAGTGATGATTTATGAAAAGTGGTGTAAGATGTTCAGACTTTTGGGACCTAGTAAGGACACATATTGCTGTGTTTTAAAGTATTTATAGGTGCTTTAACTGATATTGTGGGAGTCCTAAATATGCAATATTACAGTAGTTTAACCTTGATAGTATGGTATGCATTATTACGGTTTCCTGAGCAGATTTATCTAAAAATGGTTGAATAGATTGAAACCGCCATATTGCAAAGAAAGCACTTTTTGAAACTTTTGCGAGTTGCGGTGAAAAGGAGAATTCAGAATCTAGTATTACCGCAAGATATCATATGCTAGTATAATTGCAGAGGTGCACCCTCTAAATCTGGAGACAGAGTGGGACAATTCTGAGATCCTGTAAACCAAATGGCCATCGATTTTGCTGGGTTGAGATTCAGGTAATTATTTTTCGGCTAACATGAGATATTCTCTAAATATGTATTCACAGGATGGAGATCAGGCAATATTTAATCTGTGGAACGTAGAAGTAAGATATCATCTGCATAGACATAAACTGATATGTTCTGATCCTGAATCATAGTGCTCAGAATACTAATAAATATATTAAAGATTTGATAGAATTAAGTCTTGGGGTACACTCCATTTGAGACTATGGGAAGCTGACAAATTATGCTGGGTACACACTTGGAATGACCCATTACTGAGAATGATATAAACCAAGAGATGATGGAGCCTCATATTCCTGCCTCAAAAAGAAGGGTTATAAGCAGGGTATGATTCACCAAATCAAATGTGGCAGTTAGATCTAATGATACTGCTAACACAAATTTGCCCTGATCCTGGGCCTTGTATATTTCATTGAGAACTGCTGTAAGAAACGGTTTCTGTACTATGTAACGGCCGAAAGCCCAGTTGGCGAGGATGGAGATAATGTGTGTGCTCAATATGATCTGATAATTGCCTAAATACATACTTTTCTGTCAGTTTTGAAAGATATGCTAAGTTGGAGATCGGGCGATAATTATGAAAATATTGTGGATTACCTTGTAAGTCTTTTAGCATAGGTCTAAGGATGACTTTATTCCAGTTATCCAGTAATAGACCTGCAGATAGGCTGTGATTAATAATCTCTACAATAATTGGGATTAAGCCCAGAGAAGGCTCGCTAAGCAATGATGATGGTATGGGGTTCAGTGTGGTTAGTGGTCTTATTAGTTGTTTTCATCACCATCATAAGTTCCTTCTGTGTAATAGATGTGAAGTTTGACCACATATGGCACAAAGTAGAAGTTTCGTTGGCTGATATTCCATACCGTACCTTGTCTGCAACCCTCCTGCTACAACATTTGATGCCACTACTCTCACCAATTATGGACATCCTGGCTTCAGCTTCCAGCTTTATGGCATTTCTCACAACTTCCGTCATTTTTCTGGGCAAGGGGTAGGCTCCCAGGTGGGAAGGGGTGGAAGTAGGATTTTCTGGGTCAGTCCTTGTCCCCCAGACTGTACCCATACCCCTGTGCCCAGCTTTACAATAGTGCAGGGGCTTTTCTTTATTATATACTATGATGATATCTTTATCTGCCATCACTGCCCATCAGCCAGAGAATCAGCATTCAGTGACCCCAGCCTAATTTCCAGGGATACAGAATTGCTTTACCCCAAACTGTCATTGTTCCAAAGAGAACTGGAGCAAAAAGGAAAGGAGAGACAGTGAGAGGGAAAGAGAAAGAGAGAGAGACCGAGACGGAATGAGTAGAAGGCAAAGGAGGAAAGGAAACAGAGGAATGAGCTATAGAGACAAAAGGTAACAACAGATATCGAGAAAGAAATAAAGAAAGAGAAAACCAATAAAAGATGCAGGAGTGAGATGGAGAAGACTAGAGAGAAAGAGAAATTGGAGTGGAGTGGAGGAGTGGCCTAGTGGTTGGGGCAAGGTACTTCAGGCCGGAAGGTCTGGGGTTCAAATCCCACTAGAGGACAGCAACCTTGGGCCAGAAGGACTGGGGTTTCTAGTCCCACAGGTGCTCCTTGTGGTCTTGGGCAAGCCACTTAACCCTCCATAGCCCATGTTCCCTGTAAAATTGTTAACTCCAAGTTATAATGCCCTGTTCAATGTAATTTCAGTTTGTTCAATGTAAACCGCACTGATGCAGAATAGCACGGTATATAAGAGAATGTAAATAAATTAATTAAGAGATAAAAGGAGACAGCAAGGGAAACAGAGATATTCGTTGAGGAAGAAGGAGAGAGGAAATCAGTCCTACAACTGACCTTCTGTCTATTGGTCTCTGTCTGTGAATTTGGATTCTCAAACAGAGATTATCTTCCCCTTGCAGCTGAAAGATGGAATAAATTATAAGCAAAAACAAAAATCTTTTTTCACTACAGTGAGAAAATGCTCAAGTGACTGCCGCAATACCTGAGGGACCAGGGCCCTCAACATGGTTGTGAGGTGGGAAATACAAAAAAGTCAGAAATAGAGAAGGAACTGGAATTCACCCAGACTTCCAGCTGCTTTAAGTCAGCATTAAAAAGAACTAAATCCTGAGAAAAGCCCAAGTGAAAGGAGAGAAATAGCTTACTCCCCTTATACCAGACAATCAAACGTCCAGGATGCTCTGCTTTAATGGACAGTGTTCTGTAATGAGAGACAGGTGAGAGGAGAGGTGACAATATCACAGGAGGATGTTCAATAATAAACCTGACTAGTGATAACGCCCACTGGCCAAGACAGTGCACACTTCAGGGATGGGGTGGAAGACAGAGCAGACAAGCTGTAAATGTGGTATAATCCACCATTCAAATACCCAATCAAGAGTGACGCTTATAAACTCACAACAAAGAAAGAATGCTCTCATTCAGTCCAACCCCTATGGAGTACTATTGCATATTCATAAAAGGTGTAGAATATAGGAGGAAAAAGATCTGAGCATCATATGAGCCAATAATTGTCAGGCATATGTAGGTTCATGCCATACACTGGCTCAATTCTTATGCATTATGGATCAAAAAACCTCCTATACGTATTAACACATTATGGGTCATGTTTACTAAACAGCGCTAACATCGCAGTGGCGACGTTATCACGTGATAAGTGACGTTATCGTGCAATAACATTACTGCTCGATAACGTCACTTATCGCGCGATAACATCTCCGGCGGCGTTAAGATGCACAGAGGGTGGAGTAAGGCTCCCCAGAGGGCGGAGATAAGGGGTCAATGGGCAGAGAGTGGGCAGGGAGAGGCTCCAGGCACACTAACGCTGTAAAATCAGGGTCTGAAAATTAACGCCAGTGAAAACCTCGCGTTAGAGGCACATTTGCAGGAGAGAGAAACCATTTCAGTCAGCAATGTACAGCAAAGGCAGGGAGACCAAGAAAAGTGATAGTAGTGATACATGTGCAGCAACAGCATAGTGCCCAAGTACAAAAGGGCACTATGGTGAGGCTGCAAATGGGGTACAGGGGGCTGCAGGTGGGACATGCAGTGGGGAAGCTGGGGCACAGGGTGGACTAGGCAGATGCCTAGGTGACACATAGGAATGTAAAAACGGAAAACCAGCAAGACAGCAACTGACCAAGGGCAAACATGTCCACGAGTGTGTGTCCCACAGTGCCACAATGGACATTACCCAGCAAGTACCCCAATGGGTACATAATATTGGCAGGCGGTGCCGGGGGGAAGCGTGGATGTCTATGCAGGCACCCCTACCCCATATTACTCACCATAGGCAGCCGCCTACTGGCACACTGGATGGCCTGGGACTGCGCACCACCAGCACCACTAGCATAGGGGCATGTCAGCATGGTAGCAGAGGGGTGCTGGTGGTGGAGGGTGGCAGTGGCATCTGCCCACTGCAGACCAAGGCCAAACCCTGTTTAGGTGGGTGCTGTGCACTGCAAAAGACAAGGTCTGTCTGACGAACAGTAATGGTATCCCCAGGGAATGACTTGCCTCTGTGGCAACAGTTTGGTGCAGTACACACAGCCAGTGTATTCAGGGGCAGAAGGTGACAGGTTCAAGTCCCAGCTGTGGCTCCTGCAGACCATGTCCCTATATTTTACCCAGTACTAAACCATGGTAATAAAGAAGGAACCTTTATTGCAGATAAAATAAACATGCCATAAACGCCTATATTTTACCCTACAGAGCACATATACCATAGACATGTGCAGTCCCTAGAGCAGAGGTTCCCAACTGCAGTCCTGGAGGGCCAAACACCATTCAGGTTTCATGCTGTCCCTAAGAAATATGCTTGAGATGAATTTGTATGCACCGCCCCCATTGAATGAAAATGTATCTCATGCATATTCATTAGGGACAGCATGAAAACCTGAATCATGTTGTGCCCACCAGGCCTGGAGTTGGGAACCTCTGCCCTAGAGCATAGGCCAACAGGGCCACAAACACCCACACCCATAGGCTCCACTATCCAAAGCCTCATAGAGAGTCAGGCTGTTGGGCCCTGCGTGGAGCAGCATCTACCAATACTAGCACCTGCATACCTTAGCAATGCCGTCATAAACAAGGAAACACTTTCCACATATATCAAAAGGTTGCTATGATCAATGTCAGATAACAGATCCTACATTAAACACAATTTGTTAACAGAGATTCATCATAGCAACCTTTTGATATATGTGGAGTGTGTTTCATATTTTGTTACTGACAGTGTTTACCACCCCAGAGAGTGATCCTAACAGTATTGAGTACCATAGCAATGCCTGCACTGTGCCCAGGACTGGTGTGGCAGCCAGGGCTGCCAACCACCTCTCTCTTTGCACAATGCTGACATAGGTGTGGGAGTGTGTGTATGTCTACCCAGTGTTTTGTGGCTGCCTACACCTTACCGAGCCCCCAATGCTTGCACTTTCTCTAGTGTTAGCCTGCCAATGTGCATAATGAGAAACAAGGTATTGTGGGTATGGCCCGAACACAGCGGTCTGGGCAGGATGCATCTGCACAGGGCATAGGGCAATGGCTGGGACATTGTAGTGCCCGACCACCATCTGCATGGACAGGGTGGCCACAGCATGTCATGCTGGGAGGTCACTCTCACCCTGACTGAGTAGTGACCATGGCATGGCTAGGTTCTCCCATAGCGCTGTACAGAATTTCTTTCAAGTGATATTTATGAGTTCCCTTTTTTTGGGGCCCAATCACTGACATACTTGCTTGGTGTGTGTGCTCACACCCCATTTTTGGGTGCACACATTTCTTCCGGGAACGTGCACTATGTACTAGCTAGCAGACTGTCTGTAGTTAGCATGTGTATGGCTGGAACGCCTTGCAGGGTGCTGTGGGTGGAGACTGACTGTGCCCTCTGCTGGTGAGTGTCAGATGGTGGTGGGGGCCAGCTGAGCTTTTCCAGGCCTACTGCCTGTCTGCCAGTGCCCTATGTGATATGTATGGATCTGCAGTGACTGCCCCGGAGGGTGCCCTTCCCCTGCAGGACTGGGGTTGATGGTCCCACAGCCTTTCATCATGTCCCTCTACTGCCTTTATTGCAAAGATGTAGAGTGTGGTTCTGTTGGTGGCAGATCCTGGCCCCCCACCCTGACCCAGAGAGGGCGGGTTGGTAGGTGGTGCTACATAATCCACATGTGGGTCCAGACACCCCCCTGATCTTATACAAGTGATTGTGGCAACCACACAGTATATACACTATTCTGGGTGCATCATAGACCACAAAGGTTAGACGTGACTGGGAAATACAGATGGCCACAGAGGTATCCTAAGTGTGTCTGCAAGGATGAACTGTCACACACAGGCACTGATGTGGACCTGCAGCACAGCCTATCTCAGCCAAATCAGGTGCTGCGGACCTGGTGCTGGGCGCCCCACCTCACTCTCAGGGTGAGCACAGGAACCGCACAATGTCATGGTCTGTAGCTACTCTGTGCCAGTAACACACACGGTCAGTTCCCCCTACCAGGCCAAGGTGCTGTGGAGGCGCATACCCCATCTTGTGATCAGAGGTAGACTGCTGATCTGCATGTGCAGTGCATCATGGGTATGGGTGGGTTTACCCTATCCTGGTAACCACAGCAGACAGTTTGTGTGGTGACCTGCAGTCTTTCTGTAGCCAGCCAGTGCTGTATTTGAAGCTATGGAGATGTAGCCCACTGGGTATTGCAATGACTGTGGAGGAAGAGGTTGTGAGTTCAATCCTGCAGTGGTGTTATTTAGTAAGGCTGTCTGAGGGATTTCCTTTTAATTTAAATCAGTGCTGCCAGCAAAGACACCCTCACAGTGCCGTAACCTAAGGTGCCCTATAAGGCGCCCTATAGGGCACATTATAAGGTGCCTTGGCAGATAGGGCACTTTATAATGTGCCCTATAGGGCGCCTTATGTGGCACCTTAGGTTACGGCAGTGTGAAGGTGTTTTTGCTGGCAGCACTGATTTAAATTAAAAGGAAATCCCTCAGACAGTCTTATTAAATAGCACCACTGCAGGATTGAACTCATGACCTCTGCCGCCACAGTCATTGTAACAACCAGTGGGCCACATCTCTATAGCTTCTAACACAGCGTTGGCATGGACTTAAGGTTAACGCGCGTTAACAAGCCAAGGTGCCCTGTATCGCGTGATACAGATTCATGCTACCTTGCCGCCGGAACGCCCACTACCTTATATGGCATTCCTCACATTAACGCTGCAACTAGCGCCGGTAACATTAAGACGGTTTAGTAAACATACCCCTATATTTCTTAAAAGGGATTTGTTCAAAATTATTTCATATGAGAATAGAAAAGAAGGTAAGGGTAGTAGTGTTATGAAAGAATATACAACATATTTTTACATGAAATATTTTGAATAAATCCTGTTTAAGAAATATAATGTGTTAATCTGTTTAGGAGTTTTATTTGATCCATGATGTATAAGGACTGAGCCCGTGCATTGGCATGAACCTACATATACCTGACAGTTATTGGATGATATGATGCTGAGATATTTTTCCTCCTGTGATCCTACACCTTTTATGAATATACAATAGTACTCCATAGTGGTTGGACTGAGTGAGACCATTTTCTTTGTTGTAAGAAGTAAATGTGAGCTGAGGTTCAAGCACTTTTTGATTGAACTGTTAGCATATGAGGAAGCTTACTAGCCACAAAGAGATGAACACAGAAACATAGCCACAAAGGAAGAAAAAAACAAAAAAACAAGCTGGGAAAGCATGCAGAGTATGACTCATAGAATTGTATTTCAACCCTTCTATGTGTATATGTAGATACACACACTCATCTGTTTGTATCTGCATTGCCTCTGTGTGCATTTGTGTGTGTGTATGGGTGTTTGTGTATATGTGTCTTATCTAGGTGTTGTGTCTTCCTGTGTGTGTGTCTGCATATCTCTGTTTTGTATATTTATGCGTGTGCATGCGGGTTGTAGGGCAGATGAGACGGTGTAGTTTTGAATATAAGAACACAAGACCATAAGAGATGCCATACTAGGTCAAACCAAGGGTCCATGAAGCCCAGTATCCTGTTTCCAACAATGGCCAGTACAGGTCACAAGTACCTGTCAGGTCCCCAAAAATCTACACAGATTCTATGCTGCTTATCCCAACATTAAGCAGTGGATTTCCTTGGTCTTCTTTAATAACGGGGCTGACTGCAGTATGTGAGGTGCTGGGACAATTGGCACAGGGTGATGGGGTAGTTGGGACAGGATATTTATGGGGGGTGAGGCATTTTGTAGGGTGATGGAACAGTTGCAGAGGGGGCATTTATTGGAGGTGGGGGTGCTTGACAGAGTGGTGGGTTAGTTGAAGGAGGGGTTAGTTTTTCCTGCAGTGGCAGGTTATGGGATGGGGGAAGTTTGCAGGATGGTGAGGCAGTTGCAAGAGGTTGTTTTTTGGGGTGGAGCAGGTTGCAGGGCAGTGGGGCAGTTGTGGTGGGGTAGTTATTGGGAATGGGAGTAATTGACGGGTTAATGGACATTTGCAGGAGGGGTTAGGTTAGGTTTTTACAGTGGGGCAGATTTTGGGATGGGGCAGTTGTGGGGGGGAGGGGAGGGTTGGGAGTGGGCAGTTAGTGATGTAATGGGGCAGTTAGGGAAGTGTAGTTTTAGAGGGTGGGGCAGGTTGCAGAGAGGTGAGGCAGTTGCAATAGGTTGTTTGTGGAATGGGGTAATTTGTGTTGTAGTGGGGCAGCTGTGGGGATGTATTTTTAGGTGAGTGGCACAGTTATCAGGGCAGTGAAGCCTTTTGAGGAATATTTTTGCATGGTAGCAACATTTGAGAGGTGGTAGAGCAGTTGAAAGGGAGTATATTTTGTGGGTGGGGCATTTTGGGTTGTTGGAAGAGTAGAGAACAATGATTTGAAAGGAACAATTCCCTAACTTCTATGTCTCACTATATGTAAGTTTCTGTGCTACAGAATCTGGAACTCCTCCCATAGAAATACATTTGGCTTGTTTTAGGGGATTATTTATCTGGAAGACAGTCTGATTTGGGCCTTTTTCAAACTTGATGCGTCTTTTGATCAGTTTTTCCACCATGCGAAATTTCATCCTATTCAGATAGACATTCTAGACCCTTTTATATAATTCTTTCCAAATTCTGTAGGGTTGGAAAGAATAAAAATATCTAATACCCTAAATTTCTCTTGATGTCTTTTTTTTTTAGAAACAAAGAAAATCAAGAAGAAGCTGAGGACAGCAAGAAGCACTTCCTGCACATCTATTACAATGGCCCAGGAAATTCTCTATTTCCTGGGGAGAGGGAGTAGTCAGTGAGCAGGGGCTTCTCTGAGGGATGGATGCTAGTCACTGAAGTGCCTTCAAAAAGATTCCGACATGATTTGCATACTCTTTTGGAAACACCACTTCAGGTTTCGACCCAGGGAATTTACCCCATGGGCATCTCTGGAAACAAGAATTTAACTATAAAAGAGGGAAGAGAAGACATTGCCACCCCTAACGACTCCCTTCCCCCTCTTTCTCCACTTCTGAAACATAAAAGTTGGAGAGGGTAACCAGAGTAAGATGTGCAACGCGACTTTACCAAGCTGCGATGTGAATTCTAAAATTGACCATCTTTTCCCTCCAGCATTGTACATTATTGTTATCATCATTGGTTTGCCAGCCAACTGCATGGCACTCTGGGCTGCTTACCTCCAGGTGAAGCAGAAAAATGAACTTGGTGTTTATCTGATGAACCTGTCTATCGCTGACCTGCTCTACATCGGCACCCTGCCACTCTGGATTGACTATTTCCTGCACCATGACAACTGGATTCATGGCCAAGAGTCTTGCAAGCTCTTTGGCTTTATCTTTTACACCAACATCTATATCAGCATCGCCTTCCTTTGCTGTATTTCCATGGACCGCTACTTAGCTGTTGCTCACCCCCTTAAGTTTGCTAGGGTAAGGCGGGTGAAGACAGCTGTAGGGGTTAGTGTGGTGGTGTGGACTATTGAGATCTGTGCCAACTCAGCCCCACTTTTCCATAATGAGCTCTTCAATGCCCGTTACAATAATACATTCTGCTTTGAGAAATACCCCATGGAGGGGTGGGTGGCCTGGATGAACCTGTACCGTATATTCATTGGCTTCTTCTTCCCTTGGATACTCATGCTGTTCTGCTACCATGGCATCCTGCGGGCAGTGAAGAGCAATGTCTCTACTGAAAAGCAGGAGAAGGCTAAGATTAAACGGTTGGCCTTGAGCCTCATCATCATCGTCCTCTTCTGCTTTGCACCCTACCATGTCATTCTGCTCTCCCGCAGTGCCATGTATCTCAGCCAGCCTTGCAATTGTAGCTTTGAGGAGAAGATCTTTGTTGGATACCACATGGCATTGGCCTTTACCAGTCTCAACTGCATGGCTGATCCCATCCTGTACTGTTTTGTCAATGAAGGGGCCCGAAATGATGTCACCAAGACTCTGGCTGCCCTAGTACGCTTCTTTAGCGGATCTAAACCCCAAGAGGTGGCCAATGCTTCTTTCACAGTGGAGACCCCTCTGTCATTCAAGAAGACTAGCTTTTATAGTCCTTCTGACACCCTGCTGATCAGGGATGAAGACTTACAGATGACTATATTGACTTTGAATAAATAGGATTTCATATTCATTCTTTCTTAAATTATATCATGTGTACTGTAACTTTCAGAATAAAATAATATGCCAGTGTTTTATCCATCGAGCAGTAAAGGGCACTTGGCAAAATTGAGCCCAGTAACTTGCCCACATTGTCCTGATCTGTGTTGTTCAGCTCACATATGAGGTAGTGAAAAAAATATAAAAAAATTTCCTTATTATTTTTATTTTATAACAAACTTAATCATAGCAGATAGAAACTGGTTTGCAGCAGTTAGGATATATTTTGGCATGAACTTAGATCCTTGGAACATTCGTCTTCCTGCTCTCCTTTCAGTCTTCTGTAACAGTAAGTACCAGAGTGAGTTTTCACCCTAAAGTGGGAATCACACTCATGCGCACAAACTCAAACATGCATGCAAAATGAATGATACTACAGGAGATGGTCTGTCCTGTACACACAGGTTGCACATAGTAACACAGAACATATGTGATGATGCTTTGAAACCATTTTTGCTTAACTTTGTGGCCTCTGATTCTATTTTTTTTCCTTCCATCAGCTACAGGGAAGAACACAGTCTTTACTTCACATTCCATTTCCATGTTCAGTAGCTAAGATGAAAAAAGTAAATTTTAAACAGTAATTTAGGTGGATATGACCCAGGAGTCACAGAGCAGAATTATGTTTACTAAAATGCACTGTCCAGTAGCAGCACGTGCCAAATGCACAGCATCGGGCTGCAGTAACTAGGAGCCTGCACTCAAAAGGCATCTATGCTAAAAATCACATGCTGCTTGAGTACTGTTCGAATAGGCAAAGATATGACATTGGGGCAGAGAGTGGGCAGGAACAGCTGCACGTGGCTAGTATGCATGCATTAGTGATGTTCCTCAAAACAAAAGATGCCACCAGCTGTGCTAGCATGTCCGCAATGTGTGGTATGGGTGCGATTCCCATTCACTGTGCCCTGGACCATCCCCCATACATGCCAGCCTATAAAACAGATGAAGCCCACACCCATATACTTAACCTACATGCCATCATCTCAGAATGGCAGATGATGGCTCAAGCCTGCATCAAACAGACAGCAGAGGGAGAAGCTCCAGCAGTTGCAACAGCAGCAGCAGCAACCACCACAGCATGTGAAACAGATGGGGCAGGCTCCCCCACTAGATCAGCAGCTAGCATGGAGGCCACAGTGCCTCTGGAGAAGAGAAGCGCTAGTCCTCCCTTGGTGCATCCACCAACCCATATGGAAGCACAGTGGGATCAACATCATTGATTCCAATGTACAACCCCCATGATCTGAGATGCCACAGAGATATGTGCTGGACACGCCAAACCAGCACATGACCACATGTCCTCTGACATTCACCTGTGTGTGCAGCTAGCTCCATAGCTCCCTTAAAGAGCCACCACCATCCATGCCTGGCTCATCACTATCCTACCCCCATTTACTGTGGAGAGGAGTCAAAGCTCTCAGAATTGAGATCCTGGCAGGTTGCTAACCCTCACTGTCATATGTAAACCATATGTGCAGTGCCAATAACAGATGCCACATGTAGGCTCCCTGGTATCACTGTTAAACCCCCTCCACCACTATGTGACCATATGGTACACCTCCGGGGCATGTTTATGAAAGTGCACTACTGTGCCTCAACCCTTTGCAATAAACCCCCACATAAGGCAGGCGATAGCAATCACAATATTGGCACAGTTGGATCAGTTTGCACCCCCCCACTCCTACACCCACCCTCAGAGCATCTCAGTGAGGAATATGCCATGGGAAATAATTATTAAGTAGCCAGCTGATGCAGCCAACATGTACCTAGAAGCCAGGGCCAGCCCAACCATCAGCCAAGACTAGGCAGTTGCTTAGGTAATCAGCCTCTGGAGGTTTGTCAAAGCAAAACAATAGATCTTTACAGTCATACAAACTCTAAGAACCATCAGTACATTTGTGTACCTGCAGGGAGAATGGGCACAGACATAGGTACAAAACAAAGTTTAAAAGTATGATGTCCAAGTATGCATTTACAAAGGATTGGTGTGGAAAGAGTGGTGTTGGGATAATTATGATTATTGAGATTAATAAACAAATATGGGGGAGGGGGGGGGCAAAGCTGAAGGTGTGCCCAGGACACCCAATCCACATAACAGTAGCCAAGTTGATCCAAATCTCTGTGCACAGTGGCAATCCCATCTTTGATGTCGGCACCATTCCCTGCAAGCAGAGCAGACAGGATGCAGACACCCTGCATCAGAACATGTAGCTGAAAGGGCTCCTAGATCTGTGGCTGCACATCAGTGGCAGGCCCTGTGCCACCATTCGGTTTTCATACAGCCAGGGCATTGTGGCCAGCATGACATTGAGAGCTGGTGTGCAAACAAGACCAGACACCTGGGCTATGACCAGTGAGCTACACTGTTCCATAGCATGAGCCTGGGTGCTATCTGTTGTGGCAGATCTGTCTAGTGTTACCATGGTATCCAGCCTTCTCCACTGCCTGTAATGCCTGAGACACCATCTGCCTGTGAACTGTGAACCAGTCAGAGCACCAGGACACTGTCAGGAGATAATGTTATTTGCAGCCTGTAGGTCATCTCTAGATGGCCAGTGCATCATGAGAGGGATGATGGTTGTTAGGGGTGTCTGTTCAGGGCCATGTACATGGGCATGCTGTGTGTGGCACCACCAACCATGATGTTATCCCTGAGGGCAGCTTTGCATGGCCAGTCTAAAGGGTCTGGCATGTGTGGGGAAAACATTGTAACATATAGGGGCATGTTTACTAAACCGTGGTAGCGGACTCCGTCCGATATCGGAGCCGCGGCCCCATTGAATTCAATGAGGCCGCGGCTCCGATATCGGACGGAGTCCACTACCGCGGCTTTGTAAACAAGCCACATAATGTTGGTATGTTACCGTGTTGCACCTGGTTCCCTCCACAAATGATAACATGTGTGGTCTGTGACATCCAGAAGCCCTCCTGCTACTGCTGTCATAGTGAGGGCATGGGCTCCCTCTCTACTACTGGGCCCTCTCTCCCTAAAATATATCTTGTAGCTGCCCGCAGCTGTAGCAGGGAGGTGCCAGCAGCTGTAGCAGGGAGGTGGGGGTACATGACTTCCCTTCCCACTTCAGCGATTGTATGCAGGGTGACTAGGCTCCCTCACCACATGGAGATGGGTGTAGCCTGGGGATAACATATGTATGATGCCCACATATGAGTAGACAGTAAGTGGTGGCAAAGAGGTGGGAAATAGTGTTTGTTTTCAAAGATAGGACCTGGGATAGGCAATATAGGCATTTTTTTTTATACTTTTGAACACAGTAGGGGGTGGTGCATGAATAATCAGGTGTAACAGCTACTAGCTATTGTATGCACAGCACATACTTGTACTGTAAAACCACCTCCTTCTCTTCTTGAGGATCCACTTATAGGTGCATATGTTCACCTGTGGGTATGTGCTGGTTCCATGTCTTTTGTTAATGTGGGCGCATGGCCCCTCACACTGATCATAGGAGGGGATTTCTGTGGCCCTGATGCTCATAGGAGATGCTTACACTTAAAACACTGAAAGAGGGCTAGCTCGTATGTAGCTCCCTAGCCATTGACCCTTCTCCCAGCATGTTGCCTAGGGTGTAAGATATCCTTCAAATATGGGGAGATTGTTGGCTCCCAGGCCTCTGGAGCCCTCAGTTTGCTGAGAGCTGATGGGCTGGAGATGGGGACTGAGTGGGATTCTATCCTCCTTGTAAGCGTGCATGGTTTACTGTGGAGTGGCACCAGAGCCTTTAAAAGATGAGGAACATGGGTGCCCCCTAAAAGTTTCACCACAGTGGTCACTGTAGCTTTCCCCCCTCTCCAGGCAGGTGTATGGCCACAGGGATGGGTGTCCACTTTCTGGGAAGCCAGTTGTATGGATGCATCTGGGAACAGGGCGGAACCTGCTTTCCATAGGTGTTGGTGCCCTATATACCTTTATTTATTTATTTATTTATTACAAGCTCTTATATACCGCACTATTTAACATCAGCGCGGTTTACATAAAACACAAAGACCAGAACAAAATAATGTTTGGTTTTACAGAGAACAGGTACAACAACTTGGATAATATAGGGAATTGTTAACTGAACTATTTACATAAAACACAAAGACCAGAACAAAATAATGTTCCCTGGTCCTGGGTCCCTCTCTGACTTGGGTGCTGGGTCTTGTCCACTAGGACCCTCTTTGCAGAAGGAATTGAAAGTATGGGTCATCAGCCATATGTTTTCAATTAATATGTTGTCTCTGTGTTGGTACAGCACATGGTACATTGCATTTGCCCCTCTCCTTACTGGCAAAATGGCAGGTGAATAGAGGAGTAACATGGAAGAAGGTTATCTCCCACCCACAAAGGCCTATTAACTTGTTTACTGCACCCCAGTTTGTCAGGCTCCCTGGTGCCTCAGGATGAGTAGATTTCATATTCCAGTATCCTCATTCTGGCAGTGCCGACACACTGCCTTTACCAGAAAAGGACCCCCTGCTTGTGCAGATGCAGTATTCTTGTTCTGATACCCAACAGTCACTGGTGGAGTGCAGTTCTAGCCATGAGTGTATGGCACATATTTGCATGCTTTGCCCTCCCCATATTGACCCCACATATCTGAACTATATGCCAGGGTGTACATATCCTCCTGTCAGCCTTCTCGTACTATCACTAGCCACTTACATTACGGTCTGTTGGTGGGACAATGACCATTTAATTTTGACTGCTCTCTATGATGAGTTGTGGTGGGCTGCATCCAAATATGCCATTGCTCCTACTCCTCTTTCAAAAACTGTATGGCACTGGTTCCACTGGTGTTGCATAGCCCTGGAAACTTCCTGCTAGGCCCATGTGGGTGTCTCCCTACATTGCTTCCTGTGGCACTCCTTGTGGGCACATGGGGATTATCTATAGGTGATGTATATTGGCTCCTGTTTGTGCAGGTGCACTCACATGCTGATGCCCACACAGTGTCATGCTGACAGGGTGACACTTCAGTGCTTCTGCACCCTGGCCCATTCACAACCTCTCTTTCGGGAAGAAGAGGGTAGCTGGACAAGGATGTCCTCCTCCACTGGTCTTAGTAAGAGATTATGCAGAATGCCCTTGTACTGCAGGTATCCGCTGGGGTCACATGTACAGCATATCATGGCATGTGTCAGCTACCTGTATGTGTCCTCTCTCTTCCTGATGGCACTTGCCGAGTGCTCTCAACCTTCCACACAGCACTCATTGGCCCCAGTCTAAGAGGGGGGGGGGGGAGGAGGGAGGGGGGCAGCATGTGAGTGTGGGTGCTACGGGAGACGTATAAGGGAGTGGAGTAATGGAGTGGATAATCTTATCTGGATAACTTTAATGCTGACTACCACATTGAATACTGGATCCCACATTTTCTTGTATCCCCATAGAGGAGACAGTTTAAATTAGAGGGTCCCAAATCTCTGAATGCAAATGTGTTAAACTACTATAACTACTACTACTACTGAATATTTGTATAGTACTACAAGACATATGCAGTGATGCACAGACACATTTAAAAGACAGTCCTTGCACATCAGAGCTTACAATCTAGTCAAGACAGACAACACAGTAGCTGTAGATATGGGATACACCTAGGGGGAATGGTAAGGAAACACAAAGAAGATCAGGTTAGTCAAGATCCGAAAGCGGCAGCGAAGAGGTGAATTTTGACCCTGGATTTGAAAAGGGACAGAAAAGGCATCTGATGTGCAGACTCGGGTGGTTTGTTCCAGCATAAGGAGCAGCAAGGTGAAAGGAGCGAAGTCTGGATTTAGCAATAGAAGTGAAGGGCACAGATAGAAGCGATTTGCCAGAAGAGCAGAGTTCCCAAGGAGGGATGTAGGGAGAGATAAAAGAGAAAGATAATGAGGAGCTGCAGAGTGAATGCACTTCTAGGTTAGCAGGAGATGTTTGACCTGGATGCAGAAACGGATAGGGAGCCAATGAAGTGACTTAAAAAGAGGGATAATATGAGCATGACGATGCTGGCGGAAGATTAGCTGTGCAGCAGAGTGTTGAACAGATTGAAGGGGAGAGAGATGATTCAGAGGAAGGCCAGCAAGGAGTAGGTTGCAATAGTCTAGAGGTGACTAAGGAGTGGATACATGTCTTAATAGTGTTTTCAGAAAGGACTGGGTGAACTTTGTTGATGAATTTGTTGAGAAAGAAATGGCAGGTTTTAGCTATCAATTGGATGTGTGTGAAGGAGAGAGAGAGGAGTCAACGATGACCTCAAGATGTTTATGTTTGTTGAGCCCAGCTTTCTTCTGATTGCTAGACAGCTCCGTAGAGCAGCATTTTCCAACCTTTTCAAGTCCAAGGCACACCTACATTAAGAAAAATTGCATGCAGCACACCAGCCTCCATGGAGCAGGCAGTGTGCACACAGAGAGGACTCATATGGTCAAAAGAACAATAGAGAAACACAGAAAGCCCCATTAGGGGCTGGAAGGACTCGGTGGGTAGAATCAAGGACTACAAATACAACACTGCTTTGGGATGTCAAAACCAGGACCAGCCAAAAACATCTCCCTCCTGGAACTAAGTAACTTGACAGCTCTGAGTCCTGTGTGCATTGTATGTGCTGCACAAAGCAGGATCCAGTTATCCAGGCTCTCTTTGCTGCCCATTAATTGCCACATATGGTGCTCACGCTGTATCCTGTTAGGAGAGGAATGCGTGACTACACATCTGCTTAGAAAAGAGTTCCTTTCATTGCTGCAAAGTCCCAAGAACAGAGCTTATCTGCTGGTCTGGATTTGAGCATCAGGCAGTTATATTTTTTCCGCAGCACACCTGATGAGGTCTGAGTTGGGAAAAAAGCTCTAGGAGGGTTAGATATACTGTAAAGCATTTTTCCCATAGACAAAAAATGAGAAAAAGCCTTTAATATATAAAGCCTATGGTACTTCAAGTGAAAATGGAAAAAAAATCACTGCATCAGGCAAAGGTTTACTGGCTCCGTTCTGTGTGGAAAGGCAAAGTCAGTCCTGGTTTTACTTGCATGGCATCTATGACTGTCCAGGTGCCTTGGAGCTAGCTGATAATCTCTAGCTGGTACCCGAAGCAAACTGTATGATGTCATAGAGACCTCTTACTGTAGCAGCAGCACCCTTGATAGCTATTAATATCCATATTCTGACCTTTTCTTGTGCTAAATACACAAAGCCTGAATTTCCAATATAGATACTATTGCATTTGTAGTAATGTGATTACAGATCACTGTTGATCACTATCCCGCTAGACTGGGGGAGTTCTGAAAACACAGGAGGAGAAACAGCCTCAGGACTGGAGAGTGCAGAGGGTGGAACTGTCTCCATGGTACCAGCAAGAGGTGTTTATAGGAGCATTTCTGCTATTCTTGAAATGCCAAGAGAGCATCACAATCAGAGACACCTGCATCTCAACCCAGAATCCAAGAGATGTGTCAGGAATGACAAGCTGAATTACAATCAGCCAAAAATTTGACGAGCTGGGCCATGCAGAGTTGGGTTCAGTCTAATTTATAACACTTGGCCAAGTTGCCTTCTTTTCTTCCCCCACCAGATTTCCCTCTTTGACATCCATAGGGGAGGTGGAGAGGTTTCCAAGGAGACCCAAACAGACCTTAAGAAGGGCAGAAAATGTGAAAGGAGAGAAGCCAAGGAAAAGTCAGCTGCATGTCCTGGATGAGAATGATATGGCATTTAATCATAGTTCTTTGCTGTTCCACCCTTGGACTCTTTCCATAGGCAGTCAGACGGCTGTGGGGCACTGCAGGAACATTTTTGGAGACTTTCATCCACTGCCTGTCAGGTGCTGAAAACACCAGAGGAGATTTCAGCAAAATGCAGAAAGTTCCTGCTGAATTAGATATAGAATGGCCAGAGGTCTCACTACATACAAGACAGTGCTGGTTTTTAAGAAATGCATTTATTTTTTATTTATTTCCAAATGGTTATATTTTGCTATATCCATAATAATGACCACAAAGCAGATTACAAAATAAAAACAGATGGGCCGATATTGAAAAGCACTTATCTGGGATGTCCAGTACACTGGGGGTTCACCAGTGGCTGCTCCATAGATGCCAAGGGTAGACCATCCTAAAGAGTGACATTTTTCAGACTGTATGTATCTGGGATATAAATCTAGAAAGATTTAAGTATCACATTACTTTGCAAACGAAAGACGCAGCATAAAATTATATTTGCTACTACTGCTACTATTATTACTACTACTCCTTATCATTTGTATAGCGCTTCAAGGAATACACGGTACTGTACATATAGATGTAAGACACAGTCCCCGCTCATCAGAGCTTACAATCTAATCAAGATGAATATCACCACAAAACCAGGGACTACAGTATAGTAGTGAAGGGAATCAGGATTTGCATGTCTTTAGTGACTTTAGAAGGATGTAGACAGAGTGAAGATGATTTGAGGACAAGTTTCAAAGGAATTTGCTTAAGTAACTAAGCGGTTACCTGAGTAAATTTTCCAAGGTGGAAAAATTGCCCTCCACTCATTGGCTAAAAGCATGTGCACATGTTTTACAATATTTATTCTTTGAGCTGGAGGGAAAAGGGATGCCGCGGAGAAAGACAAGGTCGCCTGGAGATCTCATTCTGAAATCCCCGCTTGTCCTTTGTTGGGGTAGTTTACATCTGCTAAAAAGCAGATGTAAAGCTGACAGCTATGTTTATACCTGTGGACTTTTCTGGCTCAGATTTTCAAATGGAAATGATTTATGTATGAAACTGACTTACCAGAGAAAGGCATGGAAACACATCTGCATATATAAGGATGAAGAAGAGAGACTCACCCACATAGATACAAGAGGAGAGACACACAGATAGAGATAGATACACGCAGAGAGAAACACAGACACAAACTGAGATAGAGGGAGAAATAGACACAGACAAACAAATGCATAGAGACAGAAGAAGAGACACAGGTAAACAAAGGCAGAGAGATACACAGAAGGAAAATTAGACAAGACACAGATATAGATGTAGGGGGCTACACAGAAAGAAGGGGACACATAGGATAGGACTGTAAATATGCATGTAGAGAAGAAATCTCTTCCTTCCTTATTCTCCTGCTCAAATCTCCCTCCTGAGGGTTTGGTAAGAGCTTCTGAGCACAGCCCTTTAATTCTCACCCTTCAGGGCCCATTGGTTCTCAACAGCTATGTCAACCAAGCAGTCACCAGAGGTAGGAACGTGTGCTCAAATTTCTTCCTACTGTGGGGCTACAATTTGCTCTCATGGAAGCAGTGATTAGAATCAGTGCACTAGCACCCAGGCTCTGATGAGTTAGAGAAGGGCTGATGTAGAGAACCTTCTGTTAGAGCTGTGCACTATAGCTCAGCGCATGGTTTTCTAAGGCAAAGAAAATGCAAATGTTTGCACATGAATGCATTAAAAACTATGCAAATCAGCTGTGCACAAAAACATTCACAAATAAATGCAGGCACATGCTCACAAATAAATGCAGGCACATGTTCAAGGTCATCTGAGGTGGTTTGACACTTTATCTCAGGAGACCATCAGACCCTTATCCCTAATCTCTAATCCCCTCCCGATCCAGTTGGAACCCCTCACTACCTCATTCCCCTCAATAAAACATTGGTGGCCCCAGTGTCACCCCTTCCATGTAGCACTCACCAATCCGCCCTTGAAACATTGGTGCCCCAGTGGCTCCTAACACCCCCACCCCTAATCCCCTCCCAAAAATATCAAGTGGTCCTCCCATCCCTCAAAAATGTTACTTTGCCTTGTGCCATCCTCCTGGACCCTCCCACATCCCCTCAGTACCTTCAGCAGTGATGGAGGGCAGAAGTACTGTCCATACGCTCCTGCCTCTGTGCTGCTAGCTTTCAAAGTGGCAGTGCCCGACCCTATGCAGTGTGTCAAAGTTCACATCAGATAATCCTTTCGCTCCCTACTGTATTAAAATCCAGCATAAAGAGAAAAGTAAAGAACCATGCTAAGTTTCAGCACAATTGTTTATATTGGGGAGCAACTGGCTAATCTTTTGTTTGCATGCAATCAGCATGTCCACTATGCTGTTTTAGCACAGTGGTTTTGCTCAGTATTTTTCTGTCTCCTAGTTTGCTTTCTGTGGGAAAATATCAAGTAAGACATAAAACAAAAGCATAGCGCAGTTTGCTGCATTCGCCTGAGAGTGAGTTTTGAAGTGAGTGTGTCAAGTTCCTAAAGAGTGAGACTTAGCATTTCTGGCTGCCCTCATTAGGATGCTCCCTAGAATGAGATGAAGAAAAGCCACTCACAAGGTGAATAGCAAACACAGGCGCTTATTAGGCCCTTTCGAGATTCACCCTACATGGCCATGTTTCGCTTTAGCCTTTGTCAGTGGTGTATAGAACAATATTAAAATGATGTGAACCCATACATAACCAATTGTGGGTTACACAAGCATAGAAAATGCACCCTAAGTAAAAAGTATATGCGATGCAACAGCCATTAAGATTAATGGGGAACATCTGGTAATGTTAATATTAGCACAGATCCTGCAGAAATCACACCTAGACCAAGTAGCAGATATCACGCCTACATGGGAGTAAGTGTAAATATTAGCATGTAAAGTACATGCATAAGTTACAAATCTGCCCACACCCTGCTTAAACTCTTCCCCTGAGTATACCTACTCTAAAAGGACACGCTGGCTTACACCACATATACCTGTAGGTATGTCCCCATCTTGGAGGGACAGCATCAAACATTCCACTTCTTTCCTTGGCAAATCTGGGGAGGGTGAAAGGATTGAAAGTGTCCTGGTTTCTACTAACTTCACAGCTGCTCCCAAATTTCTTTCTTAACTGCAGTACTGTCTATTTGTCAAGCTCCTGCTGTTGAATTCCCCCCAGAATAATTCAAAGAATCTCAGGAATTGTTCACTCTGTGAGCAGCAGATTAGATGGCAGAATGGACACATAACATTTTACATCCCCCCTAAATTGTAACTGTTTAAAAAAGCCGAGGCCGATTCTGCACTGGGCATGTCTGGGCCTTTTGGACGCACAAAATATGTACAAGGCCGCTTTGTACCTGATCCTGCAACCGCAGGAGTTATACAAACCCGCGGTTGCAGAATCAGGACACTTGGATGGCTTGGCATGACCCCTATTCTGATGCTGGAGACATCCTGTGCACTGCCCGGCCAGCCCTCTCACCACTCCTTCTGGTGTGCCAGTGCTGTGGCATCCCACTCCCATTGCACAGGCATGTCCGGCAGGAGCCTCCGATACCCCAGACAATGGCCACCACCATTTCCCTGCCGTCTGACCCTCAGCGGGTGCTCCCACAGCCAGGATCAGGCAGTGGGTGGCCTGCCGCTGCGGCATGATTGTGTAGGAGGAGCTGCAGCCCATAATCGAGGGATGTCAGGCACTTATTCCACCTTTGAGGTGGAAAAATCCAGGCGTCCAAGTAGATGCCGGCAGACGTATAGGGCCCTGACCTGAATAGGCCAGCCATCTTGCCAATCCCCTGCTCCGCCCCTGCTCCGCCCCCTCCTGCCCCATCCAGCACTCCCCACACAAGGCTCTATACGTGTGGGGAGTCAAAGGAGCGGAATACGACCCCGCTAATTGGAGATCAGAATCAACCCCTTAAGGAACAGTTTCCAAAGGGATTCTCTATGGGTAAACAAGGAGAGGGATCCTTGGAAAATGCTCCTACCCAGAAGCAAACAGGTGATACTTGGAGGGTGGAGTTCGACGGGCCTCTGAAAGTATATGTGTGGATTTCATTTTGAAATCCCTATGCTTTCTTTACATCACCTAGTTTGCCCAGAGCTTCCCTTTGAAAGCTGGCCTGCAGGCCTTCACATAGAATGATCCTGGTGGGTGGCAAACACCAAAAGAAGCTGAAAATTGACCTCTTAAGCAGCCAGCAGGAGTGAGGCGATACTTAAGTAGACCTGAGGATGACTTTTGAGTTGCCCTGTCCTGTTTTTTTTATAGCTCTCATTAGGCAAAATTCTCCTTGGTACTGACAAGGTTCAAGGATGCAGATATTTGCTAGTTCTTCTTTTTGCATGTATATACTACTGCATTATGGTATTTGTGGCTACTGCTTCTTGCATGTGAATTCAGCGCTATCAGTAGCAGAATGCAACAGGATGGGGATTGTCAGAAATCCAGGACTTACCTAAACTTTTTCTCTTTGAAAAGAGTTCTTTTGCATTTTTGTCTACAAGTTCAAAGGACAGGTTGAGCCTGATAACTGATTTCTCTAAGAAAAGCAGTGTGGCTAATAATTTCAGATCTGGCTCTGCTCTGTCTCCTATCTGATTGCTTTGTACAAGTTCTGCTCTTAGTCCTCAGATATAAGAATGTTGACCTAGCACAGGCCCTGCATCAGTTCCAGGCGGAGCTGCAGAGGTCCTTAGAGGCATGCACGCCTGCGTCAGCAGGGAGAGGAGAGGTTAGCAAACCATTGTGCAGGTTTAGGAACCTAAGCCAGGAAAGAAAGTGTTTGTCTTAAAGACAGTTGTCCTCTGGTGAGAAACAGTTTTGTAAAGTCATGCCAGAAGCAGCCTGCCTCTCACCAGTGATGCTGACACCCCTCCCCACTACTTCATTTCCCTGCCCTAACGCATTCTCTCTGACCCCCAAAATTCCTAGTAAACCGGAAGCTGTCAGGATGAAGATTGCATGCCATGTGAACAATTGGAAAGAGGTCAACAGGCTGCGTCCTGGCCATGATCGCTGGGGTACCTCAGGCTGATGAACTTCCCACAGAAACAATGCATGTGGTCTCCACTGAGACTAAAGGGCGGCAGCTACAAGGAGTGAGGGTGTGGAAGTGGACAGAAACTTGTCATAATACAGAATCTTAATGAAGAGCCAGTAATAAACAGAAACCCATTACTGCATTCCCTAAGCACCACATTCCTTAGTTTTCTAAAAGAAGAAATAACAACTAGGCTCCCTACAGTTTGTCATCAGAGCATGGGAAGAGACAGCAGGCCTCTGGAAGGACTTTAGAGGCATCATTTCTCTCTGGCTCATTTTAGCAGGAAATTCTAAACCCAGACACAGGCCATGTGATGGCAAGAGAGGTATATGGGGATTCCAGGGAACATCATTGCTTACCTTTCTACCAGACATACATAGCTTCATTTAGAATATTGTGCACTATTCTTAAAGCCGCATGTCAGAAAGAAGAGAGATAGGTAAAGGTGCCACGAAAAAGACAATAAAAATGGTCCTGGATCCAGGGGCCATAGCAAGGGCAGTACAGCCACACAGGGGTGCTAACGTCATCACTGGGGCTTATAAGAAGCTCAGTGAGTTCCTGTGTGTGACTGGGCAGGGGAGAGAGACACTAGGACTGCAAGTTGTACTGGGTACACTTCTAGCTTACTTCAGTGCTGAATGGATCTGTGGCAGAAGTCATATGAGATTTAATTTAATGTCAGAATTTAAGAATTACCCTTTCAATTCCATGGAACATACAAGGCAATGTACAGTAAATGTAAATCAATACTGTTCCAAAACAAATGACAATACAAATAAAAATTAAAACAAAAGTAAAATACATAATTAGAAACATATAATTAATGTTAAACCAATCTACTAGTCCCATTAAAAAAACCTAGGAAACCAAAATAAGAATGGCCAGAAAAATCAAGCTCTTTAATTGTTTACAAAATGATAAAAAATTACTTCCTCCTTTCAAATCCAAAGGAAGTTTATTCCAAAGCTCAAGAACCACTGCAGTAAAACACCTCCACTGAATCGTTATGCAATGGAGCACCCAAGAACCTAAATGTGTGTACTCTAGAGGAGAGACCAGGGAGATATGATACAGACATTCAAATAATACAAGAAAGGTATACATGCACAAACTAACCTTTTCCAAGGGAAAGGGAATTTTGGATTCAGCTAACATCTTTTTCAGGAGTAGCTCAAGTCAAGATTCATTCAGCTACAGTAGGTATATTTTTCCTATCTTATGATGGGCTTACAATCTATGTTTGTATCTGAGGTAACAGAGGGTTAAGGTACTTATCCAAGATCATATGGAGAGGCAATGGGATTTAAACATGGCTTCTCTGGTAATCAGCCTGTTGCTCTAACCATTAGACTACTCCTCCTCAAAGGAAAGAAAATGACAAACCAAAGAGTCATGATATGATATGAAGCTCCAAGGAGATAGATTCAGGAACATTAGGGTAGTAGATGCATGGAAAAGACTGCCAAAGGAAGTATCAAAAGCAAAAATAGAATGGAATTCTAAAAGGTGTGGGATAATGACAAAACAGAGCCATAGTAAAGGCTGTGCGAGCAGTGAGCCACACAGGGTGGAAGTAAAGAAAGGGCACTGACAGTATCACTGGGCTTCCGGGACATTCACAAAGTGCGAGTTACTGCATGTGGCTGGGGCAGAGGGAGGCTGCAGATTACTACTACTCCTAATCACCTGTATGGTGCTACAAGGCATACACAATGCTATACATTTGTTAGTCACACAGGGCACATTTCCAGCTTGGGACGGTACTATAACAAACGATCCTTTAATGGCACGAAGATGCAAACAAAGCACAGGGATAAGTGATATGTAACAGTGGTCAACCCAGAACTGCGTGAAATGATTGTACGGTGATTCCAAAAAGGCTTGGATGAAACCTGCACAAAGGAGCAGTTACAAACCTAAGCATGAGGAATAACTTGCAAAGGTGTTCAGATTTTAGCCAGACAGTCCTATTTTCAACTTCCCTATCCGGGAGTTGGCTTCTCTACCTCCCCTTTCTGAAAAAATGGCTGCCATCAAAATAGTGCAGGCTGATTAGGTGTTAGCAGTTCCCAAACTGAGGAGGTTACTAGAGTTCAGCAACCTACTGTGCTCAAGGAAAGTTCCACTAAAGCACCAAAAAGAAAGTAACCTTGCTTTAAAAATATACAAAAAAACCCTTTTAAGAGCTCCCAGTCAGAGAGCTAGCAATTTAATATAATAAAATAAACCTTCAAATCCTTACTGTTGAATGCCTATCAACACAACTATAATTCAAGTACTGTATATGCCCCAACAATAGCTGCAGAAGAGGATGAAATTGAAGAGTTCTATGAAGAAGTTCAAGATGAAATTGACAGAACATGCAAACAGGATATCCTGATAGTCATGGGTCACTGGAACGCGAAAGTTGGCAACAAAGAAGAAGGCAAAGTGGTTGGACAATATGGACTTGGCAACAGAAATGAAGCTGGATAAAGACTGATAGAATTCTGCAAGACCAACGATCTATTCATCTCAAACACCTTCCAGCAACACAAACAGCAACTGTACACGTGGACCTCACCCAATGGATTATACAAAAATCAAATTGACTACATCTATGGAAGTCAACGATGGAAAAGCTCTATAACATCAACAAAGAAAAAACCTGGAGCTGACTGTACGCAAACTCAAGCTAAAGTTGAAAAATAGCAAATCACTCATTAATGCAACAAAATATGACCTTGAAAATATACCACTGGCATTTAAAGACTGCCTGCAAAATTGATTTGCTGCTTTAGATACAAATGACAGAGCTCCAGAAGAGTTATGGAATGACATCAAGAAGGTTGTGTTGGAAGAAAGCGAGAAGTCTCTACAAAAGGTGAAAAAGCAAAAACGGCCAAAATGGATGACGGAAGAAACTCTGAAAATTGCCCAGAAACACAGAGAAGCTAAAGCCAGAGGAGAATGAAAGACAATCAAAGAACTTAACAGAGATTTCCAATGTGCAGCAAGACAGGACAAGAAAAAGTACTATAATGACACATGCAAGAAAATAGAAGCAGAAATTTTAGAGGAAGAACAGGATCGGCTTTCCTAAAGCTACGAGAGTTAAAGAAAAAATTCCAGCCTCGAATTGAAATGTTACAAGATGCTCAAGGTTCTATGTTGAATGATGCTGAGAAGATCAAGAAAAGGTGGAAAGAATATACAGAGTTTTTATTTGATAAAGATCAAGTGGACCAACAGCCATTTCAACCTGTACCTTATGATCCGGAACCATAGGTAATGAAAGAAGAAGTTGAAGCAGCATTGAAAGCCTTATCAAAGAACAAAGTACCAGGCATTGATGGCATTCCCATAGAGGTATTACAGCAGTCTGATGCAGCTGTTATCATACTTACAAGGCTTCCAATAAATTTGGAAGACAACATCATGGCCAACTGACTGAAAAAGATCTGTATTTATACCAAAACTAAAGAAAGGTGATCCAACTGACTGTGGAAATTATCGCACAATCGCTCTGATCCCACATGCCAGCAAGATTTTATTGAAGATTATTCAACAGAGACTACAACCATACCTGGAACAAGAACTACCTGAAGTGCAAGCAAGGTTCAAGAAAGGGCGAGGAATGAGAGATAACATCGCAGAAAAGACTAAAGAATACCAAAAGGATATCTATTTGTGCTTTATCGACTATAGCAAGGCTTTTGACTGTGTAAACCATGAACAAACTCTGGGCCACATTAAAAAGCATGGTTATACCAGAACACCTGATCGTTCCCTTGCACAATCTGTACATTGGTGAAGAAGCAACAGTTCGAACAGAACACGGAGAAACAGAATGGTTTAAAATAAGCAAAGGTGTAAGACAAGGCTGCATACTTTCCACCTATCTGTTTAATTTATATGCAGAACAAATCAGAGAATCAGGATTGTATGAAGACAACAGAGGTGTGAAGATTGATGGAAGACTCACCAACAACCTTCGCTATGTTGATGATACCACATTACTGGCTGAAAGTGAAGATGATCTGAAACATTTGCTTCTCACAATCTAAGAACATAGACTCAAAATGGGCCTGCACCTTAATGTAAAGAAGACAAAGATCATGACAACTGGCAAAATCAACAAGTTCATCATTGAAGGAGAAGAAATTGAAATTGTGGACAACTTTAACCTACTTGGATCAGCTATCAATAAAGAAGCAACAAGCAGTCAAGAAATCTGACGACGCATTGCTCTTGGCAGAATGGCTATGAAAGACTTAGGGGCATGTTTACTAAACTGCGGTAACATAGCAGTATGTAACATTAAGGTGCCTTAACAGCACATAACGCGCCTTAACGTTCCAGGCTGCGTTAAGGCCAGAAAAGGGTAGAGAGAGGGCAGAGAGAAGGGGTCAATGGGTGGGGAGTGGGCAGGGAGAGGCCCCTTTCACACTAACACAGAGAAATTAAGGGCTGAATCCTAATGCAACTGAAAACCTGGCGTTAGCACACAATTGCAGGAGAGAGAAACCATTTCAGTCAGCAATGTACAGCAAAGGGATGGAAACCAATAAAAGTGATAGTAGTGATACATGTGCAGTAGCAGCAGCAGCATAGTGGCCAAGTACGAGTGGGCATGACGATGAGGCTGCAAACGGGGCACAGGGGGCTGAAGGCGGGA
Organism: Ichthyophis bannanicus; assembly: GCA_033557465.1. NCBI lineage: Eukaryota > Metazoa > Chordata > Amphibia > Gymnophiona > Ichthyophiidae > Ichthyophis > Ichthyophis bannanicus. Next base: position 103,990,488 of record CM066039.1, read on the forward strand.
CATGCAGTGGGGCAGCTGGGGCACAGGGTGGACCAGGCAGATGCCTAGGTGGCACATAGGAACTCAGAAACAGAAAAACAGCAAGCCCGCAACTGACCAAGGGCAAACATGGCAACGAGTGTGTGACCCACAGTGCCCCAGTGGACATCACCCAGCAGGTACCCCAAAGGGCACATAACATTAACAGGTGGTGCCATGGGGGAGCGCAGATGTCAATGTAGGCACCCCTACCCCAGACCCCACACCATAGGTAGCCGCCTACTGGCACACTGGATGGCCTGGGACTGCGCACCACCAGCACCACCGGCATAAGGGCATGTCAGCATGCTGGCGGAGGAGTACTGGTGGTGGAGGGGGCAGTGGCATCTGCCCACAGCACACCAAGGCCAAGCCCTGTTCAGGTGGGTGGCGTGCAGTGCAACAGAGAAGGTCTGTCTGATGAACAGTAATGCTATCCCCAGGGAATAGCCTGCTTCTGTGGCAACAGCTTGGCGCAGTACACACAACCAGTTTACTCAGGGGCAGAAGGTCACAGGTTCAAGTCCAAGCTGTGGCTCCTGCAGACCATGTCCCCTCATTTTACCCTTACTAAGCCATTGTAATAAAGACGGCATCTTTATTGCAGATAAAAGTAACACACCATAAACGCCCATATTGTACCCTACAGAGCACATACACCATAAACATGTGCAATCCCTAGAGAAGAGTTTCCCAACCCCAGTCCTGGAGGGCTAAACACCATTCAGGTTGTCAGGATGTCCCTAATAAATATGCATGAATACATTTACATGCACCGCCCCCATTGTATACAAATGTATCCATGCATATTCATTAGGGACAGCATGAAAACCTGAACCGTGTTTGGCCCATCAGGACTGGAGGTGGGAACCTCTGCCCTAGAGCAGCGGCCGACAGGGGCACAAACACCCACACCCACAGGCCCCACTATGCAGCGGCTCATAGAGAGTCAAGCTGTTGGGCCCTGCGCGCAGCAGCATCTACCAATACCAGCACCTGCATACCTCAGCAATGCCGTCTTAAACGTGGAAACACGTTCCACATATATCAAAAGGTTGCTATGAATAATGTCAGATAAAAAATCCTATGTTGAACACAATTTTTGTTGACAGGGATCCATCATATCAACCTTTCTTATATCTGTGGAGTGTGTTTCAGGTTTTATTTTTTTATTTATTTATTTATATTCTCTTATATACTGCGCTATTCTGCATCAGTGCGGTTTACATTGAACAAACTGAAATTACAGTTTTTGTTTCTGACAGTGTTTAACTCCCCCCCGGGGAGTGACCCTAACAGTATTGAGTACCATAGCAATGCCTGCACTGCATCCAGGACTGGTGTGGCGGCCAGGGCTGCCAACCACCTCCATATTTGCATAATGCTGAAATAGGTGTGGTATTATGCGTATGTCTATCCAGTGTTATGTGGCTGCCTACACCTTACTGAGCCCACAATGCTTGCACTGTTTCCAGTGTTAGTCTGCCAATGTGCATATTGAGGAGCAAGGTACTGTGGGTATGGCCCGGACAGGGCGGCCTGGGTAGTTAGCATCTGCACAGGGCAAGGGGCAATGGCTGGGACATTGTGGTGCCAGGCTACCATCTGCACAGACAGGGTGGCCACAGCATGTCATGCTGGGAGGTCACTCTCACCCTGAATGTGCAGTGACCACGGCATGGCTAGGGTACCCCATAGTGTTATATAGCATTTCTCTCATGTGATATTTCTGGGTTCCTTTTTTTGCGGCCCAATCACTGACATACCTGCTTGGTGTGTGCGCTAACATCCCATTTTTGGCTGCGCATGGTTCCCCCCAGGAACATGTACTAGCTAGCGGACTGTCTGCAGTTAGCATGTGTATGGCTGGAACACCTTGCAGGGTGCAGCAGGTGGACACTGACTGTGCCCTCTGCTGGTGAATGTCAGTTAGGGGTGTGGGGCAGCTGAGCTTTTCCAGGCCTACTGCCCTATGTGATGTGTACAGATATGTATTGATCTTCCTGTGGGGTGCTCACTCCCATTTACTGCCACCATTGCAGAGATGTAGAATGTGGATCTGTTGGTGGGAGATCCTGACCCACAGGGGAAGGTTGGGTGGTGCTACATAATCTGCTTTGGAGTCTGTGCCTTGTACTGCACCTAATAAGGTGCCTTATAACGTGCCTTGTACTGTGCCTCATAGGATGCCTTCTAACGTGCCTTCTTACGTGCCTTATAACGCGCCTTATCTGACACAGCTTTAGTGCTGCCCCGCCCACACCTTTATACGGGCATCTGTTTCATCAACGCGGAACTTAAAGCGAATGACATTACCGCAGTTTAGTAAACATGCCCCTTAGACAAGATTTTCAAGAGCAGAGATGTCTCTCTCCATACAAAGATTCGACTTGTTCAAGCCATGGTATTTTCAATAACATCATATGGATGTGAAAGCTGGACAGTGAAAAAGATAGATAGGAAGAAAATTGATGCCCTTGAATTATGGTGCTGGCGGCGAATACTGTGTATACTATGGACTGCTCGAAGAACAAACCAGTCAGTACCAGAGGAGATCAAGTGACAAGATTTCGACTTTCATACTTTGGACACATCATGCAAAGAGAGAGATCATTAGAGAAAGACATCATTCTTGGCAAAATAGAAGGTCAACGCAAAAGAGAAAGGCCAGCAATGAAATGGATCGATACAATAACCCATGGCCTGTACAACCACACTGTTATGTATAGAAAGCCGCTGCTGATCGCTGGAAGTAGCGGGATACAAGTGTACACTAAATAAATAAATAACAGCAGATACCGGTACCAGTCTATCAACAATGAGCCGCCTGATTGAAGACCGAACACAATTTAGGACAACTATCCAGAGGGTCGCCGTGATTCGACACCGACTCAATGGCACTTAACAACAACAAGAACACACTACTTATTTAATACTGTAACTCTCTTAGGGTAAAGCCTCCTTTCGCCAGTCCCAGGAGGACCTTACCTTGCTAATAACCACAACAATATTAATTTGCAACCCTGGATCTTTGTTCTGAAAGTATCCTCTTTGTGCTGTGCCATGCTAGTCACTTCGACCCCCTGAAAAATCCAGACAGATGTTTTCCAGTTCCCTGGTGTATCAGGAATAATATCAGAAATTTGAGTTCAGGGTTGTCCCACTCAAAACCCAGTAATTAAGCTCAATTAACCTAACCACTGGCCAGTGTGTGTGGGTGTATGCACCAGTCTGACCACAGATGGTCTAGAGTCCCACTTCCTGGCAGTGCTCTGAACTGTGAGATGCTGCAGGTCTCCAGGAGCTGGGAGCCCCATAGTGCAGGCCACTGGGCCCTCCTGTGCCACATCACATCTAACTGTCTATCCAAGGGAAAATAAAACTTTTCTATTGACGCAAACAGACCACCAGAGTTCAAGTCTTGTGTCCAAGTAAGCCTAATCTAGTGTATGCACTGTTCTAACATTGGAATAAAACTAGAAATAAACATAAAAGTCAGTTTTCTAACTATTACACTTACTTCCCTAGCCAGGTCTCTCAGCGATCCGTTCTGATTCTACAGTGTCTCAGGAACAGTTTCTCTTCCTGGAATCAGCAGCTTTTCTTCTGCCACTCACAGTTCCTTGGGTCCTTCTCTCTCTCTCTGAAGCTGACGGGTTATTTCTTTGGAAATGTCCTTTCACCACATTTCCTCACACGTGCTGTCTTTGTCACTTTCATAGCAGCTCTTCTCATTCCCTTTTAGCTCTGCAGCCCTGTGTCACCGGCAGCTCTGAGCACTCCTTCTGGCTTTCTTAGCTCTTAGCTGGCCTGAGTCTCTTTCCAGGGATGCTCTACAGGACTCAGCCTATGCACTCCACTCAAGCTGGCTCCTTCCAGGAAGTATAGGGCTGCTTTCTGATTACCTCTCCTACTCTTCTGCTGCTACTTTCTTTCTTCTCCTTGTGCCCTGATTCTCTGGGTTCTTTCCTTCTCAGGAGGGAGGAGTGAGGGGCTTCTCAACTCAGTCTGCACTACCCCTCCCCTTTACCTTGTGCTTTTTTTTTTTTATCACATGGAATAGCTTTAATGGGCAATGCTTCCCCTTCTTCTCTAGGGAGGAGGAAGAATCCCTTTTTTCCTGATGCCTCTCCTGAAGTCTGAGAGGCAATAGGCTCATCCTGCTTATGACATCTGGAGCCCTGGAGCTCTATTGCCACCCCTCAGAGGTTATTTAAAAAAAATGTTTCTATAGCGTTTACAATAGACTGGGTGAGGCTCTGTCTTCCCAAGAATCCAGAGTCTGATCAACACTGCTGTGCCATGAATCTCATCTGCCATGTTGCACATAAATCTGCTACTCTCTGCAGCAGCAGCCCTCTGTATCTCTGCACCTTTAATTAGATCCATCCTCAGGATTCAGTTTCCTGAATGAGGAAGGGATGAGCAATGATCCCACCCTCTATGATATGCCCCAGCTTCCGGTCTCCGTTCTGCACAGAAGTGTTTTTGCCATGTTGCTGCATGATGCAGGAGCTCTTGGGGTGGGACTTGCCAAGATTTGGTTCAGTTTTCAAGAGGAAGCTCAAGAAAGGATTCCTCATAGGCACACAGGTAGTCAGAGGGCAGAGCCATTGCTGGAGAAGAGAAGGAAAGGGAGGCTCTGAAAACCCTGGGAGCCAAATGGGGCAGAAACTATGACACCGAGTGGCTGTGTGCTGCTCTTATGCTGTGATCACAAGCTGGATGTTCAATTGTAAAACAGTGAAGAAGTTCAGCTGGGAGATTTAGGGTGAGTGTGGAGAGAATGGATTGAGGGTGAATGAGTGAGGACGGACGTCGGTGGGAAGTTGGAGGGCAAATGATTATTGGGAGATTAGGAGTGGAAAGAGTGAGAACTTGGACTGGTGTGAGCTACAACTAAGGAACAGGTGGACCTAGAACATTTTAGTGGGTGAGAGCAGCACTTACTGTATTCAGAAGGAGAGTGGGGACTGAGAGGTGTGTGAGAAATGGGCAATTGGAGTTGAGTGTATAGGCAGAGTAGCAATTCAGTGATTAGTTTAATGTCACCAAGAGAGCAAGAACTGGGAAAATGGTTGGGACAAGGGTGTGAATCTGATACTGGGACCTGGGAGTAGGACAGGCGACTGTTAGTGTGCATGAAAGATATACTTCAAGGTTATGGGATATGCATATTTATTTATTTAACATTTTTTGTATACCACATTTCCTATGGTCAAAACGGTTTACATGGAACAAACTTTAAATTTAATTTACAATGAATAAGTAACATGAACAAAGTTACTTAACATAGTAGGTAAAATAAAGACTAGTAAGTATTTTAGCATTTAACTTATAATCCATAATTATGCTTAAATGATGCAGTATATGGAAGGATAATGTGTTTGTTTAAAGGACGATTTGTTTTAAAGGCAGTCATGAGGTCCTGTGAGGCTGCATGTCCAGAATTATTATATGAGTGTGTAGGCTGGGAGTGATTGTCAGTTGCTGTAAGATTGAATCCTTAATCATGTTATGTTTTTCCATCAAAAAGGTCTTTAAAAAGAAGTCTTTTTATTTATTTTTGGACCTGTGTGATGTCGTCTCTGTTTCTAATTTTTGTAGAAAGGCTATTCCAGAGCCCTGATGCATACAAAGAGAAGGCACATGTGCAAGTTGTTTGGTTGAATCTTGTTTTTTCACTAGGTATGCTGAATGTGAGTCTATTTTCAGGTGGCTTTTAAGGATGGTCTGTAAGTAATCCGCTGGCATATTGTGCAAGATCTTGAAAGTTGTTTTAAGAACTTTCTATTTGATATGGCATTGGAGGGGGAGTCAGTATAGATTTTTGAGAATAGGGGTGATGTGGTCTTTTTTGGATGTGCCTGCCAGGACTCTAGTGCAGTATGCTGGGCCATTTGCAGTGGATGTAGGACACTTTTAGGGATGCCTGGGCAAATGATATACAGAAGTCCAAGTGACGGAATATCATTGCCTGGAAAACTGTTCGGAAGTTGTGAGCTTCAATTCTTGGAGACTTCTGATCCTTTGGTAAATCATTCTGGCAGTTCTGTTGATGTGAGTTTGTAGATTTAGCCATTGATCCAGTGTTATACCGAGGTGTTGGATCTTATCCTTGACCTCTAGCTCTACATTATTGACTTTCAAAGCTTTTGGAGGGGAGAAATCTTGATTCCTGGTAATATAAAGTACATCTGTCTTTTTGAAATTTATTGTAAGGTGGTACTATAGTAACCAGTTAGAGATTTCATTAAAACAATCTGCTATGGAAAAGGAAGTGTAGATCATAATATCATCAGCATAAATATGATATAAGATGTTATGAGCCCGAATGATGTTGCAGATTGGCTGTAAGTAAATGTTAAATAGAAGGGAGGATACAGCTGAGCCTTATATGGGGCTGATGTGATAGGTCCTATTTTGACATGCTGATGATGTCCAGTTAGATATGAGTGAAACCATTCCAAGGCAGTACTCTAAATTCATATGGCCTATAAACGTATTAGTAGTATCTTGTAGGATACCGAATGAAATGCAGCCTTTATATCAACGAAAATTAGAATGAATCCTTATTCATGGTTTTGCATGCCTTTTGTAATCTTATCAATGAAAGAGATGATTAGTGTCTTGACACCATGAAATTGTCTGAAACCATGTTGCCGTGTGTCCAGTAGCATATTTGTATTGACATAATCCTGTAGTTGCATCTGTACTACTTTTTCAATTATTTTTGTTAGGAAAGATAGACTGGGCATAGGTTGCTAAGAACTCAGGTCACTTGTCTCTAATTTGGAATTCTTTAGAATAGGATGGATAGATCCGTTCTTCAAACAGGAGGGTATGTAATCTTGCGTAAAGGCACACCATATTATCATTTTTATGAATAGGGCTAGTTCTGAATGAGTAAGCTTGATCCAGCTTAGTGAGCATGGGTCAAGAGGAGATGTTAAAGTATTGAGGTCCCGTATGATGCTTTCCAAATTTTCTAGGGAAGGTGGAGTGAGTTTTAACAGAGAGGTACTGGGTACTCAATCATATTGTGGTATTTCTGGATTCTGGTGGAAACTATCAATCTTAGCTTGGAAGAAGTTAGCCAGCTCTTGTGGTGATGGAGTGTTATTAATTCTGTTATTGTCATTACTCTTTAATGGAGAATTTGCAATGTCAAAGAGCTCCCTAGGTTTATTTAAATATGTTTTTGTGGTATTAGTGGTGGGATGTGAGATGAAGCTAGGGACAGCAATATGGACACTGAAGAGTGGTGAGAGGGCAAGAGATGATGTAAAGGATCTGGAAGACTGGGGAAGGGGTAAGAAGAGATAGAAATGGAGAACTGGTAAGGGGGTAAAGGAGAGAATGAATGAGAAGCAGAGTACAGTATAAGAGAGCAAAGAAGAAACTGGAGTCAAGGGAAAGGATGAACATCGAAGGAGCTTGAACTGGTGAGGGGATGAGAGACTGGTGGGGGAGGAGTGGCTCAGTGGTTACCTCAATCCGGAGAGCTGGGGGTTCAATTCTCACATAGGGACAAATAATCTCAGGCCGGAGGGACTGGGGTCTCTAGTCCCATGGCCACTCCTTGTGCCTTGGGCAAGCCACTTAACCCTCCATTGCCTCAGGTATGCTAAGATTGTGAGCCCTTTGGGGACAAGGGAATAAAAAGTGCCTGTTAGAATCGGGTAAACTGCTCTGATACACACAGTAAGGGCAGTGTCTCATATCTAAACCATGAAATAGATCAGTCTTGAGAAGGTGGTGAGCACTGAAGGTAGAAAATGGGGATTAGGGAATGGATGAAAGCAGAACAGCAAACTAAAGTCTAGACAAGAAGTAATAAAAAAGGGTGGAATCTGGAGGATTGGGGAGAGGGTGAAATAAAGAGTAAGATGGACTGGGAAAGGGGGTAAGAGTAGGAGATAGCTGATAGGTAGTTGAGAGATAAAAAAGAGATATTGAAGGTTGGGTGAGAGTATGGGGTATGGTGGGAAGGAGTGAAGGAATACATATGAAGACAATAAAAGATATGGCAAAATAGCAGGGACTGAGGGAAGGGGGTAGTTTGAACAAGTGAGAAATGATGGTTGGAGAGAGGAAGGGAGTTTGGGTGGAAGGGATGAGAGAGGTAGACAGGAGGCAGAAGTTGGGGGTTAAGGGAGCTAGATAACCAAAAATCAGTAAGGGGATAATGGAGGAGAAACTGGGAAGCTGAAAAGGTGGGGCAGGGAGAATGGGAGGGAGAGATGGCGGTGAAATCTGATTTAGAATGAATATAGAGGCAGAAGAATGAGATGAAGGGAAAAGATCAATGTCAGAAAAAGCTGGGTGAGAAAATAAAGCAAACAGAAGTAAGCCTAGTACAAAAGTGTAGAGAAAGGACCCAAAGGCAGAAAAAGATACCAGGACCCAGAAGTCACTAAATGCTCTAACCGATACAGGTGTTTTATTACTCATCATGCATGGGTACTACCTACCCTAGTCGTAGTATTAATTGGGGGGATATTCAAAGGCATTTGCATGGTTTGCAGACGTAATATTCAGTGGCACTAACATGGTTAGTGCCACTGGATATCTGCAGGTGACAAAAATACTGTACATACCCTGATCCTAAGTCGTTAGCATCTGGGCATGCTGTGGGTGTTCTGTGGCAGAGTAGAGGCGGCTTCTGTTGCTAATCGGGCATTGACAGTATTGAGCCACTGCCTACCAATAACCAGATTAATATGAATAAAATACAGCCTCTAAAATGCTTGTATGCAAATGCTAGAAGTCTAAAAAATAAGATGGGAGAGTTAGAATATATAGCACTAAATGAGAGGTTAGATATGATTGCAATCTCAGAGACATGGTGGAAGGAGGACAACCAGTGGGGACACTGTGATACCTGGGTGCAAACTATATTGTAATGATAGAGCAGATCAAATTGGTGGAGGGGTTGCGCTCTAGGTAAGAGAGGACATTGAGTCACAAAGGATTAAAGTTTTGGAGGAAACACAATTCACTGTAGAATCTCTATGGATTGAAATTCCATGTAAAAAGAGGAAGGGGAAGGGGAAGGGAAAGGTGATGGCAGTGGCAGTGTACTTTCGACCACTTGGCCAGAATGAACAAATGGATGATGAAATGCTCAAAGAAATTAGGGAAGCTAACAAAAGTTATAGCATAGTAATAATAATGGTGATTTCAATTACCCTGGTATTGACTGGGTCAGTGTCACTGCAGGACGTGCTAGGGAGATAACGTTTCTAGATGAAATAAATGAGCAGCTGGTTCATGAACCAACCAGAGGGGAAGCCATTTTGGACCAAGTCCGTAGTGGAACACAAGATCTGGTGCAAGATATAAGGGGGTTGGGGCCACTTGGCAATAGTGACCATAGTATGACGCGTTTGATTTAATAAATGGAAGAAGGATGGTAAGGAAATCCACAATACTACCTTTTAACTTTCAAAAGGGAGACTATGATAAACTGAGGAAAATAGTTAAGAAAAAACTAAAAGGAGTAGCTGCAAAAGTTAAAGATTTACATCAAGCATGGGTATTGTTTAAAAATACTGTCTTGGAAGCCCAGACCAGCTGTATTCCACACTTTAAGAAAAGAGGAAAGAAGTCCAAAAAACTGCCAGCATGGTTTAAAGATGAGGGCAAAGAGGCTGTTGTAGCCAAGAAAACATCTTTCAGGAAATGAAAGCAGGAACCAAATGACGAAAACTGGAAACAACATAAGCACTGGCAAGTTAGATACAAGGCATTGATAAGTCAGGCAAAGAGAGAATTTGCGAAGAAGCTTGCTCTGGAAGCAAAAACGCGTAATAAAGTCTTCTTCAAGTACATTCGTAGCAAAAAACCTGTGAGAGAGTCAGTTGGACCATTAGATGATTGAGGGGTAAAAGAGGCACTAAGAGGGGACAAGGCCATAGTGGAGAGACTGAATGAATTATTTGCTTCAGGCTTTACTGAGGAAGATATAGGGATGTTACCCATGACTGAAATGGTATTTAAAGGTGATGCCGCAGAAGAATTCAAAGAAATATCGATAAATTAAATAATTTCTAGCTGAAATTAGCAGTTACTGTTAAGTTGTTTTTCCTTATCCCTTACCACTCCATGTTAGCAATTTTCCATGTAAAATATTGATTAATGTATAACTCTGTTAAATGTAATTTGTTACCTGCCTTTAGTTCTATGAAAACTGCTTTGATTCACGAAAGGCAGTAAATAAGCACAAATAAATAAATAAAACTATTTGATAAACTGAAGAGTAGCAAATCACCTGGACTGGATGGTATACATCCAAGGGTGTTGAAAGAACTGAAATATGAGATTGCAGACCTATTATTAGTAGTGAACTATCATTAAAATCATCTATAATACCTGAAGATTGAAGATGGCCAATGTAATGCCAATTTTTAAAAAGGATTCCAGGGGTGATCCAGGAAACTAGAGATCGGTGAGCCCGATATCAGTACTGGGAAAAATGGTAGACACCATTATAAAGAACAAAATTACTGAACATGTAAATAGTAATGGCTTATTCGGAGACAGCCAACATTGCTATAGCCAAGGAAGCTCTTGCTTACTAATCTGTTATATTTTTTGAGGGTGTGAATAAACAGGTAGACAAAGATGAGACAATTGATAAAGAGATTTGGATTTTCAGAAAGCCTTTGACAAGGTCCCTCATGAGAGACTCTTGGCGAAATTAAAAAGTCATGGGATAGGAGGCAGTATACTATTGTGGATCAGGAATTGGTTAAAAGATAGAAAGCAGAATGTAGGGCTAAATGGCCAATTTTCTCAGTAGAGAAATGTGAATAGTAGAGTACCTTAGTTGTTAAAACACAAGAGGATTGTGAAAAATTGCAAGAGGACCTTGATAAATTGGAAAACTGGATGTCCAAATGGCAGATTAAATTTAATGTGGGCAAGTGCAAAGTTATGCACTTAGAAAAGAACAAGCAAAACTATTGTTAGATGATGCAAGGTTCCACATTCTGACCCAAAAGCCAGGAAAAGATTTTGGTGTTATTGTGGATAATACGTTGATACTCTCCATCCAGTATACAGCGGCAGCCAAGGAAAGGAATGGAGAATAAAACCAAGGATATTATAATGCCTCTGTATCGTTCCATGGTGTGATTGCACTTTGAATATTGTGTGCAATTCTGGTCACCATATCTTAAAAAGAATATAGTGGAATTATAAAAGGTACAGAGAAAAGCCACCAAAATGGTAAAGGGGATGGAAGGATACCCCTATGAGGAAAGGCTTAAAAGGTTAGGGCTTTTCAAAATGGAGAAGAGATGGCTGATGGGAGATATGATAGAGGGCTATAAATTAATGACTGGAGTAGAACTGGTAAGCGTAGATCGGTTGTTTACGCCATCAAAAGTAGAAAAACTAGAGGACATGCAACCAAGCTATAATGTAGTCCATTTATGACTAAAAAGAGAAAATATTTTTTCACTCAATGTGTAATCAAACTGTGGAATTCATTACTGGAGGATGTAGTGAAGGCTGTTAGTATAGCTTGGTTTAAAAAAGGTTTGGAGAAGTTTCTGGAGGAAAGGTCCATAAAACATTATTAAAGAGAACCTGGGAAATCCACTGCTTGCCCCAGGACAAGCATTGTGGAATCTCTGTGCCTTTTTGGGAATCTGCCAGGTACTTGTGACCTGGATTGGTCACTGTTGGAAACGGGATGCTGGGCTTGATGGACCTTGGTCTGACCCAGTATAGCATTTCTTATGTTCTTATGGCTCCTGCTGGTTCTTCTAACCACTACTGCCCTCTCCCTGCTGGTGGGACCTATGGATTCCCACTGGCTCTTTATCACTGCAGCACCTCTTTTCTTGTTGGCAAGACTCCAGGATTCCCACTGGTTCTTTGTGCCCCTACTGTGTAGTGCAAGTGAAGCTGTATACCTCTGTTTGTGTTCTGTAAATATATGTATGTATAGGACCGATCCCCGCTTGCTCCTGGTCTTTTGGCATCAAGTTCCAAGAGAGTGCCACTGAACCGTAGCTGTAATCTTGCAGAAGTACCACAGTATCATGAGATTATTGCTAGGGGTCGTTGATACCATCTTGGAATGCAGCGCTGTAGCAGCTGAGGTGACCGGGGATCACTTATGCTACCAGTAGAAATTAGAAATCCCTGGTACGGCCAGAGATGGAGATGGGTGGGGGAGGGGCTGCTGAGGGGGTTGTTGTTGTCAGATGCTGGTCAGGTGGGGGGGTCCTCATTCTGGGAAGGTTTGCTTATAGAGGGGGAATTGCTGCTTTAGGGGGTAGGGGAGTTCAGATATGTTGGGGGAATCACCTGTCAAGGGGAAGGGGACTTGGGAGTTCATCAGGGAAGGAATCGAGATCTGTGGGGGATTAATTAGAGGGAGAATGAGATCAGGGAGTAATTAGAGGATGGGGCATACCTTGGCAATGACAGCTGCCCCTTCCAGCAGGCAGTTATTCATGCCTTGGGGCAGCTGTCAATGTCATCTAAACTTTTTGCAAGAGACATGGATTTTCCTTATATAATTGTGGTCAACATTATGGCACCCTTGCAAGTCAACCCTTAAGGTCCAATATCTCCTAAAAAGAGGGGCTACTGAAATGGCATTGGACTATATATGCACACATATCTGACACACAAAAGAATCAAATCAAATAAAACAAGACCAATTAAAAAAGGAAATTGTATAAATACTCTGCCAGGACATAATTATTGAAATCAAAACTTCATTCAACAATTAGCCAACAAGGAATTGGGAATTAAGGAGAAAAGGATCTCAGAACCAATGAGCTAATTGTCATAGGCATATGCTATTGTGGTCCTTGACATTTGCTCATGACATCAGCACCCTCTAAAAAACTCCCTGTTGATCTTAAAACTTCTTATTTCGTATGTATTATTTATTGTTATCAAAAATCTTTCAAAAAACATGGCCAAACAGCCTCTTCCCCACAGAGCATATGGCATACTGCTAAACATATTCAAAATTCAATATCAATTGCCTCTGATCTTAATGCTCAAAACCAGACTTATGTAACAATGTTAAATTCCCCAATGTCACTCTGGATGCCAAGTCCAGCATTTTGCATGTGCTTCTTCAGTGGGGCGGAACCATACAATATATATGCTATGTGGGAAAGAAGGCAAGAAAGTTACCACAAAAATAAAGAACAAGATCTACAGCAAAACCCAATAGAAACCAACTTATATCCCTATAAACCAGTAAGAGCAATCACAAAACTCACTTATATCAAAACTTTAATTGTATGCTCCCCATCAAAACCTTAAAAAAATTAAAAATTAAAGTTGTATCAACCATTTGGTGGATCAGGGCAATATTCAGAATATAGCAGTTAACACTCTGGGATTCCATTCAAAAAATGCCACACATGCATATTTTGGTGGTGATAGGACATGATTATTGGCAACCTTATAAACAATTCAAATAAGTTTGAACAGAAGAACCACGTGCCTGATATTCAACGCTGGTGGCTAAACAGGGGATACAGTGCCTAGCCGTCAGTGCTGAACCTTAACTCTGGATATTCAATGCTGGGATTGCATATGCTCTGGAGCTGCAGAAGCTAACTAGGTAGTGGCAATATTGCACCATTGCCTAGTTAACTCCCTTGGATAAAAGATAGGCCAGTTTTTGCTGCATCTATCTTTTACCCACAGTAGCTAACCAGGTAGCGGTGCAATATTTCACCCTCACTGCATGTATAACACACACACTTTACCTGATTGTTTGCTGTGATACCACCTTGATTATTAAGATAAGGCGGTTTAGAAATACTGTTAAATAAATAAATAAATAAATATTGTCGCTACCCAGTTATCTAGCCACCCAGTTGTTGCCACCCATGACACGCCCTGGAACACCCACTGGAACTACCAGACATGTCCTAATGCTATGTGGCTAGCATTGGGGCATATAGTGGTGTTTGTTGGTGATATTCAGTGGCACTAACATGCTTTACTGCTCTGTAAATTGTGTAAATGCCTTGGAATATCGGGCCCCGCATTCCCACTGCAGTAAAATTAGATGCATTTGTGATAGATTCTCACATGACTTGAATCAACCAATGAATGAAGCCTCTAATGTTTAAAATGGCCACCATTCACTTCCTGTTCCATTTTCACAGTGGTGAAGACAAGAAAGCTGCCTGAGACTGCCAGAAAATCCATTATCACCAAACATCAAACTTCAAAGGGGTACAAGGCCATCTCTAAAGATGTTGGGATTCCCGTGTCTACAGTTTGCAATGTTTTTACGAAGTTTTCTGCTCATGGAACTGTCAAGAACCTCCCAGGATGTGGGAGGAAGAGGAAAATTAATCCAAGCAGTCTTTGAAGGTTAGTGCAAACTGTTGAAAAAATACCACGTACAACATCCAAAAAGCTTAAGGCTAACCTGGAGCAATCTGGAGTGGTGGTTTCAACCTGCACCATACGCTCCACACTAAATTAAAGGATTCATTCTCATCTTTCTTGACATTTCTGCAGCCTTCAACTCAGTCTCCCACTCCCATCTAATCTCACGGCTCCATTCAGTTGGTCTCAGAGGCACAGCTCTACAGTGGTTTCGCTCATACCTATCCAATCGATCCCAACATGTCAGAATTGGAAATGAAATCTCTAAATCTTTTAAACTACAACAAGGATTACCTCAAGGTTCTACTTTTTAACATCGTCATCCAGCCCCTATGTAAAATCATATAGGATCATAAAATCCTCTATGCAGACGACATCCTAATCTACACCTCATTCTCTGCCGCCAACCCAGACTATTCCACTATTAGACAATTGCTTGAATCCATGATCCAATGGCTAAATAACCACTACCTGCACATCAACCCCAACAAAACAGCCATCATTCATATAACCAGACTCCCCTCCTTTAACCCACCAGCCACACTCAAACTTGCCAACTTTACCTTACAAGTTAAACAACAAGTTAAATATCTTGGAATAACCCTGGATCAACAACTCTGCTTCCACCATCACATTAAAAAAGTTACCAAGGCGCTTACTTCCAGATGAAGACACTCAAACATCTTCGCCCCCTCTACTGGATCACAATGACTTCAGAAGCATCTGCCAAGCACTTATCACCCCTATTCTGGACTACACAAACATAATTTATCAGGGGCTCCAAAAATCATCCATACTCCTGTTACAGCTGAGGATTAAATACTAAGGGGCATGTTTACTAAACCATCTTAATGTGCACCCGGCGATAGTGTGCAGGATGCCATAAAAGGAGTGGGCGTTTCGGTCTTAACGTAGCAAAACAGGATTATCACGCGATAACGTGCACTGCACACATTATCGGGCGAAACGCCGCTAAGCACGTTAACGTGCGGTAATCTTAAGTAGGCGTGCAGACATGCAAACACAGAAACAGAGGTGTAGCACAATGGTTAATGCACTGACTGATAGTACAGAGGTCATGAGTTTGATCCCCCAGTGTGCCTAATGCATAAGGCTGGCAGAGGCATCACCCTTTATGTTTAAATAGTGCTTTTTGAGGCATTTTACTTTTATTTTAGTTAGTGCTGCCAACAAACACACCCTCATGGTGGCGTAACCTAAGGTGCCGCATAAGGCACCCTATAAGGCACTCCATAGGGCAAATTATAAAGTGCACTGTCCGCCAAGGCACCCTATAATGTCCCCTATAGGACACCTTATAAGGCGCCTTATGGGGCGCCCTATAAGGTGCCTTATGGTTACAGTACTCTTAGGGTGTTTTTGCTGGCAGCACTAATTTACATTAAAAATAGACAATGCCTCTGACAGCCCTATCAAATAAATCCACTGTGGGATCAAACCCATGACCTCTGGCTTCACAGGCAGTGAAGTAACCAGTGGGCTACAGCTACTGACAAACCCCTGGCTGGCTACAGAAGGACTGCAGGTCACCACACAAACTGTCTGCTGTGGTTACCAGTATAGGGTTAACCCACCCGTACCCATGATGCACTGCACATGCAAATCAACAGTCTACAGATGATCACAAGATGGGGTATGCACCCCCACAGCACCTCGGCCTGGTAGGGGGAACTGAATGTGTGCACCCCCACAGCACCTCAGCCTGGTAGGGGGTACTGACAGTGTGTGTTACTGGCACAGAGTAGCTACAGACCATCACATTGGGGGGGGAACTGTGCTCACCCTGAGGGTGAGGTGGGGTGCCCAGCACCATGTCCACAGCACCTGGCTTAGCTGAGATAGCCTATGCTGCAGGTCTCCGTCAGTGCCAGTGTGTGCATAACCTGTGTGTGTGCCATGGTCACATGATTCAAGTGATTGGGGGGGGGAGTGTTTGGAACCACCCAACCTGCTCTCTGGGGCTTAGGGTGGGGGACAGGATCTCCCACCAACAGATCCACATTCTACATCACTGCAGTGGTGGCAGTAGAGGGGACCATCAACCCCAGTCCTGCTGGGGAACAGATACCCTACAGGGCAATCAATGCAGATCTGTACACATCCATAAGGCAATAGTAGACAGGCAGTAGGCCTGGAAATGCTCAGCTGCCCCCCACCACTGTCTGACATTCTCCAGCCACTGCACCCTGCAAGGTGTTCCAACCATACACATACTAACTGCAGACAGTCTACTAGCTAGTCCATGGTGCATGTTCCTGGAGGGGATATGAGCACACCCACCAAGCAGATAGGTCAGTGATTGAGCCCCCAAAAACAAAACCCATATATATCACATGAGAGAAATACTCTAGAGTACTATGGGGGAACCTAGCCATGCTGTGGTCACTGCTCTGTCAGGGTGAGAGTGACCTCCCAGCAGGACATGCTGTGGCCACCCTGTCCGTGCAGGTGGTGGCCGGGCGCTCCAATGTCCGATCCATTGCCCTATGCCCTGTGCTGATGCATCCAGGCCAGCCCACCCTGTCCAGGCTATACCCACAGTGCCTTGCTCCTCATTATGCACATTGGCAGGCCAATACTGGCAACAGTGCTAGCAGTGTGGGCTGAGGAAGGTGATAGCAGCCACCACACACTGGATAGACAGACACACACTCCCGACACCTATGCCAGCATTGTGCAACTATAGAGGTGTTTGGCAGCCCTGGCCACCGCACCAGTCCTGGGCACAGTGCAGGCATGGCTATGGTATGCAATACTGTTGGGATCACTCCCCGGGGTGTTAAACATTGTCGGACACCAGAACTGAAACACACTCCACAGACATCAGAAAGGTTGCTATGATGCAGCTCAATCAGCAGATTGTGCTGAACTTAGGAATTGCAGGGCATTAATCATATCAACCGTTTGATATATTGCCACCCACCCACTACCTGGGCCTTGAGGGTTTCCAGGTTGGAGTGGTCTTTGGTGCCCTTCAGGGGTGAAGTACTACTATTTGACCCTAGGGATTCTGGGTAATGTAGTCCTCAGCCTCCTGAAGGATGGAGATTGTAGTTGTAGCTCGAGCAGTCAAAGGCAGGCAAAGAAAATTTCTTTTTAAGAGGTTTATTTCCAACGCTTTGCAGTTCAGTGCAATCAGACGCAAAAGAAGATTATGGCACATTCAACAAAAGATGGGGAAAACCAAAATATACAGGGTTTTCAATGCTGGGCTAGCTTTCAATTAGCTTATTCACCGTTCCTTCTTAGACTCACATTCAGGTAATCATGTGACTTCCATGAACTGAAACTAAAGTCTTCTTACAACAGCAAAGCTTCTCAGCTCCAGGAAATGATTCCACTTATTAAACTTTCATAAGCTTTTTCACCCTGGTACCAGGTAAGTTAATCTATCATATTCTTTTCATATAATTTTAAAGCATTCAATCAAGATTCTTTTCAATAGTACAAGTAGAGCAATCCATGGCTAAATCTTGTTCTGTTGAAGGCAGGGAAATATCTAACGGCATCTCTTCTTCACAGCTATTGGCATGCTGTGTTAGATTAAAAGGAGAGACTGCCTTTTTCTCTAAGAATTCCCTAAACTCTGCGAGAAGCAATTCAGCCTGCTTCTGTCCTTTGCTAAGCTGATGTCTTTCTTCTGCTTCAGGCAAACGTTTATTTAAGATATCTAGCTTGTGGTAATTGGCTACGCTGTTTTTGTCAGCACAACAGTTCTCCGTGTGAGTAAAACCCCTCCCCCATTTATCCTTAAAAGTAAGTGTTGGGTTTTCCTTTAACAGTTCAACTCGCTCTGGCTCAAGTTTTCCAAATAAGCCTCAGCACTTTTCCTTCTATTGGCTTTTAGGCTGTAAGCTCCAGCTGGCTTATTAGTGTCTCTTATGCTGCTCAAGTGTATGTCAGGCTGAACAAATCTGCCATAGTTCTGTCTGTCGTTGTTCTGGCTTTTAAAGCTATTCTTCCAGCTTTCTTGCTTCCTAGTAACACAGTTGCTAGGTCCTTCAACCCCACTTCGTACCTTGCGTTAAGAGTGTCTCCAGGATAAATCTTTACCCCACTGGTTACTGCTCCAAGGTCCTGCTTGGTTCTCAGGTAGCTCAGGCTGTAGTTCTAGGTCTCTCAGTGCTTCTGAGTCCTTCCTTCCATAGAAGTCTCTCAGTGCCTCTGAGTCTCCTAGTAACTCCCTTCATGACTCCAAACTGCTTCTCTGGGGATCCCTGCTTCTCTGTGGATCCCAGCTGTTCCTTGTCACATGCTTCTCCAACTGTTTCTGTTTCCACTTCAGTTTCTCTTCTGGTTTCTGTTCCAGTTTCTCCTCCTGTTTCCGTGTTCTAACTGCCTGCGTATTTAACAAGCTCCTACTGTTTTGCACTGCCCGCCTCCTGCTTGGGCGTGCCCAATCAGTGACCTGACCTGTCTCCTCCCCTAAGGTGAGGTGTGGTTCCTGATCAGCTGCGTGTTTTTTTCCTTCTGAAGAGAAAATCCTGCTTTTCAGTGCAGTACCACTTTTCTCCACCAGATCTCCGTCTATCTCCATTGCTTCTTGAGAGGCTTCTACGTCACAATATGTGTACCGTATTCCCAGGTTTAGTGCGGCATTGCTAAGGTATGCAAGTGCTAGTATTGGGAGATGCACGCAGGGCCCAACATCCTGCCTCTCCAGGAGGCTTTGGACAATGGAGCCTGTTGATGCTGGTGTTTCTGCCCCTGTTGGCCGCTGCTCTGGGGCAGAGGTTCCCAACTCCAGTCCTGGTGGGCCAAACACTGTTTGGGTTTTCATGCTGTCCCTAATGAATATGCATGAGATACATCTGAATACCATGGGGGTGGCGCATAGAAATGCAGCACAGCCATATTTATTAGAGGCAGCATGGAACCTGAATGGTGTTTGGCCCTCCAGGACTGCATTTGGGAGACTCTGCTCTAGGTAATGCGCATATTTATGGTGTCTGTGCTCTGTAGGGTAAAATGTAGGAGTTTTGGGCATGTTTACGTTATCTGCAATAATGGTTCTGTCTGTATTACCATGTTTTAGTAGTGGGTAAAACATGGGGACTGGGTTGACAGGAACCACAGCTGGGACTTGAACCTGTGACCTTCTGCTTCTGAACACACTGGTTGTGTGCACTGCACCACCATGTTGCCACAGAGACAGTGCATTCCCTGGTGATACCATGACTGTTCATCAGACAGGGCCTGTCTGTTGCAGTGCATGGCACCCACCTATGCAGGGCTAGGCCATGGTCTGCTCTGGGCAGCTGCCACTTCCCCCTCCACCACCAGTACCCCTCCGCCACCATGCTAACATGCCCTTATATTAGAGACAGTATGAAACCTGAATGATTTTTGGCCCTCCAGGACTGCATTTGGGAAACTCTGCTCTAGGTATTGCACATGTCTATGGTGTCTGTGCTCTGTAGGGTAAAATATAGGCATTTCAGGCATGTTTATGTTATCTGCAATAAAGGTTCCCTCTTTATTACCATGGTTTAGTACTGAGTAAAATATGGGGCCTGGGTTGGTGGGAGCCACAGCTGGGACTTGAACCTGTGACCTTCTGTTCCAGACCACATTGGTTGTGTGTACTGCACCACACAGACAGTGCATTCCTTGGGGATACCATGACTGTTCGTCAGACAGGGCCTGTCTGTTGCAGTGCATGGCACCCACCTACACAGGGCTAGGCCATGGTCTGCTGTGGGCAGCTGCCACTGCCCCTCCACCACCAGTATCCCTCTGCCACTATGCTGACATGCCCTTCTGCTGGTGGTGCTGGTGGAGCGCAGTCTCAGGCCATCCAGTGTGCAGGTAGGCGGCTGCCTATGGTGCGGGTTCTGGGGTAGGGGTGCCTGCATAGCTGTCCACGCTTCCCCCCAGCACCGCATGCCAATGTTCCGTGCCCTTGGGGGTACCTGCTGGGTACTATCCCCTATGACACTGTGGGAAGCACACTCGTGCCCATGTTGGTTCTCAGAAGTTGCTGTCTGGCTGCTCTACTGTTTCAGCATTCCTATGGGCCAGCTAGGCATCACCCTAGTCTGCACTGTGGCCCAGCTGCACCACAGCATGTGCCGCCTGCAGTCCTCTGTGTCTCCTTTTCCAGCATCTGTCCAGTTGCCCGTTCTGACATGCCCGCCTTGCTGTTGCAGAACATGTGCAGGCCATAGGAAACCTGGCCAATGGAGTCGGAAACCCTGCTCAGCGCAATTTCACTGTGGGCTCATTCACCTTGTATGGGGACGGAGCATAGACCCTTCCAAAATTCATATCTTTTTTTTGGAGCTTTCTTGGGAGTGTTTTTTTATGTTTCCCATTGATATCACTATTGCCCAGCTTGGTTATGTTTTGTTTACATTTTCTTCTGTTCATTTTCAATGTTTATTTGCCCTTTTGTTCCGTGCACATGTATCACACTTATTACTTTTTTGTAGGTTTCCCTGGTTTTGCTGTACATTGCTGACAGAAATGGTTTCTTTTCCCTTTAAATCGGCTCTAACGCCAGGGTTTCACTGGCGTTAGTTTTGAGCCGGATTTCACAGCATTAGTGTGCAGGGAGCCTCTCCCCTCCCACTTTCCACCCATTGACCCTCTCTCTCCGCCCCTAGGGAGCCTTCCTCCTGCCCCTGGGGAGCCTTCCTCTGCCCTCCGGGAGCCTTTCTCCGCCTTCAGTGCTCGTTTGCGCTGCTGCGTGTGTTATCGCGCGCTAAGGTACCTGTGCACCCGATAAAGCGCCATTATTGCGCGATAAGGTACCTTATCGCGCGATAACGTCGCAGAGTGCACATTAAGACGGTTTAGTAAACATGCCCCTAAGTCTCCCTAACCATATTTAAGACCATGCACAACCTATCGACGAACATTCTTTACACTCTCCGGCAACATCCTCTCAAAAAGAGAGTGAGAAAATCAACCAATCTCAGCTTCTTATCAGTCCCTTAGCCCACTCCAAGTCCACCACCACAGCCTTTTCTTTATATGCCTCCACCATGTGGACCTCCCTCACACTGGAACTACGCTCACTCACAGACCTAGGAGAATTCCTCTGTTAACTAAAAGCCCTCCTTTTCCTTGAGTACTTTGGACCAAACTCTTAACTGTTCAGTCAACATGTCTTGGATATGTTCACACCTGTCCCTCACACTGCCATGTAAATAGTTCTTTTCACATTGTTTAGTTTCATTTACTGTTAACTATTTTCTATGTAATGTTCTTGTTAGGTTTGTTCCATGTATACCACTGTGACTTTAAGATACAGCAGTATAGAAAAGTTGCTAAATAAATAAGTAAAAGAAATAAACCAAGAAGGACTTCATGGGTGAAGGCCAAGGAGGACCCCCACCACTGCTCAAAGACAAATATAAAAAGGCATGCCTGATCTTTGCCCAAACTCACCTTGAGAAACCACAATCTTTCTGGGAAAATGTTCTGTGGACAGATGAAACCAAACTTGAGCTTATAAGGGAAAAAACACCCTTCCTGAACTTAAATATGGTGGAGGTTCCATAATGTTGTGGGGTTGTTTTGCTGCCTTGGGAAATGGAGGCCTGGAATGTATTAAAGGGATTATGAAGTCAGAGGACTACCAAGGTATTTTGGAGTGAAATGTGCTATCTAGTATCAGAAAGCTAGGTCTGGGTTGAAATCATGGGTCCTCCAGTAGGGCAATGACCCGAAACATACATCCAAAAGTACAAAAGAGGATGGAGGAGGCAAGATGGCGGCAGCGAGTTGTTTCAGCTGAGCTGGCTCTGGCAGTGTGCTGTACTCCGGCGTTTGTTTGTGGCTTGTAAAGTGGACCTGGGGAGGAAGAAGCGCAAAGAAGCCTCCCTACCCTCGGGCGAGGCTGGTTCCATCTCTGCCGGACAGAAGATGCTATTTACTTGTGGCTTTGCTGTCCTGGGTGCAGGAGTGGTGTCTTCGGCAGGTTAGCAGGACTTGCAATCTGTGGACCTGAGCATGTCGGGGGTTTTGCCTTTCCTTGAGCAGTGGGCCCCCCTCCATATCCTGGAAGTGTTGTGGCGGCCGGTGAAGTGCTGCCCTATGGCTTGCTGACTAGCACGCAGAGAAGTGAAGAGAGCTCTCCAGCTGTTTTAGTTCAACCCCGTGGAACGTCTGGTGAGGGAATGAAAGCTGTGGTTTCATCTGTTTCGGATGTTAGCCTACCCCCGGTTGTTCCTAGCGTGTTGTCCACTACGGGAGCTGGTGTATTGATGAGACCAGAAAAAGTCACTTTGGAGGTGCTGTGGGATGCTATTTCAACTATGAATTCTTCCCTTGTGTCTGTTGCGGCAACTGTAAGTACTGAAACTGATTCTCTTCGTATTCATTTTCCAAGAGATTTCCAGAGTGCAAATGGAATAGGAGGGGAATATAGTTTGTTTGGAAGGAGAACTTGAACAACTTCAGGGTTTGTATGGTGCCCAGCTGAAGGATTAGATTGCGATTTCTAGGAGGATGGAATATCTTGAGAACCAAGCCCGGAAGAATAATCTGAGACTTCTTAATTTTCCTAGATCTCTGGTGCAGTCTCCTACGGAGATGGTTCATAGGTACTTCCAGGAGGTCTTGACGATTTCCCGGGATGATCTACCACCTTTGACAAGGGCTCAATACCTTTCAGTAGGGCAGGGCAACTGGGGAGTTAGCCTTGAGAATCCTCCAGAGGCCGGAGACTTGACAGGGTTTCTGGAGAGCTCTTTGGAGATGATTACGGCTCGCTCCACTCTCCTTGTTGCCTTGGCTCTGGAATCTGATAAATTGTTAATTTTTAGGGGTATGTTTACTAAACTGCGGTAACGTTACAGACCGCGTGTTATATAACGTTAACGCTCGTTAGGTAACGTTAATGCGCGGCATGTAATGTTAACGCAAGTTAACGTTACTTAACAATCGTTAACGTCCCTGGCCGCGGTAAACACTGCAGAGGGTGGGGGAAGGGGTCAATGGGTGGGGAGTGGGTGGGGAGAGGCTCCCTGCACACTAACGTGCTGGAATGAAGGGCTGAATCCTAACGCGAATGAAAACCTGCCGTTAGATGCACATTTGCAGGAGAGAGAAACCATTTCAGTGTCAGCAATGTACACCATAGACAGGGAGTCCAAGAAACGTGATAGTAGTGCTCCATTTCCAGCACCAGCATAGTGCCCAAGTATGAAAGGTCACTATGGCGATGGTGAAAGTGGGGCATAGGGGGCTGCAGGCGGGACATGTAGCGGGGGCAGCAGGGGCACAGGGTGAACTAGGCGGGCGCCTAGGTGGCACATAGGAACATAGAAACCAGAAATCATCATGACAGCAGCTGACAAAGTCCAAACACAATCCACCTACATCTACCTGGTACACCTGAGCTAACAGTTACCAGGGCACTGACCTGACATCCCCCCAGCCAACCCTCCCCCACGTGGAAGGAACAGACTATTGGCAGGTGGTCATGGGGGGGGGGATGTGAGGATGCTCATGTATGCCCCATGCCCCAGACCCCGCTCCCTAGGCGACCACCTACCCACACAGTGGATGGCCTGGGACTGCGCACTACCAGCACCGACAGCATATGGCCATGTCAGCATGGCAGGGGGGGTGTATGCCCATGCTGGAGGGGGCAGTGGCACCTGCCTGCGGTGGACCTAGGCCATGCCCTATACCAGTACGTGGTGTGCAGTGCAACATAAAAGGTCTGGCTGAGGAAAAGTACAGGTACCCCAGGGACTACCATGCCTCTGTGGCAACAGTGTGGTGCAGTACACCCAGCCAGTGTGTCTAGAAGCAGAGGGTCACAGGTTCAAGCCCCAGCTGTGGTTCCTGCAGAGCATGTCCCTATGTTTTACCATACAATAGCAACATGTGCAAAGCCCAAAGCAGCGGCGAACAGGGGTACAAACAAGCACTCACACAGGCTCTATAATCCAACGATGCATGGAGAGTCAGGCTGTTGGCCCCAGCATTGAGCTGCAGTTATCACCAGGGCACTACTACTACATCCTACACAGTTTATCAATGTCGGCACTGTGATCAGGACCAGTGTGGCGGGCAGGGTTGCCAACTACCCCTATCTTTGCACAATGCTGCAATAGGAGTGTGTGTGTGTATGTCTATCCATTGTTTTGTGGCTGCACACACCTCACCGGGCCCACAATGTCCCACTCTTACCAGTGTTAGCCTGAATATGGGCATAATGAAGAGCAAGGTGTTGTGGGTATGGCCCGAACAGGGCGGATTGGCCAGGATGCATCTTCACAGGGTGTGGGGCAATGGCTGGGACACTGTAGTGCTCGACCACCACCTGCATGGACAGGGTGGCCACAGCATGACATGCTGGGAGGGCACTCACTCTGACCGAGCAGTGACCATGGCATGTCTAGGTTCCCACATAGAGCTCTACATTATCTGCCTACAGTGATCCTGTTGTGTTCCCAGTGCTGGGGCCCCAATCACTGATATGCCTGCTTGGTGCACATAGTTCCTCTGTGAGCATGCACTATGGACTGGCTAGTGGACTCTCTGCAGTTAGACTGTGCATGGTCGGAACACCTATATGGTGCAGTCTGACTGTGCTGTCTGCTGATGACTGGCAGACAGTGGTGTGAGGCAGTTGGGGTTTTTCAGAACTAACCCTATCATTGCTGCTGGTCTGCCACTGCCCCAGCCACAGGTATGGCTCTGCCCACCAATCCTGGAGGGCTGTTGCATACCAACAGGATGGAAATTGCTTCACAGGGGCTGGGGCTTCTGTCCCTTACCTACAAAAAGGGTGATGTGAGCCCTTTGGGGTATGTAGTGTATACCACTTTGACCTATCAAGGCACTGCTACACAAACCTCATGCAAGTCTGGAAACCCCTCTGCCTTGATAATAGGTGCCCTAACACAGGGTACACACTATGTGGTGAAGAATGCCCTCCAGAAGAAACATAGAAACATAGAAATATGACGACAGAAAAAGACCACATGGCCTATCTAGTCTGTCCTGCCATAACAACTACAATAGTCCCCTTTTTACCTTTAGAGATCCTCTGTGTTTGTCCCATGCTTTTTTGAATTCAGTTACTGTCCTCATCTCTACCACCTCCACTGGGAGACTATTCCACGGATCCACTACTCTTTCCGTAAAGAAATATTTCCGCACATCACTCCTGAATCTATCTCCCTTCACCCTCATCCCATGTCCCCTCGTAGCAGAACTTGCTTTCAATTGAAAGAGGCTCTCTCCCTGAACATTTATGCCACGGAGATATTTAAACATCTCAATCATATCACCTCTATCCCGCCTTTCCTCTAAGGTGTACATATTAAGATCCTTCAGTCTGTCCTCATATGCTTTATAATGAAGATCACTAATCATTTTAGTAGCCACCCTCTGCACCGACTCCATCCTGTTCACATCCTTTTGAAGGTGCGGTCTCCAGAATTGCACACTATACTCCAAATGAGGTCGCACCAAAGACTTACACAGAGGCATTATCGCCTCCTTTTTTCTGCTAGCCATTCCTCTCCGTATGCACCCAAGCATCCTTCTAGCTTTTGCCGTCACCTTTTCTACCTGTTTAGCTACTTTAAGATCATCAGACACTACCACGCCTAGGTCCCGCTCTTCTTTAGTGGACAAAAGTACTTCACCCACTATACTATATTGCTCCCTTGGATTGCTGCAGCCCAAATGCATGACCTTACATTTTTTAACATTAAATCCCAGCTGCCAAATTCTAGACCATTCTTCAAGCTTAGCTAGATCCCTCCTCATGTTATCTACACCTTCCTGGGTGTCTACTCTATTGCAGATTTTGGTACCATCCACAAAGAGGCAAACCTTACCTGAAAGCCCTTCTGCTATATCACTAACAAAGATGTTAAAAAGAATCGGACCAAGGACAGATCCCTGGGGCACACCACTGATAACATCCTTCTCCTCAGAGTGAGCTCCATTTACTTGTACTCTTTGTCGCCTCCCACCCAACCAATTTCTAACCCAAGCAGTAACTTTAGGGTCCATCCCTAGGGTGCTCAGTTTGTTTATAAGTCGCCTGTGAGGAACAGTGTCAAAGGCTTTACTGAAATCTAAATACACCACATCTAGGGCTCTCCCTCGGTCCAACTCCCTGGTCACCCAATCAAAGAAATCAATCAGATTTGTCTGGCAAGACTTGCCTCTGGTGAATCCATGCTGCCTCGGATCCTGTAATCCTCTGGACTCTAGAAACCTCACTATTTTCTCTTTCAGCAGCGTTTCCAATAATTTACTCACCACCGAAGTTAAACTAACCGGCCTGTAGTTTTCAACCACATCCTTACTTCCGCTTTTGTGTAAAGGCACCACATGAGCCTCTCTCCAGTCCTTTGGCACCACTCCCGACTCCAGTGAGGCATTGAAAAGGTCAGTCAGTGGAGCTGCTAGAACGTCCCCAAGTTCCCTCAGTATTCTCGGGTGTATCCCATCCGGTCCCATCGCTTTGTCTACTTTAAGTTGAGATAATTTCTCACGAACACAGTCTTTTGAAAATTGTTCAAGATGTCCTTTGCTTCTGTTCCTATTTGTGAGTGTTTTCTGAGGTCCTGCTCCTGGTTCTTCATCTGTGAACACAGAACAAAAATATTTGTTAAGCAATTCCGCTTTATCCTTATCAGCTTCTACATATTCCTCCCCTGCACCCTTGAGTCTGACAATACCACTCTTGCCCTTCCTCTTCTCACTAATATATCTGAAAAATGTCTTATCCCCCCATTTTATAGCATTGGCTATTTCCTCCTCCTTTTGAATCTTTGCCTTCTTGACTACTTTGCTAGCTTCTCTTTCCAAATACAGATGCCTGTCTTCCTCTCTCTGTGATCTCTTGTATTTCATGAAGGCCTCCCTCTTTTTCTTCACTTTTTCAGCTACTTCTTTCGAAAACCATAGCGGTCTCCTTTTCCTTTTACCTTTATTTACCATTTTAACAAAAAGGTTGGTTGCCCTTAAAATACCCCCTTTCAGTTTTACCCACAGTTTTTCTACATCCCCCAGCTGTTCCCATCCCACTAACGACTCCCTGAGGTATTGGCCCATCTTCGCAAAGTTAGTCTTCCTAAAGTCTAAGATCCTCACCTTGGAATGGATTCTAACAGCCCTAGTCCTAATACTGAACCACACCATCTGGTGATCACTGGATGCAAAATGATCTCCCACTACAACATCAGAAACACTTTCACCATTGGTAAGCACCAAGTCCAGTATGGCCCCATCATGTGTGGGGTCTGTTACCAATTGCCTGAATAGTTCTCTCTGTAGGGAATCCAGGATCTCCTTACTTCTAGATGATACTGCAGCAGGAATGTGCCAATCAACATCTGGCATATTGAAATCTCCTATCAGTAGCACTTCCCCTTTCCTAGCAATGCTGCGTATGTCTTCAATTAACTCTCTGTCCACCTCTTCCTCTTGTGAGGGAGGTCTGTATATCACACCAATGCAAATAGATTTCTCTTTCCCTCTTTCTAGTTTAACCCACAATGCCTCCTCTCTCCCTTTTAAGCTCTGTAATTCCAAAGCTTTAATAGTAGTTTTTACATATAGTGCCACTGCTCCTCCCCTTCTTCCTACCCTGTCCTTTCTGAATAAAGTATAGCCAGGTATAGTTACATCCCAGTCATGGTTTTCTGTGAACCATGTTTCTGTAACTGCCACTAAATCCAAGTCAGCCACTCCCACCAAAGCTTCAACTTCAGGGATCTTATTTCCCATGCTACGGGCATTAATACACACTGCTTTCCATATGTTACCCCTGTTACCCATTTCCATAAAGGTATTTAATGTATCACCTACCTGGGGGCTTTCACTTACCTGGGGGCTTTCTTCACCCATCCCCAACGAATCTAGTTTAAAGCCCTCTTCAGTAGATTAGCCCAGTGTTTCCCAACCCAGTCCTACGGGGCACACCGGCCAGTCAGGTTTTCGGGATATCCCTAATGACTATGCATGAGATATATATGCATTAGAGATATCCTGCCAACCTGACTGGTTTGTGGCCCTCCAGGGCTAGATTTGGAGACCCCTGCCTTACACCTCTGTCATTTAAGATTGTGAGTGGGCAAGGTGCAGATGTCCTAGACATCGAAAGGGTATATAGAATGTGACACATTCCTCCTCGATTCTCACCACCACCAAAAAGTTGTCTAATAGACAATATTTTGGTGGTGGTGAGAATCGAGGAGAAATGTGTCACATTCTATATACCCTTTCGATGTCTAGGACATCTGCACCTTGCCCACTCACAATCTTAAATGACAGAGGTGTAAGGCAGGGGTCTCCAAATCCAGCCCTGGAGGGCCACAAACCAGTCAGGTTGGCAGGATATCTCTAATGCATATATATCTCATGCATAGTCATTAGGGATATCCCGAAAACCTGACTGGCCGGTGTGCCCCGTAGGACTGGGTTGGGAAACACTGGATTAGCCAGTCTACTGCCAAAGATGCGTTGACCTTTCTTGGACAGATGGATGCCATCTCTGCTCTGCAACCCTTGGAACAGCATCCCATGGTCTAGGAAACCAAAACGCTCTCGATGACACCATCCACGCAGCCATGCATTCATCTCCAGGATGCGAGCCTCTCTGCCTTGGCCTTTACCCTCAACAGGGAGGATTGAAGAGAACACCACCTGTGCACCTAACTGCTTCACCCTCTGTCCCAGAGCCATGAAGTCACTTTTGATATGCTCGGAGGTATACCTGGCAGTATCATTTGTTCCAACATGGATTAGCAACATTGGGTAATAGTCAGTGGGCTTGATGAGTCTCGGCAAACTCTCCGTAACATCTTGGATTTTGGCACCAGGCAGACAGCATACCTCTCTGGACATCAAGTCTGGTCGGCAGATGGACACCTCAGTACCCCTCAGAAGAGAGTCTCCAATCACCACTACCCTTCGTTTCCTTCTGGTCACTGATTCTGCAACTTTGGGGTACTTGAGCTCTGGTTCTTCCCTTTCCAGGGATGCTTTCACCTCCTCCACTTCCAGGGCTGCATAATGGTTCTTCAATTCAAGGGCTGGAGAAGTTGGATTGGTGATTTTGCAGGCCCTGGTGACTTGTGTCCAACCATCGACATTCTGTTGGCACCCATCTTCTGTGCTGGAGAGCTTGGTTGCTGCAAGAAGCATCTCATCAATGTACCTCTCACTGTCTTGAATGCTCCTCAGCCTCGCCACCTCCTCTCTGAGTTCCTCCACTTGTTTCCTCAGAGCTTCAGCATGCAGGCACCCTGCACATGGAACCGGTCCTTCAACTGGCATTAGGACCTCTGTCTGGACCGAGGCAGAAGCTGTAATGGGGGCAACAGCTTTAGCAATACGATTTTTTCAAGCCATTGTTCTGTTCGTGGAGCTTAGGTATCTGTTAAAGCAAAAAAGAGAGATATCTACCAAGTACCAGCCGGTTTTGCAGCTGTCCTTTCAGAGAAAAAGCAGTTAAATCTCTTTAATTATATTCAAAATGTGCTGGTCCAATTCTCTGTGATTTGTTTGAAGGGGGAGGTGCTCTATAAAGCAAGACTGCTCACTAGGGGTGGGTGGGAGTCGGGGTGGGTAGGGAGGGAACTAACACCTGATTAGGTGTTTAGCAGTTTCTAAACCTGAGGAGGTTACTGCAGGTTAGCAACCTACTGTGCTCAAGAAAAGTTCCGCTAAAGCACCAAAAGAAAGTAACCTTGCTTTAAAAAATATACAAAAAACCCTTTTAAGAGCTCCCAGTCAGAGAGCTAGCAATGTAAAATAATAAAACAAACAAACAAACAAACCCTCAAATCCTTACAGTTTGTTGATCTGTGGAGCCCTGGTTAGGAAAAGCCTCAACAGGGCAGGGCACTGGAGCCTTTTATGCAGGCTTCAACTGCACTCAGGAAACAGGCCCACTAACTCCTGATTAGGTGTTAGCAGTTTCTAAACCTGAGGAGGTTACTGGAGGTTAGCAACCTACTGTGCTCAAGAAAGGTTCCCCTAATGCACCAAAAGAAAGTAACCTTGCTTTAAAAAATATACAAAAAACCTTTTAAGAGCTCCTAGTCAGAGAGCTAGCAATGTAAAATAATAAAACAAACAAACAAACAAACAAACAAACCCTCAAATCCTTACAGTTTGTTGATCTGTGGAGCCCTGGTTAGTTAAAGCCTCAACAGGGCAGGGCACTGGAGCCTTTTATGCAGGCTTCAACTGCACTCAGGAAACAGGCCCACTAACTCCTGATTAGGTGTTAGCAGTTTCTAAACCTGAGGAGGTTACTGGAGGTCAGCAACCTACTGTGCTCAAGAAGAGTTCCCCTAAAGCACCAAAAGAAAGTAACCTTGCTTTAAAAAATATACAAAAAACCCTTTTAAGAGCTCCCAGTCAGAGAGCTAGCAATGTAATATAATAAAACAAACAAACAAACAAACAAACAAACCCTCAAATCCTCACAGTTTGTTGGTCTGTGGAGCCCTGGATAGGAAAAGCCTCAACAGGGCAGGGCACTGGAGCCTTTTATGCAGGCTCCAACTGCACTCAGGAAACAGGCCCACTAACTCCTGATTAGGTGTTAGCAGTTTCTAAACCTGAGGAGGTTACTGGAGGTCAGCAACCTACTGTGCTCAAGAAAAGTTCCCCTAAAGCACCAAAAGAAAGTAACCTTTCTTTAAAAAATATACAAAAAACCCTTTTAAGAGCTCCCAGTCAGAGAGCTAGCAATGTAAAATAATAAAACAAACAAACAAACAAACCCTCAAATCCTTACATTTTGTTGATCTGTGGAGCCCTGGTTAGAGATGGAGATTGAGGAAAATCCTGAGAAGGGAAAGGATTCACACAGGATTTTCAATTCTGACTTGAAAAAAACACACTGCTCTGCTGAGCTGAGCACAGACACCACCCCAGGGGAGGAGTTAGGCTTCAATGCTGATTGGGCACACCCAGGGGTTGGACAAGGTGTGCCGGGAAAAGAAGCCCTTTTTAAAGCCTTGAACAGGGCTGCTAGGAAGTGGAGGTCGGAGTCCAAGTGGAGGTCAGAGTCCAAGTGGAGGTCGGAGTCCAAGAGTCGGTCGGAGTCTGAGGCTAAGTGTGAGTCTGGAAGTAAGAGTGAGTCAGAGTCTGTGAGGAGGAGCGAGAGAGGTTCTGCAAGGAGTTCTAAAGGCATTACTAAGAGGAGTCCTATGAGGAATGGACGGATGGATTTAGAATCTTGGGAGAAGACAGAACCCTGGAATAGAAAAAGCCTCCAAGGCAGGCACACTCTGAAGGAAACTCTTTCTACCGAATAGAGCCTGGACCTGTGAAGCACAGAAAAACCAACACGTGGAAAGAAGGTACTTCCTATACTGGCAGGCAGTGCTACAGAAAGTTGCAGCAGGGAGAAAACCTTACTAAGGGAAATTCTCCTAACAGAAGAATTAACCATAAAACTCCTGAGCTTCCAAACAGGAGAGGAGTCTTGCAGAAAGAAGTCAGTTCTTATACAAACAACGCTGGAGAAGGTAAAGCACAATTTCCTATCTTTATTGCTTGGTTGAAGAAACCTTTTCATTACCCTGAACTGTATAAGCAAAGTTCTGCAATAGAAACAGTTAGTGACTGGGAAAAGGGCATAACCCTTACTGATAACTGCCAACCTGATAACAAGCAGGCTGAATTGCTCCTAAAAGAATTTTAGCAGTTTTTAGAGCTGAAAGCAGGGAAACATCAGAAGCTTGAAGAAGACCGAGGAGTACATGCAGGTAGAAAATGATTTGCCTACCTTAACCACTGATCCTTGTAGCATGGACTGCTCTTTTTGTTGTAGAGAATAGCAATATAAAGAAGCTTTGAAAGTTTGTTTGAAAGAAATACAGAACGTTTGCTATTTCTGCTGCCTTTGCCATGAGAGTTCATAATTGTTTGCACCTGTGTTCTAAAGCCACGCTGTGAGCTGAACAGCTGTTAATGTGAGGCTGCAATATTCTTGAGTTACCACTCGAGGCAATGCTGAGTTTAAGCTCCTCTAGATATGAAAAGCTGAGTTAAAGCTAATTCAACTTCAGTTGTTCCTGAGTTCCTGTTTACTTCTGCTTATGTTAAAAGTTGCACCTTTACGTTTGTATCTACGAATTTTGATGCGCTGGAGAACATCCCCAATACAAATAAATATTCTTGCAAAGCCTTACCATCTTTGGTCGCAACTACAATTTATTCCCTAAAGAAAATAGAAGTGGACTTCAGTTCCCAGCATTCATAGGAAACGGTTCTACCTATACTCACAAGGGACAATAAGGTCACTCCTGCCTGTAAGCTCCAGGGCGCAGGCAGGAGCATCGCAAGTGGCGTCGTCTTGAGGATACTGCGCATGCGCTAAAGTGTGCCAACGCGGAAGATCTACAGGAGGCAACTGCCCAGGAGGAGCCCAGCTGCAGACTATCCGGAAGGGAAGAAATCACAGCATCGGAGGGCTACTGGCTGCAACGTTGTTGGTAGAGCGTGAAGCATCACCTAAGCAAGGTAAAAAGTATCCACCCGGGAGAGGCCAGGATACTGGGGCAAGGGTGATAGCTGGGCCTAGTTTGAAAAAAAAAAAAAAAGTTTTTTTTCTCTCACATTTTTTGTGGTACTGCACTTGGGTTTCTCTTTGTGTTTGTGCTTACAGAGATTCCAAGAATGTCTCTCGATCCACAAGAAGTTTTCAAATGGATGGCAACACAGCTAGAAAGGCAAAGGGACCTGACCTTGGAGGCACAAGAGAGAAATGCTGCGAGCCTTCAAGCTCAACAAAAACCATTGCTGGACAAGTTGCAAACATGGGTCACCGAGCAGACGAAGCTGCCGGAGCCAACAACCGCCCCACCAGGTTTTTCAGCGCCAGCTACGCTTAATTTGCACACAGGGACCATGTTTAATTTTGGACAATTTAAGGACTCTGTTGATTTTGATGATTATATAGAAAGCTTTGAGAGAGTGGCGCATTTGAGTGCTTGGCCAAAGGAACATTGGGCCATCCGTTTTGCGGCATCCCTTACAGGGGAGGCCATGGCCGCATACAGAGCCATGCCACCCGCTCTCGCTGGGAATTATGATGAACTCAAGAAAGCGGTCAGGGAGAGGCTAGGCCTCATGCCGCTGGTTTATCATAATTTCCTGCGAGCAGTAAAGTTAAAGCCAAATGAGAACCCAAAGACTTTATGTTACAGGATCCGCATGCTAGTAAACAAATGGCTGGATCCCGGGGGAAGGTCTAAGGAGTCTATCATAGATAGTCTCATATTAGAGCAATATATGAGTGCTTTACCCACCGAAATGCGTACCTTCCTGATTTTACAGAGCTGTAAAACCCCACAAGAGGCTATTCACCTCACGGAACGCTTCATGGAAGCCAAGTTAACGGCCCATGAAGGCGGCAGCGCTTCCAAGGGGACAGCAATACGAGAATCAGAAAGGAGGTGGAGGTTAAGTGATGAGACAGGAAGAATGTGCATGCCAACTATGAAAGGTCCGATCTCGCACAGGAAATGTTTTAAATGCGGTCAAGAGGGCCATGTACAGAAAAATTGTTACTTAAAGACAGCTTTAGTAGCAGTAAATGCACAGAAGGCCAGAGAGGGTTTTCTAATTGATGTTGAGGTGCAGGGAATTGCTACCACAGCGCTACTAGACTCTGGCGCAGAACAAACAATGGTGTCTAAAGCGCTATGGCAGCAGATTGAAGCTTCAGGGGTAGCAATTCAGCCTGTACACACAGTAAAAATTCGCTGCGTTCATGGAGGCACTTCATTGTACCCCGTATACAACCTTCAAGTGAAAGGGTTGGGAGCCAATAGGAATATCCCCATAGCGGTAGTACCTAAGCTACCGCACAATATAGTTTTAGGAAGAGACTGGCCCCACTTTCATAAGGATATGAAACAAGGCCTGAGCTCTAAGGAAGCCATGGTATCCACAAGAGCCCAGGTTAAGGTCTCAGAAAATGGAGAAGATCCTACAGATGAATCGTTAGGAAGTCTCCCTTCACATGAGGACCTAATAGCCACCCCAGGAGGCAAAGTTAAAAGAACTAAAGCAGAGAAGCGTAGAGAGAGACACGATCGCTCTCAGCATAGGGCAGAAACACAGGCTGGCCAAGGATTACCATGGGTACCAGAAGAATTAGTTGGGAGATTTCCGACGTTCCCCAACGAGCAACTAGCCGACCCTGCTCTGAGTCAGGCGTTTAAATGGGCCCGGAGTGATAGGGATGCCCTGCCAAGATTTCTCCTTGACACTGGGATACTTTACAGAGAAAGCAAGGATCCCTATACAGGTGGTATCCGCAAACAGGTGGTGGTGCCCGCAACTTTTAAAAACTTAGTTTTGCGGCTGGCCCATGACCATCCTGTCGGAGGGCACAAGGGCATCCATGGTACTTTAGATCAAATCTTGGCAAGATTCTATTGGCCGGGTGTTTTTAAGGAAACCGCCAAGTTTTGCGAAGCATGTCCAACATGCCAGCGAGTTTCTGCAACCCATCCTAGAGAGGTTCCGATGATATCTTCCCCGGTTATTACTGAACCGATCCATAGAATGGCTATGGACATTGTCGGTCCTTTAATTAAAACTCCCCGGGGGTTTCAGTATATTTTAGTGGTTATTGACCAAGCAACAAGGTTTCCTTGGGCCATGCCACTATGCAGTATATCAGCAAGGGCCGTGGCGGGTGAACTTATAAAGCTATTTTGTGAAGTTGGTTTCCCTCGCGATGTCCACACGGATCGAGGAAGCAACTTCCTCTCTAAATATTTAGCACAGGTTTGGGAGGCGTTTGACATCCGCCATATTAAGACCTCAGCCTATCATCCCCAAACCAATGGTCTTGTAGAGAGACAGAACCAGACTATTAAAAGAATGCTGCGCCGCAGTCTGGAAGGAGATATGGCTAATTGGGACACAATGCTCCCATTTGTCCTCTATGACTGTAGGGAGAGGAAACAATCATCCCTAGAGACAGCGCCATATGAGTTGATGTACGGTCGATCACCCCATGGGGTATTAGATATCCTGAAAGAGCAGTGGGTAGAACCCGACATACAAGAGGTAGGAGTACCCGAGTTCCTAAAGGACTTAAAAGGCCGCTTACGCCGCACCTCACAGGTCGCGGAGGTTAATTTAAGGGGCAGTCAAACAAGGCAGAAGTCCTATTATGACAGTGGCACACAGCCGCGCCAGTTGGCGGTGGGAGACAAAGTTGTAGTGATGGTGGCAGGGCCAGACCCTAAATTTGAGAGCCAATGGAAAGGGCCTTGTAGGGTAGTGCGGCCGGTGGGTCCAGTTTCTTATCTTGTTGAAAATAGAAAAGGACGCCAACAAGTCTACCACATCAACCTCTTGAAGCCTTGGCATGATAGGGCAGCTTTGGCTCAGGTAGCCACCATAGTCCCTAGCATAGAAGTTGTGGAAAAGACACAAATCATTGCAGAATCCATGAGTAGTATCACGTGCTGTGCCCCTGGTCAGAAGCCAGCCCGTGATATCTTAAGGGTGGGGGGGGGGGGGGATCTGTGGTGAAGAATGCCCTCCAGAAGAGATGGAGATTGAGGAAAATCCTGAGAAGGGAAAGGATTCACACAGGATTTTCAATTCTGACTTGAAAAAAACACACTGCTCTGCTGAGCTGAGCACAGACACCACCCCAGGGGAGGAGTTAGGCTTCAATGCTGATTGGGCACACCCAGGGGTTGGACAAGGTGTGCTGGGAAAAGAAGCCCTTTTTAAAGCCTTGAACAGGGCTGCTAGGAAGTGGAGGTCGGAGTCCAAGTGGAGGTCGGAGTCCAAGAGTCGGTCGGAGTCTGAGGCTAAGTGTGAGTCTGGAAGTAAGAGTGAGTCAGAGTCTGTGAGGAGGAGCGAGAGAGGTTCTGCAAGGAGTTCTAAAGGCATTACTAAGAGGAGTCCTATGAGGAATGGACGGAGCAATGCTTTAGAATCTTGGGAGAAGACAGAACCCTGGAATAGAAAGCCTCCAAGGCAGGCACACTCTGAAGGAAACTCTTTCTACCGAATAGAGCCTGGACCTGTGAAGCACAGAAAAACCAACACGTGGAAAGAAGGTACTTCCTATACTGGCAGGCAGTGCTATAGAAAGTTACAGCAGGGAGAAAACCTTCCTAAGGGAAATTCTCCTAACAGAAGAATTAACCATAAAACTCCTGAGCTTCCAAACAGGAGAGGAGTCTTGCAGAAAGAAGTCAGTTATTATACAATCAACGCTGGAGAAGGTAAAGTACAATTTCCTATCTTTATTGCTTGGTTGAAGAAACCTTTTCATTACCCTGAACTGTATAAGCAAAGCTCTGCAATAGAAACAGTTAGTGACTGGGAGAAGAGCATAACCCTTACTGATAACTGCCAACCTGATAACAAGCAGGCTGAATTGCTCCTAAAAGAATTTCAGCAGTTTTTAGAGCTGAAAGCAGGGAAACATCAGAAGCTTGAAGAAGACCGTAGTTCCATTAACTCAGAGGATTACATGCAGGTAGAAAATGATTTGCCTACCTTAACCACTGATCCTTGTAGCATGGACTGCTCTTTTTGTTGTAGAGAATAGCAATATAAAGAAGCTTTGAAAGTTTGTATGAAAGAAATACAGAACGTTTGCTATTTATGCTGCCTTTGCCATGAGAGTTCATAATTGTCTGCACCTGTGTTCTAAAGCCACGCTGTGAGCTGAACAGCTGTTAATGTGAGGCGGCAATATTCTTGAGTTACCACTCGAGGCAATGCTGAGTTTAAGCTCCTCTAAATATGAAAAGCTGAGTTAAAGCTAATTCAACTTCAGTTGTTCCTGAGTTCCTGTTTACTTCTGCTTATGTTAAAAGTTGCACCTTTACGTTTGTATCTACGAATTTTGATGCGCTGGAGAACATCCCCAATACAAATAAATATTCTTGCAAAGCCTTACCATCTTTGGTCGCAACTACAATTTATTCCCTAAAGAAAATAGAAGTGGACTTCAGTTCCTAGCATTCATAGGGAACAGTTCTACCTATACTCACAAGGGACAATAAGGCCACTCCTGCCTGTAAGCTCCAGGGCGCAGGCAGGAGCGTCACAACTAATCTGGGTAGTGTCTGGTCCCAGAGGGCCACATGTGACTTCAGGATGCAGATGGACACCAAATTACCTTCAGCTGCACTGGAAGGAACACCTGTCACATACTGGCAGTAATGGGGATGTACAGCAGGACCTATCTCTAGCACCACATGTACTGCAGACCTAGTGCTGGACACTCATCCTATTCCTCAGGGAGAACACAGAACCTGCACAATGGCATGGTCTGTAGCTCCTCTGTGCCAGTATCACGCACTGTCAGTTCGTCTTTCCAAGCTGAGGTACCGGAGAGGTGCCGACCCCATTTGCTGATCAACTGTAGACAGCTATTCAGCATGTGCATTGCATCATGGGTACTGGTGGGGTTACCCTATCCTGGCACTCAGAGCAGACAGTTTGTGCAGTGACCTGCAGTCCTTCTGTACCCAGCCATTGCTGTGACATACACCACGGAGGTATAGCCTACTGGTTAATACAATGCCATTCTTGGCAGTGTTCATGGGTTTCAATTCCTCATTGCTCCCTCCTCTCATGCTTGTCCTACTCAAATAGTGTGCATGCCTGTAACAGGCAGATTTGTGCTAACAGCCCATAATACCCTCGCAACAATTGCCAACATTCCCTTGGTCCGTCTATCTGTGTCTGTCAGCTGTGTAGAGTCCTGTCTGCCTGTGCAGGCTGTCACCCCATGTCCTGCACTGCTACCCTTTCCTGCATTGCGCCTCTTCATGCTTGCCTCACCTGTGCCTGATCTGCATGGTACCACCACTCCTCTGTCCACTCATCATTGTAACTATCCTGCCACCTCCACCTCCACTGGGGGACATGTATTCCCATCGTCTGCCACCAACTGTCTTTCCAGTACTTTACATTGCTAACACCCTGTGCTGTGGTACAGTTGCCCCCACCATGTTTGTCATCAGTACTGACAGCCACATGGGATGCCTGCAGATAAGACAGGTCCAGTGGCTCCCAGCTCTCCCTCCTTCACTCACCTGTTCATTGCCTTTCCTGAGTGCTCTATCTAGTGTTAGGGCTACATCTGTCTCTGTTCCTCACAGGTTATGCATGTCATCCTGCAGCACCTTGCAGCCCTTAGACCACACTAACCTAGGACACCATAACCTTGTTAGGCT
Organism: Ichthyophis bannanicus; assembly: GCA_033557465.1. Classification (NCBI taxonomy): domain Eukaryota; kingdom Metazoa; phylum Chordata; class Amphibia; order Gymnophiona; family Ichthyophiidae; genus Ichthyophis; species Ichthyophis bannanicus. Next base: position 104,029,085 of record CM066039.1, read on the forward strand.
ACCGTAACCTATGGTTCCATAACCCAGGGTGCCCCTCTAAGGTGCCCTGTCCAGGGGTGCCTAATACAGCACTTAGCCTAAGGAGCCCTACTGTATAGGGCCCCTTACAAAGTGCCTTACGAGGCACCTTACAAGGCACATTATAAGGTACCTTATAAGGCACCTTATAAGGTACCTTATAAGGCACCTAACAAGGCACCTTATAAGGCACCTTATAGGGCACCTAACAAGGCACCTTATAAGGCACCTTATAGGGCACCTAACAAGGCACCTTATAAGCACCTTACTTATATGGCACCTTACAAGGCACCTTATAAGGCACCTTACAAGGTGCCCTACAAGGCCTTTAGAGAGCAGCAAGCAGACCCTCATTGAAAAACTCGACAAGCAAGAAAACAGAGGCCGGCAGAATAAGGGTAGTTACTCACCTGTAGCAGATGTTCTCTGGGAACAGCAGGAATCAGTCCTCATATATGGGTGACATCAGCACTGACAGAGCCTGTGTGGTAACCACTTCCCAGCTTTCCTAGAAAGCCTTTGGGAATTCTACCACATATGCGTGGTCACCTTCCCACCCAAAGCTGCCATCTTACCTCAGTATGATGACATAGCTTAATCAAGCAGGAAAAAGAAAAACAACTCCATGGGGAAGAGGGAGGATAGCGAGGACTGATTCCTGCTATTCCTGGAGAACACTTGCTATAGATGAGTAACTATGCTTTCTCCAGGAAAAAGCAGGCAGTTAGTCCTCACATATGGGACTCCCTAGCCACAGGCAACCAAGAACCTGTACAAACCACGGGCAACCGAAAAAATGGATTATGAATGATAGCGAAGAGCACTAAGCCAGAAGGTTAGAACGTGGCCCTAGCCTCAAGTAGAGAATCAATGCTCTGGTAGCCTGGACAGTCAGAAGGGCCAGAGGGAGGAGTTGCATCAATCCCCGAAGAGATGCTACAGAATAGCCTGTCCAAAGGCGCTGTCACAATAGGGATCCCCATCAAGGCAATAGGCGAAGGTGTGGGTTGAAGACCAGGTAGCAGCCCAGCAGATCTCCAAAAGGGAGACGGAGTGTAGATGTGCCACAGAGGCGGCCATGGCCCGGACATTATGGGCCATCACATGATGCTCCAGAGAGACACCAGCCTGTCGGCAGGCAAAGGAAATACAGTCGGCCACCCAGGTAGAAAGGGTGCATTTAGAGACTGCAACACCAAGCCCGTTTGGGTGAGATGAGCAGCTGAGAAGAATGGCGGTGAGCCTGCATTCACTCAATGTAAAAGGCCAAAGCTCTTTTACAAAAGAGTGTGAAGAGAGGCCTCAGCTCTGCTTGTATGAGGCCTGGGAATAAAGGTGGGCAAAGCTACCTCCTGGTTGAGGTGAAAGGAGGAGTCCATCTTAGGCAAAAATTTAGGGTGAGTACAAAGGACCACCCTATTATGATGGAACCTAGTGTAAGGGGCATGGGCCACTAAAGCCTGTAACTCCCTGACTCTGTGTGCAGACATGAGCGCCATGAGGAAGACTACTTTCCAAGTGAGATACTTGAGATGACAAGAAGCAAGGGGCTCAAAGAGAGGGGCAATGAGCTTCCCAAGAACCATATTCAAGTCACTCGCCACCATAGGTGAGTGGATGGGAGGCCGCAAAAATAGCAGCCCTCTCATGAAGCAGCCAACAAGAGAGTGAATGGTCAGGGATCACTGTTCCCTCTAAGCTGTGCGCATGTGCGCGCGCACACACCTCGCCGAGCGAGCGCACATACTTTACAACAGAGCGCACAAAAATTACGGTTCTGATTCTGATAGAAAACAACACAGACGTCTTAAAATTTAAAAGTTGTGATTGTAATTACTAGAAATTTTCCGCTTCATTTAGTAATCGTCTATTTTAATTTAATTTGATTAAAATCAATGTGGTGTACATACTGTATTCTGACATGTAGTCAAATTTTAAAGTATATAACTCCGAGTGTCGTTATGTGGCGCACAAAATTTTTTAACCTTCTTTCAAAAGCTGCACAGCTGATATTTTATGCGCACGCAGCCTACAGAAAATTAGAGGGAACGTTGTCAGGGATTGATCGTCAACCAGATGATGGTAAGATGCGAGGGCACTGAGGTGTACCTGTATGGAATTGGACTTCAAACCAGTACCGGAGAGGTGGAGGAGGTGCTGCAGGACCCTTTGCACTGGATAGGAGAAAGGACTGATATCTCTATGCTCACACCAGATCACGAACCTATGCCATTTGAAAGTGTATGCCCATCTGGTGGAATCTTTGCAGGACGCGAGGAGGACATCCTCGACCTCCCTGGGCAGGTGAAACTGGGCCAGGGCCACCTTCTCAGCTGCCACACCATCAGAGCTAGGAACTGGAGATTGAGAGGGTCACTTCCCCCTGCAAGAGCAGATCCAGGATGCAGCCCCGGGAAATTGGGAGCACCTGAGAGAGACAGAGCAGCAAGGGGAACACGGCTGTCTGAGCCAGCGAGGGGCCACAAGAATGACTCCGGCCCGATCCATCTGTATTTTGAAGAGGGTCTTGGCTACCAGGATGTTGGGAGGATATGCATACAGGAGACTCTCTTCCCAAGGCAGGAGAAAGGAATCAGCCACTATCCGAGCAGGGACCAGAAGCCTGGAGCAGAAACGAGGCAACTTGGCATTGCTGGGGCTGGCAAAAAGGTCCATCATCAGGGTACCCCACTTGCTGAAGATGCGCTGGAGAACCTGTGGATTGAGCCACCACTTGTGGGGCTGGATGACCCAGCTGGGCCTGTCCGTTAAGGCACTGACCTGCCCAGGTAGGTACACTACCCTGAGAAGCATACCCCGGCTGATGGTGAAGTTCTAGAGCTATACTGCCTCCTGACAGAGGGGGCATGAACCCATTCCATCCTGCTTGTTGAGGTAGAACATTGCCACTGATTGTCCATCTGTTCCAGGACGATCTGGTTGGCTAGGTAGGTTTGAACACCCACAGGATATTTACAGTCACTCTGAACTTGAGGTGGTTGATGTGTAGCCGAGTCTCATTCTGTGACCAGGCACCCTGGGTCTGGAGGCTGTCCCAATGGGCCCTCCATCCGAGCATGGAGGCATCTGTGGTGTGGATGTGCTGATGTGAGGATGCCTGAACAGGAAGTCCTGCTAGGAGATTCATCAGCTGCTGCCACCAGATGAGGGAGCTGGCGAGTGGTGGGATCACATGGTTCATGTCCTCCAGGCATCCCATTGCCTGTGTCCACTGAGTGGAGAGGCTCCACTGGGCCTGCCACAGCCGGAGGTGAGCGTACAGGGTGACATGAACCGTGGAAGTCATGTGACCCAGGAGGCACAGCATGAAACGAGCAGAGACCAAAGGGCTGGCTCTCACGATCCGAGCAAGATCCAATAGTCATCAGGATCTGTCAGTCAAAAGGAACTCAAGGCACTGCGTGTGCTGCAGGTGGGACTTGGAATAGTTGATGACAAACCCCAAGTGTTCTAGTACAAGGATGGTACGGCACACTGCATGAGAGACCTCATCGGGTGTGCTCCCTCGGATGAGCCAGTCATCCAGATACAGGAAGACGAACATGCCTTGCATCCATAGAAAGGCAGTGGCCACCTCTAAACACTTTGTGAAGTCCCAGGGAGTGGATGCCAGTCCGAACGGCAGAACTCGGTACTGGTAGTGACAGCTTCTGACGATGAATCAGAGGTACTGCTGGTGCATGGGATGGACCAGGATGTGGCTATAAGCATCTTTTAGATCCAAGGAGCATAGCCAATCTCCCCACTGGAGGTAGGGCAGCAATGATCCAGGGAGACCATGAAATGGAACGGGTAAATATAGATCAATTGTTTACACCATCAAAATATAGAAAGACTAGGGGACATGCAATGAAGCTACAGGGTAACTTATTTAAGATGAATAAGAGAAAATATTTTTTCACTCATCACGTAATCAAACCCTGGAATTTGTTACCAGAGGATGTAGTAAAAGCTATTAGTGTAGCTTGATTTAAAAAAGGTTTAGACAAGTTCCTGGAGGAAAGGTCCATAAACAATTATTAAAGGGGACCTGGGAAATCCACTGCTTGCCACAATACAAGCATTGTGGAACCTGTGTCCTTTGGGGAAAACTACTAGGTTCTTGTGACCTAGATTAGCCACTGTTGGAAACAGGATACTGGGCTTGATGGACCTTGGTCTGACCTAGTATGGCATATCTTATGTTCTTATGTTCTAAAATGGGGAATGCACATCTATATTGTAGACCCATCCATCCACTCCCTGTCCTTGCCCTCACCACACCTCCATGAAATCTAAACGCAGTAACCATCCCCCATGTTAAAAAAGCCCCTGTTCTAAAATGACATTTATACATGTATTGTATACCAATCTACACATATACAGTTGTGGCTAACATTATTCACAACCTTGCAGTTCAACCCCTTAATGTACAATATCTCCTAAAACCAGTGGCCAGTGAAATGGCTTTGGACTATATATGCACACATATGTATTTAGTTTCCCCGTTTTCTCCCCCATGTTCAATTCCCTGTTATTTGTAAACTCAATGTTATTTGTATACATTGCAGTATTCTTGTTCGATGTACACCGCGCTGATTTTAATAGCGCGGTATAGAAGAAAATGTTAAATAAATAAATAAATAAATATTTGACACATAAAATATCAAATAAAACAAGACCAATTAAGAAAGGAAAGAGTAGGAAAGAGTATAACAACTGGGACATTGCCAGGATATGATTACTGACACCATTATAAACAATTCAAATTAGTTTGAATAGAAGAACCACATTCCCATTGCAGTAAAATTAGAAGCACCTATGTTCAATTGTCAGTACTCACAAGACTTATATCAACCGATGAAAGATGGCTCTAATGTTTAAAATGGCCACATTCACTCCCTCTTCGATTTTCACAATGGTAAAGACATGAGAACTGCCTGAGTGTCAGAAAAATCATTATCACCAAACATCAAACTTCAAAGTGGTACAACCAGAGGTGGGATTTGGCTAGTTTGGCCTGGTTTGTGCAAACCTGTTCCTGCCATGGCCCACATTCGCCAAACCGGGCCAAACATGGCATTTAAATGCCAGCACTGCAGTGGCGGGAATCGCCCTGTCTGACAATGTTTGACAGCATCAGGGTATCGAGGCTTCAGAAGAAGTCTCTGATGCTGTCAAAACATTGTCAGGTGGGGGATTGGGCCACAAGGCAACGGCCGGATTGCTGCTCCTTGGTGGAGGACAGTGGCCCAAGTGTACGGCCGCTACAATGCCTCCATGTGAGGTGCAGCAATCCAGCCTTTATGCACGTAGGAGGGCTGGAACCAAACTGGTTCCTCTTCGGTTTGGATCCTACCACTGGTACAACACTATCTCCAAAGACATTGGGATTCCTGTGTCTACAGCATGCAATGTTATTAAGAAGTTTTCTGCTCATGGACGTGGTAGGAAAAGGAAAATTAATCCAAGAAGTCTTCAAAGGTTAGTGAAAACCGTTGGAAAATCACCATGTACAACATCCAAAGAACTAAGGATGACCTGGAGCAATCTGGAGTGATGGTTTAAAACCACACCATATGCCATGCACTAAACAAATAAGGACTTTAAGGATGAAGGCCAAGGAGAACACACTGCTCAAAGACAGACATAGAAAGGCATGTCTGATCTTTGTCCAAACCCACCTTGAGAAACCATAGTTCTTCTGGGGAAATGTTCTATGGACAGATGAAACAAAACTTGAGCTCTTTGGCAATGCAGAGTCAGAAATACATTTACAGACAAAAAAATGAAGCTTATAAGGAAAAAAAACAATCTTCCTACACTTAAATATGGTAGAGGTTCCATAATGTTATGGAGCTGTTTTGCTGCCTTAGGAACTGGAGGCCTGGAACGTATTAAAGGAATCATAAAGTCAGAGGATTACCAAGGTAAATGTGCAACCTAGTGTCGGAAAGCTAGGTCTGGATCGAAGATCATGGGTGCTCCAGCAGGACAATGACCCAAAATGTACATCCAAAAGAACAAACAAATGGACTATTTTAAACTGGCCAGCAATAAGTTGCTGATCTCAATCCAACTGAGAACCTTTGGAAAGAGCTGAAATCTGCCATTGGTAAAGGAATCCTGGAAACATTCAAGAGCTGGAACAAATCACAGTTGAAGAGTGGGAAAAACTACCAGCAGACAAATGTAAAAAACTTATAGATGATTATATACATTTGGAGGCTGTCATACTGTCAAATAATAGTGAAGAGTGCCATTAATCCTGTCCTAGTCATATTTTGATTTTTTCTCAGAGATTACTACGTTTAAGTTACACAGACAGCTTTTTTTGTTGTACACCTTTGAACATACTATTAAAATATTTTTTATGCCATACAGTTGGAATATATCGTATTATTTCTCAAGATATTGTACACAACAAACCTAAAATGCAAGATTGCCAATAATATTGACCACAACTGTAAATACTACTATTTAGACATGGGGATGCTCCTAAAATTACCACTTAGTAACATAGTATATGACGGTAAAATAGAAATTACACTTACCTGGTAATTGTTGTTCCTTGAGGAACTCCAGTTCAGTCCTCCACCTCAAGTTAGTGTACCTCCTCCTGCAGCTTGGAAACTAGGCATGTCAAAATCGTGACATCACTGGATGTAGCCTGCTGGTCTCTCCCATCAGCCTCCAGTGAACTACTGACAAAGCAGACTCAAAGGAGCAACAAATAAGTAGCTTTTAAAATAATTTCAACCTTATACTCAACTGAACGCATAACACATAACTTATTTAACAACTAACCCCCCCTCCAGAGAGAAGGGGACTGCTTTTTGCATTCTCTCCTTTCCGCCATATGCCTAGCCAGAGACAAGAGAGAGCAAGGACAGTGAAAAAAGAGATAAGACGAATTAAGACGACTATGAACCAATTAAGGGTTATATCCACCTGTAGCCTTGCACTTCTCCTAACTGAACAACCACTGCTAATGACTCCATCCCTGGGCGGGAATGAGGACTGAACTGGAGTTCCTCAAGGAACAACAATTATGAGGTAAGTGTAATTTCTATTTCCTTATCGTTCCTCCAGTTCAGTCCTCCACCTCTGGGATGTAACAGAGCAGTAATTATTGGGAGGGACCTTTCCAGCCGGATCGCAACACAACAGACATCATTCGCCGCCAGGACATCCAGGTGGTAATGCTTACTGAAAGAATGAAGAGAGGACCAGGTGGCCGCTCTACAAATTTCTACTGGTGGAACCAAACTGTGTTCCACCCATGATGTTGCTTGCGCTCTAGTAGAGTGAGCCCTCAAGCCCACTGGCACTGTATGGCCTTGCAAAAGATATGCTGACGCAATTGCCTCTTTAATCCATCTGGAAATGGATGCTTTCGTCGCCGCAACCTCCCCTTTGTGGGGGCCTCCGAACAACATGAATAGGCGGTCCGACTTGCAGAAAGTTTCTGAGACTTTTAAATACTGCCTCAGCACCCTCTTTATGTCTAAACAGCGCAAACTGCGGTCCGAGACGTTCCCCTCCGCCAAACTTAGAGTTGGAAGAGAAACCGTTTGATTTAGGTGAAACTGAGAAACTACCTCTGGTAAAAACAATGGAACTGGTCGCAACAGCACCTTTTCTCTGGAAAAAGACAAAAACGGTTCTCTACATGACAACACCTATAGCTCCGAAATTCGCCTCGCTGAACAGATGGCTACCAAAAAAACATTGTCTTTAAGGTTAAATCCTTAACTGACACCTGGTGTAAAGGCTCAAAAGGTTCCTTAACTAATGCCCCTAAAACCAAGTTGAGATCCCACGGCGGGACCGTGACTCTACAAGAGGGCCGCAACCTGGATATCGCTTTAAGAAAACGCAACACATCTGCATGCAAACCTAGAGCCACTCCCTGGACTTTGCCTCTATAGCAGGACAGGACTGCTAACTGAACTCTCAAGAAACTGGCTGCCAGACCCTTATCAAACCCGTCTTGCAGGAAGCTCAACACCAAGGGAATGGATACAGTAGCCACGCGAACTTGCCTCCGCGAGCACCAGTCCTCAAAAATACGCCATATGCACACATATGCAAGAGACATGGACTTTTTCCTTGCTCGAAGTAAAGATGTGATAACTGCTGCCGAGTAGCCTTTTTTTCCTTAACCTTGCCCTTTCAATGGCCATACCGTAAGCGAGAACCGATCCACCTGAGGCATTTGAAGTGGACCCTGTAGCAACAGATTCTCCGATGTCGGCAACCTCCAAGGATTGCCGTCGAGCAACCCAATGAGATCGGCGTACCACGGGCGCCTTGGCCAGTCCAGGGCCACAAACAACACTTTTCCCTGGTGAGCTTCGATACGCTGAACCACTTGACCTATGAGCGCCCACGGAGGAAAGACATAGAGGAGACCTGATGATGGCCAATGTTGTATTAGAGCGTCAATTCCTTCCGACATCCTCTCGCGCCGCCTGCTGAAGAAATGACCCATTTTTGCTGACTGAAATATCTCCATGAGATACATTATCAGCAGTCCCCATTTGCGAACTATCTGCGTGAACATGTCCGGATGCAACTCCCATTCTTCGGCATCCACTCGGACCCTGCTGAGAAAATCTGCCATCACATTGTCCTTCCCTGCAATGTGTGCTGCCGAGATCACTGGTAGTCGAGGCTCTACCCAAGAGAACCCAAGTGCCTCTACTTCTTCCATGGCCACACTTCCTGTACCGCCCTGTCGATTGATGTAGGCCACCGTCGCAGAGTTGTCGGACATCACGCGTACCACTCAACCTGTCACTGTAGCTTCGAACATTTGTAACGCCAGGCAGACCGCTCTCAGCTCTAGCCGGTTGATTGACCATTTGCTCTCTTGCACAGTCCAAGTGCCTTGCGTGAAGAGATCTCTGCAATGTGCACCCCATCCCACAAGACTCGCGTCCGTCAGCAAAGGAAGCCACGCTGGCTTTTCCAGAGGTATTCCTCCCTTCAGAGATCCAGAAAGCAGCTACCACCGAAGGGACTGCCTGACCTGGAGAGGACAGGGAAGCCATTTGTTCAGTGAGTCGGACTGATGCGACCAACGGTGAAGTAGTGCTCTCTGTAATGGCTGCATATGAAATCTGGCCCATGGAACTACTTCCAACGTCGCCGACATAGTTCCCAGCACGCGAAGGTAAGTCCATGCTGAGGGCGCCGGAATGGACCTGAACTTGTGTACCAACTGCCGAAGAACTCGAACTCGATGACTCAGCAGAAACACTGCTCCTCTCTGCGTGTTGAACCGTACCCCCAGATATTCGAGATCCTAGGCGGAACTAAGCGGCTCTTGGTCGAATTGACCACCCAGCTGAGACTCTGTAGAACTTTCACCACCTTGTCTGTAACCTGAACGCTCTCAGCCTTTGACTTTGCCCAAATCAGCCAATCATCGAGATGAGTGAACCAGAACTCCTTCCATTCATAATGCTGCCTCTACCACCACCATGATCTTCGTGAAGGTTCGTGGGGCCGTTACCAGACCAAAAGGCAATGCTTGGAAGTGATAATGTCCCCAAGGCAGAGTGAACCTCAGAAATTTTTGATGAATCTCTCTTATTGTGATGTGCAAATACACCTCCGTGAGATCGAGGGAAGTCAAGTACTCTCCTTGGCGCACCGCCACAATGACCGACCTCAACATTTCCATCCTGAAATGCGGCACTCGAAGGCAACGATTCACCCCTTTTAGATCCAGAATAAGATGGAGAGATCCGTCTTTATTTGGCACCATGAAATAAATGGAGTAGCGACCCACGCCGTAGTCCACCATCGGGACTGGCACGACTGCTCCCAACTGTAAAAGCCGGTCTAATGTATGATGAATTGCAAGAGTTTTCTGTTGACCTTTGCAGGGAGACATCACAAACGAGTCCAGCACCGGTCTTGCCAATTCCAATTTGTAACCCTCGTGAATGATCTCCAACACCCACTGGTCAGAAGTTATTTGGGTCCAGGCAGGAAGAAATCCCCGAAGACAACCTCCTATCGGTTGTCTTCCCACCGGGACCCGCCTCCTTTCATTGTGGTTTTCGAGTAGTCACTGAGGAAGCCACTGTGAAACCTCTACTTGCTCCACGAAACCCACAAAACCCCTGGGTTCTAGAAAGAAATCTTCCCCTTTGGTAACCACTCAAGCAAGAAGTATGAAATCTCCTGAAATCTCTAAACTTACCCCAAAAGGCTGACAAAGACTTCCCTTGTTTAGGTTTATCCTCCGGGAGCCTTCTGCCCTTGGACTCTCCTAAATCCTTAACCAACCTGTCAAGATCTTCTCCAAACAACAACTTTCCTTTAAAAGGAAGCTTACTGAGACGCGACTTAGATGAGCCATCAGCCGCCCAATTCCTCAACCACAGGGATGTCCGGGCAGCCACCAACGAAGCCATACTATTGTGATACAGCGGACCCTCTTCTGGAGAGAAAAATAGTTTTGAAGTCTGAAAGAAAAAGAAATCGCCTGCAATTTCCAGAGGATTCACCTAGAGGGAGCAGGAGAGATAGGACAGAGACCACAGAACCACGCCCTAGTGGGCAGGACTCATGTTCCAAAAGCTCACATTTAAGAGGAAGCAAGCAAGAGTCAGGAGGAAGCTTATCTGCTAGGAGCTTACCTGCAAGAAGCTCAGCTGCTAAAACCTCGTCTGCTTGGAGAGCTACTACTCAGGGAGCTGTGGAAAGATCACCCTCACCAGTTGGGAGAGACCAAGCGAATGCGTGTTCCAGAGAAGGACCAAAGAGATGCTATGAAGGTACTAGCTCAAGAGTGGGATCTAGGCCGCAAGCAAGCCTGAGTAAAAGGACAGGCTGGGAAAGGAGAACCAGTCCTGTAAGGGAGAGGACAGGCCGAGAAGGCCGAAGCCAAGCCAGACCGGGCCCTGAAGCCCACAAGAGAACAGGCCTCAAAGGCCAGAGGAGGAAAGACTGGGAGAGCAGGAGGAATATACCTGAGAGCACTGATACTGAAGGCAGCAGCCAAGGTAGGCCTCCAGCCTCGCCCCAGAGAACCAAACGGAAACCTAAAGGTAAAGCTTTTAACCTTTGTTATTGTGTGCCTGAAGTCAAGCTAAGAGAAGAATCCTGGGAAGGTGGTTCTCCTTATCTAAAACAAGAGCCAAAGCAAAAGTTAAAAGATAGTTTGAGCAAGAAAAGAACTTTTAGAGGAAAACATTATAGAGAGAATGTTTTTAAACCTCTAGAGCAAGAAATGCCATTTTGGTATTCCACCACGCTGAACCGTGGGCCCAAACAAACTGCCAAGCCTTGGGAAGCAGTGAGACGAACTCACATGAAGGACACTTACCTTGATCCCTCAGAGCAGTCAGAGGAGGCCATGCAGGTGGAATCTGTACAGGAGGACATTGATAGTCCTATGGAATGTATATACTGTGCTGGAAGTGATATAGAGGCGTTCCAGAGTTCATTGAGTGAATGAAGCAATTTGCTATTGGATGTTTTTGACACTGTGAAGTTAACAGTTTTTGGTTATTCCATCTCTTACTTTCAAAATCTGCTGTAAAGACTTGTTTTGCTACGTACCGGAGTGTTTATCCTATGTTATGAATCCTTAGTGCTAAAAGGGGAAAATAAAGCCTTTTTCTTTTCCCTCCACTTTCGTGCAAGACTGTAGTCTCTTTGGGAGTTGGCAACTAGGCTGGCACAAGGCTCTGGCCCTTGACCCTCGCACCCGGCCAACCCTGATCACAAACATCTTGGTGACCCCCGATCCCAGCTCTTCGGTGGAACCACTACGCCGCCACCAGGGGGTGCTGTACGACCGGGGCACGTCACACTATTTGCTAGAGCTCTGATCAAGGCGTAGTGCACATCTGCCAAATACGCCGATCCAGACTCTAGATGATCTAGCTCTCTTATACTTTCCTGCTCTAGTTGCGGGGACTGGCGTAAGCGTTGAGACCATCTGAGGCATGCTCTCGCCACCCAAGCTCCACAAATGGAAGCCTGCAAGGATAACGCGTTAGCCTCAAATGATTGTTTCCATAAACCATCTACTTTCCTATTCTGTGCATCTTTTAAGGCCGCGCTGCCTTCCACCGGGATAGTGGTCTTTTTTGTGACCTCTGAGACTGCTGCATCAATTCGCAGAGAACAGAACCTCTCTTTGTCCTTATCCACCAAGGGATAGAGTCTGTTCATGGTCCTGACCCCTCTTAGTCCTGTTTCTGGCTGATCCCACTCCTCCTGGATCATCCGATCTACCACCCGGTGGACGGAAAACACTACCTGAGCCTGTCTCACCGCTTGAATGATAGGATCTTCCACCTCTTCTTCTTCCATCGGTTGTGCGGTAGCGAGATTTAGCGTCTGGAGGGATTCCGTGATAAGTGCTGTCAGTTCATCCTTCTGGAATACCCAAATGATTTTCGCCTGAAACTCAGGCTCAGGGATTTCTCTTTCTTCCAATTTGTCCACACTGGCTTTGAGTTCTACTTCGTCCTCATCTGTCTTGTGCCACTCCAAATCTGGGGGAGAAAGTTCACGAGGCCTTGACCTCTTTGGGGGCCTCGAAGAAATGCTACCAGGCTCCCCTGATCGGGGTTGCTGCATAGGAGTCGCCATCAGCAATGGCTCAGGCAACTTCCCCTGATGTCTCAAGCAGAACGCCTGATGCATAATTAACACAAAATCCGGACAGAAATCCCCTAGCTGCGGTCCTGAGCCTACTGTAGATAATGCATTGAGGGGCCCGCGAGGCCCTCTTGAGAGGACCCTGGCGGCATGACTACCAGTGTCTCTTGTCCAGTCGCAGCCGATGGACCCTGGGAATCTAAAACCAAAGTATTCTCCATCTGCTTCTCCACGCTGGTGGAAACAGAAGCGCAGCCCCGACAGATTCCGGGAACCGCAGACCACACACTGTGGGTGTGATGACATTAGCTATACCCTCAACAACTGCTTGCCAAGAAAGAAAGTCAGGTTGGAAGAAAAGCTGTTCCCCCTTTTTTTTTTTTTAAACAAAAATGAAGCCACAAAAAAGAAGACTATGAAATAACTACTCAGAGAATCCCCCCCGCTAAAAACTGAAGGGACCCCCCGAAACTAAAATAAGCAAAATAAAGGAAAAAGAAATTAAACAATACTTTATCTCTGTGCCATGGCGCTTTCTCCCAGAACGCGGGCCGCTGCAACCCCCGCCATGCAGTACCGACTGTGTAGAGAAAATGGCGCCAATCCCCGTCAGGCTTGTTTGGTGCCAAAAACTCTCGCTGCTGAAAACAGCTCAAATCACCCCTTCCGAGCCCGAGGGCCTTAACTGTGGTGCCGAAATTTAAGAAGAATGCTCCTCTTACCCTGGAGAAAGCAGCCTCTCAAGCCGCGATGCCGCTTGGCGCTGCTGCGAGCGGCAGTTGCAGCGAGAGCTGCTCTGCCTGATCAAGAAATTAAAAATATGATGCCACTGCAAAGGAAAGCTGCCATCGCACACACACTCAGTGTGCAGGTACGCCCTGCGGAGCTCTCCCCCATATAGTCCAGGGGGAGAGATCGAAAATGGTGAATTGAAATTGACTGATCAGGGTGAAACAAAAAGAAGAGAAAGCTAGGCGGGAGCTTTTTTTTTTGTTTTTTTAAAGGGACAGTTCCTCAAATTAAATTAACTTAAAGTAAATTATATTAAATTAAAGTAATTAAAGTAATTACATCAATTAAAGCAATTAAAGTGATTTTAATTAATCTCTGCCAATTTAAATTAAAACTGGATGATTTAAAGTTTATAAAACCTAATCCCTGACTAAACTGCTCCTTATGTGTTCCTCAAGTGAGCCCAGCACCTAGGCTCACTACGTCCTTCTGCTGCATGGAGACTGGACACACTGGGGGCTGATGGGAGAGACCAGCAGGCTACATCCAGTGATGTCATGATTTTGACATGCCCAGTCTCCAAGCTGCAGGAGGAGGTACACTACCCAGAGGTGGAGGACTGAACTGGAGGAATGATAAGGAATATTGGCTCATCTAGTCTGCCCAAATAATGTGGCTAGAGTAGGTGTACCTGCCACTCCATGCAGATCATCCCCCTCCATGCCTTTGTTTAGGGCTGTACCCACCACTCCGTGCAGGTCACGCCTCTCTATTTGTTGAGGTATAAGAAAGAGTTACATTTATTTTGATTTTATCCTCTTGCTATAAAGGGATCCATGGTGTCTGTCTCGTGCCATCTTGAATTCTGTCACTGCATTTGCCCCCACCACCTCCATCGGGAGGGCAAATTTTAATGAATGGCATCACATCAGAATTTAGATTTCATAGGGGCATAAGGCAGAGAAGTCCCATATTTCCATTATTCACGCTGACCTAGTGGTTTACGCTGGCCATTAGTGGTTTTTATAAGGGAACAGGGCCGTACTGAGAGTGAATCACGTCCTGTGTGACTTGCACATCGGACGTGCGTGCCCTCCCCCGCCCCCCCGTACCTCCATCCAGCCACCTCCATATTTCAGCAGATCCAAAAGAGACGCTTACATTGAATTATGCTGAAGGTTAAAGAGGACTAGATTGCTGGAGGATTGAATTATGCAGAAGGTTAAAGAGGACTAGATAGCTGGAGGATCTTTGAATTGCAGTCCTTAAAATGATGATCTTAGCAAAAATTATTTTAGATGTTCCCAATTTGTCATAGTTATCCTATTACTAATTTTAAAAAGTGGGTCGAGATGATGACTCAATTCACTAGTGGTGGGAAGAGTCCTAGAATTAGTAGAATAAGACTATTACAACACAGAGGAAGCTATTTTACAATGCAATAATCAAGTTTGCCAATCAAAGCTGCTTGAAACTTGATAGTAAGCATCTGTAACAGTACTACAAGCCAGAAGAGGGGCAAAGTGTATGTACAGTGGCAGGATGAGTACCAGAAATCACCATCAGTAGGGCAAAGCGGTTCAAAGAGCACAATGAACACCTCAAAATAGTGGAAGAGGCAAAGCAGCACCACAATTGGTAGAAACACACCATGGCACTTTGAGAGGAGTACAATGGCAAGGAGACTAGCACAGCATTTTGGCTAGAAGGTCCTAAGTTATGCCTGAAGGTCCAGCACAGCAGAGTACCTAGATTGGCTGGAAGTCCTTAAACTATGCCAAGAGGATCAGCACAGCACCAGGACTGGCTGCAAGGCCCTAAATTATGCCAGAAGGACCAGCACAGCACAACACAGCAGCCAGTTTGGCCAGAAATCCTTAAAATATCAGAGAGGGGCCAACATAACATCAGTAGAGGTGGCATGAGCTCAGGTTCAGCTAAGCTGTGTGCCCACAAGTTAGATCCTGACACTGGCACTGAAGACTTTGGTCCCAGCATAGGAAGCTTAAGTACAGAGGAAGATCCCCTGGGAGTGGAAGAAGCATTCATGGAATACCTAGATGACATGCTGAAGGATGTAAAGAAGAAACAGAGGATGCACCATGGTGAAGGCCCCAAAAGTGGATGTGAGCCTGCAGCACTGGCAGCAAGAGCTCTGAAGAATGGAGGAACACCAATGCAACAGCAACTGAGATTCTGCATGATAGCTGAAATGAACTTATGCTGTGAACCCTTTGGGGACAAGGGAATAAAAAGTACCTGTTAGTATACATGTAAACCACACTGATTCTAAAGAGCGTGGTATAAAAATAAAAATAAATAAAAATAAAATAAAGCTACATTTTAACACTAGAAGCCCCAAAAGGAATTTCACCTAGAAACCCCAAAGTGCGTCAATTGACGCATTATCATGACGACTGTGTTTAGCATGAAATGCAGATATGAATTAATGTTAAGTTACTTATTTGTTAAATATGTGCAGTATTTATTTATTTATTTAGACAGATCTGTATACCACCTTATCCTACAATCAAAATTGGGGTTACATTTGACATGAGGGTGGTTTACAACATTTAACATGAGGATGTTTAACAACATTTAGACAGCACAATTGGAGGGTTACATTAAGCATGAGGGTACCTTCATGAGTCTAGATGGGCTGATTGGGTATTGAGTTGGCGGGGGTAGTTGTAATACTGCTCAGGTGGGTACTGTTGTCTATCTGCTCATAGGTTTCTGTGAAGAGCAGAGTTTTCAGGTTCTTGCAGAAGTCTGTGATGTCTTCTAATTCCCTTAGGCTCATTGGTAGGGAGTTCCATAGTGTGGATGCCAGTAATGATGGAGCTCTTCTTGAAGTATTTTGTTTAGTCTTGTGGTATCCTGCAGGTGTATGTGATGTCATTACATGACGTCATCGTGTGTTTATTGTTTGTAATGTCGGAGTGGTTGATTGAGATGCGCCATCTAGTGGGAACATGAATTTATACCTAGAAGTCCCAAAGTACGTCAATTGACGCATCCAAGACAATTAAGTGTGTCAATTGATGTACTTTGGGGCTTATAGGTATAAATTCATTTTCCTGCTAGGTGGTGCATCTGTCATTAATTTTCGATGCACATATTTGAACATCTTGACCTTGCTAACAAAGTCATGGAACATGACTGACATGGTTCTAGCAGTGGCGCTGGTATATAACTTCGAAGATGCATTTGCGTTAATTGACGCACTTTGGGGCTTCTAGTGCAAAATTTAAAAAAAAATGAGGCTGGGGGCTGCTAGCATGGTACTGCACTGTTGCTCTGGTTCGTGACCTGCATGGGGGAAAGGAAGGTCAGGCAAGGCCTGCAGCAAGCCTGGGCCAGGGAGGTCCAAAATTTATAAAAAAACAAAACAAAGCCATGATGCTGGGAGAGGCAGGTACTGATCTTGGCACTGGGAGGCAGGAAGGATTCCAGAGTGCAAGCAGTGCTAGGCAACACACTTAGAAAAAAAAAAAGGTAAAGCTGCGGTTTCTAGAGGTAGTCAGTAGCAAGGCTGAAACGGCTTAGGCACAATAATTTTAAAAAAGGGCATGCCGAAATTTAAAAAATGGAAAAAAAAATGATCAGAGCTGCAGCTGCACAGAGCTAGGAAGCTTTAGAGAGAGCCCAGAAGCTGATTTTAAATGTAAAGGGATTACAGTCCCAAAAATTAAGTGATAATGGCCAGGAATGACAAGGAACTTGGAGAGACTCCCTGTTGGAAGGAGGGGGAGGGGGCAGGCGAGGACTGCTGAAACTCTGGCTGAGCATGGGCAGCCCAATATTTATTTATTTATTGAACCTTAATTTTATACCGCCTTTCTACCATTCAACAGGATTTACAGAGAACCAAGAAAACTCAACAGGGCATCACGGAACACTCTGCTGTGCAGTGAAACAAAGACATATTAAAAGGTAATAGCAACTATGTACAAGGTAACTAAAGAATGCAATTGATCAACATTTAGACATTGCATGGGTTCTTAAGCAAGACTTTAAATATTAAAATGGCTAGTGTCATATTTCAGAAGTTGATGCTAGTTGGTCTACAATAATAACAAAAATGTATCTGTTGCCAGGAAAGAGCGAGCTAGAAGCAGCATTGGTGATCAGGGTAGGTGTAGAGGGGCTGAGACCTCTGGAAAAAGGATTTTTAAAGGTCTACAGTAAATTTGTTGCAAAGCTATGGGAATTTGGTGACTGTTTTAAAGTTTATATTTTAGGATTTTTGTGTTTTAAAAGAATTATATATTAGAAAGAGAGTTTTGCGTACATTGAAACATATGGCTGTTTCTATGGGGATGGCTGAAAATAACAAACAATCTAAGTAGGACAGTTGTGGAACCCCAAGTCAGTGTCCTATTGAAGAGACGTTGCAATGCTATAGCAGCACCTAGAACCCTAGCCATCACTACAGGAATGTAATAGCTGTGAGTAAGAGACCACCAGGGAGTTTGAAGAGGAAAGACCTATGTGAGCAGTGTGGTGAACTGAGGCCTATGGGAGACATTCCTAACAGAGAATAGTGGGGATGTACATCTGGTCTAGATGTACAAGTCCTGCTATTCCCTGTTTGACGATTCTACTCCAGGAACTCCCTGCATGCATACAGCATTTGTGTGGGGAGCTCCAAATGAGGGCGGGAAGGGGCGATGATGGGGAGGAGAGTGGGCGGTGCAGGGACGAGCTGCACAACCCAGCCGTACAGGGCTGATTCAGGTCATGGCCCTGTACATCCAGATGTACCAAAATGGATGTCGGACTTATTCCACCTCCATGGTGGCATACATCCGATGGATGGCAGTGATCGGGGCCCGCAGGCCTGCTGCAGCAACATGTCAGGCAGAGGTAAATCCCTGCCACCTGATCCCAGCCCTGGCTGCCCCTGCTAAGGGCTGGGCGGTGGGAAAATACAAGTGGGATGGCATCAGGCACTTCAGTGCTCCTGCATGGCGTCCCAGTGCCATGGTGAAGAGACGCCATGGCACCGAGGTTCCATGGAGGGCTAGATGGGGAGGTTGCCAAACGTGCAGGGCAGCTGGATCAGGGAACGTCTGGCACATCCAAGTGCCCTGATTCTGCTCCTGTGGGAACGTCTAGCTCCTGTGGGTGCAGAATCAGGTGCAATTCTGGGCTGTCCAGATCTTGGACATCTGGATGGCTCTCAAACATAATGGGCCTCTATTTGTTTAGTTGTATTTAACTCACACCTTTCCCATAGTAGTTGAAGGCAAGTTACAATCAGGTACATTAGGCATTTCCCTGTCCAGAGGGCTTACAATTTAAGTTTGTAACTGAGGCAGTGGTATCTGAACCCTTGTCTTTCTAGTCCCAGGCTGCTGCCCTAAGCACTAGGATACTCCTCCACTCTACTTGTTTAGTTTTGAATGTGGAGAAGTTATTTATTTAAACATGTGATTGTGTGCCAACTGGTTCCAGATACACCTGACAGGTCTGTTCCAGTCCTTGGTTTAGACCAATGCACATAGGGACATGTAGGTCTGATTTCTCCATTGCACTCCATAAGAAAAGCAAGACTACAAGTCCCTGCATGCAGTGGGGTAAACCCAGGACTGGATCTAGCCTGTCGGGTGCATCTGGAGCTAGATGGCAACCCTAGGTGAATGTGACACTTAGGGGTATGTTTATTAAGCAGCAGTAGCGGCTTCCATGTGATATCAGATCTGCGGACCCATTGAATTCAATGGGGCCGCAGATCCGATATCGCACGGAAGCCACTACCGCTGCTTAGTAAACATACCCCTTAATGGAAAAAAGGCACCTGGTTGAAGGTGGTCAAGTTTATACCAAGGCTGTGAAAGTAAGGCACTGGCTACTTAACCAAATACTGTTGAAGTGGTTATGAGCCCTCATTGCGAAGGTTGAATGGAGCTGAGTGTATGTTCAGTGTGAGAAAAAAAGTGTAGGAGTGAATAAAGGAGAACTCCTGGCTTCTTAGTTAGTCAGAGTCTAATAATGAACAGTTCTTTTAAAAGTACGTAGAGACTGTATATGTAGCCACAACAATAATGCATGGCGGGAAGTAAGATGGTGAGAGTGTGAGCAAACGCGTGCTGAGAGACTTTGGTGGTGGTGTTTTCCTTTGTTATCCATTCCTACAGAGAGAGTTGTGGATGCCGCATATTGCGAGGAAGCAGAAAGCCAAGCTCTCGCTGGAGCAGTCAGTGTTAGCAGGGCTGATGGATAGCTTCCTTATGCCTTTTGGAAAGGCTTTGGCTTTGGGCGGCCCGCTGGCAGGAGCAGAGGTGGAAGGTGGATCTTTGACCAGCCCTGGGCCAGATGTTTCACTCAGCCCGGAGTGCCGGTATCCTCCTGTACAGACAGTGTGTGGAGTGAATGTGGCTGCTCCATGTGAGATCTCGCTTGGATTATCTGTGGGGTCCTCTGTGTGTTCAGCCTCCAGGCCCAGGAGGAGCTAACCAGGGCTTGGAAGTTTCGGCTGGGGCTGCAGGAGAGGTGAGACCATTAGAGGTGGGGTCAGATGCGCGGCCTGGAAATGAGAAGTGTGATCTTCGGTTCTCTGGAGGCTCTGCTTCACAGCAATCTTTATTGGGCCCAGTAGCTCAGCCAGTTTTGGTGAGACCATCTCTTTTTACTTTTGAAACTGTTTGGGACACTTTACTTCGGCTGGAACAGTCTATATCAGGCAAGCTTCAAGGGATTTCTGGTCAGCTTTCTTCACTTGGATGTTTGGTGGAAGCTCATGAGTCTGCTATGGGTTCTCTCCCTGTTCTTCTTTGGATAATAAAGTTAATGTTGTTCAAGACTCTGTTACAGCAATTATGAGGGATGCAGAAAATTTGCAAAAAAAAGACTGAGTCTTTGGAGAATGCCTTCAGGATAGGAACCTAAGAATTCTTAATTTTCCAAAGATCCCTTCCTTTTTGCATATTGAACTCTTTAAGAAATTTTTGATGCTAGAGTTCATCAGTAGGATGGTGAAGGCCAGACCTTGGGGGAGTCTGCTGGTCTATCTTCTGATAGTTTGAACCTAACTGGATTTCTGGAGCAGTTGGCAACGGATTCCAGAGTTACTGCTGCTTTGTTGGTTACACTAGCATTGGATGTTGACGGAGATTGGATTCTTAAAATGTATTTTTGTACATCTACTAAAGAGTTTATGGGTTCCAATATAAGAATTTTCCTGATGTTGCTATAGCGACCCAGAAGAGACGGAAGCAGTTTCTGATTCTTCGTCCTGGGGTTTTACAATTGGGGGGGGGGGGGGGAGAGGGGGGTTGGGTTTTTTTTGCGTTTTCCCTGTAAATATATGGTCAAACTGGCTGGTCATAGGTATATTTTTCTTGACCCCCAACAGTTGTCAGCCTTTATTGCTGCCATGCTGGTGGGCTGGCAGCCCACTTCCATGGATCTCACTTGAATTGAGTCCTATGTTGTAGTAGGGCAAGGTAGCTGGTGTTAGGATATAGTACTCTCCTCTGTTCAATTTGCTGTACCAATGCCTTTCTTATTTGGTTGTTTCTTAGGAATTGTGACTTACTTCCTCCTTTATTGGGGATTGGTGGGGTTAAGTTTTGTATTTGCTGAATTTTCTGTGTTTCTGATTGCTTTTTTGTTATTGATTGCTTGTATGACTTGACCTTTTTTCTTTACAAGTATCTTACTTGGTTTATTTTGAAATTTCAGAACTAAAAATTTTTTAAAAAAGAGACTGCTGAGAAAGACATCGTCAATGGAGAGCTTACTAGAAGTGGAAGAAAGGATTTTTTGGGGGGACTTTTCATTATTTTAGTAATTTACACTGAACACTGAGAGAAGCCTAGAGATATTTACTTGGGCGTTTAAAAGCTTGGGCAATCCATCTTCTGTTTCTCAAGCGAGTCTAAAAAAAGAAAGAAACAAAGCATCAACCATTTGGACAAAGCGAGTAACAATTGAATAGTTTAGAAAAAGAAATCAAAGTAACACTTATCTGAGATTGCCTCTTGTTTAGCTGTAGAGGTTATGCTGTTGCTAAGTATTGCTGGAGCCTGGAATGACATGATTGTTAACAATTGTTCTTTTAATTCATCAAAGGAAAAGAAATGTTTGAAAATGTAACTTTGTCATTTGTAACATTCTGTAGAAAGTGCTGAAGTTAATTACTTATTGTTTGGGAGAAAGAACTGCACACCATTATAAATTACTTTTTGTATTCTCTTTGAAATAAATATCTTTTTATGATAACTATCCGGGTTTTTCATCTCGATCTCTGGGGTAACCATATACTGTTCTAAACCTTAAACAGTACAGAAAAAACAGGGTTTTCTTTTAACTACTACTACTGAACATTTGTGTAGTGCTACAAGATGTTTTAAAGTGTGCTGGGCTAAAAGCAAAAATAAAACAAATAAGCAAATAAAATGAAATTTAATGAGGATACATGGTGCTGCACTTAGATCATGAGAATGCTGCCTGTTGTCACCCAAGAAAAAGAGGTCTCCTGTAGGGCAATGTTTCCAACCACAGTAGCAAGGCTTACTCAGGCGTGTCATGGAAAGAAGTTACACTGACTGACACTCTCCTCTAGACCAGCACATGGACTCTGCTCTCAGCACCTCATAAAGGTAAGAAACACCAGCAATGGCTCTTAAACATGCAAGAGCTTCTTTCTTAGCACACGTGTAGTCGTGCATGAGTCTTCTTCCTAGCTACAAATCTGGGTGTGGGCATTAACACTCAGAAGGTAGGGTAGAATTAGTCAGGCCCTGATTTGTTCAGCACACACATTGCACATGGCACCTCTTCCACTTCTCCATCCCGAGCGTCCTCCTTGAATCCTTCCAGCCCCTGCTGGGGCTTTCAGTGGTCCCCTAGCTTTTCTTTTGGTCATATGAGTGTTCTCTGTATCCACTCTTGCCTTCTTTGTGGAGCTTGGAGTGCCATGCATTTCTGTTAATGTAGGAATGCCTTGGTTTGAAAAGCTGGGCAACACTGCTCTAGGGTGCACAGCACAACAAATTGGAAGAAACCATGGAAAGACCAGCTGCAGACACTACTGCCGGAGAGTATTACTGAAAGGTAGGATAAAGAAAGAACAGAAAGTAACTGTCCCTGCTCAGGAAAATTCTAAACTTTTCTGTCTACTTTTGGTAATATTTAGTAGGGTCACTGGATGGTGCTACTGCTCTTAATGCAGCATCCAAGTAGTCTCTACATGTTAAACAATACAGGCCCCAGAACAGACCCTTGGGGCACTTGATACCACCCTTTTCTATGTGGATAACTTTCCATTTAGTCCTACTCACTGTTTTCTGTCTTTTAGCTAGTTTGCAAACCACAAAAGGGAACTGCCTCCTATTCCATGATACTATAATTTCTTTAGGAGTCTTTGGGGTATGTTTACTAAAACCCCGGTAAGGTGCGGGCCCCGGTAGTGTGCGGGTGCCATATAAGGAGTGGGCGTTCCGTCCTGAAAAAGAAAAGCCGGAATTTAAATATGCGCTAAGGTGTGCGGCGCCCTTGTATGCCCCGCACCTTAGCGCATCAGATGGCTGCGCGGGAGGCATATGTGGTACGCTGATGGGCAAGCAGAAGAGCAGAGCCACAGCACAATGGTTAAGACACTGACCAATGGTGCAGGGATCGGGGTTCAATTCCCCACAGTGCCCAATGAAGACAGTTGGCTGAGGTGGTAATTTATGAGTCGCAGAAATACTGTGCAGCACACTGATGTTTTTGGCCGCATATTAATACTGGGCGGCCTAAGGCGGCGCGCTGATGTCTATGGAGGCAGTATAATACTGGGCAGTATAAGTGGCACGCTGATATGTAGGAAGAAGAGCAGAGCCACAGCACAATGGTTAAGACACTGACCAATGGTGCAGGGATCAGGGGTTCAATCCCCCAAAGTGCCCAATGAACAAGACTGGCTGAGGCATAACATATTATGGGGCAGATTGCTTTAGGAGGCATTTTAGTCATATTGTAATTGCCACTACTAGCAAACGCACTCCCAAAGCGTGTTAACAGCAGGTGCCCTATAAGGCACATTTTAAAGTGCACTGTCAGCCAAGGCACCCTAGAATGTTGCTTATAGGGTGCTTTAGAAGGTGCCGTATGAGGTACCGCAAGGTCAGTGTACTGTTTTTTATGGCAGCACTGTGCAGTTTAAGGAATGAAAAGCATACGTAGGTGCGCTGACAGGCAAGGAGGAGCAGCAGTGGAGCACAATGGTAAAGGCACTGACTGCTGATACAGGGGTCATGGGTCATGGGTTTGCTCCCCAGTGTGCCTAATACGTAAGGCTGGCTATGGCATCAGCTTTGCATTGTACATATTTTGTCCTGCAGCACTTTATATTTATGTTATTAATTGCTGCCAGCAAACACGCCCTCACGTGCCGTAATTGAAGGTGCCGTATAAGGCACCCTATAAGGCACTCCATAGGGCACATTAGAAATTGCACTGTCCGCCACAGCACCCTAAAATGTCCCCTATAGGGCACCCTATAGGTTGCGTCACAGGAGAATGTATAGTGCACCTTATATGGACGGGAACCATAAGGTGCCCTATAGGGCGCCCTATAAAGCACCCTCAGAGGCACCTTATGGGTACAGTATGCTGAGGGTATTTTTGCTGGCATCAAAATATGTACATTAATAAAAGATAATGTGTTGGACAACCCTATCAAATAACCCCACTTTGGGTTTGAACCCATGACCTCTGGCCTCAGAGGCAGTGCAGTAACCATTGGGCTACAACTCTATAGCTGCTAGTAAGCCCCTGGTTGGCTGCAGAGAGCATGGACGTCAACACACAGACAGTCTGCTGTGGTCACCAGGATAGGGATAGCCTACCCATACCCATGATGCACTGCACATGCAAATCAGCTGTCCACAGATTAACACAAGATGGGCAATGCACCCCCACAGCACCTCTGCCCGGTAGAGGGAAGTGACCATGTGCACCCACACACCACCTCGGCCTGGTAGGGGGTACTGACTGTGTGTTTTACTGGCACAGAGTAGCTATACACCGTCACATTGTGCGGGTACTGTGCTCACCCTGAGGGTGCAATGAGGCGCCCAGGATCAGGTCCACAACACCTTCCATGGCTGAAAGAGGCCATGCTGGAGGTCCAAAGCAGTGTTAATGTGTGAGATAGTTAGTTTCTGCACAAACACCTTGGATATCTGTCTGTTTCAGTCAGGTGTAGCCCCCATGAACCCCTAGGTGGGCCATGTACCACCACCACCACTTCTCCAGGGGCTGAGGGTGGCAAACAGGGTCTCCTATCAATAGATCCACATTCCACCTCCCTGCAAAGGTGGCAGTAGAGGGGACCATCAACCCCAGTCCTGCTGGGGAACAGACACACTATAGGGCAGTCAATGCAGCTCTGTACACATCCCAAACACAATAGCAGACAGACATTAGGCCTGGATATGTTAAGCTACACACCACCACTATCTGATATTCTCCTGCAGCAAGTCATCAGCCACTGCACCCCACAAGCTGCTCCATCAAGACACATAGCAGCTGCAAACAGTGTGCTAGTTAGTCCACAGTGCATGTTCCCAGTGGAGATGCATGCACCCAGAACTGGGATGTCAGCATACACAGCAAGCAGTTATATCAGTGACTGGGCCCCAAAAGAAAACCCATATCTATCACATGAGAGAAATACTATACAGCACTATGGGGGTGCCTAGCCATGCTGTGGTCACTGCACAGTCAGGGTGAGAGTGATCACCCTGTCTGTGTAGGTGGTGACTGGGCACTATGTCCCAGTCAGTGCCCTATACCCTGTGCAGATGCACCCTGGCCAGGCCACCCTGTCTGGCCTATACCCATGGTACCTTGCTCCTCATTATGCACATTGGCAGCCCAATACTGGCAACATTGCTGGCAGTGTGGGCTGTGGAAGTTGTTTGCAGCCACCACACACTGGATAGGCAGAAAGCCACCCCCAAACCTATGCCAGCATTGTGCTACTATAGAGAAGTCCAGCAGCCATACCCACCACACCAGTCCTGGGCACAGTACAGGCATGGATATGGTACGCACTACTGTTGAGGGTCACTCTCCAGGGTGGAAAACACTGTCAGAGACCAGACCTGCAGCGCACACCGCAGACATCACAATGATTGTTATGGTGGAGATCGATGAGCAACATGTGCTTAATGTAGGAATTGATATCTGCCAGTTACCATGGGCAACGTTTGGTAGCTGTGTACCATATACCCAGGTGTAGGGTGGCAGTGCTAAGGTATGCAACTGCTAGTATTGGGGGATACAGGCAGGGCCCAATGTCCTGCCTCTCTAGGAGGCATTGGCCAATGGGGCCGGGGGGGGGGGGGGGAGGGTGTCTGGCCCTGTTGGCTGCTGCTTTACGGCAGAGTGTCCCAACTCCAGTCCTGGTGTTCCAACCACTGTTCGGGTTTTCATGCTGTCCCTCATACATATGCATGAGCTACATCAGCATACCATAGGGGTGGTGCATAGATATGCAGCACAGGCATCTTTAGTAGAGGCAGTATGGATCCTGAATGGTGTGGGGCCCTCCAGAACTGCATTTGGGAGACTCTGCTCTGGGTAATGCGGCTGTTTATGGTGTCTGTGTTTGTTGTGGTAAAATATAGGCGTGTGCACCATGCGTATGTTCTCAGCAATAAAGGCAGGGGTGTCCAAACCTGTCCTGGAGGGCCGGAATCCTGGCAGGTTTTTGGGATAGCCCTAATGAATATGCATGAGATATATATGCATTAGAGATATCCTGCCAACCTGACTGGTTTGTGGCCCTCCAGGACTGGATTTGGAGACCCCTGCCTTACACCTCTGTCATTTAAGATCGTGAGTGGGCAAGGTACAGATGTCCTAGACATCGAAAGGGTATATAGAATGTGTCACATTCCTCCTCGATTCTCACCACCACCAAAAAGGTGGCTAATAGATAATTTTTAGGTGGTGGTGAGAAGTGAGGAGGACTGTGACAAATTCTATCTAACCTTTTTGATGTCTTGGACATCTGCACCTTGTCCACTCATGATCTTAAATGACAGAGGTGTAAGGCAGTGGTCTCCAAATCCAGCCCTGGAGGGCCACAAACCAGTCAGGTTGACAGGATATCTCTAATGCATATATATCTCATGCATATTCATTAGGGCTATCCCAAAAACCTGCCAGGATTCCGGCCCTCCAGGACAGGTTTGGACACCCCTGAATAAAGGTTTCTCCTTACTATCACGGTTTAGTTGTAGAAAACATATGTGGACTGGATTGGCAGTAGCCCCAGCTGGGCTTTGAACCTATGACCTTCTGTTCCTGCACACGCTGTCTGTGTGCACTGCACCACTGTGTTGCCACAGATATGCTGTGTTCCCTGGGGAGTCCATGACTCTACATCCGGCAGAGCCTGTCTGTTATGGTGGATGGTGCCAGCCTGCACAGGCCTAGACCACTGTCTGCTGTGGTTTGCAGCCACTGCCCCCTCCACCACCTGTACCCTTCCGCCAACATGCAGACATGTCCCTATCTGGAAAAAAGCATATGACCTGATTGAGTTGTGGCCCTCCAGGACTGAATTTGGGGGACTCGGCAGTCGGTAATGCCCATTGTTATAGTTTGTGTGCGGTGTAGGGTAAAATATAGGTGTTGGAACCATGCTTATGTTCTCTGCCATACAGGAGTGTCTGTACTATCACTGTTTAGTGGTGGGTAAAACTATGGGGACTGGGTTGGCAGGAGCCCCAGCTGGGGTTTGAATCTGTGACCCTCTGGTCCTACAGGCACTGGCTGTGTCTGCTGCACCACACTGTGGCCACAGAAACAGTGCAGTTTCTGGAGATAGGAAACCTGGCCGCACGAGTCAGACACCCTGCTCTGCACAATTTTACTGTGGGCTCGTTTACCTTGTATGGGGACAGGGGTGCAATTAAACCTCAAATATGACCTCCAAAGAAAGAGGAAAAAACCAAAACCAAGCTGGGCAACAGTGATATCAATGGGCAACATGAAAAACACTCCCAGGAAAGCTCCATTAACATGCAGTGATTTTTGAACGGGTCTACGGAGCGTAGACCCTTCCAAAAATCATTTCTTTTTTTTGGAGCTTTCCTGGGTGTGATTTTTATGGTTGCCCATTAATATCACTGTTGTCCAGCTGGATTATAATTTATTTGAAATTTTTTGTGGTCATTTTCAATTTATATTTGCCATTTTGTTCTGTGCACATGTATCACACTGCTCACGTTTTGCAGGTTTCCCCGGTTTTGCAGTACATTGCTGACGTAAATGGTTTCTCTTCCCTTTAAATGGGCTCTAACGCAAGGGTTTCACTCGTGGTATTTTTAATGCCCAGATTCAGCCCCGCTCCTGTGCGGGGAGCCTCTCCCACTCTCCACCCATTGACCCCGTCCCCCCGCCCCTCGGGAGCCTTACTCCGCCCTCCGTAAGCGTTTCCACGCCTCTATCGCACATGAGCGCCCCGCACATGTGCAGCGGCCCGTTAATGTGACGCGCACGCGTGCGCGGCGCTTAAGAGCTCTTAAATGCATCATTAGCAGCCGCTCTTGTGCGCCGCGCACGTGTGTGCGGTTTAGTAAACATACCCCTTTCTTGAGGGACTTTGTGAAATGTCTTCTGTAAATCCACAAATTATATCAACTGCTCATCATTATATACTTGTTTGTTTACACCAATGAAAAAAA
Organism: Ichthyophis bannanicus; assembly: GCA_033557465.1. Taxonomy (NCBI): domain Eukaryota; kingdom Metazoa; phylum Chordata; class Amphibia; order Gymnophiona; family Ichthyophiidae; genus Ichthyophis; species Ichthyophis bannanicus. The sequence continues at coordinate 104,057,158 of CM066039.1, forward strand.
TCTAATACACTGGTAAGACAAGAGTTGCCTTTTCTAAGCTCATGCTGACTCATTCCCATTTAGCTGTGTCTATATCTATATGGTCAGAATATCTGTAATATTTTTAGCTGCGGTATGCAGCGTTAAAAAAAACATCTTCAAGACTCACAGTGGTGTACTTTAGTTGCTCCAAATCATCACTGTCAAAGGAGGTTTCCGGTGTAGATATGATCCTAATGTCCTCTCCAGTAAAAACTGAAACAAAAAAATAATTTAGAGTTTCTGCTATTATCTTATCCTCTCTGAGCACTCCTTTCATGCCTTGGTTATCCAGTGGTCCAACCAACTCCCTCACAGGGTCTTTGCTTCAGATGTACTGAGAAAGATTTTAGTATTAATTCTTGTCTCTACAACAGGCTTCTTTTTGAAGTCTTTCTTGGCCTACCTTATTACTTTTTAACATCTTCCTTGCCAGTGCTGGTGCTCATCCTTGTTTTCTTTGCTAAGGTCTTCTTTAATTTTCTGAAAGATGCTCTTTTGATTTTTACAGCCTCTTTACAGCCTTTTGCACCTTACCATAAACCATGCTGGCTCTCATTTGTCCTTCTTTCAACCTTTTTATTTTTTCCAATACAATGGTAGTTAGAAAGAATTATATAAAAGGGATTGAGACTGTCTGTTTTTCTGGGGGTAAAATAACTCTCCAAAAATGTAATGGAACAGGATGAAACTTGACATGTGGAAAAAACTGGTTTGAAAATGGACCAAATCAGACTGAGGGTTCCAGAGATATGAACCACTCCCCTCCTCTCTCCCCCCCCCCAAATAAAATTTCTGTAGACTGGAAACTTACATAAGATGAAACATTGCAGTTAGGGAATTACTCTTTCCAACTCCCTCTCTGTGTTCTCTATTCTTCTGACCACCCAAACTGCGCCATCCCCAAAACTGGCTTCTCAATTGCCCCACCACCCCTCCCACTGCTCTGACCCCCAAAAATACTCCCTCACAGCTGCCCTATCTGCCCGCTAAATGTCCTCACCACAAACTCCCCCCCAACACAACTGCCTCTCTACCCATCAAAATACCCCACTCCCAAGCACTATCCTCCTATAACTGTTCTACCACACCACAAACTGTCCCTACCCTATAAAATAACCTCCTGCAACTTCCTGACCACTCTAAAGACTTGCCCATATTCAAAAGTTACACACCTGCAACAGCCCCACCACACCACAAACTGCCCTACCCCAATAAGCAAACTCCCACAAATGCCCCATCCCCAAAAAATAATCTCTTACAACAGTCCCTCCACCCCACAAACTGCTCCATCTTGAAATCCTAGACCCTGCAATTCCTCTACATTCCACAAACTGCTTTTACCCCTAAACAATACCCCTTGCAATTGACCTCTCAAACTGTCCTGCCTCCAAAACATAATATAGACAACTGCCCCACCATCTGCACACTGCCCCTTACCCTTAAAAACACGCCCTCACAAGTGTCCTACCATCTCATAAAATACCCCACCCATATAAAAATATTCCGAAGCAAATACTATGCCACCCACAAACTGCCCCATCCCTAAAGAATATCCCCCGTAACTGCCCAACCATCCTGAAAACTACCCCACCCCCAAAAGTCACTCCTGCATCTCTCCTACCACCACACAAATTGCCCCATGCATCTGCTTCACTATCCCAGAAACTGTCCCACTCCAAATAAATACCACACTGCAACTGCCCCACCCTTTATAACTATCCCTTGAAACTGCCCCACTACCTAAGTGCCCCACCACCAAAATATGCCCCCAACGACTAACTCATCATCTCACAAACTGCTGCATTCCAAAAATCTAGTCTGCCACCCTCCTATCAACCCATAAACTGTCCGCACACCCAAAAAATACCCTGCCACTGTCCTACCATATCACCAACTGCCCCCTGCATCTGCCCACCACCCCATAACCTCCCCCTCCCATAAACTACTATATCACAATTGCTTTACCCCCAAATTACCCCCCTCCCCTACAACTGCCCCACTAACCTGCAAATTTCCCCACGCACAAAAAATATTCTCTCCACCACTGTCACCAACCCCAAAAATGACATCCACTGGAAATGTTGCACCACCCCCAATTACCCTACCAAGACACAACATATGCACAACACTCACACACACATACAGGGTGGCCCAAAAAAAGTGAGAACATCTCATAGCATATAAGTTATTTAAAAATTCAAAAAGACAGATGTAAACGATTGACAAATTTAAAAAAAAAGATGGCGACCGGAAATTGTCAAAATAAAGACGTTATATAGCTAAAAAAGGTAAATAAGTAAACTATTTAAGCTTTTAATTTACGAGATGTTCTCACTTTTTTTGGGCCACCCTGTATATACACAAATAGAAAGATGCACCACACTCACAGAGACACAATGATTAGAAATAATTCCCTAGCTAAGGAATTACTACATTTCACATTGACATGGAGCCTGATTCAGGAAGAGGGCTGTCTGGATGTCCCTGAGGAAGTGGGCCAGTTAGGACCAGATTCTGGACTGTGGGAACAAAGCATTCCTGTGGTGCACAGAACTAATTTGTGGACAGCCCAGTGTGCCTCTGCTGCCTGTGGGGGTGTCCTCCCTGCAGGTGTCCCCAAATCCCCTGACTCAGCTCCCCCTCTTCCCTTCTTCCCAACCCATGACTGGCCTGCTGGGGCCTGGATCAGGTGGTGGGGACCCTTTCACACTCATCCATGGCCCCAGGGGGAATCCCCTGGCCCATTTGCTGGATTGGTGCTGCTTATTCCAACTTCAAGGTGGAATATTTATTTATTTATTTAACAGTTTTTTTTATACTGCTTTATCATTTCAATCAAAGTGGTTTACATTGTAACTTAAACTTGGTAATGTACATTAAACAGGGACATTGACAACTTGGATTTTTCTGAGCAATGGAGGGTTAGGTGACTTGCCAAAAGCCACAAGGAGTGCTAGTGGGGATTGAACCCTGGTCTTTGGGTTCCTAAGCCAGTGCTCTAACCATTACGCTACTCCTCAACATGTCCCCTTGGCTCAGCAGCATGTCCCCTTTGCTCAGCAGGATGTACAGGACTGTGACCTGAATCAGCCCTGTACATCCTGCCAGGCTGACCCGACCCCGCTCTGCCCAGATCCCACCTCCTCTGCCCCCCCCCGCCGGCTCTCCCCATCCTGCTGCTCGGTGAGACATGTAGCCCTGCAACCCATGTCCCAGAATCGGGCCCATAGTATTTAATTTTCCTTGATGTTATTTACTTTATTTAGCTGGATTTATATACCGCCTTTCACCAGGTCAAAGCAGTTTACATGGAACAAGTTATTATATACAGCATGCATTGGATAAACAGTGTCGGTCAACTATGTACAAAGTTTACAATTTCAAGGGTTTTGTTTGCATGGAGGCGGGTAACTATATACAGTAAGTATAAGTCAATGGAGTCCTGGGGTTTATGTGGTGTGGGTGAAATGTTCTGAGAGGAGGTGAGTCTTTAGGTATTTTCTGAAGGTGCTGAGATCTGTGATGTTTCTTAGTGGATCTGACAGTGTGTTCCAAATTGAAGTTGAGTAGAGTTGGAAGGCTCGAGCACAGGCCTATTGATTGAATTTGGTTCTGGCGTGGGGGATGATAAGGGTGTTCCTTGTAGAGGCTCGTCTTGATCTGTTAGGTTGGGCGGTTTGAAGCAGGGTGTGGATATGAGTGGGGGGTGGGTCAACATGGATGGCTTTGTGAGTCAGGCTACTGTGAAAGCTACTGAGTGAAATCTTATTGGTTGCTATATGTAATGGCAAGCTACTATCTATTGTCATTAGCAGGGTTAGATGAAGTCATTAGCAAACTGGGTACATACCTAGGATCAAAGGTTTAGGAGGGTACTGTCAGATGTGTTCAGCAATTGGGATGTTAGGAATGAGAACTGTCTTTTTTCAAGATTCCACTGATTTTTACAATAAGGTCTAAAAGCTAGAAAAAAGGCTAACATTTATTTATTTATTAGTCTTTAGCTCACACTTCTCCAGTAATAGTTCAAGGCAAATTACAATCAGCTATAGTTGGTATTTCCCTGTCCCCAGAGAACTTCAAATCTAAGACTGTATCTAAGGCAATGAAGGGTTAAATGACTTGCCCAAGGCCACAAGGAGTATCAGTGGGATTATAATATTTCAACATTTTTCAGAGTTTAAAACCTCTACCTGTATCTCCTCAAACTTCCTCCCTGTGTGAGTGAGCCTGCCCTGCCTGCTTCTAATGTAACGAGGAGCAGAGACTATGGGTAGGATCCAGCCACTGGGAAAGTGTGGGGACAGAGCACTGGAATACTGCTCTAATCACAAGAAGGGAGGAGGTGAGCTAGAAGAAGTTCCTGTTCTGTACAAATTTAATTTCTGTATATGATGGAAGATAAATAAAGCCAAAAGCCCACTCCTCAAAATATATGTTAATGCATTTCTATAGGAAATGCAATTCCAACAGCCGTACCATACAAATACTGATTCACAGTAACATAGTGATTATGGAATTGCACCAGTCAACCAAATTGCCCTTCTTATCTCCTCTCCCTATCACAGACACATAGAGAAACAACACAGATATAAATATACTCATCTACATGCATAGTAACATGTCCACACACAGACACACACACACACATATATATATATATATATCTTAGTATCACATCTCTCTCCTGCCTTTCCTCCAAAGTATACATATTGAGATCGGACCAAGGACAGGTCCCTGTGGCATGCCACTGGTTACATCATTCTCCTTAGAGTAACCTCCATCTACCTGTACCCTTTGTCGCTGTCCACTCAACCAATTTCTAACCCAGTCAATCACTTTAGGGTCTATTCCTAGGATGCTCAATTTATTTATAAGGCATCTGTGTGAAACGGTGTCAAAAGCTTTACTGAAATCTAAGTACACCACATCCAGGGCTCTCCCTTTGTCCAACTCTCTGGTTGTCCAGTCAAAGAAATTAATTAGATTTTTCTGACCAGACCTGCCTCTCATAAAACCATGCTGACAAGGGTCCTGCAATCCACTGGACTCCAGAAACCTCACTATCCTCTGTTTTAGCAGCGTTCCATTAATTTACTCACCACAGAGGTCAGACTAACCAGCCTCATTCTTATTTCCACTTTTGTGTAAAGGGATCACATGTGCCTTTCTCCAGTCCTCTGTGACCACTCCTGACTCTAAATAAGCATTAAAAAGGTTAGACAGAGGAGCAGCTAGAACGTCCCAGAAGTTCCTTCAATTCTCTGGGATGTATCCCATCTGACCCCATTGCTTTGTCTACTTTTAGTTTAGCTAGTTTCTCATGAACACAATCTTCTGAAAATCATTGAAGATCCCCTTCACTACTGTTTCTATTTGTGGATGTTTTCTGAGGTTTTGCTCCTAGCTCTTCATCTTTGAACACAGAACAAAAATATTTGTTAGACAATTCCGCTTTATCCTTATCAGTTTCTACATATTCCTCCCTTCACCTTTGAGTCTGATGATACCACTTTTGCACTTCCTCCTCTCACTAACATATCTGAAAAATGTCTTGTCCCTCCATTTTCCTGCATTGACTATTTTTTCTTCTATTTTACTTTCCTGTCTACTTTTCTAGCTTCTCTAAGCTTTTCCAAATTTTGATGCTTTTCTTCCTTTTTCTGGGATCTCTTGTATTTTATGAAGGCCACCCTCTTTTTTTTCACCATATCAGTTACTACGTTCGAGAACCATTGTGGCCTCCTTTTCCTTTCACATTTATTTACTTTACTAACAAAAAGGTTTCTTGCCTTTAAAATATCCCTTTCAGTTTTGCCCTTTGCTTTTCTACATCCTCCAGATGTTGCCATCCCACTAACAACTCCTTGAGGTATTGTCACATCTTGGCAAAGTTAGTTTTGCTAAAGTCTAGGACCCTCACTTTTGAATGGATTTTATCATCCCTAGTCCTAATACTGAACCACACCATCTGGTGATCATTGGATGCTAGATGATCCCCCACTATAAAAATAGTAACACTTTCCTCATTACTAAGCACCAGGTCCAGTATGGGCCCTTCACATGTGAGTCCTGTTACAAGTTGTTGGAATAATTCTCCCTGTAAAGAATCCAGGATATCCTTATTTCTTGATGACACTGCAGCAGGGAAGCACCAATCAACATCCAGCATATTGAAATCACCTATCAACAGCACTTCTCTTTTCATAGCAATACTGTGAATGTCTTCAATTAAATCTCTGTCCACTTCTTCTGCCTGTAAAAGAGGTCTGTATATCACAACAGTGCAAATGGATGCTCCATTCCCTCTTTACAGTTTAACCAACAGTGCTTCCTCCTTCCCTTGTCAGCCCTGTAATTCTGTAGCTTTAATATGATTTTAATATGTTTTTTTACATATAGTGGCACTTCTCCTCCCCTTCTTCTTGCCCTTTCCTTCCTAAATATAATATATGCCAGTCATGGTTGTCTGTGAACCATCTCTCTGTAACCGCCACTAAATCCAAGTCAGCTTTTTCAATTAAAGCCTCAATATCTGGGATCTTATTTCTCATACTACAAGCATTAATACACACTGCCATGCAGACGTTGCCCCTTTTACCCATTTCTACAGATGTATTAAATGTTTCACTTACCTGAGGGATTCTACTTACCCATGGGCTTTCTTCACCCATCCCCACTGAATCTAGTTTAAAGCCCTTTCATAGGTTAGCCAATCTGCTGTGGAAGACACTTCAACCCTTTTTTGGATAGGTGGACATCATCTCTTCTCAGCAGCCCTTGGAAAATTATCCCATAGTCCAGGAAACCAAATTGTTCTCAGTGACACCATCCACACAGCCATGCATTTATCTTTAGGATGTGAGCTTCTCTGCCTTGGCCTTTACCCTCAACAGGGAGGATTGAAGAGAACACCACCTGTACAAATCATCTAGAAACTGTAGGGAAGAAAGCACTCCATCATCCCCAGTACTCAGCATAATTTCAGTGATAGCAGCATTGGGATTTAAACCATGCCTTCACCATTTCTAGTTCATTAGTCATAACCATTAGACTATTCCTAGATAGAGTATTGGTATGATCAGCCCCAATAGGTACACCCTGAAACGCCCCATCACATCACAGATTTCCCCAACCCATAAACAACCTCCTACAAATGTCCCATTCCAAAAAAAAAAACCCCTCTTACAACTGTCCTGCCACCCTACAAACTGTCCCACCCTCATATCCTACCCCCTGCTATACCGTTACCACCCCACAAACTGCTCAATACAACTAAATGCAATCAAGAAACGTGGAAAAGAGTATTCTCATTCTTTGCCCCATATCTCTGGAACCTTCTCCCTGTACAGCTAAGAATATCAGAGCTCTCAGAATTCCACCAAAGACTAAAAACCCACTTATTCAAAGAACCCTTTAAGGACTACCGATACCCTCTATGCAATGCAAGATACCTTTCATTCAGCTGTATATATGCTTTCATCTAAAGTGTTGTTATAACTATCTTATGTTATACTAAACACAGTCCTATGTAAAGTTAACGTCCTGTTACATATAAACTGCTTTAATTTCATGACAAAAATAAGCGGTATAGAGAAACAATTAAATAAATAAACTAACTATTCACACCCTAAACAATATTCTATACAATTTCCCACCACCTTACAAATTGCTCCACCCACAAAATTACCACAGCAACTGCCCCACCAACCTGAAAACTGCCCAATCCCCAAAAATCATCCCATCCAACTCCCCCATCAACCCCCATACTGTTGCCCCCCTAAAGAAAATGCCCTTGAAACTGTCCTACCAAACCGCATGTTGCCCCAACTCTAAAATATACCCCAATAACTGCCTCACTATGCCAGAAATGACCTTACCACCCCAAGCTGTCCTGTGACCTTACCAACTGTCCCTGCATTGGCCCATCACCTTGCAAACTGCCCCCACTTCCAAAAACTACTGCCATATTAAGTACCCCAGTTCCAAACATTACCCCTCACACCACCCATTTCACACTGCTTCTACCCATAAAGAAATATTCTGAAGCTAATGCTATGCCACTGCACAAACTTCCCCGCTCCCAAAAATCACCACTGCAACTCTCCCACCAACTCTTCAGCTGCCCCTGAATCTGACCCACCATGCCACAAACTGCCCCATTCCAAATAAATACCACCCTGCAATTACCCCACTCTCTATAAATATCCCCTGCTTCATTAGTGTTGCCAACTGACCAGATTTAGGCCGCCCTAGCCAGTTTTGTTAAAGGGCACATGATGTATCAGCATGTATCACAATTCAAAAACAATTATGCTTATATAGCTAGCAATGTGAATCCATAGGTGCCTCTTGCTTCCCCTTCAAAAGGCAATATTTATGCTCTGTTAACTGTGTTTTTAAAGAGCGTATAGTCTTTCCTATGTACACTTTATTACATGGGCAACGTAATGCATACACAGCATATCTAGAAGTGCAATTTGTAGCTGATCGCAAACAAATTCTTGTTGATTCAATTGTCATGCAGTTGCCTTCTTCCATTAAGGGACAACACTGACACTGGCCACATTGAACAGACCAGGATTCAGGTTCACATATGGCTGCTTCTCTGCTGGACACAAAAAATCTCTCAAATTCTTGCCCCCTTGGTAAGCAACTCTAACTTGACTACCGACAAAGCAAGAATGGGCAGATAGTACAGACCATCTTCTTTTCACCACCGCCACTATTCGTAAAGAGTAGAAGGAATAAGGCAAAACAAACTTTATGCGCTCATTCCTTTCTAATCCCAACTCCACTAGCTAGTTTCTTACAGAGCCCAGCAACCATTCTTGATGATTATTGAAAGCATGCTTTTGGGCCTTAGATAGTACTGAGTCTGGGTATCCCTACATCTTAAACTTCTCATTCAAAACTTGAGTCTGATAGCGATAATCGGCAGATGACGAACATATACGCCGATACCACAAAAATCGTGAGTAAGGCAAGCTGTTCCACAGTGGAGACAGATGAAAACTATTATATGCCAGCAGCATGTTCTGATATGTTGGTTTAGACTATACCATGGTCACAAAACCTTCTGTAATCTTCTTCACTTGCACATCCAGGAAATGTACTGCAGCCTAATCACACTACATTTCAAATTGAATGGCCACATTACAGGAATTTAAACTCGCTCAAATTTTCTTTTGAACCCTCCCATAACAGAAAAATATCATCAATATAATGGTACTGTAGCAGCAGATAAGCATGCAATAAATAAATCCAGGAGTCTTTTCAAGGATCCAAGCCAGTTTAATGTGCACATGGCTCAAGCAATAAGCAATTTCAAAATGGCTGAGCAATGGCTTCTAGTAAAACAACAACTTTTATAGCTTTCTTGTCCATTCTAAGCATAGGCAAACTTTTCATTGGTCCCAGTACCCCTCTCACCCATCTATTGGTCCCGGTACTGATATGGCTACCCAATCGGGACTCTGGTCTGGGCCCAGCACCTGGTTGCCCCCCTTCTAGTCCCAATTACAATGGTCAGTGTCTCCAACTTGTTACTTCTCTCCTCCAAGGTCGCTGAGCTTGTTAAAACATATGGGAAGCAGAGGCACTGTGACCTTGCTCTCTGCAGAGTTAATTAATTCCATAGAAGCATAGCACACCTTATCAGTACCAATTAAACTTGTTTTTCTTCTATTTTCCAAGTTTCGTTTCTGCTTAGCTATGTTCAGTTAAACTGAGTTAAGTTTCGATTCTTATAGCTACAGTATTCACAAGTGGGGGTTGGGACTCAGGCCTCACTTATAGGCCTTTCACAATAGTAAACCATACTAGGCCATAGCCTACCATATTCCTAGGCCATAGCCTACCACATTCCCCCCTTTGATTATTCTCACCCGCAAGTGAGAAAGGGTGAGAATCAAATCACATAATACTAGGTAAAGGTATCACTCTGTGGTATAGGGTAGTAAGTTCACATAGCTAATATCTTTGTAGCTGCCTTATGCTCTACAGTGTTATTAATAACTGAAGTTATCATTCGCAAGCAAAGTAGCAAGAAACAAGGGAGCAACAAGCAGATAGTCAAAGTCCATAGTTTGGCAAGAGTGGGAAAAAGAACTAAAGGATTAGAAGGTTCGGTTGCATCTTTGTTGTGCTGTCGTAAAGCTTCTGATTTAGACAGACCAGCTGTCCATCCTTCGTAGTAGATTGTGGTCCAGTCCAAACAAAACACAAACTGTCAACAATGGGGTGGGCCAATACCCACTCACTAGTAGTATTATGTAAATCAGTCTGATTGTATAGGATAGAATAGTTCAGTTCTTGCGTCTCCCAGGGCCACTGATCTCCCATCTTAGTTCCTCCACAATAGAAACAGTCAGAAGTGTGGAGACTAGATGCTATTGCTCCAGCAAGTTCAAGAAACAAGTTCTGGTGGTGGTATGAGGAATTGCAACGGTGGCTTGCATAGCCTTGTAGAAAGTCAAGATCTAGAACAACTTTTGGATTGGAGAGTATACCAATGCAAGTATAGGGAGAATGATAAAACAAGGTCTGAGTGACCTTCGGTCCAGTTCATGTTGTACTTATACAGGCTGCCCAGGGAGATAAGGCAAAAGTCATTTCAAAGCACTCCAAGGCTGCTATCACGATGAAACAGTAGAGAATCATGATGAAAGTTCTCTGAAGAATTAGTGCAAGTCTTTGAAAAACCAGTGCAATCTGTTGATAATTCTTGACCACGAAGTCTTCTTCTTCTTTACTGTACGTTGACCTGTTTTGCTCTCAGTAGCATGCAACAGGTGTAGCGTTGATTGTAGATCCTCAAGCTTCCGCTGTACATGACCTTACCAATTTCATTGGTAGGAGTGTAGAGCTGTAGATTCCAGCGTATTTCAATAAACACAGTCCTTTTAGTTTGCACTGTCCTTGATCAAAATGGCACAAAGATTTTCAAATAATATAGTTCATAATACAGTCTCTTTCTGTTGATGATAATCTCTTCAGAATAAACAAATAGTCTCTTGAGATTCAGGAGTTCTATATTAGCACAGTCTCTCTTTTTGTTTTTAAAACTTCCTGAATTTTTTCAATTTGCTTGTCTTTGCAAAGTTAGCTGCAATGGAACTTCTGGATCTGTTCTGATGTTCACTGGTCTGGCTCTGGAGCTGCTGCTGATTTCACTCTGCTGTGATGAATCCAGGGTTCGAGTTCTGCAATTTTCACTGCTGTAGGGTTAACAAGATAACAACATAAGGTCCCTTCTAATGCGGTGTCAACGGTGTCTTTCTCCACTCTTTGATTCACACCGAGACTCCAGGCTTGAAAGGGTGCAGGCAAATTGATGGGTAATCGATTTTGTACCCAGGTATGAAGACTCTGCAAAACAGAACTTAAAACCAATAGTTTATGTCTAATAATTTCAGATCCTATCTGTCTCATATCTCCTTTTATTTCCTATACAATAGGCAGGGGTTGCGCATACAGAATTTCAAAAGGGAAAACTCCTAAAGACTTAGCAGGGGCTAAGTATATCCTAAGAAGGGCTATAGGAAGAACCTAGGGCCACTTCAGGTAAACCTCTTGGCAAAGTTTAGACAACTGAGATTTCAGGGTTCTATTCATACATTCTACTTTTCCTAAATTCTGAGATCTATAGGCAGTATGTATCTGTTAATATCAATATCTTGGGGCTATACTTAATGGACTTGCTTCCTAAGGTTATCCATCCTCATTCTTTGTACAGGGGCCCATATGCATGCAAGGTTGTAAGGGTATACTTGAAATCTGGGTACACATTTAGACAGGGCTCTTTTCCTATTGTTAGTGCTCTAGTGAGGACTATCAGTTCAGCTTTCTGTGGTGAAGTTTCTGGGGGCCAGGGCTGAGGACTCAACTACCAAATCAGGGGTCATCACTGCATATCTAGCACAACAATGTCCATTGATGATGAAACTGCCTTCAGCCACAAAGAAAGTCTGTTCAGGGTTCTCCAGAGGGACATCAGTCAAATCCAGGTGGCTTGAGAATACAGTGTCCATAATTTCTAAACAGTCATGATCAGGGGATCAAGACTAACTGATAACATAGCAGGATTGAAAGCTTGACTGACCCTTCAGTTGTATCTGGGGTTTTCACACAACATACTCTAATATTTCAACATTCATAGATTTGTTAGCTAGTAATTTCCTTTGTGTTTCATAATGGTTAGAACAGAGTGTGGTACAGTAACTTGAAGATTCTATCTCAAAGTGATTTTTCTTTTAGTTTTTGCTTACTAGGAAGGCTGTAGCTGTAACAGCTTCTCAAATAAGGTCCAAGAGATTGAGTCAACACTCCCAGAACATTTCCTTGCGACTCATGAACATAGAGACTGCAAGGTTTTCTGGACATCGGGTAGACCCAGAACTGGTGATAACATCAGAGCGGTTTTCAAAGATCAAAAGACTGCATTCCTATTCAAGTCCCCATTCCAATGGAGACTTTTTCATTCCTTTGGTAGCTTGATACAATGTGATACAATGGTTTTGCTAGCAGCGCAAAATTGGGGATCCATATACAACAGTACCCTGTGGCACCCAAGAAGGCTCTCACTTGCCTCCTGGTGGTTGGAGTAGGAATACTGCATACAGCTGCTTTGCGTTCTGGTAAGGGTTCCAGGCGTCGAATTCCGCTGGACAACTGGAATCCTAGGTATTTAACTTATTTGACATAATTATGCTTTGGCTCTTGAGACTTTGTATCCAGCCTCATTAAAAAGGTGCAAGAGTTCACTGGTGGCTGGTGGACATTCACTTTCTGAGTTGGTGGTTATGAGCAAGTTGTCCACATATTGAAGTAGAATTTTTTCTTTTTTTTTTTCTCTGGAGTTTCTGGATAACTTGTCAAATCTTTTGCTGAGTGAGGCGAGTTCTTGAATTCTTGAGGTAATCTTGTCCAGATGAGTTGGCCCCGCCTCCTTGTAGTGGGGTCTTGGGCTAAGCGTATGCAGAAAAAAACATCTTTTTAAGTCCAGAATGATGAAATGTATAGCTTCAGCAGAGATCAGTTCCAAGAGAATATAAGGATTTTGGTACCACTGGTTGTATAGTTTCAGCTGCATCATTCATTCTTCTTAGATCCTGCACTGGGCGGTAATCACCTGTCCCAGGCTTCTTGACTGGCTTGAGGGTGACAATGGCAGGGGCTATGTTCTTCGCTAGGCCAGGTGGATTATCTTCTGCCCATCCTCCAGGTGGGGCTATGAGGTTGGTAAGTGTACAGCTTGTTGCTTTGGATGCAGATGAATAGAACCGCCATTCTTCTTCTTGGGGACAGTTTGAGTTTCATTTTTTTCTTCCTTCAACAGAGGATATCTGTGCTTGAAGCTTTGCAAGCAGATCTCGGCTCCAAAAATGGAATAGGGCATTCAGGCATATACAGGAACTGGTACATTATTATTATTATTTTTTTCTAGTTCACACATGTGGTTCTGCAGAAAAGGCTTTGCGAGAAAAACACAGGGGCTACTGGCTTTAGTATTCTGCTCCTGTATCCCCCATAAAAGTCCATATATTGGTCCCCTATTTTTCAGACTGACTCCTGGGGACCCAGGGAAACTGGAGAGTCCGGTCTGGCCTAGTCTTCATCCATGCTGTAGCCCTCTTCGGCTGCCACTCACGCTATAGCTGCTTCACTCTCGTGCTGAAACACTGTGCTTGGTTTATTGTTTTATGACTTTGCAATCAAGTACTCCCTCGGGAGTCAAGATACGGGCATTCACTTCTCTAATGTCCTTCTTTTTCTATAATGGGCGCACTCACACCCAGTTTTCACATCCGCTGCTCCTTCGATTAGGAAAACCTCCACATCATCCAACTAAAATATCTGTTCTCTTTTTCCCATCTTACAATTTTTACATTCTCTGTCCTTCTTCAACAATCCACATACTTTCTGATAAACTTTCATTTAACCATTATGCCCGCAAATTCATCCAGTTCTCTGCAATTTCCGTTCATTAGTTCAATCAAGTCCTAAAACTTCTCAGTGCAGTTTTTTTTTTTTTTTTTTTCAGTTCTAAACAAGTCTGGTCAGCTGACTTTCACTTCTAGTCCGGAGGGGGTGGACATTCCCCTGTTGCGGAGGTAGCTAGCAAACTACTTGGGAATCTGTAGGGAGAAGTCATCCCCCCTCCGCCCCCCCCTTGTTCCAGGCTCTGCCCGGGATGATGGCAGAGCTGAGGGAAATAAACAGGCAGGATTTTTTTTTTTTTTTTTTTAAAACATTTAACCAAGAATCCTATGTAGGGGAACTATTCTCTGTACAATCTGATAAACACGGGAAACTACGGGGCCATGAAGTAACTCTGGAATCTGCATGGACTCTGACCCCCCTTCCTTCCCCCATGGTGACGTAGTTAACAACAGACAGAAGGCGGTCTGTCAGGCTGCATTTTCCTGTGACTAGGCATAATAATCTCATTCTAAATAAGTACAATTTAGATAAATTCCTTCAAATATAAAACTATTTTTTTGCAACATGTTATAAACAACAATCCCAACAGAGAGAACTATTACGTATGGCTGGAAGAAACTAGCTGCCAGCCGTAATCTGCACTTAAGGTGAATAACGTCTCTGCAAAAGATTACAGTTTAGGAAGGAGATATTCAAAAGACATTCCGGATACGTTTTTCAATAAAGCGGGTGGACATCTAGAACACAAATACACATTTTCCTTCCTAGTTCATTTTATTAACAATAAACATGTCTTCTATGAGGCGCTTGCTGTATCAGGAACGAAAAACTCATACACGATTAACCCCTCATTCACTCAGGATTCAAAGCACTTTTTAAGTTGCGATCTGCAAAGTCCTGTCAGTGTTCTTAACCACGGCTTTGTAGGGCAAAGGGAAAATACAAACATCCTTTCCTATTGAAACCGGAGACCTACATGATTTCTGCTCGCTTGATCTGTACAGGAATTCGAGCAGGAATTTAACCCTTTCCCGGCTAAGTACAATTTAAAGCAATCACTAGAAAACTAATTATAAATTCATCTCCTATCACATTTTGAATGAATCCTTTATTTTAAACAAGCAAGAAACTTTTCAATCGGGAACTGCGGTTTCATATTTTTTTTTTTTTTTTTTCTGTCCTCTTGCTGTGTGGCTCGTTGGAAACAGCTTAGCTGTTCACACACACACACACACACACACACACACACACACACACACACACACAGAGAGACAGAGACATGCCGGCATTCCAGGCTAAGCCCCAAAACTATCGGGACCCACAATCCTGACTAAACATTCTTATTAAATGATATATAAATGATATATATTACATAACCACAGCAGAAGGAACATTATTATTAAACTAACAGCATTGAGATTTAAACCTGAACAGAGTTAGAAAGACACTGCACATTCTTTCCTTCAGACACGCCCCCTGTCAGTTTTTCACACTGTGCAGTAGGAAGGCAAACTGGGTCAGACCAGCTTTTGGATTTTTAAAATAACTCTAGATGTTTGCGTCTTCTTTCTGCTTTACTAATACAATTTCTTAATCAGTGAACTGTCACAAATTACTCAACAGAATACTCTCACATATATAACAGAAGGGAAACTCGTGGTTTCAACAGAGAACAAAAAACATACAGGCAGACAATACACAAACGCTTCACAATCATGCTAGCAACGTATCTTAGAATGCATTCCTTTCTATCTATTCTGACTAGTCTTTTTCCCAATTACAAAAAGGATGAGGGTTTCACCCGGCGAATTCCCATGCGGGGTTACTCGGCCCTTCCTTGAGAGCTCTCTTACCAATTCCCAATATCTCGAGATTACAAATTCCAAGTTCCACTGGCAGTACTGCTCTTTCTATTTCTGTCTAGACATACCAAAAACCCAGTCCTGTCTGCTCTGACCAGGCTGAATCATGATTCTCTATAACAGCTGTACCTAGCGAATACTCATGCAAGGATTTTCAAACAAAGACTTAAGTCTTACCAAAGTTTTCAAACTGCAGTTCTAACTCATCTGTCTAGACAGGTTTTCAAAACTATACTTACCAGATCTGGTTCCCAAGCTTCTGAGTTGGATCCTGGACTCCCCCGGGTCGGAAGTGTTGGCCAGCTGGACTCAGTGCCTGCCGAGGCCAGGCAGAACTCTCTCCGATACAAGAGGATCGGTGGGCCCAGGGAAATTCCCCTGCGTCGGATTGGCATGGTTCCAACTGGACCAAACCTCAAGGCGAATTACGTGGATTTATTCACTTGAACACTATCCACCACTCGCACTTCCCGGCCAACGCACCAAGAATGTAGCAGCAGATAAGCATGCAATAAATAAATCCAGGAGTCTTTTCAAGGATCCAAGCCAGTTTAATGTGCACATGGCTCAAGCAATAAGCAATTTCAAAATGGCTGAGCAATGGCTTCTAGTAAAACAACAACTTTTATAGCTTTCTTGTCCATTCTAAGCATAGGCAAACTTTTCATTGGTCCCAGTACCCCTCTCACCCATCTATTGGTCCCGGTACTGATATGGCTACCCAATCGGGACTCTGGTCTGGGCCCAGCACCTGGTTGCCCCCCTTCTAGTCCCAATTACAATGGTCAGTGTCTCCAACTTGTTACTTCTCTCCTCCAAGGTCGCTGAGCTTGTTAAAACATATGGGAAGCAGAGGCACTGTGACCTTGCTCTCTGCAGAGTTAATTAATTCCATAGAAGCATAGCACACCTTATCAGTACCAATTAAACTTGTTTTTCTTCTATTTTCCAAGTTTCGTTTCTGCTTAGCTATGTTCAGTTAAACTGAGTTAAGTTTCGATTCTTATAGCTACAGTATTCACAAGTGGGGGTTGGGACTCAGGCCTCACTTATAGGCCTTTCACAATAGTAAACCATACTAGGCCATAGCCTACCATATTCCTAGGCCATAGCCTACCACATTACCAGTGTATAATATTATGCTTAAAGGCTGATCCATACATCCATTTCTCTTCAAATTTCTCCATACTTTGCCCACCAGCTGCAGAGAGAAGAGAGCAGCCGTGATCGTGGCAGGACTATGGTGATCTGATCTCCCGCAGGCAGACGGAAGTGCTGGCATGGCAGATTTGCTCTTGGCTCTGAAGGAATTTTTAAATTAATTTTCAATAGGCCTGATACTTAGAGGGTTGTATTGCCGTTACTGAAATCTTTGTTTTATATGGTTAGTTGTATGGGGAAGTTGCCTAGCTCTGCAGAATATATATTTAGATTTAATGCCATATGGGAAAGCATAGGTGCACTGTGGTTCTGACGAGGAGCCTGTGGCTGAATGGATGCAGAAGAATGCAACCACTTGTACTCCTCCCCACTTTGATATGGCCTATAGATTATAAAGCCTGTAATACTACGCTCCCTGGAGGAGGCGGAGCCTAATGGTTAGAGCACTTACTTGAAAACCGAGAGACTAGGGCTCAGTTCTCATTAGCACTCCTTGTGGTCTCGGGCATCTCAAAAGAAAGTCCTGGCAATCTACTTCCAGTCACATTGCTAAGAAAACTCAGGAGGTGCTGGGTTAGCATTGATTCAAAAGTGCATATTGCATTTTTACTGCAGGCAGGTGATGGAGCAGAAGGTGGGAGTGGGGAAGGGGCATGAGTAACCACAGGTTGTGTGTTTTTCTCTTTCAAAAAGTTGGCAACCCTATGTTCCACTAACCTACTCCAACACCAAAAAATACCTCCTAACTGCCTCTCACCTCACACATCCCTGCCTCCTCCCAAATCCTACCTTCTGCAAATCCTATACCATCTCAGAAACTGCTTCTACACACAAAAGCTATCCCTGTCACTGTCCCACCATCATTTCCTTAAAAACTTCCAACCAGTGATTTCCCTACACTCACAAACTACTTAATTTCACATTATTGGCACGTATATTTCATTTTCTTTGCTGTTAGTTCTACTGTGAAAGATATTGACTGAATTATCTGCTGCCATGGGCAGGGCTTGATTAAGTTATTGGCAGGCTAGGAAGATACCTAGGATCGCTTTGGTGGGGGGTTTGGGGGGGGGGCACTGTTAGATGTTTCAGCAATCAGAAGGTTAGAATTGACACCTGTTTGGATTTTTTCAAGGTTCTAATGATTTTTTCATAAATGTCTGTAAATCAGAAAGAAGGGTAATGCCCCAACATTTTTCAGAGTTTTAAAATGCTATCTGCAGTTCTCTAGTCCTTCCCCCTGGGTGAGTGAGCCTGCTCTGCTTACTTCCCACTAACTAGACGACAGACTGTAGGTTGGATCCAGCCAATGGGAAAGCTGTGGGGGCGGAGCACTGGAATGCTGCTGTCCTCACCAAAAGGGAGGGTGAACTGGGGGAAGTTCTTGTGCTGTACAAGTTTAGTTTCTGCCTGTAATGAGAGGTGGAAGAGAAAGGAAGCCAAAGCCCCTCCTCCCCAAAAATTATTCGATGCATTTTTATAGGAAAAGCAGTTCCAATAGCTGCATCATACTGTAGCAGCTGATAAGCATGCAATAAATAATACCAGGAGTCAGTTCAAAGATCCAAGTGAATTTATTGTGCACAAGGCCCAGTTAGTCAAAGCTTCAAAAAGGACTGAGCAAAGTTCTTACAGAAACATATTCATTTTATACATTCCCTTTCAGCTTGATACATGCAGACTTTCTATTGGTCCCAACGCCCCCTGCACTTGTCCAATCAGAGATCCTTTCAGGGCCTAGCTCCCTGCTCCCCCTTCCCGGGCTGTTCTAACAAAGGTGCAGTTTCTAGGCATTGATACTGTGGCAGGTGCAGGCCTGTGACCCACGGTGTCTGACATAAGCAGGCCAGCATGGCTAGCTTGACCTGTAAATGAGGCCTGTGGAGAGGCATATAGGATTGCACATCCCCCAATATGCTGCTATTGTAAGATAGAACTCAGTAGAAGTATTGAATTAGCTTAGGTAGGCAGAACTGCAGAACTGAAAGATGGAAAAATACAGAAAAGACATGTTTAAAAGTTACTGATAAGAAAAAGTACATCTGCAAAGAAATAATTAGGAGTGCTGACAGATGAGTTACAGAACCCTGCTCTTCTGCACGCACAAATTGGTTCTATGGCCTTGAGAGTGTGAAAGTAACAAGTTGATGAACTGGCCATTGTAATTGGGACTAGAAGGGGGGCATGCAGGTGTCATGCCCACAGAAGGGACATAATTGGATAAACTTATCAGTACCGGGACCAATGGAAGAGGTACGGGAGGTACGGGAGGTTACCGGGACCAATGAAATGTTTTTCTATACCTAGAATGGAACAAAAGTCTATAAAAGTTGTTGTAATGCTTGAAAACTTTGCTCAGCCATTTTGAAATTGACTGGTTCGAGACTTGTGCACAAATAAATGATTTGGACCTTCTGAACAGACTCCTGGTATCATTGGTTTGTCTGCGCTTTGCTGCTACATATTCTTGGTGCATTGGCCGGGAAGTTGTGGAATCAAAGTGTATATAGGGCAATATACCACGACTTTCCGCCTCTATAGGCTTGGTCCTGCTGGGATCGCGCCCTTCCGACGAGGGCTGCTCCCTGGCGCCACCGGTCCCTTGTATCGGAGGGAGCTGGCCGGACCTCGGCGGGTGCCGGGCCCGGTTGGAGCCAACGCCTCGAACCCGAGTGAGGGGAGTCCGAGGTCCAACTCATGCGCCTGCTTGGGAAGTTTGAGGACCGGATCCGGTGAGTATAGTTTTGATTTTGGGTCTAGACAGAAATAGAAAGAGCAGTACTGCCATTGGAACTTGGAATTTGGAATTTGTAATCTCGAGATATTGGGAATTGGTAAGAGAGCATGATCAACTCTCAAGGAAGAGCCGAGTAACCCCGCATGGGAATTCGCCGGGTGAAACCCTCATCCTTTTTGTAATTGGGAAAAAGACTAGTCAGAACAGATAGAAACGAATGCATTCTGGGATACGTTGCTAGCATGATTGTGTGAATGAAGTGTGAATGAGAGGTCTGGCAGCACGGACCAAGTGAAGGCGGACCCCTGAGTAGCGCATTTCCTGACCGGGCGACCGCGTTCAGGTCGCGAAAAGGGGGAAGCGATTGTCGTCTTGTCTTGTTATTTGTATTCCCTATATGTTTCCAGGGCCGTGAGGACCCCTTACCCACGGTCCGCCCTCCTTTTCCCTTCTGTCTGTTGTTGCACGCACACATCGAAATGGGAGGGGTGGGGTCTACTAGAAACACTCCATTAGAATGTATGATCGCACATTTTAAAGAGGGATATTCAGGAGATTATGGTATTAAAATGACAGCAGCCCGTTTGCAGATTTTGTGTACTAGGGAGTGGCCCGATCTAGACCCCATCTGGCCCCGGGAGGGAACATTCACTGTAGAGATTATTCAGTCAATACACCGTAGAGTGCGGATAGCGCACCCCGATCAGTACCCCTATATAGATTCCTGGTTAAGTATTTGTGAAGATCCGCCCCCCTGGGCGCAGCGCTGTTATGAGGAACAGTGCAGAATAATGTTAGCTAAAACAGATTCTAGACAGAAAACGGAACAACCTAGAATGAAAGAGCAGGATAAGAAAGCCAAGAAGAAGCCCATCTTGGTAGATCCTGATTCCCCAGAAATAGTCCTCAGGCAGCCCCGAACCCCAGGTCCAATAAGAGTAGCCCGGCGTCCTGCCCCAGAACCCCAGAGACGGCCAGAGCCGAGGCGGGACCCAACCCCTGATCCCCCTCCCGGAGGAGAGAGAAAGAGGAAGAATTAGTGGAAAGAGAAGAGGGGGATATAAAAAGTGAGTCAGAAGCGGAGATAGAAGAAGGAGAAAGAGAGAATCCCCCAGACGAGGAGGACAGTGTACAAATAATTGAGAAAGCCAGCGCTAGCACTAGCACGCCAGTAAAAGAGAAACCCAAAGCAAAACCTGTTGAGAAAAAGAAAGTGACTCCTGCAAAGGCAACGACAATAACCCTTAGATCCCAAAAGACACCTATGGCGGCCAAACTGTTTCCCTTACGGCAAGTCCCGGGAGTGCCCGTAAAGAATGATAATGATGAAGTGGTAGCGGGACCCCTAACTTATGTATATATCCCTTTCTCTACAACTGATTTATTAAATTGGAGGTCGCATTATGCCTCCTATACTAGTAAGCCCCAGGAGCTGACAGAATTAGTAACTAGTATTATGGAAACTCACCAACCCACTTGGCCAGATTGCCGTCAGCTCCTGACCACCCTATTCACAACAGAAGAACGAGCAAGAATTAGAAAAGCAGCTATTGAATGGATGGCAGAGAACCCCGTAGCTCCGGGACCAGGGCAGAATATAATAGACCGTCGGGAAGCAGCTCAGAGAGAATTCCCGAATGAAGACCCCCAATGGGATCCAAATACAGATGAAGGATCCACAGCCCTAGCCCGCTTTCGCCAAGGCTTTTTACAAGGCCTGAGAAGGGGGGGCCAAAAAGCTATGAACCTTTCCAAAGTTGCAGGAGTTATCCAAGGGATAGATGAGAGCCCAGCAGATTTTTATGAGAGATTAACTGAAGCATACAGAATGTATACTCCCTATGATCCCGAGGCACCAGGAAGTTTATGTATGGTGAATTCTGCTTTTGTAAACCAGTCTCAACCAGACATTAGACGTAAATTACAGAAATTAGAAGGGTTTGTGGGCACGAATGCAACACAGTTAGTGGAAGTCGCTCATAAAGTGTATGTGAATCGTGATACTTAAAGACAGAGAGAATGTGATAGAAAGATGAAGAAGAAAGCTGATTGTTTGGCTGCGGCCATAGTTGAAAAGAAAAGGGGAGGTGTCCCTAGTCGAAGGAGCAGAGGAAGAGGGCGGGGTCAAGGCGGAGGCCGGACCCAGAGACTAGGCGTGAACCAATGCGCCTATTGCAGAGAGGAAGGACATTGGAGAGATACGTGCCCGCAACTCGAAGACGCCCAGCAAGATGACGACAACGATCATAAGTGGCGAGAAGAAAGACGAGGCCGTCCCCGGAATCGCGGAGGAGCCAATCGAGAACAATTCCAGCGAGAGAGAGGAGGAGGAGCCATTCAAGCATTGGGCCACACCAGCCCATGATGAGGATGACGTGGATTAGGACAGACCGGGCTCCAAGTTTGCTTTAGGTCTCCAGGAGCCTATGGTCGGAATACAAATAGGAGACCAAATTATGAACTTTATGGTTGATACTGGAGCACAGCATTCAGTAATAGACAAAAAGATAGCCCCATTCACTACAAAAGCAGTCACCATTATAGGAGCAACTGGTGCCAAAGCCACAAAGTCTTTTCTTCAAAATCGAATATGCAGTCTAGGAGGACAGCAAGTAACTCATCAATTCCTTTACATGCCCGAATGTCCAGTACCACTACTGGGACGAGATATGCTAGCCAAGCTTCAAGCACAGATATCTTTCTCTGAACAAGGAGAAATGCAAATGACAGTAAATTCCCAAGCCAAACCAGCAGGAGTAATGCTGCTGACAGTGCCCCGAGAAGAAGAATGGAGGTATTACGTTGATGACTCCATCCAAGATACCTATTTTGAACAAACTTTAAAGAACATCGATGCACCACCTGGAGTATGGGCAGAAGGCAGTCCCCCAGGCCTAGCAAAGGCATATAGCTCCAGTGATTGTAACCCTCAAGCCTAGTGCTACACCAGTGCACGTCAAACAGTACCCTCTCCCAAGAGCCGCAATTGAAGGCATTCATCGCCACCTACAAAGATTGCTCGAGTATGGCCTACTAAAAGTATGTCAATCCCCATGGAACACTCCACTTTTGCCAGTAAAGAAACCTGGGACAGATGATTATCGCCCAGTACAAGATTTGAGAAGAGTAAATGATGCAGTTGAAACCATACATCCAGTTGTACCCAATCCTTACACTCTTCTAGGACTGATACCTGCTGAAGCTACCCATTTCACTGTACTGGATTTAAAAGATGCATTCTTTTGCATAAGATTAGCCCCTGTAAGCCAAATATTGTTTGCATTCGAATGGCAGGACCCTATCTCTGGAAGAGGGGGCCAACTCACCTGGACAAGATTACCCCAAGGATTCAAGAATTCGCCTACCATCTTTAGTGCTGCACTGAATCAAGACCTTTCAAGCTATCCAGTAGCCCCAGGGAAGAGAGTGCTTCTCCAATACGTGGATGATCTGTTGATAGCTGCCATATCAGAAAGTGAATGTATACTAGCCACCAAAGACCTCTTGCAGTTACTAGATGAAGCTGGATACAAAGTTTCCAGAGCCAAAGCACAGCTATGCCAAAAAGAAGTGAAATACTTGGGTTTTCGTATTACCCAAGGAAGCAGAAGATTAGGCAGAGAGAGAAAAGAAGCAGTATGCAGAATTCCAACTCCAACAACCAGAAAGCAAGTCAGAGCCTTTCTGGGAGCGGCAGGATATTGCCGAATCTGGATACCTAACTTTGCCCAAATTGCCAAACCACTGTATGAAGCCACAAAAGGAGAAGAAAAGTCACCACTGGAGTGGGGACTTGAGCAGGATACAGCCTTCCAGAAGTTAAAAGAAGAATTGATGTCATCACCAGCACTTGGACTACCAGATGTCCACAAACCTTTCCACTTGTTTGTACATGAAGCACAGGGAAATGCCTTAGGCATGTTGACTCAGAAATTGGGAAATTGGGAGCGACCTGTAGCCTACCTATCGAAACAATTGGACCCTGTGGCCAAAGGATGGCCACCATGCCTGAGAGCAGTTGCAGCTACAGCACTATTAGTGAGTGAAGCAGACAAGCTCACACTAGGACAAAACATACGAGTCAGTCTAGAGCCAAAAACCTACGTTTCCTTAACTTCCCTGTCACCCATTTGTTGTCTCCTGTCATATTGCTTAAGAAATATTTTACTGAAGTATTGAAATTGGATGGTAGTATTGAGGCTATTTACCTATATTATTTGCCTACTCGCTCTGCCTCCTCTGAAGTTCAGGGTGAGGTTGTCTCTTCTTCCCCTTTAGACGACACTGCAGGGCGGGATTTAACTGCCTTCTTAGAAGACTCCGCAGATACTATTTCCAAGCGTAGCACCTTAGTTGCTACCTTTGGTTCTGAGCTTATTAAATTAACTGTTCTTCATGCTTATTTTAAGTACAGGGAATCCCTTTTTTGTGGCCAAAAGCTGCAGGTTTTCCCAGATGTGAGCAGGGCTACCCAGGCCCGGCGTAGGCAGTTTTTGCTGTTAAAATCATCTGTTTTGGCTATAGGTGCATGCTTCTACTTAAAATTTCCTTGTAGATGTATAGTTACTCTTGAGGGTCAGTCTTCTGTGTTTACGGATGTGTCCCAACTTAAATCCTTTTTGAATCAGAAAAAGGCAAAGGAAGTAGGCAGTGAGATTTCTGTCTCCCAATAGTGGAGTTTTGTATACTTCTGATTTCCTTATCATGTATTGTATAAATTGGTAGTATGCTCTTCCTTGATGTGGTTTCTTGTTATGTGGTATATACTTTTTCTTGAATATTGTAAACTGTGTGGGTGTTAACTTTATTCTTTATTGTTTGTTGTAATTCAGGAAATTTATAAATAAAAAATATAAAAAAAATAAAAAAATAAAAAAAAAAAAACATACGAGTCACTGTGCCACATGCAGTCCTTGCCCTTATGGAACAAAAAGCAAATTATTGGCTCACCAATTCCTGAATGTTGAAGTACCAGAGCATGTTATGTGAAAACCCACAGATACAACTAGAAGTGAGTCATGCCTTGAATCCAGCCACCTTGATACCCATCAGTGAAGAACTCCCAGAACATGACTGTATCGAAGTCATGGAAACTGTGTTCTCCAGTCGACCCGACTTGACAGATGTGCCCATAGACAATCCTGACCAGATTTATTATGTTGATGGGAGCAGTCTCATCCTTGATGGACGACGCTGTGCCGGATATGCAGTCGTCACGCAACACGAAGTAGTCGAATCATCAGCTCTAGCCTCAGGCACATCAGCCCAGAAAGCCGAATTGATAGCACTCACCAGAGCATTGTTATTAGGAGAAAAACTTGTGCTAAATGTATATACAGATTCCAAATATGCCTTCACTACCTTGCATGCCCATGGAGCTCTCTATAAAGAAAGAGGACTCATCACATCCGGAGGAAAATCAGTCAAGTATGGTCCCGAGATATTGATGTTACTTGATGCAGTTTGGGCCCCAACACGTGTAGCTGTCATGCATTGTAGAGGACATCAAGCAGGAAAAGGAGAAGTTGCTCGGGGAAATAGATTTGCAGATGCCTCAGCACGACAAGCAGCTATGACAGGACAGATTGCCCCACAAGCTATGCCAATGCAAGCAGCATTGTTTCCAGTACCTTTGAGTCTATGGACCCCACGATATACCACCAAAGAATTGGATTACTATTGTGACAGAGAAAATGGAGTACTGAGAGATGGATGGATTGAGCTGCCACCAGAAGAGGGCAGTCAACCTCCTGGACGAATAGTAATTCCTGAATTGTTAGGACCATCCTTTGTCAAAGCCTTCCACGAAGCCACCCACTATGGGAAGAGTGCTATGGAAAAAGCACTCAGACCACATTTCTACATCCCTCTGATGAAAACCATATCAGCCTCAGTAGCACGTCAATGTCTAACCTGTGCCAAAAATAATGCCAAGCAAGGCCTTATAACGGCACCCCGAGTTCAGTCAGGAGGTGTCACCCCCATGCACAACCTCCAAGTTGATTTTACCGAAATGCCAAAAGCCAATGGATACCATTACCTATTAGTATTAGTTTGTACTTTCTCTGGGTGGGTAGAAGCATTCCCAACCAGAACTGAGAAAGCCCGAGAAGTTACCAAAGTCTTAATGAGAGAGATTGTCCCCAGATTTGGAATCCCAGCAGTAATAGGGTCAGACAATGGACCCTCATTTGTCTCCCAAGTTACTCAACAGTTAGCAAAAGCTTTGCAGATACAGTGGAAACTCCACACTGCATACAGACCCCAGAGTTCAGGGAAAGTTGAGCGAATGAATCGTACCTTGAAAGCCCAAATGTCCAAGCTTTGTCAGGAGACACACTTGAAATGGCCCCAAGTGCTTTACTCAGAATACGCTCAGCTCCTGTAAAGTCAACAGGATTTTCCCCTTTTGAAGTTTTGTATGGTAAAGCCCCACCAATAGTGCAGGGAATCAAAGGAAGTTTAGCCCAGATTGGTTCAGAAGTAACCAGACAAGAACTCCTAGCTCTTAGTTTTGTTCTGCAGACTCTCCATACGTGGATCCAAGACCAGTTGCCTATCAACTTGACGGAACCCTTGCATCCCTATCAGCCTGGTACCTCGGTGTGGATCAAAGATTGGAAGAAGACACCGTTGGAACCCCATTGGAAGGGACCGTACACCGTCATCCTGTCTACCCCAACTGCAGTAAAGGTAGCCGAGATCGACGCCTGGATCCACCACAGCAGAGTCAAGCCCGCCGCTGATCCTGAACCCGAGCAGTGGACAGCAGAGCAGCATCTTGATGCACCCTTGCGAGTTACTCTGAGACGGCAACCAGCAGCTTAGACACTTCATCACAAGTGCTTTGCAGTAGCCAAGTCTTTCGAAGAGGATTGCTGTTTTCCATGCAGCAACAGTTTTGTTTCAACGAACCCAATTTGTGTGTGAGTTGACACACTACTTTGAGGCTACATTGACTAAGCCAGACTTCACAAGCCAACTGAAATTGCTAAAAAGTTGGTCAATGTGTACTGGACAACCTGAGGATCTTCAATCAACACTCAGCACCCGTTAAATTGCTTCATTAGCAAACGGGACGAAGAATAAAAGACCGTCGTGATCCAGATCAGCAAGCTGAGGATTCAGAAGAACTTCAATCAACATCAACATGTATCTTTGTTTTTGCTTTGCCTTGGTTGCCTTCTTTGGAGGTTTTGAACTGACTTATGCTTTACCTCCATGCACTGCTTGCATTACTTCTACTAGAACTGGACTGAAAGTAACTCAGACTTTGCTTTACCATTCTTACTATACCTGCAAGGGAACAGTAACTCGGTGTATCTATAACACCACTGAACTAAATGTTTGCACTCATGGCAAAATCAAAGCATGCTATAATCCGCATCAGAATCCATCCTATTACACGTTGGAAATAAGATGGAAGGATGCAGATGGACCTATATTAGCTGCTACACCACCACTTAAGGGCATTACTAAACCTGCTGTTTTGAATTTTGATGCATGTAATGCTATTAATAGAGATAGTCAGTCCACCTGTGGTACATGGGAAAAAGCGTATCGAAATGATCATAAGTATATGTGTCCAGAAGGTGCCACAAATTGGTGGAAGTGTACAGGTAAAACGGGATCAGGCTATAGTACTGCAACAGCAGCAGACTACTATTGCCCGTATTGGGGATGTGTTTTTTATGCTACCTGGAACACTGGTATAACTGATGAGAAAATAGATAAACGAATGGCTACTTTAACCAAGCCAACCACAAATGATAAATGTCAGAAAGATGCTTGCAACCCCTTACACTTACGTATACACAATCCCCATGCATGGAAACAAGGATACAAGTTTGGTTTACGTATTGCTGGAGGAGCAATAGATCCAGGGACCATTGTGTATATCAGATTGAATACTCAAGCCCACAAGTCATCTAAATATCATATTCATAATACTTTTTATGAAGCTATGCATGTAAATAAGTTTGAGATCCCTCACCCTTCACAGAATTTATTTCTAGAATTAGCCGGAGCAGTAGTATCTAGTCTGAAGATCTCAGATGCTATTTTTGTGGCGGAACACAAATGGGAGACCAATGGCCATGGGAAGCCCAAGAATTGAATTATTCTATGACTTACAACCAGACTGAATTACACAAGACTACCAGTGAATGGGTGTTAGCGCACTCAATCGTTGGACGTCTTTGTTATGCCAGAACTGGACCCCAGTTCACCCAGAAGGTAGGACAGCTGGTCTGTCTTAGCCAGAAGTACTATAATGCCACGACCAAAAAGACAGCATGGTGGTCAGGAATCAGACATCCTGAACCTCCTAACCCATTAGCCAGATTTCCTGAACTTGCTGGTTTATGGACTAACCTTGCCAAAGTCCAAGCCTGGCAAGCCCCGCCTGGCCTATATTGGATCTGTGGAAACCGAGCATATGCACAACTCCCGCCACACTGGGGAGGAGCATGTGTCTTAGGAACCATCAGACCTTCTTTCTTTCTTCCTGTTAAACACTGAACATGGAGAACAATTAGGATATCCTGTATACACTACCCACCGACATAAAAGAGCATTGAGACAGAAAAGAGAAGCCTTACAGATAGGCAAGTGGGAGAAGTGGCAAGGTGATGATTGGCCACCAGAAAGAATTATTGAGTATTATGGGCCTGCCACTTGGAATGATGATGGTATGTATGGTTATCGTACTCCAATTTATATGATTAATCGTATTATTCGCTTACAAGCAGTAGTTGAAATAATAACTAATGAAACTAGTCAGGCTCTTACACTCTTAGCTAGACAAAGTACTCAGATGCGCACTGCTATATACCAGAACCGCTTAGCACTTGATTATTTGTTAGCAGCTGAAGGAGGAGTATGTGGTAAGCTGAATTTAACTAATTGCTGTTTGAAAATAGATGATAAAGGTCAAGTAGTTGAAGAAATTGCTAAAGATATGCAAAGACATGCTTATGTGCCAGTACAGACTTGGCACGCATTGAAATTTCCTAACTGGTTTGCTAACCTTTTCTCTTGGCTGGGAGGATTTAAGACTTTCATTGTTTTAGTACTACTCCTTGTTGCTGTTATCTTTTTATTACCATGTTTAATCCCATGTTGTATGCGATCCATTCATAATGCTATTGATAGTACAGTAGAGCGGAAGACCGCAACTAAAATAATGGCTTTATACAAAGCTAGTCCTAGTCGAAATCCTTCAATCATGATGTGATTCTTCTAAAAGTGATTTAATTCTCACACCTTATTGAGTAATAGGGTGAGATTAATCAAAGGGGGGAATGTGGCAGGTGCAGGCCTGTGACCCACGGTGTCTGACATAAGCAGGCCAGCATGGCTAGCTTGACCTGTAAATGAGGCCTGTGGAGAGGCATATAGGATTGCACATCCCCCAATATGCTGCTATTGTAAGATAGAACTCAGTAGAAGTATTGAATTAGCTTAGGTAGGCAGAACTGCAGAACTGAAAGATGGAAAAATACAGAAAAGACATGTTTAAAAGTTACTGATAAGAAAAAGTACATCTGCAAAGAAATAATTAGGAGTGCTGACAGATGAGTTACAGAACCCTGCTCTTCTGCACGCACAAATTGGTTCTATGGCCTTGAGAGTGTGAAAGTAACAAGTTGATGAACTGGCCATTGTAATTGGGACTAGAAGGGGGGCATGCAGGTGTCATGCCCACAGAAGGGACATAATTGGATAAACTTATCAGTACCGGGACCAATGGAAGAGGTACGGGAGGTACGGGAGGTTACCGGGACCAATGAAATGTTTTTCTATACCTAGAATGGAACAAAAGTCTATAAAAGTTGTTGTAATGCTTGAAAACTTTGCTCAGCCATTTTGAAATTGACTGGTTCGAGACTTGTGCACAAATAAATGATTTGGACCTTCTGAACAGACTCCTGGTATCATTGGTTTGTCTGCGCTTTGCTGCTACAATACTATCCTGCTCTGAGGTTGTTTCTAGCTCTAGGAATGCATGTATTGAAACATTTCTATCATCAGAACACAAAAGAATAATGGAAGATTTATGCACTCATGAAAACTTCTTATTAAGCAATTTTAAAACAGTTTTCTCAAACTTTTACAGACTTTGCTTCTTTCTCTTAGATGGGGGTTGGGATCAGGGCCTAACTTACAGGCCTTTCATATTTGCAGGCTATTATAGGCCATACTTCAATACTGTAGGTCTATTTCATAGAGGATGCAATCACTTGCAAAAAATGTAAACGTTCCTCCAAACTACCGTCTTTTGTCCAAGGATAATTTGTCCAAGATGGTAGTTTGGAGGAACGTTTACATTTTTTGCAAAACATATAATAGGCCATAGCCTGCCACATTACAAACACTGATTCACAGTAACATAGTGAATATGGAATTGCACCTGTCAAACTGCTCCACTCTCTCATCTCCTTTCCCTATCACAGACATACATGTAAACAGCATAGATATAAATTCACTCAATCACACTCATACTAACATGCCCACACACACAGAGATATATACATCGAAGTATTCACACACACATAACAGCATGCACAGACACACATAAATGCACATATATTATATACAGTTGTGTCAATGCTGATTTCTTGGCAACCCTTTGAATAGTTGTGACACACAAACACACGCACAATCATTGTGCAGACATGGTGATAATTGCTTCAGAGTTATGCTCACTCCTGGTCCCTTATGTGCCCTCTCACCAAATACCTTATACTGTGTTCCCTACAGCCTAGGTGAATAACCACTCTTGGTGTCTTAGCTTAAGGGGGTCCATATCCCTGTCCCCTATGATGGACACTGTGGGCATCCCGTCAGATCCCGACATGGCCCCCTGCATCTCCAGATGCCACATTTGTACCCTATCACCTACAGTTTGAGACGCAGCACAAACTTTCTGCATATGTTTGCTTTCTGATTTGCATGCCCTGCCCTCTTGTACTTAGCCCTTGTGCTCTGTGCTATTTTCTGTTTTCACCCAAAGGCTGTTCAGAGGTGCATTAATAGTTGCTGTGATATTGTCAGTCCATCTTCTTGTTGGCTGTCTTTAATGTCTTCTGCCTTTAGTCTTTCCAAGCATAATTGATTTCTCCAGTGAGTCTCGTCAGCTTACGAGGTATAATGTATCCAAAATACAATAATTTCAATCAGTCATTTGGGCTTCAAGTGAAAGTTCCGGCTTAATTTGGTTTACAATCCATTTGTTTGTCTTCCTGGCTGTCCATGGTATTCGTAAGAGATGCTGTCAACACCACAATTCAATTGCATTGATTCTCCTCCTATCCTGCTTCTTTAAGATCTGGCTTTCACATTCATATAGTATCACATAAAAAGCATGCCCTGAACAATCCAAAACTTTGAGCATACTTTATGTATATATATATAGATTAAAGTATTTTATAATCTTCATGCATACATGACAACTCTGCCCATGATCCACCCAGAATGTGCCCGCTGCTATGCCTACTGGCAAAGTACCTTTGTGCCAAAGTGTGTATATTTATGCTGGTTGGTATTTTATAAGAGGTCATTTAAGCACATATGTGTTCAAATTACCTCCATTATGTCTAAGTGTTCATTCTTACCCTCCAATCTTTATTTTTCAGACTTCTGGCATTCACATACAGACAATTTAAAGTATGTTTTTATTCATATTTACAATCTGTGCAGCAGTTGAAATTTAGAATTATTTATATTTATCTGTTCTTTATTTAAATATGCCTGGTCTACTTCAGCTTTTATCATAAACTCTCTTTTGGGATATTCTAACTTTTGGATTTTGCCAGCTCTTGAAGATTCCTTACTCCAAACCATGTGCTCATGAGTGATTGCTGTTCTTCTACCAAGCTTGAGTTTTAGACTGCTTTCTCTTCTTTTTAAATTCAGTGCCAACAGCCTGATTCCCGCCCTGGTTGAGATGGAACCCATCCTTTCGGAATAGGCTCCCTCTTTCCGAGAATGTTATTCAGTTCCTAACAAATCTAAAATTCCTCTTTCCTGCACCATTATCTCATCCATGCACTCAGATTCCAGAACTTTTGTGCCTCTTTGTTGCTGCAAATGGAAAGAGGATCATTTCTGAGAGTACTACCATGGAGGTTCTGAGTTTCAATTATTTTACCTAGAAGCCTAAATTTGGCTTCCAGAACCTCAGGCAAGGACCTTTCAGAACTTTTGTGCCTCTTTGCTGCTGCAAATGGAAAGAGGATCATTTCTGAGAGTACTACCATGGAGATTCTGAGTTTCAATTATTTTACCTAAAAGTCTAAATTTTTCTTCCAGTAACACTGACAAGAATGCCTTACACCTTCTGCCACCATCCCCTTCTCTCCCTCTTTTTTTATTGGCTGTTTCACATCTGTGGTGACTTCTACTACAAGGAGTTCAGGAGGAGGTCAGTTAGGGAATAAGAGCTGCGTTCCCATCCCCATTATAAACAGAAGACAATGAAGAAAGGATTAATGAAGAGGAGGAAGGGAGGGGTAGGGATGGATCCTAAAATCTAGATGTTCTACAGCTGGAAGGTCTCAAGACTCTTCATCCTCCTCTGAATAATGCCATAACTGTCTCTACAGCAGGACAGTGACAGTGGCCAGCCAGAATCTCTGTAAATCTATTCTGCTTCTAGACAACACTTGACCCAGTTCTGTGTGACTTCAGGGTGCATCATTTTGTCTTGCAGTCCAGTGTTGCCCAACAAATGCAGACTGCCTGTGAGTGCTCTAGTTGATTGGAATTACCAGAAAGTGAGGCTGGCAGCTGTTCTTGGACTGATAACTGTGGTCTTGGCAGGCCCATCTGCTTGGTGACAGTGCCCCCTCCCCCTCCCTCTCCCTCCCCATCATCTCCCTCCCCATCCTCCCTCTCTCCTCCCTCTTTCCCCCTCCTACCTCCCTCCCCACCCTCTCTCTCTCCTCCTCCCTCCTTCCTCTCTCTCCTCTACCCCCTCCCTCCCTCCAAAATAGGATAAACTAGGTGGCCCCTTAGGGTGATAACGTCTGAGGGGCGACAAAGATCAGGGCATTCAAACCTAAATAATACATTCTGAAAACCAGGGAGGGGTGTAAAGCTTAAGGTCTGCTCAGCTAGTTTTTTGAAAATTTTTTTTAAATAATATGATTAAAATGGATGTGCCGTTTGGTGGGTATAGACAGTGATTCTTACCTCCCCCGGCAATATCCGACAAAAATAATTTGTAGTAAAAAGTTTTTTAGGGGGTGTGTTTGGTGATTTTGCTTATTTGATGCAAAATATAAAGACAGAACATGTAAATTCTAAAGAATGGCATATTCCAGTCACTAAATTGAAGATAAAGTTACTTTTTCTACCTTTGTTGTCTGGCCATTTTATTCTCTAATCATGTTGATGCCAGTCTCTGGTTTCTATTTTCCATGGTTTTCTCTTAGCTTGTTTTCTAGTCTCCAGTCCAACTACCACTTTTCTCCCCTCCTATCTTCTTCAGTTCTTTTCATCTTTGACAATGATTGTTTCCCATCAGCTTTATTAACAATCTAAATCCCTATTAATTCTGATTTCATACCCTCTTTTACCATCCAGTCTTCAATCTCCCTCTATTTACTCTTTCTACCTACTACTTTTCAACCATTAACAAAGCCCTCTTGTTCTCCATCTTCCACTTTTTCCCCAGCCTCTTATTCCAAATCTTCAACTAACTCTTCCTCTCTCGATGTCTGACATATCCCTATTCCCCCATTTCTAGCATCTTCCTTCTTATCTCCCTTCACCTCCCCTCATCTCTAGCATCTCCTCTCTCTCTAGCTCCCTATCCCCTAACCGCTTTTCTTTTGATTATAAAGGTGGCATATCAAATCAAATTAAAACCATAGACCATACACCACCCATGTCACACATCTCCTCTCTCTCTCCCTATCCCCTACACCCTCCAAGTCCACTATTTCCTCTGTCTCTTCATATCCTCTTACTCCTCCACCTGTGTTAGCATCTCCGTTCTTTCTCCCTATCCTCTTACATCCCATATGCCCAGCATCTCCTCTCTCTCCCTATCCCCATAGCCTATCTCCAGCATCTACCTTTGCTCTCCTACCCCATGTCCTGCATCTGCCCCCCTCTCCCTTACAATCCTAAATTCAAATGTCTTGCCTGATTCTCAGACTGCTCCAACTTCAGATGGATAAGAATCTTATCCTTAACCAAAATATCAATATTAGATTTAGAGTCCCGAATATCCTTATCCATAACAGAAATATTTTCACAAAGCTCTTTAAAAGAAGCATCATATGTTGAATTAACTTGAGAAACAGTTTGCATTAAGACATTAATTTCTTGGGAAGTCTTCTGGACTTATTATTTAATTTCACAAACATAGCCCAAATAGACTGTAAAGTTATCAGTTTGTTCAATGTAAACCGCACTGATGCAGAATAGCGCGGTATATAAGAGAATGTAAATAAATAAATAAATATCTTTGATGCACTCACAGATAGGGAAGGAGCCAAATTTTCAGAAGGCACAATGCCAAAGCCTCCACAGCTTGCACCATTTCAAGAGCCCCAACCTGCAATTCTGAACCGGGAGAGCTTCCACCTTCCTCCACCATCGACTATCCTGTTGTTCCAGGGGAAGAGGTAAAGCACTGTGATACATCAAGCACAGTGAGATTCACCTTACCGAACGCTGTCTCAGCAGATTGTTCATGCACAGCGGGCTAACACATGCACACCACAGGGTGAAGCCGCGGTGTAGAAGTTACCATACTCCCAGATGCTGTGAGCCCTCCACCAGCCTTACACACAGCGGGGGACTTGCTCGTGGCAGATAGTTCAACTTTGGAGGATTTAACTAGATGTGCATCCAGCAGTGATTGCTTCGGAGCTGGGGCAGTGACTACAACTTTAGATAGATTTGCTGGTGCCTTCCCTTTCTTTTTAGATAGCAAATTACTCAGGAAAAAGGACAAAGATAACAAAAATGAAGCAGCTGTGTTGGCAGTTGGCATTTTCTAGAAATGTGCCAACATCTTGGCTCCCCCTCCCCCCACCGTGGACTCTGGATGCAAAAATATATTAAACAGAAGTGGGGACAATGGTAATAGTGAACCCTGGGGAATTCCAGAAATAACATTCAGAGATGAAAAAGTCACCACAATCAGTATCCCATGCAAAAAGGAGGAGATCCAATCCAAACACAACACTCTAATCTCTAAGGACTCACATCCACCCAAAAAACAGGATGAACTTTTAAATGAAATACTGAAAGAACCTATAGCCCAAACCACAAATTTCAGAATATCACCATTGAATGACACCAGCACAGTTTCTATGTTGTGCCCTCACCTAAAACCTACTTGATTCAAGTCTAGGCCATTAATCTGCTCCATAAATGATGAGAACAGCATAGCTGTGATATTCACCAAGAAGGGGGTAATTCTCACAACTTACTAGCATTTTTAAAATAGGGGTCATTCTGTTTCAAACCTGTTGTCACCCAACCATCGGTCATCGATTCATTAACCAGCATAATACAAACTGCAAAAGATTATTTATCAAATATTTTTCATCTCTCTCCCTAGACAAATATAAACTATAACCTCTTATGTCGCGGGGGCAAGATGGCATCTGGTCGCTGGCTATAGCTCTCATCTTTTCAGCATGTTCTGGTCCCTGTTGGTTTTTTGACCCCCGATGGGGGTTGGGGTGAAGAAGCAGAAACTGAAGAATCAGTCCTCCTCTTCGGGTGTTCCTACCTCGGGCACCCAGAAGACGCTTGCTGAGTGCAGAGTGAGCTATGGAGTCTGGAGCAGCACTACAGTGCGGCCAGCAATACTATCTGTGTCGGCTGAGTGGGGCATCTTTGAGCCCCGATGAGAGAACTGCGCTTCCGCGACCCAGAGACACTTCCAGTCCAGCCTTGCTTTTGTCAGTCTCCTGTTTGAGAGAAGGATCCTGTAAGAGCCTTGGAGGGACTTCTGTGGCGGCGTCTTCTCCAATTGTTTGGGGAGTGGAACCATCATGCGCCGCTGCTTTGAAATGGTGCATGGCTGCTGAGGGAAGAAGTCCTTTCCTACTGGGCCCCAGTGGGCTGAAGAAACCAGCAGTTGTGGGAGGCAATAGCTTCGATGAACTCCTCTTTGTTAACCCTGTCAGGTACTTTTTACAATGAACTTTCCGTGATGAAAGAGTCTTTGTCAGGACTACCCCAGGAGAAAACTTCCACAAGCGGAGAAGTTGTTTATTTTGGAGGCAAGATTTGGGGAAATGCAGGATACCAAGTGTCAAGGATTCCTCTGTGCTGTCCCATAAGATGGAATATCTAGAGAATTTTTCTTGACGGTTTTCCAAAGTCTCCCTTGATGGCTTCTAAAGAGATGGCTAGAAAGTACCTTCAGGAGATCCTGAAGTTACATTTCGACAATTTGCCACCTATTGCCTGGGCGCAACATCTGTCCTTGGGGTCTGAGGCTGTGTCTACTGGAAGAGAACAAGCCCAGGGCCAGCAGGGTTCTTTTGACCTTACTGGATTTTTGGAAAATTCTCTAGATGTTGTGACTGAAAGGGCCCTTGTTTTGCCCTTGAAATGGATCGTAATAATGTTTTGAAGTTGTATTTCTGTCATATGCAGGAGCTGTTTTTGGGTGCCAGGATTCCAATTTTCCCTGATTTCTTGAGGGCTACCCAAATGCGGTGCAAGGACTTCTTGGTGTTAAAACCAAGAGACTTTGCCCTGGAAGCGACTTTGCTATTAAAATTTCCCTGTAGGTGTTGTGCTTTCCTGGATGGTAAAAGATTTCTGTTCTTTGATCGCAAACAACTCCTTAGTTTTCTTGTGGGCAGAGAGGGAGCTTCCGTTAGCTAAAATGTCTTTCCTTTAGATGGCTGTGCTGTTTCTTGATTCTGTTATTATTTCCTTTATTTTGTTTTCTTATTCTTGCCCCTCATATAGTGGTCTAAAATTATATGGATGATGGTTGTTTGAGGATCTATAAATTTTTCTTATTCTATTTCTTTATTTTCTGCATTCTCTTTTGGGGAATTATACTAATGTAAATTGCATAAATCTGAAATAAAATAAAACAAACAAGCCTCTCATGCCATGGTTCCCTATTCCTTTCCCTTTACTTCGCTTGCCTGTCAATATTGTAGCTCTTTTCCTTTTCCCGCCCTTTTAAAGCTTTTACTATGTAAACCACTTGATGTAAACTATATCAGTGGAGGAGTGGTCTAGTGGTTGGGGCAAGGTACTTCAGGCTGGAAGGTCGGGGGTTCAAATCCCACTAGAGGACAGCAACATTGGGCCGGAAGGACTGTGGTTTCTAGTCCCACAGGTGCTCCTTGTGGTCTTGGGCAAGCCACTTAACCCTCCATAGCCCATGTTCCCTGTAAAATAGTTATCTCCAAGTTATAATGCCCTGTTCAATGTAATTTCAGTTTGTTCAATGTAAACCACACTGATGCAGAATAGCACAGTATATAAGAGAATGTAAATAAAAATAAATATCCAACAAATGTAGCTCTCCCTTTTCCCTACCATACATGTTAAATCTGATAAAGACAAACATCAAAATTCATCCCACTGCTAACATGTTTCTTGCTTCTAGCAAATCCCAGTATCCTTGTTTCCTGCCCCGAGACATCAAATCTGAACTTAACGTCTTTACCTTTCCAACTTCTGACTGCTCAGTGTAATATTAACCCCACCATCGTGTTTCACTTTCACTCAATAAATTATTAACTATCAAAAACAGCTCTTTGGTATTATAACCTGCTGCTTGAATCAAGTTAGAAAAACACTTCTTTTCAGCTTTCACTTTCTCTAAGTAATATCTATTTGCTGCCATATGTCAGCTCTTTGTGCTTCCAAAATCAGCGAATCATGAGTTTTTATCCACTGTCTGTCTCATGATACATTTTCTTTTTCTCATCGACTAATTAAATCAAACTTTTGCGGCTCTTACCCCACACCAAGCATTGTGAAACAGAGAAACAGACAACATTACAGCAGATAGAGACCATACAGCCTATCCAATCTTCTCATTCATACATACTAACTGGAAATTTCTAAACTCTATAATCTTTTCTTTTCTCTAAGAGATCCTCTGTACTTATCCCATGCTTTCTTGAATTCAAATACAGTCCTGGTCTCCACCTCCACTGGGAGGCTGTTCCACGCACCCATCACCCTTTCTGTAAAGAAATATTTCTGCGAATTGCTCCTGATTCTATCCCGTTTCACCTTCATCTTATGCCCTCTCATTCCAGAGCTTCTTTTCAATTGAAAGAGGCCTGTATATGCAGGGCCGGCCTAAGGGTTTCTGCCGCCCCCCAACTGAACCATCCTCACCCCCATGCCAAGCTGTGCCACCACCCCTGCTGCCACCAATTTTATCATCAGGGGGCCAGCAGTGGCGTTTTAAAAGTGGCAGCTTTGTGCCCGTGGCAGGCCATGTACTTTGGCACACATGGCCTGCCACTTCTGCCTCCCCTCTGATGCAATTTCCTGTCAAGGGGGGGGGGGGTCAGAAGTACCAGGTCATGTGTGCAGAAGCACATGGCCTGCCGCAGGTGGCATGCAGTGCCACCCACTAAAGTCTGTCACCCTAAGCGGTCACCTAGCTTGTCTAGGGGATGGGCCGAGCCTGCATATACGCCACAAAGATATTTAAATGTCTCTGTCACCTCTCTCCTCTTCATTCTTTTTCCTGAAATATACATATTAAGATCTTTAAGTCTGTCCCCATATACTTTATGACAAAGACCATAGTCCATTTTAGGAGCCACTCTCTGTACTGACTCCATCCTCTTTATATCTTTTTGAAGGCGTAATCTCCAGAACTGTACACAGTACTCTAAAGCCATCTCACCAAAGACTTATATAGAAGAACTATCACCTCTTTTTTCCTGCAGCCGTTTCTCTCCCAATGCATTATGCATCCTTCCGGTTTTTGCTGTCATCTTTTCTCTATGTTTGGCCAACAAGATCACCAGTTAAGATCACCCCCAGGACCTGCTCTTCTTTCATAGACAGAAGTACTTCACCCTCTATATTGTACCACTCTCTTGGTTTCCTGCAGCTGAAATGCATGACCCTACATTTTTAACATTAAATCTTAGCTCACAAATTCTAGACCATGCTTCAATTTTTGCAAGATCTCTCCCTCTGTTGTCCACACCTTCCAGGCTATCCACCATATTGCAGATTTTG
This sequence comes from Ichthyophis bannanicus, assembly GCA_033557465.1. Taxonomy (NCBI): domain Eukaryota; kingdom Metazoa; phylum Chordata; class Amphibia; order Gymnophiona; family Ichthyophiidae; genus Ichthyophis; species Ichthyophis bannanicus. The sequence goes on from CM066039.1 coordinate 104,096,092, forward strand.
GTATCTTCCACAAAGAAGCAAACCTTATCCAACAACCCTTCTGCAATATCGCAGAAAACAAACAAAAAATAAGAATGGAAGTGAGGTGGATCTTGAATGATTTTCAGAAGACTGTGTACATGAGGAGCTAGCTAAACTAAAAACAGATAAAGCAATGGGGTTGGATAGAATCCATCCAAGGGTACTGAAGAAAATTAGAGAAGTTCTACTGACTGCTGTCTGACCTTTTCAATGTCTTATTAGATTTAAGAGTAATCTGGACGACTGAAGGAGAGCAGATGTGGAAGTAAGGAGGAGGTTAGGGACTCCAGGCCGGTTAGTCCTCTGTGGTGAATTAATTAATGGAAACACTGCTGAAAAAAACCAGGTAGCAGAGTTTCTGGAGTCAAATGGATTGCAGGATCTGAGGCAGCATGGTTTTAATAGAAGTAGATCTTGTTAAATGAATCTGATAAATTTCTTTGATGAGATGACCAGAGAGTTGGATCAAGGGAGAGCACTAGATGTGATGAACTTAGATTTCAGCAAAGCCTTTCACATGGTTCCATTTAGGCTGCTTATAAATACTCTGTGCCCTTGGGATAGGCTCCAAAGTGACTGACTGAGTAAGAAACTGTTTGAGTGGGTGGTAACAGAGGGTAGTGGTAAATGGAGTTCACGCTAAGGATGTTACCAATAGTGTGCAGCAGGGATCAGTCCTTGGTCCAGTTCTTTTTGACTGTCTGTCTATCTGGGGTAAAATAACACTCTGAAAATGTAACACAACAGGGTGAAATTTGGCATGTGAGAAAAATAGTATAAGGACATATTGGTGATGTTTACTAAGGTGCAGTAATCCTTTTAGTACCTGCCGCTTGACATTATTTATTATTATTTATTTATTACAATCTCTTATATACCGCGCTATTTGGCATCAGCGCGGTTTACATTATAACACAACGACCATAACAACATGCTGTTTGGTTTTACATCGAACAGGGGACCAAAAATGGTGATTTGTGCAGCCATGTGACAATGTTTGTGCTTTGACTGCTATTCATCATCTTATCCAACCCCCCTCCACTAACACACGAAATACAGCTATTCGGGGAAAATTGCTTGTGATAGCTGCATTTTGACCACATTAACTGTCACTGCGGTTCTATTTTTCCCGTGTTAGTGCTGCAATGACAGTTAACGCTCTTTGGTAAATATTCCCCATTGAATTTGAAAATAAGCCAAATCAGCCTGGGGGTTCCAGAGAAATAAGCCCTCCCACAACTAGCCTGACGTATTTCTGTGGGAGAAGGAGTTCCAGCTTCTGTTGTATAGAAACTTACATACAGTGAAACATAGCAATTAAAGATCTGTCCCCCTCAAACTCTCTCCCTGGTTTCTACTCTCCCAACCCCCAAAACTGCTCCCTCTCCATAATTGCCCTACCAACCTTCACACAGCTCCAATCCCCCAAAAATACTCACTTGCCCAATTGCCCTTCCTACCTGCCAAATGCTGCTGGCATGACAGATATATCCTCCCAGAACTGTCTCATCAACCTGCAAACTTCTCCATCCTCAAAACCTACACTCCCTGAAATGTCCTGCCACTGCCCCACCACCCTACCAACTGCCCCACTCCCAAAAACTAATCATGCAAATGCATCACCCTCCTATAAATTGCCCCATCCCCAAAAATTCCACACTGCAACTGCACCACTTACCCACACATTGCCCCACCTCTAAAAAACACTCCCTCCCAACTGCAAATGGAACCAATCTTCAGAGCCTTGTACAGGTCTTCAGAGCCTTGCACAGTTGAGGCATTCCTAACAGGGGCTCTGCATTCCAAACAAAGGTAAGAGTGTGTGGCTTTTTAATTACTAGCTCTCTGCCTGAGAGCTCTTAAAAGGGTTTTGTTACATTTTTAAGACAAAGTTACATTCTTTTTAGTGCTATAGTTCAAAAGGGGAAATAGTTTCTTTAGTAGTATAGGTTTAAAACTCTGAAACTACTGACACCTCATCAGATATTAATTCCTTCCCCCTACCCCCCCCCCCCAACTCCCGCCCACCCCATGTGAGCAGTCTTGCTTTACAGGGCACCTCCCCAATTAGCTACACACAGGGACTTGGAACAGCACATTTAGAACACACTTAAAATAAGTTAACTGCTTTTTCTCTGAAGGGACAGCTGGGAAAGTGGCTGGTACTTTTTTAGGTCTGCTTTTTCTCTGAAGGGACAGCTGGGAAAGTGGCTGGTACTTTTTTAGGTCTCTCTCTCCTTTGCTTCAACAGATAACTAAGCTCCACCAACTGAACAATGGCCGGGAAAAATCATATTACCAAAGCTATTGTCCCTGTTACAGCTTCTGCCTCTATCCAGACAGTGATTCCAATGCCAGTTGAAGGATCGGTTCCATGTGCAGGATGTCTGCATACTGAAGCTCTCAGGAAACAAGTGGAGGAGCTCAGAGAAGAGGTGGCGAGGCTGAGGAGCATTCAAGACAGTGAGAAGTACATTGATGAGATGCTTTTTGAAACATCCAAGCTCTCCAGAAGAGGAGAAAATGAGAGCCTACAAAATGATGAAAATTGGACATGAGTCTCCAGGATCTGAAGAATCACCAATCCAATTCCTCCAGCCCTTGAATTGAAGAACCATTATTCAGCCCTGGAAGTGGAGGAGGGGAAAGCATCCCTTGAAAGGGAAGAACCAGAGCTCAAGCACCCCAAAGTTGCAGAATCAGTGACCACAAGGAAGTGAAGGGTAGTGGTGGTTGGTAACTCTCTTCTGAGGGGTACTGAGGCGTCTATCTGCTGACCAGACTTGATGTCCAGAGTGGTATGCTGTCTGCCAGGTGCCAAAATCTGAGATGTTTCAGAGAGTTTGCCGGGACTCATCAAGTCCACTATTACCTAATATTGCTCATCCATGTCGGCACAAATAATACTGCCAGGAATCCCTCTGAGCGTATCAAAAGTGACTTCATGGCTCTGGGACAGAGGGTAAAACAGATAGGGGCACAGATGGTGCTCTCTTCAATCCTCCCTGTTGAGGGTAAACACCAAGGCAGAGAAGGATTTTCAGAAAGCCTTTGACATGGTCCTTCATGAGAGACTTCTGTCGAAATTAAAAAGTCATAGGATAGGAGGCAGTGTACTATTGTGGATCAGGAAATGGTTAAAAGATAGAAAGCATAGGGTAGGGCTAAATGGACAATTTTCCCAATGGAGAAAGGTGAAGAGTGGAGTACCCTAGGGATCTGTGCTGGGTCTGCTGATTTTTAAGATATTTGTAAATGATCTGGAAATGGGAATAACAAATTTGCAGATGATACAAAACTATTCGAAGTTGTTAAAACCCATGAGGATTATGGAAAATTGAAAGAGGACCTAGATAAATGGGAAGACTGGGCATCCAAATGGCAGATGTGGACAAATGCAAAGTTATGCACCTAGGAAAGAACAACCCAAACAATGGTTACACGATGCTAGGTTCCACATTGGGAACCACCACTCAGGAAAAAGATTTAGGCGCCATCGTGGATAACATATTAAAACCCTCCATCCAGTGTACAGCGGCAGCCAAGAGAGCAAATAGAATGCTTGGTATCATAAGGAAAGGAATGAAGAATAAAACAAAGGATATTATAATGCATCTCTATCGTTCCATGGTTCCTTGAATATTGTGTGCAATTCTGGTCTCTGTATCTTAAAAAAGTTATAGCTTTATTAGAAAAGGTACAGAGAAGAGCCACCAATATGGTAAAGGGATGGAAAGATACTTCTATGAAGAGAGGCTAAAAAGGTTAGGGCTCTTCAACCTGTAAAAGAGACAGCTGAGGGGAGATATGATAGAGGTCTATAAATTAATGATTGGAGTGAAACGGTTTAACATAGACAGATTTTTTATGCCATCAAAATATAGAAAGACTAGGGGACATGCAATGAAGCTACAGGGTAACCTATTTAAGATTAATAAGAGAAAATATTTCTTCACTTAATGTGTCATCAAACTCTGGAATTTGTTACTGGAGGATGTTGTAAAAGCTGTTAGTGTAGCTGGGTTTAAGAAAGGTTTGGACAAGTTCCTGAAGGAAAGGTCTATAAACCATTAGGGGACCTGGGATATCCACTGCTTGACCCATTGTGGAACCTGTGTCCTTTGGGGAAACTGATAGGCACTTGTGACCTAGATTGGCTATTGTTGAAAAGAGGATACTGGGCTTGATGGACTTTGGTCTGACCCAGTATGGCATATCTTATGTTGTTATGTTCTTAGGCACGCATTCTGCAGATAAATGCATGGCTGCATAGATTGTGTCATCGAGAGCATTTTGGTTTCCTGGACCATGGAATGCTGTGCCAAGGGTTGCAGAGCAGAGGTGCATACATCTGTCCAAGAAGACTGGCTAACCTACTAAAGAGGGCTTTAAACTAGATTCATTGGGGATGGGTGAAGAAAGCCCTCAGGTAAGTTAAAGCCCCCAGATAAGTGAAACATTAAATACCTTTAAGGAAATGGGTAAAAGGGGCAACATATGGAAAGCAGTGTGTATAAATGCCTGTAGCATAGGAAATAAGATCCCAGATGTTGAGGCTTTAATGGGAGAGGATAACTTGGATTTAGTGCCAGTAACAGAGACATGGCTCACGGACAACCATGACTGGGATGTAACTATACCAGGTTATACTTTATTCAGAAAGGACAGGGTAGGAAGAAGGGGAGGAGGAGTGGCACTATATGCAAAAAATATTATTAAAGCTATGGAAATACAGGGTCTGAAAGGGAGAGAGGAGGCACTGTGTGTTAAACTAGAAAGAGGGAAAGAGAAATATATTTGCATTGGAGTTACATACAGATATATACAGACTAGGGGACATGCAATGAAGCTACAGGGTAAACTATTTAAGACTAATAAAAGAAAATATGTTTTCACTCAACATGTAATCAAGCTCTGGAATTTGTTACCGGAGGATGTAGTAAAGGCTGTTAGTGTAGCTAGGTTTAAAAAAGGTTTGGACAAGTTCCTGGAGGAAAGGTCCATAAACCATTATTAAGAAGGTACCCAGGATATCAATGCTTGACCCAATACAAGCATTGTGGAACCTGTGTCTTTTGGGGAAACTGCTAGGTATGTATGACCTAGATTGGCCACTGTTAGAAAAAGGATACTGGGCTTGATGGACCTTGGTCTGACCCAGTATGGCATATATTATGTTCTTATGTTCTTAGAGCCCCCTCACAGGGAGTAGAAGTGGACAAAGATTTAATAGAAGACACACAATATTGCCATGAAAGGAGAAGTGCTACTGATAGGTGATTTCAATATGGCAGATGTGGATTGGCACATCCCTGCTGCGGTGTCATCTAGAAGTAAGGAGATCCTGTATTCTTTACAGGGAGAACTATGGTAACAGAATCCACACGTGATGAGGCCATACTGGACTTAGTGCTTAACAATGGTGAAAGTGTTTCTGATGTTACAGTGAGACTTCATCACGCATCTAGTGATCACCAGATGGTACGGTTCAGTATTAGGACTAGGGCTGATAAAGTTCATTCAAAAGCGAAGGTCTTAGACTTTAGAAGAACTAACTTTGCCAAGATGGGACAATACCTCCGGGAGTCATTAGCGGGATGGGAAAAGCTGGGGGATGTAGAAAAGCAATGGGCAAAACTGAAAGTGAATATTTTAAGGCAACAAACCTTTTTGTTACAAAGGTAAATAAATGTAAAAGGAAAAGGAGGCCACTATGGTTCTCAAAAAAAGTAACTGAAAAGGTGAAGAAAAAGAGGGTGGCCTTCATAACATACAGAAAGAGGAAGACAGGCATCTATATTTGGAAAAGAGAGGCTAGCAAAGTAGTCAAGAAAGAAAAGATACAAAAAGAAGAAGAAATAGCCAATGCAATAAAATGGGGGGATAAGACATTTTTCAGATATGATATTGAGAGGAGGAAGGGCAATAGTGGTATTGTCAGACTCAAGGGTGAAGGGGAGGATTATGTAGAAGCTGATGAGGATAAAAGCAGAATTGCTTAAAACATATTTCTGTTCTGTGTTCACAGATGAAGGGGCCCAGAGGAGGACCTCAAAAAACACTCACAAAGAGGAAGAGAAGTGAAGGGAATCTTGAATGATTTTCAGAAGACTGCATTTGTGATGAACTAGCCAAACTAAAAGTAGACAAAGCGATGGGACCAGATGGGATATATCCAAGAATACTAGAGGAATTGGGGACGTTCTAGCAGCTCCACTGACTGAACATTTCAATGCTTCTTTGGAGTTGGGGGGGGGGGGGATCCCAGAGGACTGGAGAAAGGCACATGTGGTCCCTTTACACAAAAGCGGAAGTAAGAATAAGGCTGAAAACTACAGGCCAGTTAGTCTAATCTCTGTGGTGAGCAAATACTCGGAAACACTGCTAAAAGAGAGAACATTGAGGTTTCTGGAGTCCAATGTATTGCGGGATCCATGGCAGTATGGGTTTACCAGAGGCAGGTCTTGTCATATAAATCTGATTGACTGGGTGACCAGGGAGTTGGACCGAGGGAGTGGTCTACTTAGATTTCAATAAAGCCTTTGACACCGTTCCGCACAGGTGACTTATAAGCAAACTGATCACCCTAGGGATGGACCCTAAAGTGACTGACTGGGTTAAAAACTGGTTGAGTGGGAGGCGACAAAGGGTAAAGGAGAAGGAGGTTACCAGTGTGTGCCGCAGGGATCTGTCCTTGGTCCAATTCTTTTTAACATCTTTGTGATATTGCGGAAGGGCTGTCGGGTAAGGTTTGCCTCATTGCGGATGATACCAAAATCAGCAATAGAGTAGACACCCAGGAAGGAGTAGATAACTTGAAGAGGGATCTAGCTAAGCTTGAAGAATGAACAAGAATTTGGCAGATGAGATTTAATGCTAAAAAATTCAGGGTCATGCAACTGGGCTGCAAAAATCCAAGGAAGTGGTACAGTGTAGGGGTCAAAGTACTTAGAGTGGGAACTGGGTGTGAATTTTTCTGAGGATCTTAAAGTGACTAAACATGTAGAAAATGTGACGGCGAAAGCCAGAAGGGTGCTTAGGTGCATAGGGAAAGGAATGGCTAGCAGAAAAAAGGAAATGCTAGTGCCTCTGTATAAGTCTTTGGTGGGACCTCATTTGGAGTATTGTGTGCAATTTATTTATTTATTTGCTTTTATATACCGCACTCTTTGAAATCAGTGTGGTTTACATATAACGGAAAACAGTAAAACAGTTTACATTGAACTAGAAACAAGTAACAGTAAACCACTTCTTCAAAAGGATATAAATAGGATGGAGTTGCTGCAGAGGGAGGCTACTAAAATGGTTAGTGGCCTTTGTCATAAAGCATATGAGGACAGACTTAAAGACCTTAATATGTATATGTTAAAGGAAACGTGGCCTGTCCCATAGTCTTACCATGCCATAATAACTTTTACCTCCCTCACGATATCTCACACCTCGCAAGAGAGCAACACATCAAAAAATGCAGATTCAAACATTTCTGCATTTCTGCATCCTTATATGCATAAAAATGTTATCTGTAAACCGCACTGATTTTAAAGAGCGCGGTATATAAAAGCAATAAAATAAATAAAAATAAATAAATAAATTTCGAACAACAATCCTTCCTAAAACAGGCATGCCCTCAATTAATTATGGATACTACATATTTCAACACACTAATCCACAACTGGAACACTACAATATCCACTGCTGCCATATTAACTATGACACCCCAGAACAGGAACAGTTGCTCAACACCCACCCACAAACATGCTCCTTGATATTCTAAGGACATAAAGGATCTCAAACAAAAACTCCGACAGTTGGAAAGGAAAAGGAGGAACTTGAAGAACCCTGCACTAAAGGAGCAATATTTAAATAGACAGTCGGAATACACAAATCTAATACATAGATGCAAACATGAATATCAGATTAACATTATTATGAAATCACTCAACTGCCCCAGGGAGCTTTTCATGATTGCAAATGCACTAAAGAAAGAACCTAATGAAGAATTGCAAAAAACAACAAGCATCTATCCACAAGCCATAGCAAATTATGTTCGAAACAAGTATATCACATGCATCCTGGATAAAAAAAACACTACAAAACAATGCAAGTCTGGCCATGCCTGCACAGAATGAAAAACTCAACCAAATTATCACAAACATAAACACCACTACTTCCCCAATGGAACCTGCCCAGTATCATAGATAATGATAACTAGAATCAAACTCTCTCCAATACTTCAATAAATGGTACACTTGTCACTTCTCCAGAAATACTTACCCCCAGCACTCAAGAAAGCCTCAATCAAACCCATCCTAAAAAAACATCCGTTGAAAGAACACTGCCCAGCTCCTACCGACCTACAGACCTATCTCCAGCTTACCCTTCATCACTAAGATCATTAAGAAAGTAGTTGAACAACTACTTCATGACCACATCAATAACCATGCTCCACTGGATCCCCAACAGTATGGTTTCTGCCTGTTCCACTTCTGTGGAACACTTCCCACCAACCTTTTTGACACTCTCATTAGGGGGATTGAAAAAGCAGGGCAAGGCTTAATAATGTTTTCCATCGATATCATCATGGCATTAGATTACATCAACCACCAAAAACCCTTCTCCAGGCTACAAGAAATTGGACTGTAGAACACAACCTTGGCATGGTTTAAATCCTTCCTAGCCGACTGTCAACAGCAGTAAAAGTAGGTATCCAGACTTCACTCCCATTCGAATAACCACAAGGGCTACTACAAGGATCTGCATTGTCTGCTGTACTTTTTTTTAGTTTTTATTTATGCAGTTTTTATTTTTACACAAGATACATGCTTGTTACAGAAAATAATACAATTTAAAAGGAAACAAAACAAAAGAATAAGTGGATAACTTCCCTATAACACTCATTCGTGAAGAACTGAGATTCACTAGCCCACGAAATAGAGGGCAAGACAAAATCAAAGGAACAGTTAAAGGACACAAAAACTAGTGCAGAAATTTACTAGTCACAGACCTAAATCCCCCCTCCCCTCCACAATAGAGGAGGTAGGTGGAGTAGCCCAAACTGCTACAATAGAGTCACATCTTTATTAGCAACAAACGGAAATAAGTGTGCCGGCTCAAAAAAGGTATAACTAACACCCTGATATTTGATTAAGCATCTACATGGATAGCGCAGAAAAAATAGCCCACCCAACTGCAGAACCCAGGGCCACAGCAAGAGAAACTGCCACCTACATTTCTGAGTAGCTATAGAAACATTCGGAAACATCCTTATTATCCCCCCCATAAAGGGCTCATTCCTAGCCTTAAAGTACAATTTCAAAAGCAAATCTCGATCAGGCTCTAGAACCAAAGTCAGAAGCAGAGTAGCCCTTGGGATAAAACCCAGATCTGTAGTCTCTAGGAACCCAGTCAAATCCAAGGAGTCCATTGGAGGTGAATGTGCAGGTGAGGAAACTCCATGGTCCGTGCGCTTGGCAGTTGGCAAAGAAAAAATCCTAGCCAGAGAAGGGACTGATTCCAACGGAAGTTTCAAGATTGAAGTAACATAAGAATTGAACAAATCCTTTGGCGAAACAGCAGGAACCCGAGGAAAGTTCAACAAGCGCAAATTTCTCTTCCGGACAGAATTCTCTAACATTTCAATCTTTCCATGGATAGCAGTTAAATCTTTAGAAGCAGTACCTGAAAAAGTTACTGCGCCCTCCACCTTAACTTCCAACTGGGTCACCTTAGAAGATAAACTGGCCACCTCCTGCTTCTGATGAACAGCAGATTGAATCATGGAGGCTAGGGCACTTTGGAGGGCACCAAACTGGGATGAAAAGGAATGCTCCAAAGCCTTTAGTCCTTCCCAAAGAGAATCTAAGGTAACAGCAGTTGGACGGAGAAGAATAGACTTAACAGGGCTTACCTCCACAATGCCGGTAGAAATGAAAGGAGATACATCGGGCCTGGCATCAGGTTCCACAGACAGATGTCCTCTAAGTGCAGCTGAGTTCTCCACCGAACCAGCTAGCCCCGCAGCCATGACTGCCTCCGCTGCGGAGCTGCCGTCATTGCTGGTGTGCCGGCCACGAATCTCCCAACACCGCAAGATTCTGTCTCTGCTGTTCTGATGCCTAGCCCAGCAGGCTGAGCTGGAGGAGTCCGTGTTTCCAGACTAAGTGTGACCTGGAGCTCAGAGGGGCACAGCAAGCCTCCTTCCGCTCCTGATGCCCCCAATGAGCCAATCCCCGGAGAATACTCCACACCAGTGGGCCTCACAAAGGCTTCGAGAGGACCCTTAGCTGCTACAGCTGCTGTCTTGGGTAAGACCCAGCTTTTGGCCTTCCACTTGCATGGCATTTCAAGGAGAAGAAACAAATAGGAAATATATCGCAGAGACAGCCAGCAGCGAGCTAACGCGTGTTGGCCATCTCTACCCGATGCTTTATTATTTAATAAACACATTCAACCATTCAACAATATAATGATTTACTCCCTCTTCTCTACAAAACATCCAGACTACACACCATAATATCATGCTTCCACAATATCACCCAATACCTGGCAACCAGTATCAGTAAATTACAACAAATTGGAAGCTCTCCACATTACACGTGATCCCACCTTCATCCCTCTTACAAAACTAAGGCTCATTGACAGAGATGGATAGCAAAACTGAGATCAAATATCTGGGCAACACAATAGATCATAACCTGTACATGCTCTCCCACATAAAATGTACCACCAATTCAGTGTACCATAAGCTATGAACTCTACAAAATTTGTGCCCACTACTGAACCCAAATGATTTTAGATCAGTATGCCAAGCCATAATTACACCACATCTTGACTATTGCAATATCCTATACCAAGGACTCCTTAAGCAATCTCTTTACCCACTACAGCTAGTCCAGAACACTGCCGCTAGGATCATCACAGGATCATCTAAATACGACTAAATTACACCCGTATTAAAGTCCCAGCACTGGCTCCCAATTTCACAAAGAATCTTTTACAAGATAATTACCACCATTTTCAAACTATTGCAGAACCAACTCCCAACTGACCTACGAAACATAATAACCAAGGTTCCAGATAAAAGATCACGATAATGCACCACACAGAACCTCCTCCACATCCCAGCTATCAAAACTAATTGCACTCAACAAACATGCAACAAAGCCCTTACCCTATTTGCATCTAGGGAGGAGTGGCCTAGTGGTTGGGGCAAGGTACTACAGGCCGGAAGGTCAGTGGTTCAAATCCCACTAGAGGACAGCAACCTTGGGCCGGAAGGACTGGGGTTTCTAGTCCCACAGGTGCTCCTTGTGGTCTTGGGCAAGCCACTTAACCCTCCATTGCCCATGTTCCCTGTAAGTATTAGTCTATGTGTCTCATATCCCCTCATGTTAAATGTATCCCCCAACCAGGGCCGGCCCGTCCGTTGAGCAAGAATGTTTTTTGCACAGGGCCCCGCGTTTCAGGGGGCCCCGCACAAAAAACATTCTTCAGCATCCCAAGTTTTAAAAAAAAACAACAAACCGGCTGCTTCTGCCGCGGCAGCATCAAGAGCTCTGCCGCGGGGCCCCCCCCCCTGCCCGGCAGAGCCTCCCTGCATCATCAGCTTTCTTCAAGTCCCAAAACGCGGGCTTCTTTCAGAGCCGCGAGAGTTTCCTTTCTCGCGGCTCTGTTAATCCCGCCGGGGCTGATGGGATTTCCCATTACCCTCGGCGGGATTAACAGAGCCGCGAGAAAGGAAACTCTCACGGCTCTGAAAGAAGCCCGCGTTTTGGGACTTGAAGAAAGCTGATGATGCAGGGAGGCTCTGCCGGGCAGGGGGGGGGGCCCCGCGGCAGAGCTCTTGATGCTGCCGCGGCAGAAGCAGCCGGTTTGGTTTTTTTCTTTTGTTTTAATTTGGGATGATAGGGGGAAGGGGCTTTAGGACTGGTAATGGGATATGGGAGGGGGGAGGCTAAACTGGAAGTTGGCTGATGGGGGGGGTGGTTAGGACTGGTAATGGGCCATGGGGGGGGGTTAGGACTGGTAATGGGCCCTGGGGGGGGGGGGATAGGACTGGTAATGGTCGGGTGGGGGATAGGATAAGAATGGAAGTGGGCTGATGGGGGGGGGGGTGGTTAGGACTGGTAATGGGCCATGGGGGGGGGTTAGGACTGGTAATGGGCCATTGGGGGGGGAGGCTAAGACTGGAAGTGGCCTGATGGGGGGGGGGGGGGGGGTTAGGACTGGTAATGGGCTATGGGGGGGGGCAAAGTGGGCTGATGGGGGGGGTTAGGACTGGTAATGGGCTATGGGGAGGGGGCTAAGGCTGGAAGTGGGCTGGTGGTGGTGGTGGTGGGGGGTTAGGACTGGAAATGGGCTTATGGGGGGTTAGGACTAGAAATGGGCTGATGGGGGGGTTAGGACTGGTAATGGGCTATGGGGGGGCTAGGACTGGAAATGGGCTGATGGGGGGGCTAGGACTTGAAATAGGGTGATGGGGGGGTTAGGACTGGTAATGGGCTATGGGGGGGGCTAAGACTGGAAATAGGCTGATGGGGGGGCTAGGACTGGAAATAGGGTGATGGGGGGGGTTAGGACTGGTAATGGGCTATGGGGGGGCTAAGACTGGAAATGGGCTGATGGGGGGGTAGGACTGGTAATTGGCTATGGGGGGGTCTAAGACTGGAAATAGGATGATGGGGGGCTAGGACTGGAAATAGGGTGATGGGGGGTTAGGACGTAATGGGCTGATGGGGGGTTAGGACTAGTAATGGGCTATGAGGAGGCTAGGACTGGAAATGGGCTGAGTGGAAGGAGGGCTTGAACTGCAAATAGCTGATGGGGACGGGGGCTTGGAATGGAAATGGGTTGTGAGGGGGAGGGAGCTAGGACTGGAAATGGGTGAGTGGGGGGGGGCTAGGACAGGAAATGGGCTGATGGAGGGGCTAGAATAGGACTGGAAATTGGCTGTTGGGGGGGGTGCTAAGATTGGAAATGGGCTGTGGTGGGGGTTTGGATTGAAATGGACTCATGAAGGGGCTAGAACTGGAAGTAGGCTCATGGGGGGCTTGGATTGGAATTGGGCTGAGTGGAGGGGAGCAAGGATTTGACATGGGCTGATGGTGGGGCTAGGAAAGGACTAGAAATGGGCACATGGGGGGCTGGGATTGGAAATGAGCTGATGGAGGGACTCGGATGGGACTGCAAATAGATGGGGGAGCTAGGACTGGAAATGGGCTTATGGGGGGCTAGGACTGGAAATGGGCTGATGCGGGGACTAGAAGGGAGTGGATGCTGGGTGGGACTGGAACTAGAATGGAGCTGATGTTGGAGGAGGATTAGAATGGGATGGAGTTGGGAGAGTGAAATGGAGAGGGAAAAAATATTTTGTGTGGGAGGGAAGACAAATCTACAATTGTCCGGATATTGGGAGAGTAAGTGGGGATTGAGGATGGAGGGGTAAAATTTGAGTGGATGAAATAGGAATGAGGAAAGAGCAAAAGGAGAAAGATTAGTATGTTAAAGCAGATGTAGAGAGAGAATGGAAAAAAACTAGAAGAGAGAAGAAAAGACAAATGGACAGCAGACGATGAAGAGTTAGCGGAAGACACGAAGAAACCAGAAGAAAGTGGCTGGAGCAATAGCAGCTGAAAAAAAATGCACAAAAGGTAGAAAAATATCTCTTTATTTTGAATTTATTAATTGGAATACGTCAGCTCTGGGAAATGTGCATCATTAACGTCTGCGCTTTGTTTAGTACAAGAGCAAATTAATGTATAGTTTTATTTCTACAGTGTTGTACATTCCAAGTTTGGCTTTTGGGATTCCCAGTTTAATTATTGTCTTCCTGTTTCTAAATTGTGATTCCTTGTTTGGTGATGGTCTATGTTCTGCATGTGTAACTGAGCTGAGGTATTCTGTTTATGTAATTCCTATTTGACATTGCCACTTGTTCTCTTTCCCACCTAGTGCTTGTATTGTTGTTCTCTGAAATGTATTGGTTTAATATTTGCAGCGTGTCCTTTTGATAGTTAGGGTATGGTGCTTTATGAGTCCTGGTAGTGCTGTTAGGATACGGCGGGTTTGCTATGGGTTCTAAATGGGCAGTGTTTGTGGTAGTTCCTAATGTGTCTGGCGGTTGGCACTGGATTATAGTAATGTAGAAGTCTTTTAGTCTTTCTTTATTCATACACTCATTAAAAGGCTTGTTTACTAAAAGTTAGTGTATGGTAACATTACGCAAATATTTATGCAAATGAGGCCCCTTATGCAAATGAGGCCCCGCACCGAGTCTCCGCACATGGCCCCGCACCCCCCTTGGGCCGCCCCTGCCCCCAACCGCTTTGACCCGGTGAAAAGCGGGATATAAATGCAGCTAAATAAATAAATAAATCTGGAACTCACTCCCTGAATAGCTACGTTCATCCATCACTGCTCCTCAGCTATGAAAATACCTAAAAACACACCTATTCTGGGAATACTTTGGATCATACAGTGGGGGATAACCCACCCACTACAGTCTACCCACTAAATGCTGTACCCCCTTACTTCTTCTCTATCCTCCTCCAGCAATCCAAGTTCATCCCCCCCCCGTTCCACCTTTTCTTGTTTATAATAAAATAGTTATGATGTAATAGTTCCAGTCCTCAGTTAAATGTAAACCGCTTTGATTGTATGATAAAGTGGTAAATAAATATGTTTAAATAAATAAATAAATGATAAAGATGTTTAAATACCTCTGTGGCATAAATGCACAAGAGGAGAGCCTCTTTCAATTGAAAGCAAGCAAACTTTGCTACAAGAGGACATAGGATGCGGGTGAAAGGGGATAGACTCAGGAGTAATATGCAGAAATATTTCTTTATGGAAAGAGTGGTAGATGCATGGAATAGTCTCCCAGTGGAGGTGGTAGAGGACAGTATCTGAATTCAAGAAAGCATGGAACAAACACAGAAGATATTTAAACACATGCTGTCCATTCTATGTTATTATTTAAACCCTTAGGCTCCAACGTGTCAAATATATAGATCAAGCGTTGCTCCTGTAATATTAATACTTGATCAAGAGTCTTACCCGCCCGTCCCTGTTGTACCTGAACCAAACATAGACATCTAAGCTGTTCGAAAATGTGATTTTTACATAAACAATGTGTCACCAGGGGAGCCTCAAGCACCTTACAGTGTAGATGACTACGATGTTCCCTTTATTTTTCATTGTAGCGTTATACCGGTTCTTTAATGTTACAGTGGGTATTTTGATCTAGTCCCTGTAGGTAGTTTTTGTTTTATTGCAGTGATTGACTTGAGGAATTAATCGTATCATGGAGTGGTATCTCTTTAAGATAGGCGGTAGCTTGTCTGGATTGGTCTCCCCCCGGCCCTTTAAAAATGGAGGCCGGAGGGTCCATCTGACATGCGTGGTGTTTTTTGGCAGAACCGTTTGAAATCTCCCTGTCATCGGGAGTGTAGCAAGATTGCAGGGTGAGAAAGCGCGGGCAGCATCATAGGTGAGATTTTATACCTTATAATTTTCTAGGTGGTTTTAAAGTAGGAGATAGGGGTGAAAAGGATTGGTTCATTTTGGTTTCGTATTCTGTTTATTTGTAGATTGACTACGATCCCCTGAGGAAACAATATCGTGAAACGTCTCAGTGGTACCGGGGATTGACGTTGGGATCTGGAAAAGTAATATGAAAAAACAGACCCTTGTCACGGGGGGAAGTTTTTGTCACAGATATTTTATTTTAATGCTGAGTTTGATAATTTGCAAAAGTGCACTCTTCTAATGAAATATATCGCTGTGGAATAGGGTTCTGTTTTAATTTCATTGAGGTCATTGATGTGATCACACAATCAGCCTTATTACGACGTGAGTCTATGAGGCTTTGCCATTGCCGAACTGAGACCTCAATGGAAGTCATAATTAGATATATTATTTTTTGAGGACTTTTGTTTGAATATTCCAATCCAGAACACTGTGCTAGTGAACGAAAAAAATATTTTTTGTAACTATTGAGTGATCGTTCAAACAACAAGGGCCATTGATTTTGGTGTCTTTTTCCTAGCAGAGTCAGTTGTTACTCTGGGCAGTCTCTTTAGAGTAGTATTTTCTGACTCTAATTGAGAAGCCTTATCTTGCCAGTCTTTACCAAAGAGGTTTTCCCCTGTGCAAGGTATGTTGCCCAACTTATCTTGAACCCACTGTTCAAGATCTGAGGCCTGAAGCCATGCAATTCAATGTGCACCAATGCATATTGCTGAGGCTCTATTTGTGCATTCAAAAGCATCAAAGGTAGCCCTTTTGACAAACTCTGAGACATTTTGGCTATACTTAACTAGGGCAAGATAATCTGCCCTTTTGTCATCTGGGAGGAGAGGGGCAAAGGTCTCGAGATCCCTGGAGACCTCTTTCAGGAACATTCCCATGTAGACGATATAGGCGTCAATCCAAGCCGAGAGCATAGATGCTTGGAAGCAATGACCCCCAAAGGTGTCGAGAGTTCTCGATTCTCTACCTGGAGGATTAGAGGAGTGAGTCTTCAAGCTTTTGATTTGGCGCATCATCAATACAACCATCATGATCGAGATTTCAACTTTGAGGTGAGACTGTGAGAGACATCTCCTACATCTGAACATAAGGTCATGAAGGATGCGGTGCACCAGTAAGGTAGCTGCCTCTTTAGGTGCTGTTGGGTTTTGGAGGATCACTAATTCCTCTGCCTTTGGCTCCTTCTCTGATGTTACCATGATAGAGAAACCCTTGGCTAGGTATCAAATGAATTCCTAGAAGGACATGTCTTCCGGAGGTGACATGCATTGTTGTTGAGGCGGGGAAGGATCAGATGATAGGTCACAGGGCCCCTGAGACTTGAGTGATTCCCCATACAAAATTGGGGACTTGGAATCAGAGGACTCGAAGTATCAATGTGCTCAGTGTTTGCTGGAAGCTAGACGCCGGTACCGATGCTCCGAGGTATTGGCCTCGGTGAGCCGCTTGGGTTTAGCACCAGTATTGGTAAGCGTTTCAAGGGAGGGCTTGGGTGGGAGTAATATCGATGCCATCTGTAGCAGCCCTGATGCTGTGCCTGGAACCCATGTTGATGTCCGTACTGTAACTGGTATCAACAGGGTGGTTCCTGTAGCCAAGGGTTTTATCAGTACTGAGCCTACAAGGATGGCTACCAAGCTTCACTCGATAGCCAGTATGTGCTGGTCTATCAGGCTGCCAATGCTTGGGTGTCGGTCACAGGTATTTGTGCTACTGTCCCAGAGAATGGAACCAGTAGCTCTCCGGAGGTTGAGGCCTGGGGTCCCTCAATGGCTTTGGAGGACAGGGTCTCCCGCCGGGACTGTTAAGCAGGCCGATCCGCCTTCAAGGCAACACCCAAGGGGTCTTGATGCTTTGAAGAGACCTTCCCCTAGAGATATTGTCAGACTTTGATGCGGCCTTGTGCTTGGACTTCGAAGATACCTGAGATCCATGGAAGGATGATAAGGCTCTCGACGAAGTGGATGCCATCGATACTATGTCCAAAGCGAAGAGTACTCCAAATTTAGAAACCTGGTTTTGTAGGCTTCTCCATGTCATTTTCTTTTTTTTTTTTTTTATTTCAACAACTTTCATTGAAAGATATATATAGGAAATACAAGAAATAAGATACAATCCAATATATACCATAAGGTCACAAGTTTTAAACACCCAGCCCACAAATGGAGTGTGTCAATTACATAGAATAATCTATAAATCCAGAGTTGAGAGAGAACAGAAAATACTACAATCCCACATTAAACTAAGCACAAGCCAACAGAATAGATCAAGTCAAATTATTGAGAAAAGTGTCTAATTGAGAAGAATCAAAAAAGATATAAGATTTCCCCAGATGAGTGACGACACATTTACATGGATATTTAAGAATATAGGAGGCTCCCAAAGCTATTACACGGGAGCGAAGTTGAAGAAAAGCCTTCCTTTTCAGTTGTGTAGCTCGGCAGACATCGGGGAAAACCTGTATCTGATGACCAAAAAATTTCTCTTGTCGATATTTAAAATAAGACCTTAAGACCACCTCCTTATCCCTTTCCAAAGAGAAGGTTACTAAAAGAGTAGCTCGAGTAGAAATTTCTTCAACAGAAGACTCTAAATACATTGATAAATCCATACTCTGCTCTGATAAATGGTCTAAATTCCCGCGAACTACATCACCTGTCTCGAGATCACCAACCGGATGTTCCCTAACACCAGTAGGCAAGTAATAAATTTTAGATAAAACTAAAGCATCCGGCTCTTGAATTTTCAATACATCTTTCAAATATTTAACAAGTAAAATGGTAGGAGAAAGGTAGTGAGTGCGGGGGAAGTTCAAAAATCGGAGATTCTTCCCCCGTAAGGCATTCTCAAATATTTCATCACGATGGTGCAATTGCAGGGAGTCTTGCACCTGAGATGTCAAGACTCCTTGAATTGATGTTAACTGGCCATCAATTTTAGCCTTATGGGCTTCAAGAATTCCTAATCTATCCCGATGATCTATTAAGGATTTTACTGTCTCCTGTGAAAAAGCAGAGATTTTAACCAAAGACGATTTTAACGTAAGTTCAGTCCTAGACACTATACGCCAGATATCTTGCAATGATACATCTTTAGGAGGTTGGAGGTCTTCGGTAGGCAAAGAAGAGAAATCAATTGGACTAGGAGCAGCAATGCCATCAGACCGAATCCTCAAGAAAGACTCTGAAAGTACAGGAGAGGATAATGATGACTTGCTCTCCACAGCAGTTCGAAACAATTCACCGTTCAACGATCGAGGCTGCGTGCTGGGCGGGGATACAACCCTACGCGGATCTGGAGACCCATTCAGTGAAGTCGAACTAGCTGAAGCCAAAGAATCCGGGGACAACTGTGTTGCAGAAGACGATATGGCAATAAGGTGAATATCCATAGGGCCAACAACTTTAGCTGACTTACCGGACGACATAGTAGGTTGAAGCAGTTTTTTCTTCCGCTTCCCCATAAACAAAACAAACAAATAAACTTCACCAGACGGCTCCGAAGTGCTCCAAAGGGGCTACAAAGGGGCGTGGTCTGCCCCTTAGGACACGCCCCTTCGGAGCACGCACCCTCGGGCACGCTCCCGCGGTGGGGCTATAACTTATAGCCCGCTCTGCTCACGTGCTCCCAAGTGCTCACCGGAACAGAGCAGCCGTTCCTCTCAGCTCAGGAAATGAAATGCAGGTAAAAGTCACACACAAGGTTCAGCGAGGAAGGGCCCGATCTTATAGCCCGCTCTGCTCACGTGCTCCCAAGTGCTCACCGGAACAGAGCAGCCGTTCCTCTCAGCTCAGGAAATGAAATGCAGGTAAAAGTCACACACAAGGTTCAGCGAGGAAGGGCCCGATCTTATAGCCCGCTCTGCTCACGTGCTCCCAAGTGCTCACCGGAACAGAGCAGCCGTTCCTCTCAGCTCAGGAAATGAAATGCAGGTAAAAGTCACACACAAGGTTCAGCGAGGAAGGGCCCGATCTTATAGCCCGCTCTGCTCACGTGCTCCCAAGTGCTCACCGGAACAGAGCAGCCGTTCCTCTCAGCTCAGGAAATGAAATGCAGGTAAAAGTCACACACAAGGTTCAGCGAGGAAGGGCCCGATCTTATAGCCCGCTCTGCTCACGTGCTCCCAAGTGCTCACCGGAACAGAGCAGCCGTTCCTCTCAGCTCAGGAAATGAAATGCAGGTAAAAGTCACACACCTTCTCCATGTCATTTTCTGACAGAGGGGACAGTCTTTTGGCTGGTGGCCGAGGCATTTTAGACACCAATCATGTGTGTCAGTTGCCGAGATGGTGCTGACACAATTGGAACATTATTTAATGTGAAGGGTATGGTAGGCCTAAGGCCTAAAAAGGGTGTCAATGCCCAAGAGGTTTTTTTTTAAAAAGAAGATAAAGAAAGAAGTAAAAGAAAAGAATAAGGGAACCAGCAATGTTTTCAACGGTGCTGGTGCATTCCTGGGAATATGAGAAAAAGCAGCAGTAGTAAGTCTGCCAAAAGTGCAAGGACCTCCAGTAGCGTTTATGGGAACATAAGTATAAGCAATTTTACCACATAACAAAAACCATCCTAAGGGAAGATACATTTCTGAGTAAGCATAAGATACCTTTGTAATAGACTTGCATGATAATACAGTGTTAGACAAATTAAAAACCCTTTAGCTGCATTTACAAAAATAAAGCAATCTGAGACAACCTGTAAGGAAAAAGGGATTCTAGAAACATAGAAACATGATGACAGAAAAAGACCACATGGCCTATCTAGTCTGTCCTTCCATAACAACAACTACAACAGTCCACTTGTTACCTTTAGAGATCCTCTGTGTTGGTCCCATGCTTTTTTGAATTCAGTTACTGTCCTCATCTCTACCACCTCCACTGGGAGACTATTCCATAGATCCACTACTCTTTCCGTAAAGAAATATTTCCGCACATCACTCCTGAATCTATCTCCCTTCACCCTCATCCCATGTTTCCTCGTAGCAGAACTTGCTTTCAATTGAAAGAGGCTCTCCCCCTGAACATTTATGCCACGGAGGTGAACATTTATGCCATTGTTATAATAGGCTGAGGAAGGATGTGTAACACCAATAAAGTAGAATAAGGTAGACAGCGTCAGCTTTGGCTGTTTGCAGTTCAGATTATGCATTACAGTAAACTTCTGCATTTCACACAGAGTAGTAGGTACAGCAATAAGAAATGTTGATAAAAAAAACCTCCAGGCTGCGATGAGCTGCGTACACAAAAGTCCGAAGTATTCAAAGCAGTCCCGGCAAGTAATGTTACTACATTTATAGTTCCTGAGGCCAACAAGGAAAGGCCCCACACGAATGCCAGAACAAACGTCAGCATAGGCAGGTGCATATTGACCATGGAGCTAGTGTTCCACTACACTTTTGTTCTGTAACAGTATCTGAAGATGACTCCTCAAGCTTCTGCCGTGCGTAGACTAGCCGGCTTCCGGTATGCGGCTAGTGCAGGGCTTTGTCGTCTGCCGATTCCCTGGTTCTACGCAGTGTGAGGCGTAAGGGATCCTGAGAATGTTCGTGCGCTGTCCACTTATCATTCAAGTCAGGAGCAGCTTTCTTGAGATGAGTATAATGAATCCACGGGGTAACCTCTGTGACCTTGACTGTGGTTGGTGTGGCCAGGAGTACTGTGTAGGGCACAGTGGTTCACGTTTCCATTCCTTAATCCACACACGATCTCCCGGCTGGTGGGGCTGGAGTGGCTCTGACAAAGAGATAGGCAGTCGCTCTTGTATCCACCTGTTCAAAGACTGAAAAACAGATCCCAATGCCAGTAGGTGTTGTCTCGTAAGTTCATTACCTATCTGCTCTAGGTCTCCCTTAAGGCCCTGAACAATGGGCAGTGGTCGACCATACAGTACTTCATAAGGGGATATTCCCAGGGTCCGAGTCGGAGAGGCCCGGACACGGAGAAGGGCTATGGGCAAGGCCTGATCCCACTTAAGATAAGCTTCCTGACAGAGTTTAGACAACTGGAGCTTCAGGGTTCGGTTCATCCTTTCCCCTTTTCCCGAACTCTGTGGGCAGTAAGCAGTATGAAGTTTCCAGGTGATCTGGAGGGCCTTAGAAAGATCCTGAAGGCACTTAGTAACAAACACAGGGCCATTATCTGACCCTATAGTAAGAGGTAGGCCAAATCTGGGAATAATCTCTTTCAGCAGGGCCCTGGTAACCTCTCGGTCTGTCTCTGTTCTACAGGGGTAGGCCTCAACCCATCCTGAAAATGTACATACTATCACCAGCAGATATCGATAACCCCTTACTCGGGGTAACTCAGTGAAATCAACTACAATATTCTCCATAGGGGCAGCACCAACCGCCTGTATGGAAACTGGGGGTAGAGGCCCTTGGCGGGGGTTATTCCTGGCACATTGGAGACAGCGACATGCTGCAGCTGCCGTCAAGGCAGACAGATGTGGGACATAAAAATAAGACTGTAGAATAATGGTTTGCATGGAGGTCTTGCCTAAGTTGGTGGTCTCATGAAATTGCCAGACAGAAGCAGGTGCTAGGGTCTCAGGGATAACATATCGGGGTGGATCTCCCAGTAACCGCAACCACCCAGCAGTGGTAAGAGTAGCCCCTTCCTGAGTGAAGAAAGAGATCATGGAGTGTAATGAATGCATACTTAGAATCAGTGAAAATGTTTGCCCTCAGACCTGCAGCTAACTAGAGGGCTCAAGTAAGGGAAATGAGTTCAGAGTTCTGGGCAGAAGTCCCAAGGGGTAAGGGCTCAGCCTCCACAACAACCCCAAGAGTGACCACAGCACATCCAGCCCTCCGCTGTCTATCTTCGGTAAAGTACTGCCACCCCCTCGCCACTGGATCCAGCTGTTTGGACAGATAAGCCACCGGTCGTTGCCAGGAGCCTAGGCTCTGAGTGAGGACACCAACTGCCATCCCCCTTTCTTCATGGACGTACAGATGGAATGTTTTTTTCACATCGGGCAGTCCTAGGCTTGGTGCTGATAGCCAAGTCATCTTCATATCCTGAAAGGCCTTCTTTTTGTCCGGACCCCAGTCGAAAGGTTCTCACTCTCCCTCTGTTGTACTGCATACAGGGGCTTTGCCAACACTGCATAGTTGGGTATCCAGATTTGACAAACACTGGCAGCCCCTAAGAAGCCTCTTAACTGCCTGAGATTTTGTGGCTCAGGAATAGAACAAACAGCTTCCCTCTGCTCAGAGCCCAGTCTTCGAAGGCCTTGGGCAACATGGAATCCCAAGTACTTGACTTCAGTCTGGCACAACTGGGTTTTACTTCGAGACACCCGATAGCCAGACATCCAAAGTAAGTGCAGAAGTTCTAACGTGGCAGCAAGACATTCTTCTGGGGAAACAGCGGCGATGAGTAGATTGTCCACGTATTGTAACAATACACGTTGAGTAGGGAATGACTGGAACTGATGCAAATCTTGACTAAGTGCATCCCCAAACAGTGTGGGGGAGTTCTTGAATCCTTGGGGTAATCATGTCCATGTCAATTGTCCCTAACTGCCAGTAATAGGGTCTTCCCATTCAAATGTAAACAGTGGCTGACTAGGAGTGGCCAATCTCAAGCAGAAGAAGGCATCCTTTAAGTCCAAAACAGTAAAACAGGTTGCTTGTGCAGGAATCAAGCTCAGTAAATTGTAAGGGTTTGGCACAACCGGATAAATGGTAACAACAGCTTCATTGACCCTCCGTAGGTCCTGTACAGGTTGGTAATCATTAGTACCTGGTTTTTGAACTGGCAGCAAAGGAGTATTCCAGGGTGATTCGCATGGTTTCAGGAGTTCAAACTTGAGTAATCGCTGAAGATGTTTATGAATGCCCTCAACAGCTCATCGGGGCAGGGAATATTGCCTGCCACAAATGGGACATTTGGGGGGGGGGTCCCTTTTCAGTGGCCCATTTCTCTGCAATAGGCACATTGATCTCGTTCCAATGGTCCTTGCTCCAATGATCCTCGCCAGGTTCCTCTACCCCGGCCTCGGCTTCTCGGTTCCCACATTGATTTTCCTTGTCCTTTCTCAACTAGCGCCGCTGCTAACATATCTGCTTTCTTTTTCATCTTTCGTTCACACTCAGGCTTCATCTCCTGATCTCTGTTCACAAATACTTTCATAGCAACTTCCATCAGCTGGGTTATATTCATTCCAGCAAAACCCTCAAGCTTCTGAAGTTTCCTTCGAATGTCCCCCTGTGGCTGCCCCACGAACGCTGTATTCACCATCCACTGGTTTTCAGGTACTTCGGGGTCAAATGGAGTATAAACACGGAAAGATTCACAGAGTCTTTCATAAAACTGGCCAGGGCTCTCATCAGGGGTTTGCAGGACCTCAGATATTTTCCCTACATTCATCGCTTTCTGGCCTCCCTTTTTAAGGCCTTCAAGGAGAGCCCGATGATAGCGATTCAGGGCAAGGTGGCCTGCATCACTGTTTGCAGCCCAGTTCAGTTCTAGGTCAGGAAAGTCTCTCAGGGTTGATTGCTGGGGATCCTGTTCACCTGGAGGGTTCTCTTCAACCATTTCATGACTGACCTAGTCACCTGGTATCTCTCTTCGGTACTGAGTAAGGTTAAAAGGAGCTGATGGCAGTCTGCCCAAGTTGGACGATGGGGTTTGATAGCTTGAGGTTTATCAGTATATGAAGGATAATGAGTTCTTCTAGTTCAACAAGTCGGTGGTAGAAAAAGGTACATACACAAAGGTCCGAAGGCCCTCGATGAGCTCTCCTTGGGCATTAAAGGCAGCTGGTCCTCGGGACTCTCGGAGGGGTAGGTGGAGATTAACTTCTGGAGACTGTTTGCTAGCACATATTGTGCGGTGGTCTCTCCTGAGGTCGTAATGCTCCAGTACTGGGGGAGGATTACTAAATGGAGACTGACCTCCTTCAGATCTGGGACTCAGGGAACTTTCTGAAGTGCTGGGCAGGTCACTTGCCGCAGTGCTCTTTTGACTATCAGAGAAAGCAGTTTCTGTCAAGAGGGGTGGGGGAGAAGTTGTATCCGTTCTAGCCGGAGTCCCTGCTGAGCCTGGTAATTGAGGTGGAGTCATAGGAATCTGCCTGAGAACATACCGGGGAGGGAATTCTTCTGTCTCTAGCTCTTGTACTAAAACTGGTTGTTTTTTGTTTTTACTTCAGGCTGCATTTTCCTGTGAACTACAGGACAGAAATATGTGACAGTGTTCCTCTAGGTGCACTCTGCTAACTAGATTATAATCAAAAATTTAAAACTCTGACACTCATTCTGAGTCAGTTGGTCCATTAGATGATAAAGGGGTTAAAGGAGCACTAAGAGGCGACAAGGTGATAGCGGAGAGACTGAATGAATTCTTTGCTTCAGTCTTTACTGAGGAAGATGTAGGGATGTTACCCATGACTGAAGTGGTATTTAAAGGTGCGGAAGAATTGAAGGAAATATCGGTACATCGGGAAGATGTATTACAACTATTAGATAAACTGAAGAGTAGCAAATCACCTGGGCCGGATGGTATACATCCAAGGGTGTTGAAAGAACTGAAATATGAGATAGCAGACCTGCTATTAGTAATCTGTGAACTATCATTAAAATCATCTCTAATACCTGAAGATTGGAGGATCGCCAATGTAACACCAATTTTTAAAAAGGGTTCGAGGGGTGATCCGGGAAACTACAGACTGGTGAGCCTGACATCAGTACCGGGAAAAATGGTAGAAACCATCATAAAGAATAAAATTACTCAGCATGTAGATAGTCACAACCTAATGGGAGACAGCCAACATGGCTTTAGACAAGGAAGATCTTGTCTTACTAATCTGTTATGTTTTTTTGAAGGAGTGAATAAACAGGTGGACAAAGGTGAGTCGGTTGATATTGTGTATCTGGACTTTCAGAAAGCCTTTGACAAGGTCCCTCATCAGAGACTTTTGGCAAAACTAAATAGTCATGGGATAGGAGGCAGTGTACTATTGTGGATCAGGAACTGGTTAAAAGATAGAAAGCAGAGGATAGGGCTAAATGGCCAATTTTCCCAATGGAGAAAGGTGAATAGTGGTGTACCCCAGGGATCTGTGCTGGGTCCGCTGCTTTTTGACATATTCATAAATGACCTGGAAAGTGGAATAACGAGTGAGGTTATCAAATTTGCAGATGACACAAAACTATTTAAAGTTGTTAAAACCCAAGAGGATTGTGGAAAATTGCAAGAGGATCTTGATAAATTGGAAGACTAGGCATCAAAATGGCAGATGAAATTTAATGTGGACAAGTGCAAGGTTATGCACCTAGGGAAGAACAACCCAAACTATGGTTACACGATGCAAGGTTCCACATTAGGAACCACCACCCAGGAAAAAGATTTAGGCGTCATTGTGGATACCATGTTAAAACCCTCGGCCCAGTGTGCAGCAGCGGCCAAGAGAGCAAATAGAATGCTAGGAACTTTATCTCCCTAGCATGTCCTGATGTGACACTGACCCAGTTGATACCGGGGTAATTGAAATCACCCATTATTATTACTGCGCTGTAACTTTTGTTAGCTTCCTTGATTTCTTTGAGCATTTCATCATCCATTTGGTCACCCCCACTGCCATTGCCTTCCCCCTTTTATATGGAATTTCAATCCATATAGATTCTACAGCAGATTTTGTTTCCTGCAAAACTTTAATCCTTTCTGAGTCAATGCCCTCTCTAGGTTTCTATTTATGTTGTGCCTTCATGGCAGTTTTCATAAGTTTTGGAGTGGGTTTATTTTTCATTGTAGCGTTATACCGGTTCTTTAATGTTACAGTGGGTATTTTGATCTAGCCCCTGTAGGTAGTTTGAGTTTTATTGCAGTGA
Organism: Ichthyophis bannanicus; assembly: GCA_033557465.1. Taxonomy (NCBI): domain Eukaryota; kingdom Metazoa; phylum Chordata; class Amphibia; order Gymnophiona; family Ichthyophiidae; genus Ichthyophis; species Ichthyophis bannanicus. The sequence continues at coordinate 104,122,471 of CM066039.1, forward strand.
TTGACTTGAGGAATTAATCGTATCATGGAGTGGTATCTCTTTAAGATAGGCGGTAGCTTGTCTGGATTGGTCTCCCCCCGGCCCTTTAAAAATGGAGGCCGGAGGGTCCATCTGACATGCGTGGCGTTTTTTGGCAGAACCGTTTGAAATCTCCCTGTCATCAGGAGTGTAGCAAGATTGCAGGGTGAGAAAGCGCGGGCAGCATCATAGGTGAGATTTTATACCTTATAATTTTCTAGGTGGTTTTAAAGTAGGAGATAGGGGTGAAAAGGATTGGTTCATTGTGGTTTCGTATTCTGTTTATTTGTAGATTGACTACGATCCCCTGAGGAAACAATATCGTGAAACGTCTCAGTGGTACCGGGGATTGACGTTGGGATCTGGAAAAGTAATATGAAAAAACAGACCCTTGTCACTGGGGCAAGTTTTTGTCACAGATATTTTATTTTAATGATGAGTTTGATAATTTGCAAAAGTGCACTCTTCTAGTGAAATATATCGCTGTGGAATAGGGTTCTGTTTTAATTTCATTGAGGTCATTGATGTGATCACGCAATCAGCCTTATTATGACGTGAGTCTATGAGGCTTTGTCATTGCCGAACTGAGACCTCAGTGGAAGTCATAATTAGATATATTATTTTTTGAGGACTTTCGTTTGAATATTCCAATCCAGAACACTGTGCTAGTGAACGAAAAAATATTTTTTGTAACTAAGGAAAAAGACACCTGCAAAGAAGTCTTTCTACAATAACAAGAATAAATTGTTCTCTTCTTACCTTCCTGTTGGGTCAGGCCCCACAGAAGAGGCAGCAGTTGCCAAAGCAACAAAAGAAGCCACAGGTGGCTTAATCTCAACCAGCTCTGCAGCCACAGTCTGTGCGTGGTTTTTGACTCTTCCCTAGAGAACATTGCCACCCTGCCTCTGGAGGAACCCCGTCACCTCCACATAGCAGGCAGACTGTTTCACTACGCCCACAGATGGCACCTCATCACCTCAGAGCAGTGGACACTCACCATAGTCCAGGAAGGGAATAGACTTCATCTACAAACTCTGCCCCCCTCCACGGGAGAATATCAAACGCAACTCCCACTCACTGCACAAGGTGTCCTGTCTCAGGATGCTATAGAAGATGTCCTAACATTCCAATGGGGGATGGGCTTCTGCTCTCCGTACTTTCTCATTCCAAAGAAAACCAGAGGGTACAGGCCCATTCTGGACCTCAGAAACCTCAACAAGTTTCTAGTCCACGAAAAGTTCAAGATGATCTCTCTCGGGACTCTTCTTCTCTACTTCCAGAGTCAAGACTGGCTCTGTTCTCTAGATCTAAAAGAAGCGTACACACATCCATTGAGGACATAGGAAATATCTACACTTCACCTTTCAAGGAAAACATTATCAATACAGAGTCCTTCCCTTTGGACTCACCTCTGCCCATGAGTCTTCACAAACAGGCTCATTCCATCCTGGATGTACAGAGGGGATCGCAATTCTGATCCCGTGGTACACGTCTAGCCCTGCGGAAGCAGAATCGCAAACAGCCCTGAACTTGGAGGCCGGGACTGCGATTCAGCCCAGCCTGCATGTACAGGGAAAGCCTGACTAACTCAGGGCTTTTCAATGGAGCTGCGGCGCCATGGCGTCCGGTTGCCATGGCACCACGGCTACATTGTAAAGCCGCGATCCCAGCTGCTGGCTGAACAAAGGCTTTTCCCATAGCTCGACCCACAATCGGGCCTCCTAAGGCCAGGGTCGGCCTGCGGGGAATGTCCTAGGGCCCCCCTGAACCATTCGCGCCCCAGGTCTGCAGAAAAAAGACGTCCAGGGAAGATATTCCACGTCGGTGGTGGAATAGTTTCTCCGCACAAGTCGCCGACCCTGTAGTCCAGGACTGGCAACTGCCCACCTCCCGCCCTAACTCTGCCCCCAATCCACACCTTCCCCGCCCCCATCTAGCCTCCCTGTACAACCAGTGGGAAGGTTAGACACCGGCGGGGAGGACACAAATAGTGGGGAGGGACGTCCATCCCTGCTATTCGTGGGACAGAATTGGGCCCAAAGTGCATGGCGGTCATAGCTGCTTATCTAAGATCTCTGGGGATATTAGTCTTCCCTTACTTAGAAAACAGACTAATAAAAGCAGACTCTTCCCAAGAGGTACTGCTTTCTTTACATCGTACCATCACAGTGCTACAACACTTGGGATTTGTGATAAACCTCCCCAAATCCCAGCTCACTTCAACTCGAAAACTAAAGTTCATTGGAGCCCTACTAGACACCCAACAGTCTAGGGCATTTCTGCCCCAGCTTTGTTGTACCCATCTAGTCGAACTAGTGTCCCAGGTGCTCCTACAAGACCATCTGACAGCCCTAGAGATGCTGAAGTTCCTGGGGCACATGCCCTTTACAGTACATGTCGTTCCATATGCCTGACTACATATGCGGATAGCCCAGTGGACTCTAGCAAGCCAGTGGAAGAAGGCCAAGTCACTGTTCATCTAATGACATCCCTTTAATGGTGCTGCTCTCCATAAAATCTGCTCTTAGGGTTACCTTTTCATATGCCTCCACTGCACTCTGATGACGGATGCCTCCAAACTGGGTTGGGGAGCCCAACTGGGCAACCTGACTACACAGGGGCTCTGGACAATACAAGAGTCACAACTCCAGATCAATCTCCTGGAACTTCGTGCTATCTCGAATACCCTCTGGGTGTTTCAAAACCACCTCAGAGCACAACAAGTCCTAGTCAGGACGGACAATCAGGTTGCAATGTTCTATGTGAACAAACAGGGAGGAACAGGCTCTTGGACTGTCTGCGAGGAGGCTTTACACCTGTGGTCCTTTGCCGTTGCTCATCAAATACATCTCCAAGCCGTGTTCCTCCTAAGGGAGTCCAATGTCTTGGCAGAGAGACTGAATCACATCCTTCCCCATGAATGGTCTCTCCATCTGGACACAACATCCTATTTCTTCTAGACCTGGGGAACTCCAAACATAGATCTGTTCGTGACTCCACAAAATGCCAAGCTTCCTCGCTTCTGCACAAGAACTCCGAAATCCTCCAACCAACAGGCGGATGCCCAACCTACACTGGGGTCAGGGTCTGCTTTATGCTTTCCCTCCTATACCCCTCATTCCCAAGATGCTTTTCAAGTTTCAGTCCGACAAGGGCTCCATGATTCTCATAGCCCCTCACTGACTGCGGCAACCGTGGTTTCCACTGCTACTACGTCTGACTCAGACTCATTCTCTATGCTTGGGATATTTTTTTTATTTTTTTATTTATTTACCAGGTTTTATATACCGTTTTATCATTTCAATCAAAGCGGTATGTGCCAAATCTCCTGTACCAGGATGACGGCTCACTACTACATCCTGATCCACAGTCTCTCTGCCTCACAGCTTGGCTGCTGAGAGCATAGCTTTATAAGGCCTTGACCTTACTTAAGAGGTTAAGGAGATCATTTTGGCTTCCAGAAAGCCCTCCACCAGACATTCATATGCTTTTATGTGGCTTAGATTCTCTATCTGGTGTTCCCAGAAAGATCTCAATCCCTTTTCAATGGAATCACTTCTCCAATATCTCCTCCACCTGTTCTCGACAGGTCTAAAGACAAACTCAGTGAGAGTCCATCTCAGTGCCATTGCAGCCTCTCAGACACAATTGCTACTAGCACATTTCATAAGAGGTCTCCTACTATCCAAACCACCCATTCAGCCACCTCTGGTAGCTTGGACCTCAATGTCGTTCTAGCACAGCTTCTCAAGCTACCCTTTGAGCCATTAGCTACGACCTTACTTAAGTTCCTCTCTTGGAAGGTAATCTTCCTAATTGCCCTCACTTCAGCTAGATGCATTAGTGTGCTTCAGGCTTTGGTGGCAGATCCTCCATATACCTGCTTCCACCATGACAAAGTACATAACATAAGATATGCCATATTTATTTATTTATTTATTTATTTATCTGTATTTATATCCCGCTTTTCACCGGGTCAAAGCAGTCAATTGGGGGATACATTTAACACGAGGGGATATGAGACACACACACTAATACATACAGGGAACATGGGCAATGGAGGGTTAAGTGGCTTGCCCGAGACCACAAGGAGTGCCTATAGGATTAGAAATCCCAGTCCCTCCGGCCTGAGATTGCTGTCCCCAGGTGGAACTTGAACCCCCGGCCCTCCGGCCTGAAGTACCTTGTCCTAACCACTAGACCACTTCTCCCCCTTGGTCTCCCCCATACTGGGTCAGACCAAGGTCCATCAAGGTGTGGAAGAATTGAAGGAAATATCGATACATCGGGAAGATGTATTACAACTATTAGATAAACTGAAGAGTAGCAAATCACCTGGGCCGGATGGTATACATCCAAGGGTGTTGAAAGAACTGAAATATGAGATTGCAGACCTGCTATTAGTAATCTGTGAACTATCATTAAAATCATCTCTAATACCTGAAGATTGGAGGATCGCCAATGTAACACCAATTTTTAAAAAGGGTTCCAGGGGTGTTCCGGGAAACTACAGACCGGTGAGCCTGATGTCAGTACCGGGAAAAATGGTAGAAACCATCATAAAGAATAAAATTACTCAGCATGTAGATAGTGTCACCGACTCCCCAGGCCCCTGTGGTGGAAGGCTGGAGATGTGCAGTGGGGTCCTCTTATTTCAAGCAGGGACTTTATAATGTCCCCTGGGTTTGTGTATCCCAATAGCCAGTCAATAAGAAAGTAGTTGTGCGCGAGTGACTAAGCTTTCAAGAGGTTTTATTTCCCGTCCCGGGAGAATTCTTGCATCAATATTACAAAAAGGAAATAAACCATATTTTTCTGGTGACACAAAAGGATCAATAAGGATAACAAAAATGCTTCTCTTCAGCTTAAACAAACAAAACAGGAAAACAGTTTTCTTACTTTTCAGAAGAACTGTGCTGTTGAAATCAGTGCCACCTGCACAGATTTCAATGGGAACGGCACTTCAACAAAAAGAGGTTATAGCGTCTGAAAGAACTAGTGTACAGTCCATTCTAGAGCAATTATCAGTATCAGCACAACATTCATAATCCATATCTTCAGGACTTTCTTCTGTGCAAACTTGCTCAGGGCTGTAACTTCTCTGGCAATCATTTAACCCTCTTTCTTCATAGCTGAAGCTGCTCTCATTTCTATCAGTGAGGAAAGGCTGGTTACCATAGAGTCTGGCTTCTGTCCTCACAGGATCTTTCCCTCTCAGATCTCTAGACAGGAATTCCAGTGCCCCTCTATTCCATTCCCCAGGGTGCTTCCCAGCCCAGCGTCGGTTTGTTTGCTTAGAGGTGTACCTGCTAAGCCTGTTATCTATCTCTCTCTCCCTCGGTTTGCTATAAGCAATTCTCGTCAGCTCACAACCAGGCTTTTCCTTATTGTAGCCCTGGTTTAAAACACTGACCTGAGAGAATTCTTCTGAGGCAAACTCTCCTTCAGAGCCGATAGATTCTTCTTCAGAAACACTCCGGTATGGCTCCTGGGATCTCTCTCTATCCCTTCCTCTGCCTTTAGCTGAGCTTCCTGTTGTGCTCCTCGTGTATCTGTTTCCTGTGTATCTGCTGGTTCTCTTCCTCCTCTCTGGTTTCTCTGTGCTCCAAGCTGGCCCTATTTTAACTGCGTCATAGCTTGAGACTTCCATTGGGCTAACTTCCTGCAGCTGTTTCTGCCTTACTAATGAGCCCTTACGTAATGCTCTCTCTGGGTGTTTTGCTGCAGCATGAGCCTGTGTTTTCTTTTGTTGCTCATGGCAACCCCTAGCCATGTGCTTCTCAGTGTGCCTTTTAAAACTCCCCCGAGCATTTTCCTGCATTTCCTCTGGTCTATTCTGCCCTGGACCATGACAAATCCCCCCCCTTAAACTATTCCTGGCTGCAGTCCTTACCTGACAGCCGGGAATACCTTTTTGAGACCTACCTCTAGGCTCCAGTCTCTGGGGTCTATCTTGGTATATCAGTGTGACTAAACTAGCCATGGCAGACCGTTCCTTCCACAATTTAAGGACGTTAATGTGGTATGTCTGTTGGCGGCCCCTCTCATTTTCTACTTTATAAGACACAGGGCCAACCTTCCCCACCACTGTTCCCGGGCCCCTCCACCTGGACTCAAATTTTGGTCCGGGGTCGGATACCTGGATCAAGACCTTATCACCAATTTTTAGGTGTCGCTGCTTGGTGCCCTTATCATAATATCGCTTTTGTTTATTCTTACTAGCCTGTAGATTTTCTCTAGAGGCTCTAGCGGTTCTTTCCAAGCGCTGCCTTAGTTCTTTAAGAAATTGGGGTACCCCTACCTCCTGTATGGTTGGCTCCACCCATTGCTCGTGCAAAATATCCAAGATACCTCTTGGAGTGCGGCCAAACAATAACTCGTATGGGGATGCCCCCAGGGACGTCTGTATGCGCTCCCTGCAAGCATACAATGTGAACGGGAGTAACGTATCCCACTCTTGCATTTCTTTTTTCGTCAGACCCCTGCGTAATAGCTGCTTAATCGACTGGTTTGTACGTTCCACCAGTCCGTTCGATTGGGGATGGTAAGCAGATGTTTTGATGTGGCGAATGCCAAAGGCTTCCCAAACCATGGCCAGATGTCGTGAGAGAAAATTGCTCCCCTGATCAGTCAGGACTTCCCTAGGGAAACCTACTTCACAAAAGAGTTTAATTAACTCTAGAGCTATCAACCTAGCTGACGTGTTCCGCAAGGGAATGGCCCAAGGGAACCGGGTGGCATGGTCAACCACAACTAAGATATACTTAAATCCTCTCGGCGTTTTCACCAGAGGTCCAATGATGTCCATACCCAATCTATTAATAGGAGTTGCTATTGTAGGAGTCGAGACCATTGGCACTGCCTTAGGCTTCGCAACCGTCACCCTTTGACAGCTTGGACAAGCCTCACAGTACTGTCGCGTCTCTTTAAAAATCCCTGGCCAATAAAACCTAGTTAAGATTTGGTCCAGCGTACCCTGAACCCCCTTATGACACCCCACCGGATGATCATGGGCCAATCTTAAAACACTGGCTTTAAAAGTCACGGGAACTACTAGTTGTTTTCGCACAGCATCATTATGGGGATTTATAGACTCTCTATATAGGAGGTCATTCTCTAAGAAAAACCTGGGTAGGTTCTGTCTAACCTCTTTTGCCCATTCGAATGCCTTCTTCAGCGCTGGGTCAGCCCTTTGCTCCATGGGAAAGGAGGGAAATTTCTTCACCACCTCCGCCGGTACCCATGGTAACCCTATGGAACCTTCCAGTTCGGCCCTCCCCCGGGTTCTAGCTTGTCTTTCCTTGCGCTTTTTAGCTTTCTCTTTCCTCTCTATTTTCTCAGAGGAATGTATTATATCCTCGTGGCTAGGGAGAGTAACTAACTCTTCCTCCTCTGGGTCCTCCCTTTGAGTGTCTTCCTCTTTTGGATCCCTTTTTGAAACATTCTCTTCCCCTTCCGGGTCCTTAGGGTGCTTATGTGACCCTCCCCCATCCTTTGAGGGTCCTGCCTGAGAGCGAGTGGATATCAGCCCCAACTTAATAGCCCACTCTTTTTCTAACTTGTAGTGTAAAGGAGGCCAATCTTTTCCTAAAACTACATTATCTGGGAGTTTTGGAACTATAGCCATTTTCATCACTTCAGTGGTGCCTAAACCTTTTATGACAGCTTTGTGTAAAGGATAAGGAACAAACGTGCCGTGCACACATTTGACCTTCACATGACTGTCTGCTCGACTCGGGGGCGACTGACGGTTCTCCTCAATGAGCTCCCAGAGTTCTTTGGAAATCAGACTCTGGTCAGCCCCCGAGTCAAGTAGCGCTAAGGTATATATACCTTCTACTTGCACTTGTATGCGGTATTCATCCTTCTCCGCTTCCTCTGTCCCTGTCATCAAAACCATCCGTTCGGTACAGGATCTTTGGTAATGCCCAGCCTTTCCACACCTGAAACATTTACCCTTAGGCATGGAATAAACATCATCATCAGAGACATTAACATTTTCTACTGCAGGGTTATACATCCTATCATGTACATACTTTCCTTTCCTATTCTCTTTCCTTCTCCCTGCGGCCACCCAGATATCATGCCCCGAGGTGTCAATTCTCTCAGCAGCGAAGTATCGCTCTGCCAGAGTAGCTGCATCCTCCGAGGTCTGGCACTGCTGGAGGGTAAGGAAAGTTTTTAGCCCACTGGGAACAGCCTGTAGAAATTGTTCCAAAACAATTTTATCTATGACTGTTTCCATTGTTGCACCTTCTGCTAACAACCATTTTCTTGCTAGACTCTTTAATCTTTGTGCTAGGGCTTTAGGAGTTTCCTGGGGCTTAATCACTGCCTCTCTCAACATTCTCTGGTAATGAAGAGGGGTAAGCCCTAACCTATCTTTTACGGCCTTTTTGACCTCAAGATAGTTAGAGGCTAACTCCGCGGGCATAGCCTTATAGGCCGAAAGCGCCTCTCCAGAGAGCGATAGGGCGAACCGAATGGCCCACTGCTCTTCTGGCCATTTTAGAGTAGTGGCTATACGCTCGAAAGCGTCCAAATAGTCGTCCAGGTTATCCTGAGGCTGTAATGGCCTTAAAGAAAAAGCCTCATACGACCTCATTCCTGCAGCTTGCAATGTCATGGGGATATCCGCTCCAGTGTCCGCTGGTTTCTTCAGTAAAGCTTCTATAGCCTCAATCAATGGCTTCTGCTGTGCTTGTATAGTCTGCGTGGTCTGCTCCTGTAGAAAGTGGATGAGCTTGATCTGCTTATCCCACTGCTCCTTCATCCAGAGAGCTACATCTTGAGGCTCCATCTTTCACTGATGTACCTGTGGGAGAAACAAGAAAAAAACCAAACCAAGTGCGATACCGCCACTTCTATGTATATATATATATTTTTTTTTTCGTTTTTCCACCATCTTCCCTCTGCCCACCAACACCCTCTTTCTCACTCTTATCCTCCCTGCACTGGCCTAGGTACCCTTTACCTGAGTCTCCTGGCAGGGGTCAGCCTATGAGAAAGTTTCTTTTCTGGTCAGCTCTTGGTGGCAGGAACCTGCTTGACAGTGCTTCTCCTTTAAGATGTTTTTTTCCTTTGCAGACTGTAGTCCTCTGTGCTTATTCCTTTTGCTGTCTTATGCAAAAGTCCTGCCAACTACGCCACTTTGTCACCGACTCCCCAGGCCCCTGTGGTGGAAGGCTGGAGATGTGCAGTGGGGTCCTCTTATTTCAAGCAGGGACTTTATAATGTCCCCTGGGTTTGTGTATCCCAATAGCCAGTCAATAAGAAAGTAGTTGTGCGCGAGTGACTAAGCTTTCAAGAGGTTTTATTTCCCGTCCCGGGAGAATTCTTGCATCAATATTACAAAAAGGAAATAAACCATATTTTTCTGGTGACACAAAAGGATCAATAAGGATAACAAAAATGCTTCTCTTCAGCTTAAACAAACAAAACAGGAAAACAGTTTTCTTACTTTTCAGAAGAACTGTGCTGTTGAAATCAGTGCCACCTGCACAGATTTCAATGGGAACGGCACTTCAACAAAAAGAGGTTATAGCGTCTGAAAGAACTAGTGTACAGTCCATTCTAGAGCAATTATCAGTATCAGCACAACATTCATAATCCATATCTTCAGGACTTTCTTCTGTGCAAACTTGCTCAGGGCTGTAACTTCTCTGGCAATCATTTAACCCTCTTTCTTCATAGCTGAAGCTGCTCTCATTTCTATCAGTGAGGAAAGGCTGGTTACCATAGAGTCTGGCTTCTGTCCTCACAGGATCTTTCCCTCTCAGATCTCTAGACAGGAATTCCAGTGCCCCTCTATTCCATTCCCCAGGGTGCTTCCCAGCCCAGCGTCGGTTTGTTTGCTTAGAGGTGTGCCTGCTAAGCCTGTTATCTATCTCTCTCTCCCTCGGTTTGCTATAAGCAATTCTCGTCAGCTCATAACCAGGCTTTTCCTTATTGTAGCCCTGGTTTAAAACACTGACCTGAGAGAATTCTTCTGAGGCAAACTCTCCTTCAGAGCAGATAGATTCTTCTTCAGAAACACTCCGGTATGGCTCCTGGGATCTCTCTCTATCCCTTCCTCTGCCTTTAGCTGAGCTTCCTGTTGTGCTCCTCGTGTATCTGTTTCCCGTGTATCTGCTGGTTCTCTTCCTCCTCTCTGGTTTCTCTGTGCTCCAAGCTGGCCCTATTTTAACTGCGTCATAGCTTGAGACTTCCATTGGGCTAACTTCCTGCAGCTGTTTCTGCCTTACTAATGAGCCCTTACGTAATGCTCTCTCTGGGTGTTTTGCTGCAGCATGAGCCTGTGTTTTCTTTTGTTGCTCATGGCAACCCCTAGCCATGTGCTTCTCAGTGTGCCTTTTAAAACTCCCCCGAGCATTTTCCTGCATTTCCTCTGGTCTATTCTGCCCTGGACCATGACAATAGTCATGACCTAATGGGAGACAGCCAACATGGCTTTAGACAAGGAAGATCTTGTCTTACTAATCTGTTATGTTTTTTTGAAGGAGTGAATAATCAGGTGGACAAAGGTGAGTCGGTTGATATTGTGTATCTGGACTTTCAGAAAGCCTTTGACAAGGTCCCTAATGAGAGACTTTTGGCAAAACTAAAGAGTCATGGGATAGGAGGCAGTGTACTATTGTGGATCAGGAACTGGTTAAAAGATAGAAAGCAGAGGGTAGGGCTAAATGGCCAATTTTCCCAATGGAGAAAGGTGAATAGTGGTGTACCCCAGGGATCTGTGCTGGGTCCGCTGCTTTTTGACATATTCATAAATGACCTGGAGAGTGGAATAATGAGTGAGGTTATCAAATTTGCAGATGACACAAAACTATTTAAAGTTGGTAAAACCCACTCAGTGTGCAGCAGCGGCCAAGAGAATGCTAGGTATGATAAGGAAAGGAATGGAAAATAAAACAAACAATATTATAATGCCTCTATATCGTTCCATGGTGAGACCGCACCTTGAATATTGTGTGCAATTCTGGTCGCCGTATCTTAAAAAGGATATAGCGATTTTAGAAAAGGTTCAGAGAAGAGCCACGAAAATGGTAAAGGGGATGGAAGGATACTCCTATGAAGAAAGGCTAAAAAGGTTAGGGTTCTTTAACCTGGAAAAGAGACGGCTGAGGGGAGATATGATAGAAGTCTATAAATTAATGAACGGCGATCAGAATTGCACACAATATTCAAGGTGCGGTCTCACCATTGAACGATATAGAGGCATTATAATATCTTTTGTTTTATTTTCCATTCCTTTCCTTATCATACCTAGCATTCTATTTGCTCTCTTGGCCGCAGCTGCACACTGAGCCGAGGGTTTTAACATGGTATCCACAATGACGCCTAAATCTTTTTCCTGGGTTGTAGTTCCTAATGTGGAACCTTGCATCGTGTAACCATAGTTTGGGTTGTTCTTCCCTAGGTGCATAACCTTGCACTTGTCCACATTAAATTTCATCTGCCATTTTGATGCCCAGTCTTCCAATTTATCAAGATCCTCTTGCAATTTTCCACAATCCTCTTGGGTTTTAACAACTTTAAATAGTTTTGTCTCATCTGCAAATTTGATATCCTCACTCGTTATTCCACTTTCCAGGTCATTTATGAATATGTCAAAAAGCAGCAGACCCAGCACAGATCCCTGGGGTACACCACTATTCACCTTTCTCCATTGGGAAAATTGGCCATTCAGCCCTACCCTCTGCTTTCTATCTTTTAACCAGTTCCTGATCCACAATAGTACACTGCCTCCTATCCCATGACTCTTTAGTTTTGCCAAAAGTCTCTCATGAGGGACTTCGTCAAAGGCTTTCTGAAAGTCCAGATACACAATATCAACCGACTCACCTTTGTCCACCTGATTATTCACTCCTTCAAAAAAACATAACAGATTAGTAAGACAAGATCTTCCTTGTCTAAAGCCATGTTGGCTGTCTCCCATTAGGTCATGACTATCTACATGCTGAGGAATTTTATTCTTTATGATGGTTTCTACCATTTTTCCCGGTACTGATGTCAGGCTCACCGGTCTGTAGTTTCCCGGATCACCCCTGGAACCCTTTTTAAAAATTGGTGTTACATTGGCGATCCTCCAATCTTCAGGTATTAGAGATGAGTTTAATGATAGTTCACAGATTACTAATAGTAGGTTTGCAATCTCATATTTCAGTTCTTTTAACACCCTTGGATGTATACCATCTGGCCCAGGTGATTTGCTACTCTTCAGTTTATCTAATAGTTGTAATACATCTTCCCAATGTATCGATATTTCCTTCAATTCTTCTGCACCTTTAAATACCACTTCAGTCATGGGTAACATCCCTACATCTTCCTCAGTAAAGACTGAAGCAAAGAATTCATTCAGTCTCTCCGCTATCGCCTTGTCGCCTCTTAGTGTTCCTTTAACCCCTTTATCATCTAATGGACCAACTGACTCTCTCACAGGTTTTTTGCTATGAATGTACTTGAAAAGGTCTTTACTTTGCGTTTTTGCTTCCACAGCAAGCTTCTTCTCAAACTCTCCCTTTGCCTGCCTTATCAATGCCTTGCATTTGACTTGCCAGTGCTTGTGCTGTTTCCAGGTTTCGTCGTTTGGCTCTTTTTTCCATTTCCTGAAAGATGCTTTTTTGGCAACAACAGCCTCTCTGACCTCACCTTTAAACCATGCTGGCAGTTTTTTGGACTTCCTTCCACTTTTCTTAAAGCGTGGAATACAGCTGGTCTGGGCTTCCAAGATAGTATTTTTCAACAACACCCAAGCTTGATGTACGTCTTTAACCTTTGCAACTGCTCCTTTTAGTTTTTTCTTAACTATTTTCCTCATTTTATCATAGTCTCCCTTTCGAAAGTTAAAAGGTAGTACTGTGGATTTCCTTACTATCCCTCCTCCACTAATTAAATCAAAGGCGATCATGCTATGATCACTATTGCCAAGTGGCCCCAACACCCTTATCTCTTGCACTAGATCTGGTGTTCCACTAAGGACTAGGTCTAATATGGCTTCCCCTCTGGTCGGTTCATGAACCAGCTGCTCCAAGAAACAGTCATTTATTTCATCTAGGAACTTTATCTCCCTAGCATGTCCTGATGTGACACTGACCCAGTCGATACCGGGGTAGTTGAAATCACCCATTATTATTACTGCGCTGTAACTTTTGTTAGCTTCCTTGATTTCTTTGAGCATTTCATCATCCATTTGTTCATTCTGGCCAGGCGCTCGATAGTACACCCCCACTGCCATTGCCTTCCCCCTTTTACATGGAATTTCAGTCCATATAGATTCTACAGCAGATTTTGTTTCCTGCAATACTTTAATCCTTTCTGACTCAATGCCCTCTCTAACATAGAGAGCAACCCCTCCACCAATTTGATTAGCTCTATCATTACGATATAGTTTGTACCCAGGTATCACAGTGTCCCACTGGTTGTCCTCCTTCCACCATGTCTCTGATATTCCAATCATATCTAACCTTTCATTTAGTGCTATATATTCTAACTCTCCCATCTTATTTTTTAGACTTCTAGCATTTGCATACAAGCATTTTAGAGAATGTATTTTATTCATATTAATTTGGCTATTGTTAGACATGGGTAATTTGGGATCTTTAAGCTCTGTCTGCTCCATACTTGAGGGCATTTGGGCTACTTTACTCTTTTGTGGAACTTCTCTGCTTTTTTTTTTTTTGTGCATAAAGCTTTTATTGAAAATCACATCACAAAACACAAACAAACATGGGATAACGCTCCCGAACACCTGAAAACCCTCTAAACAGAAACGCTCGTAGCAATGCACGGGCAGAACACACAGGAATTGGAAACATACATTGGCACTGCTAAAACAGGCAATGGTACTGCAAGTACATACTCTAAAACTGTCTGCCCAGACCAGAAGGTACATATGACCTAGATTGGCCACTGTTGGAAACAGAATACTGGGCTTGATGGACCTTGGTCTGACCCAGTATGGCATATCTTATGTTCTTTTGTTCTTATGACAGGGCGAAAAGCAGAAAAGAAAAGAAAAGAAAAGAAGAGAAAAGGAAAGAGAGAGAGAAGAGAAAAGGAAAGAGAGAGAGAAAAGAAAAGAAAAGAGAGAGAAAGACCGCCCTCCCCCCTAAGGGCCCAACCAGCGGCGAGACCTAACCCTTAAGTACCAACTAAATGCCAGACCCACCCCCCCCCCAAACCTGGAGAAAACCAAACCTCAAGAGAAAGATCGAAGGATCAAAAGATCGAAAGAGCAAAAAGATCAAAAGATCAAAAGGTCAAAAGGGGGCGGAAGTCACCCCCCCAAAACAGAGACTTCCTGAAACATACATACCCCCCCTCGCCCCTACCCCCCACCCTTCCCTCCCCCCCACTCTTAAAGAGCCCTACCCCTCCCCCCTCCCTCCCAACCCCTCTCAACAGCAGAACAGCACAGAGACGCGATGTCCCAACCGGCATCGCACCGAAAGGAAGAGGAAGAAGGACGCTGCAGGGAGCAAAAAGCACAAGGAATGAGGACACCCAATACTAAGGCACCGCTTGGAACAGCACCAGTCAGCCAGCTCCGTTCGTCCGAGCCCGGGCTCCCGAAGCCTATACATGAATCCCCTCACCCGTCCCCTGGCAAGACGGACCTAGTCGTGGCCTCAACACTGGATCTGTGGACCTATCACCCATCCACAAACGAGGAGCAGCAACACAACCACCTACAAGGGTAGGAATTTAACACTTATTAAAAGAGGTCTGCTACACAATACCCTGTCTTGTGCTGCTGAGGTAAGGTATATTCTGATTTGATTTAAATTATAGCTCTTAGCTGCTGCTAGGCTCTAACTTCTTATGAAATTTAAACTACAAGCTCTCTGCTGGGTTCCAAATGTAACCAGAAAGCTCTCTTCTGTGTCTTAAATTTAAACTAAAAGTACTTTGCTGTTACTAGGCCCTGAGTGACTATTAAATTTAAACTACAAGCTCTCTGCTGGGTATGAAATGTAACCAGAAAGTTCTCCTGTGTGTTTTAAATGTAAACTTAAACTGCTGCTACTAGGCCCTGACTGATTTAACAAAAATAGTGGGTTCACAGATCAATTAGCTTTAATACAAAGAATTCCTTTTAGAAAATTACCAGAAGTATATACTCACAGTTGCAGATCTCTCTCCAGAAGTAACAGTCCCTTTTTCTAGTCCCTCGGACTTACCCACAATTTATGCCAAAGGTGGTGTCTTCCTTCCATTTAAACCAGTCAATTTACCTTCCAGTTTTC
Organism: Ichthyophis bannanicus; assembly: GCA_033557465.1. Lineage (NCBI taxonomy): Eukaryota > Metazoa > Chordata > Amphibia > Gymnophiona > Ichthyophiidae > Ichthyophis > Ichthyophis bannanicus. Next base: position 104,137,737 of record CM066039.1, read on the forward strand.
TTTCCTAACTGTAAGCATCTAGAGCTGAAGCAACTCTGCTCAATCTTGACTGCAAACATGCCTTGGCTTTCTACCTCCAGAGGACTCGAGATCATCATAAAGCCTCACAGTTGTTTATCTCATTTGAACCCAGTCACCTGGGTTTACCTATTTCTAAGCATATGCTCTCCAGATGGATAGTAGAGTGCATTTCATTTGCCTATGACAAAGCAGGACTCTCACTGGAAGGGCATGCCACTGCTCACAAAGTTCATGCCACAGTTACCTCGATGGCAAACCTACGTTCATTAGAAAAATAGAAACATAGAAATATGATGACAGAAAAAGACTACATGGCCTATCTAGTCTGTCCTTCCATATCAACAACGACAACAGTCCCCTTTTTACCTTTAGAGATCCTCTGTGTTTGTCCCATGCTTTTCTGAATTCAGTTACTATCCTCATCTCTACCACCTCCACTGGGAGACTATTCCACGGATCCACTACTCTTTCTGTAAAGAAATATTTCCGCATATCATTCCTGAATCTATCTCCCTTCACCCTCATCCCATGTCCCCTCATAGCAGAATTTGCTTTCAATTGAAAGAGGCTCTCTCCCTGAACATTTATGCCACGTATGTATTTAAACATCTCAATCATATCACCTCTATCCTGCCTCTCCTCTAAGGTGTACATATTAAGATCCTTTAGTCTGTCCTCTGAAAAGTCTTCAGCTCCTCCCCAGTAGCTAGATGAGTGCCTTCCGACCTGGGGGTCTCATCTTCCAGCACGATAGCACAATTTGTTTTGTTGTAACTATCCATTGGGTTTTCATGGCAAGATACAGAAGTAGATTGCCGGGCCTTTCTTCCGCGCAGTTTAAGTTTGGTGTTGTTGCCGTTGTAACAAAAATGTGATCCTCCGCCGTCAACACTAGCCCTCGGAAAGTCTGACTGCTGATGTAGCTGCGCATGAAATGAGAGTCAGAAGCTGTAAAGATGTCTTGCGCATTAGAACATGGAATGTACGAAGCATGAACCAAGGGAAGTTGGAGGTGGTCAAGAATGAAATGGAACGTGTACAACTTGATCTGTTGGGTGTCAGTGAACTGAAATGGATTGGCATCGGGCACTTTGCATCAGATGATCACATGGTCTACTATGCTGGAAATGAAAGACAAAGAAGAAAAGGTGTTGCATTTATAATAAAGAAGAAACTTGCAAGAACTGTAATGAAATACATTGCAGTCAGCGAACGCTTAATCTCTATTCATCTACGAGGATTGCCTATCAACACAACTATAATTCAAGTATATGCCCCAACAACAGCTGCAGAAGAGAATGAAATTGAAGAGTTCTATGAACAAGTACAAGCTGAAATTGACAGAACATGCAAACAGGATATCCTGATAGTCATGGGTGACTGGAACACAAACGTTGGCAACAAAGAAGAAGGCAAAGTATTTGGAAAATATGGACTTGGCAACAGAAATGAAGCTGGAGAAAGACTGATAGAATTCTGCAAGACCAATGATCTATTCATCTCAAACACCTTCTTCCAGTAACACAAGCGGCGACTGTACACATGGACTTCACCCAATGGATTGTATAAAAATCAAATTGACTACATCTGTGGAAGTCAACGATGGAAAAGTTCTATAACATCAACAAAGACAAAACCTGGAGCTGACTGTGGTACCGATCATCAACTACTAGTATGCAAACTCAAGCTAAAGTTGAAAAAGAGCAAACCACTCATGAATGCAGCAAAATATGACCTTGAGAATATACCACTGGAATTTAAAGACTGCCTGCAAAGTTGATTTGCTGCTTTAGATACAAATGACAAAGCTCCGGAAGAGTTATGGAATGACATCAAGAAGGTTGTGTTGGAAGAAAGCGAGAATAGTCTACAAAAGGTGAAAAAGCAAAAGCGGCCAAAATGGATGATGGAAGAAACTCCGAAAATTGCCCAGAAACGCAGAGAAGCTAAAGCCAGAGGAGAAAGAAAGACAATCGCAGAACTCAACAGAGATTTCCAACGTGCAGCAAGACAGGACAAGGAAAAGTACTACAATGACACTTGCAAGGAAATAGAAGCAGAAACTATTAGAGGAAAGATCAGCTTTCCTAAAGCTACGAGAGTTAAAGAAAAAGTTCCAGCCTCAAATTGGAATGTTACAAGATGCTAAAGGTTCTATGTTGAATGATGCTGAGAAGATCAAGAAAAGGTGGAAAGAATATACAGAGTTTTTATATGATAAAGATCAAGTGGACCAACAGCCGTTTCAACCTGTACCTTATGATCGGGAACCATTGGTGATGAAAGAAGAAGTTGAAGCAGCATTGAAAGCCTTATCAAAGAACAAAGCACCAGGCTTTGATAGCATTCCTATAGAAGTATTGCAGCAATCTGATGCAGCTGTTACTATACTTACAAGGCTCTGCCAAGAAATATGGAAGACAACATCATGGCCAACTGACTGGAAAAGATCTGTGTTTATACCAATACTAAAGAAAGGTGATCCAACTGACTGTGGAAATTATCTAACAATCGCTCTGATCCCACATGCCAGCAAGATTCTACTGAAGATTATTCAAAAGAGACTGCAATCATACCTGGAACAAGAACTACCTGAAGTGCAATGAGGGTTCAGGAAAGGGCGTGGAACGAGAGACATCATTGCGGATGTGAGATGGATCCTTGAAAAGACTAAAGAATACCAAAAGGATGTCTATTTGTGCTTTATCGACTATAGCAAGGCTTTTGACTGTGTAAACCATGAGAAATTCTGGGCCACATTAAGAAGCATGGGTATACCAGAACACCTGATCGTTCTCTTGCGCAATCTGTACATTGATCAAGAAGCAACAGTTCGAACGGAACAAGGAGAAATAGAATGGTTTAAAATAAGCAAAGGTGTAAGACAAGGCTGCATACTTTCCCCCTACCTGTTTAATTTATATGCAGAACAAATCATCAGAGAAGCAGGATTGTATGAAGACAACAGAGGTGTGAAGATTGGTGGAAGACTCATCAACAACGTTCGCTATGCTGATGATACTACAATACTGGCTGAAAGTGAAGATGATCTGAAACATTTGCTTCTCACAATCAAAGAACATAGTCTCAAAATGGGTCTGCACCTTAATGTAAAGAAGACAAAGATCATGACAACTGGCATAATCAACAGGTTCATTGTTGAAGGAGAAGAAATTGAAATTGTGAACAACTTTAACCTACTTGGATCAACTATCAATAAAGAAGCAACAAGCAGTCAAGAAATCAAACGACGCATTGCTCTTGGCAGAATGGCTATGAAAGACCTAGATAAGATTCTCAAGAGCAGAGATGTCTCTCTCCATACAAAGATTTGACTTGTTCAAGCCATAGTATTTTCAATAACATCATATGGATGTGAAAGCTGGACAGTGAAAAAGACAGACAGGAAGAAAATTGATGCCTTTGAATTATGGTGCTGGTGGCGAATACTGTGTATACCATGGACTGCCCGAAGAACAAACCAGTCGGTACTAGAGGAGATCAAACCTAAGCTTTCTTTAGAAGCTCAGATGACAAGACTTTGACTTTCATACTTTGGACACATCATGCGAAGAGAGAGATCATTAGAGAAAGACATCATGCTTGGCAAGATAGAAGGTCAATGCAAAAGAGGCAGGCCAGCAATGAGATGGATTGATACAATAACAGCAACTACGGGTACCAGTCTGTCAACAATGAGCTGCCTGACTGAAGACCGAACACAATTTAGGATAGCTATCCAGAGGGTCGCCATGAGTCGACTCCGACTCGACGGCACTTAAGAACAACAGTCTGTCCTCATATGCTTTATAATGAAGACCACTAACCATTTTGGTAGCCACCCTCTGTACTGACTCCATCCTGTTTATATCCTTTTGAAAGTGCGGTCTCCAGAATTGCACACTATACTCCAAATGAGGTCGCACCAAAGACTCATACAGAGGCATTATCACCTCCTTTCCGTATGCACCCAAGCATCCTTCTAGCTTTTGTCATCGCCTTTTCTACCTGTTTAGCTACTTTAAGATCATCAGACACAACCACGCCTAGGTCCCGCTCTTCTTTAGTGCACAAAATTACTTCACCCCCTATACTATATTGCTCCCTTGGATTGCTGCAGCCCAAATGCATGACCTTACATTTTTTAACATTAAATCCCAGCTGCCATATTCTAGACCATTCTTCAAGCTTAGCTAGATCCCTCCTCATGTTATCTACACCTTCCTGGGTGTCTACTCTATTGCAGATTTTGGTATCATCCGCAAAGAGGCAAACCTTACCCGACAGCCCTTCCGCTATATCACTAACAAAGATGTTAAAAAGAATCGGACCAAGGACAGATCCCTGGGGCACACCACTGGTAACATCCTTCTCCTCAGAGTGAGCTCCATTTACCTGTACTCTTTGTCACCTCCAACCCAACCAATTTCTAACCCAAGCAGTAACTTTAGGGTTTATCCCTAGGGTGCTCAGTTTGTTTATAAGTCACCTGTGAGGAACAGTGTCAAAGGCTTTACTGAACTCTAAATACACCACATCTAGGGCTCTCCCTCGGTCCAACTCCCTGGTCACCCAGTCAAAGAAATCAATCAGATTTGTCTGACAAGACCTGCCTCTGGTGAATCCATGCTGCCTCAGATCCTGTAATCCGCTGGACTCCAGAAACCTCACTATTTTCTCTTTCAGCAGCGTTTCCAATAATTTACTCACCACCGAAGTTAAACTAACCGGCCTGTAGTTTTCAACCACATCCTTACTTCTGCTTTTGTGTAAAGGCACCACATGAGCTCTCTCCAGTCCTTTGGCACCACTCCCGACTCCAACGAGGCATTGAAAAGGTCAGTCAGTGGAGCTGCTAGAACGTCCCCAAGTTCCCTTAGTATTCTAGGGTGTATCCCATCCTGTCCCATCGCTTTGCCTATTTTAAGTTGAGCTAGTTTCTCACGAACACAGTCTTCTGAAAATTGTTGAAGATGTCCACCCCTAAACAAAGACATGGGGAGGGGTGGCCTGCACAGAGCGACAGGTGCACCTACTCTTGTCGTATTGCTGGGCAGACTGGATGGACCATGCTGGTCTTTATCTGCTGTCATTTACTATGTTACTATGTTACTATGTCCCTCGCTTACGTTCCTGTTTGTGGGTGTTTTCTGAGGTCCTGCTCCTGGTTCTTCATCTGTGAACACAGAACAGAAATATTTGTTAAGCAATTCCTCTTTATCCGTATCAGCTTCTACATATTTCTCCCCTGTACCCTTGATTCTGACAATACCACTTTTGCCGTTCCTCTTCTCACTAACATATCTGGGCCGTCAATGAAATTTGTAAAGCAGCAACTTGGTTCCATCCATACCTTTGCTACCCATTATTGTCTGGACAAGGACTCCCGTTGGGATGCCATGTTTGGTCAGGCTGTACTCCAGCACCTCTTTCAGACTTAGATGCAACTTCTACCCTCTGTCCTGGACTTTGAAGATACCAGAAATCCATGTGAGATTCATGACCTCATCATGCCTACTCTGAGGCGGATCTCTACCAACTTTGAGTTCACTTCTTCTGGCATCTGGGAGCTAGGGAGTCCCATATGTGAAGACTACATTCCTGCTTGTTCCTGGAGCTAGCGTAGTTATTCACCTGTAATAGCTGATCTCTAGGAACAGCAGGAATTTAGTCTTTACAACCCGCCCTCCTCCCCTATGAGTTATAGGGTTTCATTTACTCTCTTTTCTCAGCTACAAACTCAACTGAAGAGAGGGAGTTGGGAAGGCAGGAAGGCAGTCGTGCAGGCAGAGTGGAGCAATGTGGGCAACACACATGAGGTATGTGGCATGCATAGGCCACGGTGGTGCCCAGGACATGGATCCCAGGGCAGGAATGCAGGCGGGGTAGGGGTGTGCCAGGCATGGGAGGTCAGGGGTGCATCGGAAAATGGCAGAGGCCACACTGGGACTTACAAGTGACCATGAGGGCCAGGATCCTGTCTCCTAGAGTGGCCGGATAAGGGCACAGGTGCCTGGCTGCATCTGAGAGGGCGACACAGGTAACTCCATCTCCATCCCTGACCATGCCTTGACATCCCTGTGCACCTTAGATATGGGCTCATGGACCCCTACCCAAGGCTGACATCCACACCTCTATGAAAACCAGCTACAGTGGCCATCCTGTATACCTATACACATGGCCAGGCCTAGGGTGTCTGTGGTACTAGGCAGATGCCCCCGCTGTGCCAACCCACTCCATGTGCTGATCCATGCTACCTCTCCCCCACCCTGTATACAGTGAAGTGGCTGTGGTGCTGGGCTGTTGAGTACTCCTGTCATGTACATAGCTGGTTTGGCCATAAGGCAGTGCAGAGACATCCCATGTGTGTGACTACAAATGCTACCAGAGTAATCCATACACCCGTGTAAAAGACTGCCCATGTACTACTGTATATCAATATCCCATTTACCCATTTTTGGCACGGTCAGCATTTGTAGTCACGCACATGGGATGTCTCTGCACTGCCTTATGGCCAAACCAGCTATGTACATGACAGGAGTACTCAACAGCCCAGCACCACAGCCACTTCACTGTATACAGGGTGGGGGAGAGGTAGCATGGATCAGCACATGGAGTGGGTGGGCACAGCTGGGGCATCTGCCTAGTACCACAGACACCCTAGGCCTGGCCCTGTGCATAGGTATACAGGATGGCCACTGTAGCTGGTTTTCAAAGAGGTGTGGATGTCAGCCTTGGGTAGGGGTCCATGAGCCCATATCTAAGGTGCACAGGGATGTCAAGGCATGGTCAGGGTTGGAGATGGAGTTATCTGTGTTGCACCACCGTGGCCTATGCATGCCACATACTCGATGGATCTGATTTGCCTGGTTTTCATAGATATCCGCTTACTATTCACAATATCCCTGTGTTATCTGCTGCCCAGTTAGCAATGCCATCAGTGGCCTAGCTTGGATGCCATATTTGTTTTTCCTGTTGTTTCTTGTGTGGGTTAGTCTTGTAGGTTTGTGCAGGATGTGGCCCTGCTAGGACATCATATCCGTGCACTTTGAAAACCATATGTGGGTAGTATCCTGTCCCATTCCCCTTATCCTGAAGCCATGGCAAAGCCGATGAAGAGGACATGTAAGACAAACCTCTCTCCCTCAGAGATCTCCATGACCCTGGGCCTCATTATGTGCAACCATGCCACCCTCTTCACCTTTGAGGATGCAAGTACCCAGCTTCGGGGCTGACAGGACATCGCCTGCAGAGTTAATGCAGTCCACAACCACAATTGACATCAAGAATAAGTGACGGGTGGTCAGGCAGGCCTGCCAAGGAGAAGAAGGCCAAGAACAATAGGCTGTCATCCGAGTGCCACTCGAGTGCCAGCGTCAGCATCCTTGGCTTTCATGGAGGACGCAGTGGTCTCTGGTGTTGCTGGCTTTGATAGCACTGCAGCCACACAGGGTTGTGAGTGGATCATGCTCCCTAGCTGCTGCTTGGCAGGGGTCTTACATGAGCTGGGTGTGTGACTGTGGTCTGGACACCCATGGCTTCATACCTGCAGAGTGGGTTGCTCCGGCCTGTACAGCAGATCTCCACCTCTATGGTCAATGCATCTGAAGCGGCTCTTCAGCACTCCAGTGGCCCTCTCCACCACAGCCCTGATCCTCTGGTGTGCATGATTGTACCATTCCTCCTATAGTGTCTGTGGGTGGCACAGTGGTGTAAGTAGCCAGATCTGTAGCGGGTTATTCATGATCACCTGTGAGGCCAGGGGGACAGGCATATATTAGTCTTGCTACTGTGTATGGTGTTTCAGGGCTGGTAGAGACATTGCTTATCCTGGGTTCTGGTCAGTACAAGCACCCAGATGCTTTACGAACATCTTCTCACCAGCATTGAATGGCAGACCATACTTTAAGGCATACATGCATTCACCTAAGGTGTGCAATGATACAGGGTGGCATACAGTGCTCACATCCCATCCCATCCCATCACCTCCCACTCCTGTCCACTTACCAAGCAACCAGGCATCTCCAAGGTGTCTGCTGGCTTCAGCTTGTCCCAATCCAGACTGCCCAAGTATGTAGGAGTCATTGCAGGAGCCTGGGAATTGGGTGCACACATCTGTGATGGCCATATTCACAATCACCACTACTTGTATATTCATGGATGTGTAGTTATGGTGGTTCCTGTATGCCCTCTGGTACTGTTGCGTGACCGCAGAGCAACATGGGCGCAGTCAATGACACCCAGGACTGATGGAAATCCACTAAGATTGTAGAAGGCCTGCATCATTTCCGGTCACTCATATGATGTTCTGGGGAAGGAGATGAGGTGTCCCAGCCTTTGGAGCAGGGCACTGGTGAAGGCATCAATGCTGTGGCATGCTGCAGATTGCATGATGCCTGTTGTGGCACCAGTGATGTGCTAAAAACCTCCTGTAGCCAGGAAGCCAAGGACAGTGGTGACCCTTATTGCCACTGGTAGTGCCTGGCTTTGGGTGGTGACTGGGTCCAGGTCTTGGCTCAGGGTGGCATACAGCTCTGTGATGGTGGCACTGTCCATGAAGTACCATTAGTATATCTCCTCCTCTGTCAGTTGGAGGTAGCTTATCTTTGACTTGAACACCCTGGGCATATGGTACTGGTGTCTGTGACTCTGGGCCTGCTGCTGTTGCAGCACATATTGTCGCCTCTTCTGCTGTGCTTGGGCCAGTCGATGGCGCTTCTGCCTATGGACCATCATGAGGTATCCTTACATTGCACGGGTCTTTCCTAGTACAAGGGTCTGACTCTTACTCAGGTTCTCTCCGCTGTCATTCTCACTGTCCTAGGCATCTGAAAACCTCAACTAGACTTCTATGGTTTATGGGGTTTTGGGCTGCTGCTCAACCCTGAGGAATATCTAGATTGCATGGGTACATTGCGACCACACCCCCGGAATGCTTTTTATGCCCTCACGGATATCCGGTTAGTGTTACCCATGTTCACGGGATTTTTGGAGCTACCCAGCTGATTGACGATCCGCATTGCCCAGTTGCCTAGGCAGGGAGGAGTAGCCTAGTGGTTGGGGCAAGGTACTTCAGGCCGGAAGGTCGGGGGTTCAAATCCCACTAGAGGACAGCAACCTTGGGCCGGAAGGACTGGGGTTTCTAGTCCCACAGATGCTCCTTGTGGTCTTGGGCAAGTCACTTAACCCTCCATTGCTCATGTTCCCTGTAAGTATTAGTGTATGTGTCTCATATCCCCGCATGTTAAATGTATCCTCCAATTGTGTTGTGACCGCTTTGATTGAAGGATAAGGCGGTATACAAAACTGTCTAAATAAATAAATAAAATAAATGGCACACATCCACTGTTAATGTCACCATTTACGGCGCCTTGGCAACACCTCCGACTTCCAGTATCGGGCCCTATATTCTGTTCTCACCCAACTGCTCCGGCTGCCATCTTCCATACCTCCTTTGGTTTCTATGCCATCATCTGATATTTCATTCATTCCTTCCAAGAGAAAATCGCCAATCGCTATCCACCTTTCCTAGTATTCTGCCCATTCCGTCCCTCACAATTGCATTCTCAGTCTCTCCATTTTATGGTTTATGGTTTATTATTTTTGATATACCGCTTCTTGCAAGCATTCAAAGCAGTTTACATTGTTCAAGTTAAAATAAAGTAAAAAGCCAAAAAGAAATAGAGGGAAATTGGGAACAATACAGGATTTTAGAGGAACTCCATTGATGACAGGAAAGGGACAGCAAAACAAGGGATCAGATAGCATGGAAGACAAGTTGGTCCCTGGACTCCAGCTCTAGTTCAAAAGCCAGCTGAAAAAGGAAGGACTTGATAAGAGATTTCAATCCCTTGAAGGAGGGCCCAATCCCTGGCTCATACATGGAGCTCTTTCAATTCAATGTCACTAATTGCTCTTTCTAAATGTATCTCCTCCTCTTGCAAGACCACCTGCTCTCTTGTCCCTATCCCCTCTGCTTGGCTCTCCAATAATTCTCTCGCCCTTCTCTTGCCCACTTAATTTATTTATTTAAATTTTTTTATATACCGTCTTTCTACAATTCAAGACGGTTTACATGAAACAAAACGTGTAACATTGTGAGATACAGCTGTTGTACAAAGAATAAGAACTTGGTATATTAATAATATTTAACAATCAACAATTTAAGGGCAATACCAGGGTTGGCAACTATGTACAATAAGAGGGGGGGAGGGACAAGGGATAAGAGTGACTTGGAACGGGAGGACAGGGAATTGCTTATGGGGGTGGGGGGGAATTCGGTTAAATTGTATGGTGTGGAACAGAGGCACCTGATGTGGTTAATGATTGAGAGGACTAGGTTACACTAGATCGTTGGTGGCATGGATGGGATGTGTTAAGGTATTCATGGAAGAGGAAAGTTTTGAGCTTTTTTCAGAAATCTGAGTGATCAGAACAACCTCGCAAGTCAGGTGGGAGGGCGTTCCATTCAGTGGGGGCGAAGAGGGAGAATGCACGGTTGCAAGTGACTTGTTTGCTTGTTATTTTTGGGGTTGGGATATTGAGGAGGTTTATTTATTTATTTAATGGTATTTATATACCGCCTTATCATTCAATCAAAGCGGTTTCCACGGCAAACAATCAAGGGGGCAAATGTTTTCATGCAGTGTACAGAGTGGTGTGTATGTGTTGGCGGGGATGTGATTAGATTTGGTTTATCTACATAGTGCGCTATTATACATCATGAGCTATTATACAGTCTTATATACAGTCTTAGGGTGGGGGGGGGGTTGATGATCTGACTTGTATGCTGGTTCAGGGGGTATGTCCATAGTAATCGATGAACAGGGTTGTCTTCAGCTGTTTTCGGAAGTCCTTGATTTCTGTGGTTAGTCTCAGATCATCTGGGAGGGAGTTCCATATGGATGGAGCAGCCAGGGAGATTGCTCGTTGTGCGGTGTCTTTGCGGGTCTTGGTGAAGTCTTTTGGGGTGTTAACCCGATTGGAGGTGCCTCTTCTTCTTGGCCGTGTGCTTGTGTCGGGTTGTATGAGTGTGTGTAGGCTTATGGCGGAGGAGTGTTGTTTTGATCTTGAATATGTTTATGATAGTCTTGTATTTGATGCGTGAGATGATTGGGAGCCAGTGCAGTTCTTTCAGTATGGGTGTGATGTGATCGTGTCTTGTAGTACCGGTTATTATGCGGGCAGCTGTGTTTTGGGCCAGTTGAAGTGGTCTGAGGGTCTGCTTTGGTAGCCCGGTGAATATTGGATTGCAGAAGTCTAGTAGAGGGGTTATCAGCGCCTGGCAAACGGTGCGAAAGTGCTCTGGGTCGAGGAGGGGCTTGAGTCTTCTGATGAGTCGCATTCTTAAGTATGCACTTTTGGTTGCTCTGCCTATGTGTGCTTGGAGGTTAAGTTCTTTGTCCAAGATGACTCCGAGGTACTTAACTTCTGATTTTATGGGTATGAGTGCATCTCTTATCTTGATGTCGGGTGGGGGGATAAAGGCCGGGTTTCGCGTGATGATCAGTGCCTCCGTCTTGCTGTAGTTGATTGATAGGTTATTTTCCTGAAGCCAGTTTGCCATTTGGGTGAGGCAGTTTGTTATGTTGGTGTAGTCCGGGTTGTCGACTGAGATGGGTGTGTAGATCATGATGTCATCTGCGTAGATTGTATAATGTATGTGGTGCTCTTTCATGATGGCACATATTGGCTGGATGTATAGGTTGAATAGGAGAGCTGAAAGGGCCGATCCCTGTGGAACTCCTTGTTTGACTTTTATGGGTCGAGATGTGTTGTGTCCTACTTTGACCTGTATTTGTCTGTCGGTTAGGTATGAATGGAACCAATTCAGGGTGGCACCATGTAGACCGATGTTCTGTAGTCTATCCAATAGAGTCTTGTGGTTAACTGTGTCAAATGCAGATGAGATGTCAATGAATATCATGAGTATGCCTTTCTTGGTGTTGTCTAAGGTTTATAGAGTTGGGTACATGTAGTCTGTTGCTATTTGGTCTGGAGAGGAGGGAGAGAAGCAGGGTGCTGAATTATTGTTTATGACTTTGTGGATCAGTGTGAGAGCTTTATATTTTATTCTAGCAAGGATAGGGAGCCAGTGTAGGTGTTGAAGGTCAGGGGCAATGTGGGCTTGCTTGGATGTTCTGTTGATTAAATGCACTGTGGTGTTTTGGGCCATTTGGAGAGAGTGAAGACTTTGCTTCAGGAGGCCGTGGTATATGAGGTTACAGTAGTCAAGGGTGGGGGTAGTTAAGGCTTGGCAGTCATTTTGGAAAGAGTCTGGGCTTAGTAAGGGGCGGAGGTTCATCAAAGTTCAGATTTTGCAGTATATAGATTTGGTTGTTCTTATTTGTTCATGAAAGGTGAGATGCTGGTCAAGTATTATACCAATATATTTAACTTCACTCTTTACATTGATGGTGAAGTCGTCGAGGTCGAGTGATGACGGAGAGGAGTAAGATGCCTCAGAGAAGAGGTGCAAGGCTTGTTTAATGATGAGATTGTTTTGGTGGGGTCGTCTGACCTTATTAAAGCATTTGTTGATATTGGTGAAATCGGGCGCTACAATGTTAAAGGGAATGAAGAACATAATGTCGTCTGCATAGAGTTGTTATTGGATCTTGTGATCCTGGAAGATTTTGCATATGGCATTTTTTGTCGTGGTTTACCTTGATGTTGTCCGGGAGAACTATGTGAGACTATGGAGATTTAAAGGTCAGTGGAGTTTTTGTATCTCAGAGATATAGGGGTCTGTTTACTAAATCGCGGTAAACGTGAATAACGCGCGTTGTATGACGTTAACGACCGCAAGCGCAGTATAACGTGCGTAAACACGCGCCAACGACCGGTAACGTCATACTACGCGCGTTGACCGCGTTTAACGATCGTAAAGCCCCGCGGCGCGTTAAAACAGCGCAGAAGGTGGAGAGTGGGCGGAGAGAAGGGGTCAATGGGCGGAGAGGGGGCGGGGAGAGGCTCCCCCTCACTAACGCGCTGTAATTCTGAGCTCAATTCCAACGCGAATGAAAACCTGCCGTTGAAGGCATCTTTAAAGGTAAGAGAAACCATTTCCGTCAGCAATGTACAGAGAAACCTGGGTAACACACAAAACGTGAGCAGTGTGATACATGTGCACAGAATGAAATGTCACAGAAGACAATAAAAATGACCAGAGGAAACCCCTTTAAAAGCATAAATCAGCAGTTAAACAGTGATAGCAATGGACAACAAGGAACAGAACTCCCTGGAAAGCACAAAATAAAAACCTAATGATATGTGGAAGGGTTCACGCTTCGCAGACCCTCGAAAAGGGAAAGTCACTGTAATGGAGCTGACCTGGGAGTGTAGTGTAATGTCTCCCAATGATATCATTGTTGCCCAGCTCGGATATGGGTGTGTGTCCCTTCTGTGAGGTCCCCCTGAGGTGTATGTGCACCGTTGTCTGCATACAAGGGAAATGAGGCCACAGTAAACCTTTTGCAGAGCAGAGTCCCTGACCAGCCAGGCAGGTCATACTAACACCAGGGACAGCACCATCTCTGTGGCCCCAGTGTGGTGCAATGGACACAGCCAGTGCCTGTAAGACCAGAGGGTCACAGGTTCAAATACCAGCTGGGACTGCCGCCAACCCAGTCACAATAGTCCTACCCACCACTAAAAAGTGAAAGTAAAGACACACCTTTAATGCAGAGAACAAAGGCATGGTCTATTTTTACACCACACCAAACACAGACACCAGAAACAGGCACAGCAACGAAAGCTGAGCCCCGCAAATGCAGCCCTAGAGGGCCCCACAGCATTCCTGTCCCATGCTGTCACATCAAAGATGCCTGTGCTGTATAGCTATGCCCCACCCCCATGGTAGGCAGATGTAGGTCAGGCATATGTATGAGGGACAGCATGAAAACACAGATAAAACGTGGAAAATAGCAGAAAGAAAACTGTAAACATCACAAGTCAGCTGGGCAACAGTGATAGCAATGGGCCACAATAAAAAACACACTCCCTGGAAAGCGAAACCAAAAAAGAAAAGATACTTGGAAGGGATCACGCTACGGAGACCCTTTCAAAACACATCCCCTGTTATTGGAGCATTCGCGGGAGTGTCGTGTATTGTTGCCCAATGATATAATTGTTGGCCAGCTTGGTAATGGGGGATTGCCCCCTCATGCGAGGTTGTATGTGAGGTTACGTGCAAATTGCCTCCATACAAGCGATATGAGTCCACAGTAAAATGGTGCAGAGCAGGGTCTCTGACCTGTCAGGCCAGGTATCCCATCTCCAGGGATCGCATTGTCCCTGTGGCCTCAGTGTGGTGCAACAGACACAGCCAGTGCCTCTAAGACCAGAATGTCACAGGTTCAAATCCCAGCTGGGGCCATGCCAATCCTGCCCACATATTCTCCCCACAACTAAACTGTGATGGAATGGTCACACCCTTATTGCTGAGAACATACGCATGGACAAAACACCAATATTTTACCACACCAGATATAGGCGCATTACCCAGAGCATAGTCCCCCAAATGCAGTCCTGGAGGGCCCCACACCATTCAGTTACCATGCTGCCCCCAATAAAGATACCTGTGCTGCATAACTATGCCCCCCCCCCTTGTCTGCAGATGTAGCCCATGCATATTTATGAGGGACAGCATGAAAAACCTGATCAGTGCCTGGAATGACAGGACTGGAGTTGTGGAACCCTGCCGTAAAGCAGCAGCTAACAGTGACACCCACCCACCCACCCACAGGCCCCATTGGCCAATGAAACCCGAAGAGGTAAGACAATTGGCCCTGCTGTCAACTCCCAATACTAGCAGGTGCATACCTTAGCAATGGCACCCTACACATGGGTATATGGTACACATGCACTAAAAGTTGCCAATGATAAAATGTAGAACTCATGTCCTATGTAAAGCACATTGTGCACATTGAGCTGCGCCACAACAAGCAGTCAGATGTCTGTGGTGTGTGCCGCAGGTCTGGCCCCTGACAGTGTCCAACACCCTTGGGAGTGATCCACCAGAGTATGTCGTACCACATCCATGCATGTACTGTGCCCATGACAGGTGTTGTGTGTATGGCTGCAGAACCCCCCTACAGTAGCACAATGCTGGTATAGGTGTGGGGGTGGCTGTCTGTCCAGCCAGTGTGTGGTGGCTGCAAACACTGTCGACAGGCCACACTGCCAGCAATGTTGCCAGTAGTGGGCTGCCAATGTGCATAATGAGTAGCAAAGTACCATGGGTAGAGGTCGGATAAGGCGGCCTGGCCAGGGTGTATATGCACAGGGCAAAGGGCAGTGACAGGTACATTGTAGTGCCAGGCAACCACCTGCCCAGACAGGGTGACCACGGTAGATGCCGCTGCAAGCTCAGTGTCACCCTGAATGTGCAGTGACCACAGCATGTCTAGGCTCCACCATGGTGCTACATAGTAGTTCACTCATGTGATAAATATGGGTGTTCCCCTGGGGCCCAGTCACAGATGTATCTGCTGGCTGTGTATGCTGGCACCCCAGGTCTGGGTGCAGGCATCTCTGCTGGTCACTAGCAGCCTGTTTGCAGCTGGTAGGTGATGTGATGGAGTGGCCTGCAGGGTGTGTTGGCCTGCACCAGGGGAATCACAGATAGTGGTTGGGATTGTCATTTTCTACCAAGTCCCAATGTCAGATTGCTCCTGTGGCATGCATGTGTCTGGATCTGCAGTGACTGACCTGTGGGGTGTCTGCACCTCAGTAGGACTAGGGTTAATGTCCCCCCTCCACTGGCACCTTCCAAGGGAGGTAGAATGTGCAGATTATGATGGGTGACCCTGTTTGCCACCCAGGGGTGAGGGGGGGGCGGTGGGGCATGGGTCTACACCTGCCCCAAACAGACAGAGATGTCCAAGGTGGTCATGCAGAAAATATCTATCTCACACAGTAACACTGCTGTGGACTTGTGCCATGGACGGTGCTGAGGACCTAGGGCTGGATGCCCCACTGCACACTCAGGGTGAGCAGAGCACCCGCACAATGTGGTGTTGGGCAGGTCCTCAATGCCAGTACAACAAATGGTCAGTACCCCCTATAAGGGCAAGGGGCTGTGGGGGGTGCACATGACAATTTACCCCTACCATGTCCAGAGTCTGTGGGGATGCATTCCATATGGTGTGCCTGTGTGGAGAGCTGATTAGCATGTGCAGTGCATCATGGGGGTGACTGGATTATTCAATCCCTCTGAAACCGCAGCACGAGCTCGCAGCCATTGATAAACCATGGGACAGCACACGTACATCTGGTAGCAGAAAGCATAGGTGCACGACACCCTACAGAGTCTGTAATATATGAGATGCCCACACTGCTGAAACCCCTACGTACCCACACACATAAAAGAAAAGATCCCCGGGCTCAATGGTACGCGCGTCGCTACGCGCGGCGCTGCACACGCAACAACGCACGTAGCTCGGCTCGCATACGCAATGTCCCGTCCAAAAGCCTCAGCAATCCCCCTCCAATATACAGGCCAATACCCCTTCCAATATACAGGCCAGTGCCCGGGACTCGAACCCATGCTGCCCGTATCAGCTGTCAGTGCAGTAACCATTGTGCTACAGCTCTGTATGGGTCAGGGATGTTTGCTGGCAACCCTCTGACACATAACAGACATATACATGCCCCCACACTCAGTGAATAATGTGTGGGTGTGTTTACTTACACCCCATACGGACAGCAAACATAGACATGCCCCCTCACTCACTATCTGCTATATGGGTGTGTTTGCCTGCATCCCTCCGACACGTCCAGGAAATAAAATATAATTGGCGCTGCCCCTCCCTCATTGTGTCATGTACAGGGTGCTACATCAGCCAGCCTTCTGCTAATGCCACCCTGGGGACTCGAACCCATGCTGCCCGTATCAGCAGTCACTGCAGTAACCATTGTGCTATAGCTCTGTATTAGTCTTGTATGTCTGGGTGGCTACTTATGCTTTACGCGCGGTGGCCCGCTCGTTAGTTTCGTAACGCGCCAGTTAACGCTCGTTGGTTTCGTAACGCGCGCTAGGTCTTCCGCGGTCCCGCCCATCTCCTTATTTGGGGGTTTGTCTTCTTAACGCGGCTCCTACCGCGAACTGCACTAACGCGATTTAGTAAACAGACCCCATAGTGCTTGTATGTGTTTGTTGATTAATTTTATTTTGAGATTGTGTGTCTGTGTTTGTTGTTGAAGGATACGTGAAGTTTCCCTGAAGAAGCTGGTTGGCGAAACTGTGGTCCTGTGTCGGCAAATGAAGGAATTTATAACCAGTGCATGAAGATATTCGCGGAGGTGACTGGAGTCTCTAGTTTGATGGTTTCTCCTGCATGGTTTAGGTGAAGAAGAGAGATCAGTGGGGTAGAGAAGTTTGTATAATATGGATGAGGAGTTTAATAGGGAATGGTTTCAAATTGTTATAAAATATATTCTGTGTGGTTTTGTAGGTGTTTGCAGAGTGGAAAGAAGGCATTTTGAAGTTGATTTGTTACAGTGGGAGATCAACTGGAACCATGGTTTTGAGCCTGTGCATAGTCGACAAACATCGGGAGAGAGCAATGTTCCACATTTGCATTTTTTGTGAGAATTGAAGCATGTGACGCTTTGTGACTCATAGTTTGGTCCATGTGTCGGCAATTGGAGGATTTTAAAATCAGTATTTGAAGATTTCTTGTAGCATTTATAGGATTTTTGAAGTTAGTCAGTAATGGTAAGAGGTTTATAGATATCGGGGCTTTGCTGCCTGTGTACAGTCGACAAATAAGGAGACATCAACATTTCATAATTGCGGTTTTGTGAGAAATGTAATGTGTGATACTCTGTGGTCCATAGTTGGAGGGGGAAGATTAATTTTATAAATATAAAATTTGTCATTTTTGATTCCTTCAATTGTGATTCATGAATGATGTTTTAAGAATTGGAGGGGGAAGATTAATTTCATAAGTATTAAATTTGTCATCTGTGATTCCTTTACTTCTGATTTATGAATTGTGCTTTAAAATTGATATTGTGGATGAATTGGTATTGTAAATCTTTATGTATTGGTATGTGAATTATTGTACTATTTGTAGGAATTTTGTAGAAATTTTTGTATGTATTATATATGAATTATATCCGGGGTCTCAAACACGGAGAGGAAACAAAAAACAAAGCCCTGGCTTCTGCTGCTGCCGCCGTCGCCGTGGCAACAGCAGATTCAACTGTCAATTTAAAAACAAAACAAAACCCTAGCTTCTGCTGCTGCGGCAGCGGCAGAATCAGCTGTCCCGCGGCCCCTCAGTCAGTGGCAGGCTTTTAAAGCCGCGAAGAGTGTATTTCCAGCAGGCTTAACAGAACCGCGCGAGAGGGAAATACACTCTTCGCGGGTGGCCCTGAAAGCTGCCGCTGATGGAGCTGAGCTGAGGGCTCTACCAGGCAGATGGGAAGGGGCTGCGGGACAGCTGATTCTGCCGCTGCCATGGCAGCAGCAGCAGAAGCCAGATTTTTTTTTTTAATTGACAGTTGGTACTGACGCTGCCACGGCGGCAGCGGCAGCAACAGAAGCCTGTTTTTTTTTTAAATTTACTTGGGCTGATGGGGGGGAAGGGGGGTTAGGACTGGAAATGGGCAGATGGGGGTTAGGACTGGAGGTGAGCTGATGGGGGGGATTTAGGACTGGTAATGGGCTATGGGGGGGCTAAGATTGAAAATGGGGTGATGGGAGGGTTAGGACTGGAAGTGGGCTGTTGGGGGGCTAAGACTGAAAATGGGGTGATGGGAGGGTTAGGACTGGAAGTGGGCTGTTGGGGGGCTGAGGACTGGTAATGGGCTATGGGGAGGCTAGAACTGGTAATGGACTGGGGGGGTTGCTAGGACTGGAAATGGGCTGAGTAGAAGGGGGGCTTGAACTGCAAATAGCTGATGGGGACGGGGTTTTTTAATGGAAATGGGCTGAGTGGAAGGGGGGGCTTGAACTGCAAATAGCTGATGGGGAGGGGGGCTTGGAATGAAAATGGGCTTAGTGGGGGTGAGCTAGGACAGGAAATGGGCTGATGGTGGGGCTAGGATAGGACTGAAAATGGGCTGATGCGGGGACTAGAAGGGAGTGGATGCTGGGTGGGGCTGGAACTAGAAGGGAACTGATGTTGGGGGAGGATTAGAATAAGATGGGGCTGGGAGAGTGAAATGGAGAGGGGAAAAATATTTTGTGTGGGAGGGAAGAAAAATCTACAATTCGCCGGGTATTGGGAGAGTAAGTGGGGATTGAGGATGGAGGGGTAAAATTTGAGTGGATGAAATAGGAATTAGGAAAGAGCAAAAGGAGAAAGATTAGTATGTTAAAGCAGATGCAGAGAGAGAATGGAAAAATAACTAGAAGAGAGAAGAAAGGACAAATGGACAGCAGACGATGGAGAGTTAGCAGAAGACACGAAGAAACCAGAAGAAAGTGGCTGGAACAATTGCAACTGATAAAATGCACAAAAGGTAGAAAAATATCTCTTTATTTTGAATTTATTAACTGGAATATGTCAGCTCTGGGAAATGTGCATCATTAACGTCTGCGCTTTGTATGGTAACATTATGCAAATATCTATGCAAATGAGGCCCCTTATGCAAATGAGGCCACGCATCTTATGCGGCCCGTGGGTTACTTCACAAGTCCTCATTTGGCCCTCAAAGCAATTTGAGTTTGAAATTCCTGAATTATATGAATTGTGAATCACTAAATGATTATATAGATAGATAGATAGATATATGTTGTTGTTAAGTGCCGTCGAGTCGGAGTCGACTCATGGCGACCCTTTGGGTAGCTATCCTAAATTGTGTTCGGTCTTCAGTCTAAATTGTGTTCGGTCTTCAGTCAGGCGGCTCATTGTTGACAGACTGGTACCCGTAGCTGCTGTTATTGTATCGATCCATCTCATTGCTGGCCTTCCTCTTTTGCGTTGACCTTCTATCTTGCCAAGCATGATGTCTTTCTCTAATGATCTCTCTCTTCGCATGATGTGTCCAAAGTATGAAAGTCAAAGTCTTGTCATCTGAGCTTCTAAAGAAAGCTTAGGTTTGATCTCCTCTAGGACCGACTGGTTTGTTCTTCGGGCAGTCCATGGTTTACACAGTATTCGCCGCCAGCACCATAATTCAAAGGCATCAATTTTCTTCCCGTCTGTCTTTTTCACTGTCCAGCTTTCACATCCATATGATGTTATTGAAAATACCATGGTTTGAACAAGTTGAATCTTTGTATGGAGAGAGACATCTCTGCTCTTGAGAATCTTATCTAGGTCTTTCATAGCCATTCTGCCAAGAGCAATGCGTCGTTTGATTTTTTGGCTGCTTGTTGCTTCTTTATTGATAGTTGATCCAAGTAGGTTAAAGTTGTTCACAATTTCAATTTCTTCTCCTTCAACGATGAACCTGTTGATTATGCCAGTTGTCATGATCTTTGTCTTCTTTACATTAAGGTGCAGGCCCATTTTGAGACTATGTTCTTTGACTGTGAGAAGCAAATGTTTCAGATCATCTTCAATTTCAGCCAGTAATGTAGTATCATCAGCATAGCGAAGGTTGTTGATGAGTCTTCCACCAATCTTCACACCTCTGTTGTCTTCATACAATCCTGCTTCTCTGATGATTTGTTCTGCATATAAATTAAACAGGTAGGGGGAAAGTATGCAGCCTTGTCTTACACCTTTGCTTATTTTAAATCATTCTGTTTCTCCTTGTTCCGTTCGAACTGTTGCTTCTTGATCAATGTACAGATTGCGCAAGAGAACGATCAGGTGTTCTGGTATACCCATGCTTCTTAATGTGGCCCAGAGTTTCTCATGGTTTACACAGTCAAAAGCCTTGCTATAGTCGATAAAGCACAAATAGATATCCTTTTGGTATTCTTTAGTCTTTTCAAGGATCCATCTCACATCCGCAATGATGTCTCTCGTTCCTCGCCCTTTCCTGAACCCTGCTTGCACTTCAGGTAGGTCTTGTTCCAGGTATGGTTGTAGTCTCTTTTGAATAATCTTCAGTAGAATCTTGCTGGCATGTGGGATCAGAGCGATTGTTCGATAATTTCCACAGTCAGTTGGATCACCTTTCTTTAGTATTGGTATAAACACAGATCTTTTCCAGTCAGTTGGCCATGATGATGTCTTCCATATTTCTTGGCAGAGCCTTCTAAGTATGGTAACAGCTGCATCAGATTGCTGCAATACTTCTATAGGAATGCCATCAATGCCTGGTGCTTTGTTCTTTGATAAGGCTTTCAATGCTGCTTCAACTTATTCTTTCATCACCAATTGTTCCCGATCGTAAGGTACAAGTTGAAACGGCTGTTGGTCCACTTGATCTTTTTTTTTTTATTTATAATTCTTTATTTATAAACCACCAATAAACAGTAACAGTCAAGACACTAAACAAACTCCGAGTGGGGTAGACTCTTATCCCCAAGTCGGAGAACAGCCAAAGGTACAGGTGTATTTAACATTTTATGACCTCCCCCCTTTCCCTCCCACCCCCCTCCACCCCTTCCCCTCCACCCGTCCCCCTCCCCTCCTCCCTCCCCCATAGTCACTCCCTTCCCACTCAGATGGGGTCTCAACTGAAGTCGCCACTCTATCAGCCACCTATTCACCTACGTAGGTCTACGACTGTCTGCTTGCTGCCCACTGCAAAACTTCATTATGACTACAGGGACTTAAAGTTTGAATATATGGGTCCCAGAGCATCTGAAACCCTGGCCACCTTCGAACATTACCTCGGGCACTTCTACCCTCCATAAGCATCAACTGATGAAAACTGTTCCGCCACTCCCAAAAGGTGGGCGGATGCTGTTCCCTCCAGCCACGCAGGATTGGCTCCTTCCCCACCAGGCATGCCTTACGCACTAGCAGTCGTTCCCATTTTCCTTTTGGGTGCGTAACCCCTAACCGATCCAATGTGACAAATGAGGCATCCCAGCCCACCTGCTAGCCCAACAGCACCTGCATGAAGGAGGAAATTTTTGCCCAATAGGGACAAATAAGGCGACATCCCCACCACATATGCAGTAAGGTCGCCAACGGGGCAGAACACCTTGGACAGCTCCCATCCGAGGTCAAATGACTTCGGAAGGCCCGTCGTGGAGAGAAATGCACTCTAGTTATACATTTGAATTGCACCTCTCTCCAACGAACTCCCTCAGCCAAATCCGCTATTCGTCGGAGCCCCTTGAGGACCGTACCTGGGGGGATCTCCCGCTCCATCTCCCCAGCCCAGGCCAACTCTACACTATGGTACTCTGGGAGAGGTCTGTACTGAGCGATCCTAGCTTTCAGCAGCCTTATTGACGGTGGGGTCTCCCCCCCAAGTCAAAAAATTCTAAGATCTGCGCTGACCGGTCAGTGTGAAGCTCCACTGCCGGCAGCGAAGCCACATAATCTGCAGATAGGAAAAAAAGTGACTCGGCCTCAAGTCATATTCCCTACAAAGTGACGTAAAGGACTTGCATTTCCCAGAGGGTTCTACAACATGGCCGATATTTCAAATTCCTCTTTGCGCCCAGTCTCGAAAGGTCACTGTATCCATTCCCGGGGTGAAACATGCATTACCTTGAAGCGGCAGCCAGCTCAAGGCCTTCCAACTTCTGCTCCAATACACATTTAACTGCCGCCAGGTACGCCGCACTGAACCCAACAACATGCTTTCAGTGAGATGGCTGGGGAGCATGCGGTTCTCCTGATGCAAGAGAGCCAGTAGGGTATGGGGGGCTACAGAGGCCTCTTCCAGGGCCCTGGGGGTGAACATCTCCGTACCACCAAGCCAGTCCCCCAGGTGCTGAGCCGGGCAGGCCAAAGCATATGCCCCCAGGTCAGGAAGCCCCAGTCCCCCCTGTCTCCATCCCCCCACCAAACGTCTAAACGGGATACGTGCCCTCGCCCCCTTCCATAAAAAACCCCGAATCGCCCCTTCAAGCCGCAGAAGATCCCGTCGTAATAACCAGACTGGAAGAGTCTGCAGCCAATAAAGTATCCGTGGTAATACTACCATTTTGATCGCAGCAACTCTCCCCGATAAAGATAGCGGGAGAGGACCCCACGCCTGCAGCTGGACTCGCAATCTGGCCATCACACGGTTTAAGTTAGACCCATAAAGCTGAGCTGGCCGTCGTGTCAATACAATGCCTAAGTACACAAAATGGTTCTCCGCCCATCGAAGAGGGAATTCCCCTTGCCACGTGCTCCGTAACTGACCTGATACATCTAAGGCCTCAGGTCTTAAATTCCTGTAACAACACATGCAGTGATTCTCGGGGTGCGAGCAGGTGCACAAGAAGGTCGTCCGCAAAGGTGGATAGCTTGAATTCATGCGAGCCAACACGGATCCCCCGTATCACTCGAGAAGTCTCCAACTTACGTATAAGGGGGTCCAAAGACAAAATAAAAAGAAGGGGGAGAGAGAGGACATCCCTGCCTAGTCCCCCGTCCGAGCTGAAAGGTCTCCGAGAGCACCCCATTACAATAAATCGCCGTAGTCGGTTCTGCATACATGCTCCCAACCATAGTGCAAAAGGAGGCCCCAAGTCCGTAACGCGGGAGCAAGTACTGCAAATATTGCCAGTCTACCCTGTCAAAGGCTTTTTCCGCGTCAAAGCTTACTAATAAAGACTGCAGTTGTCTACTCTGCACCCATTCTAGCGAGGCCAGTATCTTTCGCAAATTACGCACTGCATATCATTGTTTCACGAATCCAACTTGCGATTCATGGACCAATTGGTCGAGAACGCCTGCCAGGTGATCTGCTAGTATTTTCGCCAGCAGTTTAAGGTCAAAGTTGAGGAGCGAAATCGGCCGATATGAAGCCGCTCGCAAGGGATCCTTCCCGTGTTTCGGAATGAGTATAATATGGGCATGATTACTGCCCCATCTGAAGGTACCCTGTTCGTCTCTCTGAGTATGGACGGCTACTAGGGTCGGGGACACAAGATCACTAAGGATTTTATAAAATTCAGCACACAACCCGTCAGACCCAGGTGATTTATAACAACTTGCCTTAGCAATAACTGTTTGCACCTCTTGCAATGTGATCGGCTGATCCAACTGCGCTCTTTGCGCCTCTGTCAGTTGGGGTAAGTCTATGTCCCTCAGATAGTCCACCATCTGCGTGGGAGAACCTATCTCAGCCGCATATAATTTCTGGAAAAAAGAGCGGCACCAATTTTGAACTGCGAGGGCTGCGTAAGCATCGAGCCAGCAATTTCCCTGGTTTATCGCCATGACAATATAGTTGATAGCGATAATAAAGTATGGATTTCTTCACCCGCTGATGCAGAAGCTCATTTAGTGCTGTTTGAGTCTCCCACACCTGCCTCTTAAGACCTGCACTTGGGTTACGTGCACACATCCGTCTCTGCTTCGTAACTAACTTTTCCAGACGGATGATGCGTTCCGCCATCATTCTCCGCTTTCTTGCCAAAAACCCTATAATATCACCGCACAGTACCACTTTTGCAGTTTCCCACACCAACTCGGGGTCATCTTGGTGCCCACAATGGTCCGACTCAAACTCCTGCCAACGCCCTCTGAGAAACTGACGAAACTGAGTGTCTGTATAGAGTTCTAAAGGAAAACGCCAGAGATGTGCCTTCGGGGCATTACTGCCCCAGTGCAGCTCCAACCAGATTAGTGCATGATCGGAAATTTCAATGGGACCGATCTGTGCATCCCCGACTGCCGCAAACATACCCCGGGAAATCAACAGGTAATCAATACGCGCACTAGAACCATGTGCCCGAGATTGGTGCGTGTAATCTTTTTCCGCAGGGTGGAGTAACCTCCAGGGATCAACTAATCCCAGTCTTGTCCTCAAGCGGAGTAACACCCGCGCCATCTGAAGTCTCTCTCTAGGCCCCTCACCCTTGGACGTATCCAGTTGCACGTCCATGACGCCATTAAAGTCGCCTCCGAGAATTAATGGGAGCTCTGGTAATTGCTCGATTTTAGAGGCTAAACGGATATATAGATCAAGATCTAACACATTAGGGCTATAGATGTTCCCAAGAATGACGAGCTTCCCCTCCAGGATACCCTGTAACAATATGAATCTCCCAGATGGGTCACTGATATCCCGTTCTACATCAAAACGTATGCTCTTGTGAATCAAAACAGCCACTCCGCCCTTCTTTCCCTTGGCCGGGGGATCCCCAAACCTGCCCCACCCAGTCTCTACAAAGTTTACTACGCTCCTCAGCAGTCTGGTGGGTTTCTTGGAGTAAAGCTATATCGCCTTTTTGCCTAGCTAAGGCCTGTAATATTTTAGATCGCTTAATTGGGCTGCCCAAACCGCAAACATTCCAGGAAAGTATCTTCAGGACGATATGGCAGCAGTTGGGCAATTCGACGGCGTAATAACCAGTGTCACGGAGGGGGCTCTCCCAGCCTGAAGCTCCCTCCCAACCTCACTTAAGTGGCTCAACCCATGCAACTGACCCCTATCGCGGGTGTGACTATACCCCCCATCCCAACCTCCCCCCACCCTCCCCAACCCCCCCCCCCATTTCCCCCTTCTGACTGTCTCGCTATCCTCTACCCTCCCTCTACTGGGTAGATTGAATTCCTCCCTTAAGGTCTACTAAATGCATGCGGTCTCCTCCATGCCCTTCCCCCTCATAACTCACTCCACCCGAGAGCTGAGCCCACAGTGTTGGAAACATTACCCCATATACAACCACATGGCTTAAACATCTCAAACTGTAACTAAACAGAAACAGGTAACCACAGCAAAAAACATTATGTAATAAGATAAGGAAATTGCAGCAGTATGGCCTCCACCCCCGCCTCCATCCAAGATTTCAGAGACCGGCAGACCACAGATTAGAGGCCTGCCGAGTCTCCCTTTAAGAGCGGGACCAAGGCCAAGGAGCTAAGTCCTTCACCCTCCGACCCCTTGATAGCCCCCCTCCCCAAACCCTCAGCTGCAGACCCCCACTCCCTGGCATAATTAGCAAGGAAATCCCGCCACTCCCCCGAGGGGTGGGACAATGCCCCCGGCATCCCGCAGCTCTAGCAGGGTGCCGAAATATCCAAATTATTCCATTCCCAGCACTCAATGTAAACCGTCCCAATGTAGGGTAATCCCGAGGGACTCAACTGACAAAGAGTGCTAGAGCCTTTGAATTATCAAGATTGAACTCATCCCCTCCCTGGATCAATGGCCCTCTGCGCTGCAGTGAAGAGAGGGGAAACAATCCACACCCTCGATCCAGGGCTCCCCCCCCCGCCCACATCCCCTCAGGCTACAACATCTTACCAGGCAAGACCAGGCCCCAGTTAATACCATATACCCCTCAGTCATAATTTTCCAATGTCAATTTTGCATTGGGGCTTTAGGCCAGTGGGGGCCCAACAGGAACCTGCTGTACAGTTAGATACAACTGACCCCTTCCCTGAATCAAATCGCAGTTCCAGAGTTACTCCGGGGGGGGGGGGGGTCGCAGAGTCCAAGAGCATCTCTTACATCTGAGGGGGGCCTCCCGGCTACAAGGGCCTCCTCCGACTCAAGGCTGGCTCCCCTCGCTACCATTCCTTCAAGGGAGCCTAAGACAGTACTGGTTCCGTAGCGCCCTATGGGCTAGATGGGGGTGGATTTTCTCCCCTCGCAATTGCCTCGATATAAGGGCCTGCGTCTGCCGCGGAATCAAATGTCCGGTGAGTCCCGTCGTGAAAAACGTGCAGCCGGGTAGGGTACTGTACTGAAAATTTAATTTTTGCGGTAATCAGTTTTTCACAGAGGGGAGCATAAGCTCTACGCCGCTGGCTCAGGGCGGTGGAATAGTCCTGAGCATTTCTAATTTTCAAGTTGTCATGCACTAGGTCTCTCCTCTGCCGTGCAGCTCTCAAAATTGCCTCTTTTTGCGGGAAGTGCAAAACTTTTGCTAAGACGACTCACGGCCGGTGATCCCGAGGCTGCTTGGTTCCCACACGATGTGCTCGTTCAATGAATAATTTACCACCATCCTCTATGCCCGCGAGCAACTGAGGAAGCAGGGTCTCCAGATATTGCTTCAGGTCTTTATCAACCACCGAATCCGGAATGCCCATCTGCCGCAGATTATTGCGCCTCGATCGATTTTCTAAATCGTCAATTTTCGTTGCTTTAAGCACTTGAGATTTCAGGGCCGTCACCTCCTGTGTTAGCGTCTCCAGGGAATCCTCCACTCGCCCAATACGCTCTTCAGCCTCCTGAAGTCTATTTCCCAAGGCTCCGACCGAATTCTGCAAGGTGTCCATTTTTTCATGTAGTGCTGTAAATTGTGCAGACAATACCTCTGCTACCGCAATAGAGACCTCCTCCAGGAAGGCCGGGGAAGTCGGTGACTTTGGCGAAGGGATCGTGTCGGCCATTTTAGCTGTAGTGGTCCCACGCTTCTTGTCTCTCCAGGCAGATTTAGCAGCCGCGGCCATCCCGCCGACCACTTTTCACCCACAATTCCAGCCGCAAGTTGGTATTACAGCAGGCGACAGATATTTCAACTTAGTTTCAGCTCTCAGAACGGCATTAAAGTCCCGGTTTGGGCCCAAGGAGACCGGAGCGCCAGCAGGGAATGTCTGCTGCCCTCACCGCATCACGTGACCTCCTTCCACTTGATTTTTATCATATAAAAACTGTATATTCCTTCCACCTTTTCTTGATCTTCTCAGCATCATTCAACATAGAACCTTGAGCATCTTGTAACATTCCAATTCGAGGCTGGAACTTTTTCTTTAACTCTCATAGCTTTAGGAAAGCCGATCTTGTTCTTCCTCTCATAGTTTCTGCTTCTATTTCCTTGCATGCATCGT
This sequence comes from Ichthyophis bannanicus, assembly GCA_033557465.1. Classification (NCBI taxonomy): domain Eukaryota; kingdom Metazoa; phylum Chordata; class Amphibia; order Gymnophiona; family Ichthyophiidae; genus Ichthyophis; species Ichthyophis bannanicus. Next base: position 104,165,561 of record CM066039.1, read on the forward strand.
TGTAGTACTTTTCCTTGTCCTTTCTTGCTGCACGTTGGAAATCTCTGTTGAGTTCTGCGACTGTCTTTCTTTCTCCTCTGGCTTTAGCTTCTCTGCGTTTCTGGGCAATTTTCAGAGTTTCTTCCATCATTCATTTTGGCCGTTTTTGCTTTTTCACCTTTTGTAGAGACTTCTCGCTTTCTTCCAACACAACCTTCTTGATGTCATTCCATAACTCTTCCGGAGCTCTGTCATTTGTATCTAAAGCAGCAAATCGATTTTGCAGGCAGTCTTTAAATTCCAGTGGTATATTCTCAAGGTCATATTTTGCTGCATTCATGAGTGGTTTGCTGTTTTTCAACTTTAGCTTGAGTTTGCATACTAGTAGTTGATGATCTGTACCACAGTCAGCTCCAGGTTTTGTCTTTGTTGATGTTATAGAGCTTTTCCATCGTTGACTTCCACAGATGTAGTCAATTTGATTTTTATACAAGCCATTGAGTGAAGTCCATGTGTACAGTCGCCGCTTGTGTTGCCGGAAGAAGGTGTTTGAGATGAATAGATCATTGGTCTTGCAGAATTCTATCAGTCTTTCTCCAGCTTCATTTCTGTTGCCAAGTCCATATTTTCCAACTACTTTGCTTTCTTCTTTGTTGCCAACTTTTGCATTCCAATCACCCATGACTATCAGGATATCCTGTTTGCATGTTCTGTCAATTTCAGCTTGTACTTGTTCATAGAACTCTTCAATGTCATTCTCTTCTGCAGCTGTTGTTGGGGCATATACTTGAATTATAGTTGTGTTGATAGGCAATCCTCGTAGACGAATAGAGATTAAGCGTTCGCTGACTGCATTGTATTTCATTACAGTTCTTGCAAGTTTCTTCTTTATTATAAATGCAACACCATTTCTTCTTTGTCTTTCATTTCCAGCATAGTAGACCATGTGATCATCTGATGCAAAGTGCCCGATGCCAGTCCATTTCAGTTCGCTGACACCCAACAGATCAAGTTGTACACGTTCCATTTCATTCTTGACCACCTCCAACTTCCCTTGGTTCATGCTTCGTACATTCCATGTTCCAATGTGTAAGACATCTTTACAGCTTCTGACTCTCATTTCATGCGCAGCTACATCAGCAGTCAGACTTCCCGAGGGCTTTGATCCAACCACATCATAAATGCTGGCTTTACTCTGAAAAGTCTTCAGCTCTTCCCCAGTAGCTAGTTGAGTGCCTTCCGACCTGGGGGTCTCATCTTCCAGCACCATAGCACAATTTGTTTTGGTGTAACTATCCATTAGGTTTTCATGGCAAGATACAGAAGTAGATTGCCGGGCCTTTCTTCCGCGCAGCTTAAGTTTGGTGTTGTTGCCGTTGTCACAAAAAAGTGATCCTCCGCCGTCAACACTATCCCATTCTGCTGCTGCCCAGATGGGTGGTTTGTCTTGGTCTGGCACCTCAGCTGCTCCTTCAAGGGATACAGTATTGTGTAGGTCTACCCAAGAGGGAAAGGTTAGGACAACCATCTTAGTTGGTGGTATGATCATTAGGCATGTAGATAATTAAGTGGCAGGTGGGTGTGAGACTTGCTTGGTCACTTGCCTGCCTGGCATGAAGGTGGCAGATATTGCACACAGAATTCTAAACAATACTGAGAAGGAGCTGGTTGTCTTGGTATAAGTGGATGAGAGAGGGAGGTTCTGGAAGCCTAATTTTATGCTTTTTAGGTAAAGTTGCTCTCACTTGGTTTGCAGCTTGTCGTGCTGTGAGGGCTTGCGTGCATCAGTGATGCTGAGAGCTAAACTATCGGTAGTTTAACTACTGGCAGGGTCTCCCAAGATGGACAGGTCTCAGCTGAGGTGCCAGACCAAGACAAATATATATATATATACTATTGCACCACCTTTGTATATAGTTAACCATGATATCTCTTGTCAGATAACACACCTTTGTATATAGTTTCCCCTATTTCCCAAGTTTATATCTCCTGTTAAATGTAATTGACCAGACATATGTAAATTGTCGGATGTTTTTTGTTTAATGTAAACCGCGCTGATGTCTAATAGTGCGGTATATAAGAATTGTTAATAAAAATAAATAAATAAATAAATATATATATATATATATATATATATATATATATATATATATATATATATATATAAATTCTCTATGATGATTTATAGGAATAAAAAAATTCTTTTATATGTATTGGCACTTTCAGGTAGTTTATACATCCTTGAGAATTTACAAATAGAGTTTAGATTAAGGATTTATAATCTGATAGTGCAAGAAGCAACAGTTTGAATGGAACAAGGAGAAACAGAATTGTTTAAAATAAGCAAAGGCGTAAGACAAGGCTGCATACTTTCCCCCTACCTGTTTAATTTATATGCAGAACAAATCATCAGAGAAGCAGGACTGTATGAAGACAACAGAGGTGTGAAGATTGGTGGAAGACTCATCAACAACCTTCGCTATGCTGATGATACCACATTACTGGCTGAAAGTGAAGATGATCTGAAACAAGTGTTTCTCTAAATCAAAGAACATAGTCTCAAAATGGGCCTGCACCTTAATGTAAAGAAGACAAAGATCATGACAACTGGCATAATCAACAGGTTAATCATTGAAGGAGAAGAAATTGAAATCGTGAACAACTTTAACCTACTTGGATCAACTATCAATAAAGAAGCAACAAGTAGTCAAGAAATCAGACAACGCATTGCTCTTGGCAGAATGGCTATGAAAGACCTAGATAAGATTCTCAAGAGCAGAGATGTCTCTCTCCATACAAAGATTTGACTTGTTCAAGCCATGGTATTTTCAATAACATCATATGGATGTGAAAGCTGGACAGTGAAAAAGATAGACAGGAAGAAAATTGATGCCTTTGAATTATGGTGCTGGCGGCGAATACTCTGTATACCATGGACTGCCCGAAGAACAAACCAGTCAGTACTAGAGGAGATCAAACCTAAGCTCTCTTTAGAAGCTCAGATGACAAGACTTCGACTTTCATACTTTGGACACATCATGCGAAGAGAGAGATCATTAGAGAAAGACATCATGCTTGGCAAGATAGAAGGTCAATGCAAAAGAGGAAGGCCAGCAATGAGATGGATCGATACAATAACAGCAGCTACGGGTACCAGTCTGTCAACAATGAGCTGCCTGACTGAAGACCGAACACAATTTAGGATAGTTATCCAGAGGGTCGCCATGAGTCGACTCCGACTCGATGGCACTTAAAGACAACAACAACAACAACAACAACACACAGGTATGTACAATGTCATGACACAATTTAGTATAGCTATCCAGAGGGTCGCCATGAGTCGACTCTGACTCGACGGCACTTAACAACAACAATCTGATAGTGCATTGTTGTGATAATAATAGCATATAGGTTGGAGAAAGATGTTGAAAAGGAGTGCAGATAAGCTGGAATCGTGTGGCATGCCTTGTTGCTGTATGAATCATTGGGAGGTGTCTTCGCCAATTCTCACCTTTTGGGTTCTGTGGTCAAGATAGAAGGGGAACCAGTTAAGGTGGTATCTCTAAGGCCGATGTCATGAAGTCTGTCAAGTAGCTGGTGATCTGGAAGGGAATCAAAAGCGGAGGATATATCAAGGAAGATTAGTAGGCAGCCTTGGGTAGGAGTATGTGTGTAGGTAATAACTGAATCTAGTAGGGATGCAAGCAAGGTTTCAACTCCTTGGTTTCATTTAAAACCATGTTGGAAGGGATCGAGGAGAGCATTGTCATCAATGAAATTCTGTAGTGGTTTTGTAAAATCTTTTCTGTTATCTTTGCAAGGAGGGGGATGCTTGACATAGATCTGTAGGATGTAGGAGTGGTGGTGTCTAGTTTGCTTCCCTTTAAGATAGGACGAAGTGAGCTCTTCTTCAAGGGGGTTGGCATAATCCCAGTGGAAAGGGAGGATTGCACTATGGTCAAAATATAGGGGCTAAGGTGTTCTTTAGCACTCTTTATCCAGGTGACAGGACAGGGGTCTAGGACTGAGGTAGATGCGTTTAGATTTTTGATGGTGGTATCTATATTATCAAGAGATGGTGGGTCAAATTCAGCCCAGGTTGCTTGAGGGGTAATATTGGAAGTTAAGTGATCAGAGTGGTGGGTTAATGGTGGCTGGGTTGAATGGTATTTAGACTGAAGGTGGTTGGCTGTGACCTGTGGGGATATTTTGTCATAAAGCAACTGTTTTGTTCATTTAGGAGAGATTTTGTGATGGAAAATATTTCCCTGGATTTATTTATAGAGCGCATGATGAGTTTTTCGTGGTATTCTCTCTTATGTCTTAGGGTTTCTTCACAATAAACGCTCTGATTTTCTGAGTAGGTGGCATGGATAGAGGGGTCTCTAGAATGTCTCCAGTTGCGTTCCAATCATTCTCTTCCTTCGCCCCTAGATGCTGGAACACGCTTCCACCTAGTATTAGATCACAAAAAGACCTGTCCCAGTTCAGAAAATCCATAAAAACACACCTCTTCCTACAACACTTCTCACAATATACTGACCCCCCTCCCACACAGACCTTTGATCACGGCTAGTCAAATAAGCTCCCGAAACCTTACCACTCGATCTAGACCAAGCCTCACAAACCCTACCTTTAGAGCTCGAGCATTTAAGAACCTATTGTAAATAATTAAAAATATCTGTTAATTGTTAATCCCTGTTATCCATGTTTTTACTCCCTGTTCTCTGTAAACTTAACATTTGTTTTATGTTTAAGTACAAAATTTGTTAAAATGTAAACCGCGCTGATATCAAAAGTGCGGTATATAAAAGCTGTTAAATAAATAAATAAATAAAATAAATCGTAGTTCCTTCTTTAGTTCAAGTAGTGACATGGAGAACCAAGGGGCTCTTTTGCAATGTTTGTTCAAAGGTGGTCTGGGTGGAGCTTGGGCTGCAAAAGCCATGATTTTATTCCATCTTTCAATCTGAGAGATAAGGTTGGGGTTACTATTTTTGAGAAGATCTAGTTGGAGGATAACTTGTTTAAGGAACAGGTTGATGTCAAGTTGTTTAAATTTTCGGGTTGTCAGCAGTGGTGTAGGTATTAGCTTTTGGTGGTATTGAGAAGGAGTGGAGAATAGGATCAGGGAGTGATCTGATCATGGTATTGGGTGGATTGAGTTTGAGGTTTGGCCATCAGCTATGAGAGTTTGAGGCATAAAGATCAGGTCAAGGGTATTTCCTTTGTTGTGAGTTGGGGATTTGAGGATCTGTGAGAAGTGTAGGGCTTCCATGGCATCCAGGAAGGATGAAGTTTGTCTATGTGTGGTTGAGGAGAGGTTCATATCTCCTAGAAGTATGAGAGAGTGGTGGGAAGTTGGGGGCATCTGATTGGAAGTCTCGATGAGAAGGAGCTTATCTCCATGCAGCAGGCTGCCCACTCAGATGTTTCAGCCTCAGGGAGAAGAAGCTAAAGAGATTCCCTGGAGCAGTTCCTTTAATTTTAAAGGGTTCCCACCACATTGGAGGGGGCACCTGACTGGAAGGCTCGATGAGAAGCTTCCTATTGATTATCAACAATAGCCTGTCCTCCGGTATCTTTCCCCTAGCCTGGAAGAAAGCTCTCATTTGTCCTATTCTCAAAAAATCTTCACTTGATGCAACTATTCCAACCACAGACCAGGAACTAACCTGCCCTTACTATCCAAAATCCTAGAAAAGCCTGTCTTCTCTCAGCTTGTTTCTCACCTGGATAATACTAACTCTCTTCACCCTCACTAATCTGGTTTCCATCCTGGCCACAGCATGGAAACTATCCTACTTTCTCTCCTCAGTGAAGTCCGTAAATCCATTGACAAAGCAATATTTCTCTCATTGTTTCCCTTGATCTGTCTTCCACTTTTGACCTGGTCTATCACTCCATTCTGCTCTCCCACTTACGTGACATTGGTCTATGCGACATTGTCCTTCGTTGGTTTGGTTCCTTCCTGTCTGGTCGGTTCTTCTCTATTTTCTCTAATTCATCAGCCTCTGCCCCTATCATCTTGACTGTAGTGTTCCATGGGGCTTCATCCTGGCCCCACTTCTATTCAATGTCTTCCTCTCCCCCCTTACTCTCCTTATTCAGTGAGTAGGTATTTCAGCATACTACTACACTGACAATGTTCTGCTCCTCCTGCAGACAGGATGCTCTATCCTCCGACCTCTCTCCACTCAACACCTGCCTTACTCAAATAGCTTCTTGG